>JAJHZJ010000542.1:0-601501 GCA_023548195.1 Bettongia penicillata ogilbyi | reverse complement strand
GGGTCATGTAGAATGGTACAGTGACAAAAGGTAACATTGTGAGGTTTCTGTTCTTACACACCTGTTAACAGTTGAGTTTAATTGTACAACAGCTGGGACTGGTTTGAGCTATTCACTGTTCTTCATTATTGCTTTTTCCTGCTATTTCCTGGTTTGGAATTGCTGCTGAAAAATATGTATTTTTTAAAGCCCAGATATAAGTTTTGAAACTCTGAAGAAAGACATGATAAAAATTATTTCTCTATATATCTTTTCATTGCAGAGTTTATTTAGGCTAGAGGTGGTGATTACTAGGTGTGGAAAAAAACTTCTGAGTAAAGGAAGGTTTGACTGGCTGGCAATCTTTCATTGTCTCGGAATATTTTCCAGTCTTCTCTTAGTTTGACTTCAGTTATAAATGGTTGTGATTTACAGCTATTTATGGGCCAGAATGGCAAAGAATCCTGCCTTTTATGAGTGGGGAAAGATGTGCTTCCTCTTTTAGAAACATATGGGAAAGGACATAAGCATGCTGTATTAGCAAGTAAAAAAGCATCATGAAAGCAAGATGTCCCTTGTGCAACATTAAATCCAATGAAGGATTTCAAGGAGGAGACATTTAGGGAGATAAAGGTAAAAAGTTTAATGTTTATAGACTGAAAGGAAAGAAACAACAGCCACATGCAAAAGTGTGTGCTTGTATGTGTGTGTGCGCATGCGTGTACATGTGTGTATGCAATAATAGGTCAGTGAAGTATTTCTAAATTAATGTTCTTGAATAGAGAATGACCTGTGATTTCACCTGTATATGAAACTCCTTTCAATGTAGGTGGGCAACTTTTCTGCTGTTTTAAAGTTTCCTAGACCACTGGAAATTAACCCACCAAACATCAAACATATAATATGTGTTAAGACTTGGGATACTGGTCTTCCTAGGTTTGAGACTGACTCTCTATGTAATACACAATATGGGCTTTGTATATTTCTAAATAAAAAGATTTTAAAATATCATTCCTTTAAATATGAAGTTTAATTGGAAAGTATATTCAGGACAAATTTGAATTTATAAAAGCATTCAGCATCTAAACAAAATGGCTCTTTTGGAAAAGAAAATAATATCTGGTGGCTATCTTATTATAGACAAAGAAAAAAGACCAAAGAAATTAATAATAGAAGAAACGTAAAACCACAGTATGGATTTATGATTACTGAGCCAACTTTATAAGTTGATAAGTTGGGCTCAAATGTCTGAAGACAGTAATCTTGAAAAATTTTTTAAATGAAAGAAAGAAAATTAAGCTATGCAAGGATTTTTCCTGATGAGGTAACTACTTTCAAAAGTAGCTAATTAGTGAACCTGATTCTGAAATAGCCAGGGTCAGTAAAGCATTTTCTTATAATTATCCCTGAACAGTAGTGATTTGGCTTCATAGGGATGTACATTAATTTTCTTAGTTAACTACTCAACACAGAAAAATGAAATGAAATAAATAGTTTCTGAGATTATTATGCTGGAATCTCACTAAAACACTATTCACGTTGGAAAGAAATATGTCACATTCATCTTTAGTCCCCTCCAAACCAGTATTATTTAATTACAACAATGACTTTATGATGGAGGTGTCTCACTTCAAATATCAAGCAAGAACCTTCAAGTAAAGTGGAATCTAGTTCCTCGCTCCCTAGGGCATAGAAACTCCAGTCAATAACAAACATCACTTCATTTCTTTCCTCCTGACATGCTGAACACAATAAAAGGTTTGCCTCTTGCACCTCATTGCACTTCTACTTTGTTTCTGTATCATCATTAACCAGCAACCACTTCTCTGAGGTTCATTCCAATAGAAAACCAAGTTTAGATTCTGGTGACTTTTCTCTACCAATGCTCAGGTCATTTTCATTTCTCAAGGAGTTCAGTTGCCTGCTCACAATCTTCTCCATCCTATGCTAGGGAGCTATAATTTACATTTAGATATTTCCTTATTTTCTAGTTCATCAACCTGAGCTCCCATGACCTTCACTCCACCATAGGCTCCCAAAAGGCTAGTCACATCCTTGACTTCATCATCACCCACAATGTTTCACAAACAGTGTTTCACAAAGAGGTATTAGAGTGACTACCAAACTGAAGCTCTACAGACCTATTATGCTGACCTCATTGTTGTATGCCTGTGAAATCTGGACAGTCTACCAGTGCAATGTCAGGAAATTTTCTCTGTGTGTGTGTTTGTAGGTGTGTATGTTTTAGGGCTGTGATGGAGCCTATGTCTGATTTCCTAAAAGAGCTATCTTTTTTACAAAATCTCTGCCTTTTGAACTCAAAGAGTAATGTAGACCCAATTCTTCTTTTGAGGAGGGAATCACTAAAGACTATACCTGAAACTGGAAGCTGGAAGGTAGGGAAGAACTCTACAGTCACATGCCTCATAAGGCCATGGAAGCATTAGGATGAGACTACATGTCATCCTGCAGCTTCCACTGAAGGCTTTGTGCCCAGGGAAGCAGTGTCCAGCAGAGTAAACATACATTAGTAGGAACAATGTTGAAACAGTAGGCACCCTAGTGCCCAGGATGGTCTGCTGGCATAGGTTCTTTGATCTGCTTTTCTAAAAGGAAAGCCACTTTTGAGGGGTCAACAGTCTTCTTTAATCATATATACAAGCAGAGAAAACACAAGCAGAGAAATAAAGACCAACAGACAGGGCTGCTAACTGTCTGACCATTACATACTTATATAGTTACTAGAGAGAGAGAGAGAAGCAACAACATCCGGGTTTTCAAACCGGAGGAGAGAGGGGTGCCCCTTAACAGCTACCCAGAGTCTCTTCCGGCCACATTAGGTAAACATTCTTCTCAGGAGTGAGCCCCAAAGCAAAATCTCATTTCATTGTGTATATATAGACTTTCCAGAGCCAGAAGGCATCACAACCCAGTGTCTAACTAACAAAAGGTATGAAAGCCTTCAAGCAAGCAAACCTCCCCATAAGCAAACTTTCCCTTTAAACAACTTCCTCCCCCAGTGTGCTCCAGGGAAGATCTTTAACTCTCATTAACATTACAAATATTCAACTAAGACTATGGATCCAAAGAAGAAATATGAGCAGTGGTTGAAGCATGATGACATTACTAGAAGATGCCAATAGCTATTCAGTGTTGATGTTATTAATTTCCCCTCCATATATATGTTCCTGATCATATATGTTCCCATACACATGTGTTCATATCTTCATAGGTGTATTTGTGCATGCTCCCATTATGTGTATTCATTTTACAGATGCTGTATTTGTGGGAGAGGGTATGCCAGGCTTATGGGAGAGATATTTTATTAATACTGTATAATGTAATTAAATCCCTATGTTTTGACCTAATTGTATTCTTTTGCTTATTATTAAGTACAAATACATTGATTTTCATGGATATATAACACTGAGCCTTGAACCTTGAAAGCTATCTCTGAAAGAGCCATCTTTTGTTGTGGAGTGGATCCCCAAGTACTGCATATATTTGTATTCATTATTTGCTCTTTTGTGTATATGCTATTTATTTCCCCTTCCCTCCCAAAAAAAGAATATAAATTTCTTGAAAGCAAGGATTAATTTTTTGTTTGTTTGTTTTGTATACCCAGTACCTGAAACATAGTAAGTAAGGAATTAACTGACCACTGGATTGGGTGTGAGATGATCTGGGCATAAGTCCTGGCCCCACTGTTTACTATTTGTGTGAATCTGGGCAATAATTCATAGGGTCATTGTAATGGAAGCACTCTGTAAACCTTAAGATGACATTTAAAGATAAGAGGTTTTAAAGAAATTTAGAGGTTTAAATTGGTTAACTGAATAGTAGAGCTCACTAATGACATGATGTGTAATTATACTACTTTTTAATAAACTTATGGTACAATGATTTCAAGCTACATAGATACCACCAGAAAGTTTATTACATACCCTTCTCAATATCTGAGCCATCCTTACATAGTTTTTGAATCTCAAATCTCATCCCCAGGTTCAGTTGAGAATCAAATCCATCAATTGAACTAACATAATCAATACTACATGTGATAATTATAAAGTGTTTAGATAGCATGTCAATGACATGGACATTATTTGGATTAGAAAGCACTCAAATATTCTGTTATCACTATAGCATGCCATTTTAGAATGCTTGATAAAAAAAATGTAAGGACAGAAGCTGTTGACTTGTTTAAGATCACATCACTCATCCTGTAGCTGAAGGGAAACTCTAAGAATAACTCTATTATCTTGACATGACTTGATACAGCCTGTGTTTTCATACACGCACATTGAGACCATACAGATAGTACATGCCCATCAGTCTAGGGAACTTACATGAATATTTATGAAATGGATATGAATAGTTATAGTTACATTAATTTGCATTATTGTTGATAGAGTTGGGCTTTGGATTTACTTATTAGTGTTCTTATAAATCTCACTAATGGATATAATAGAGGTCCCCTTAGCAATGTGCCCTCACTAATTCTCCAGCCATTGCAATAGAAAGCATTAAAGTGTCTTGAGACAATTTGCAGTGAAAATGGCTTGTCTGAGTCTAGCAAGATATATTTATGGCCATGCTGTGTTTTGTGTTTTTATCTTTCTTAATGCAGTATTAACATTGATATTGGCCTCAGAAGGGAATTACTGTGAACAACGGATGCTGAAATGATGAAGGAAGAACTTATTTACTCACTCTTATTAAGGTGTGTGGCATATTTATAATGCTCTAACAGAATAAACACACTCTGACTTAAAGAGTATGATCTTTAGCAGAATTAGATAAACATTAACATCAAGTTTACAATAAATGTCAGATTTTCTCTGATTTCAAATGGGTTGCTAATTTGGGAAAGGGTACATTTTGAAAGCTTAAATCAAAATGTAAAGTACCTCCTATATGGGCTACTTGGAGCTCCTCTGTATATCCCAAGTTAAACATAGATAATTTCCCTTTTCTCTTTCTCCTTCTCTCCCTCATCCTCTTCTACTATTCCTCTCTCCCCTTTCCTCTGATGTTCCTGTCCCTACATATAGTTGGCACAATTCTCAAGTGTGGTTGGAGTCATATTAAAATGTAATTGGGGAATGCTTCATAAAATTTTTCAAAGACAACATAGATAATGTTAATTTGTGGTTTTGTAAGTCACTATGAATCCTTTAGGTATCTGTTTCTATTTCAGTTTGATAACACAGTTCTACACCACTCCATTTCCCCATGAAAAAGTAACTAGATTCCAAGCAGGTAACAGACAAAATTGGGGCAGCTGGGTGTTGTTGTTGTGTTGGTGCTTCGTTCTCAAAGAGGACCATGACATCAAGATGATAACATGACTGGCAGTTGACTTTGATCTGAGTGGGGGCGAGCTGTACAAGGTCACTAACCTCACTTTCTTCTCCTGAGCCATCTGGGTGCAATAACCAGATATTCATCAGGGCAACTGGAGATGGCCCAGGATACAATGTGAGGCCCTGGCCATTTTAGGTTAAGGTCTTATCAGATTCTCACTTTGAATGAGATGTACCCATTCACTGAATAGGCTCCTTTAAGTAGTTACTTAAGAGATGGCCCCTTTATTAAAAAAAATCAAACTGGCAAGGGAAGACCCTCAGGGTTGCTGAGTAAAAGAGAAACAGTATTTATATTCACTCTGTGCTAGGTGGACAAGGACCTTTTGTCCAATCTATAAGCTTCAGAGTGAGTTAGACATAAGGCTTGGTCTTTGAGCAAGAAATATAGTCAGTAAACCCAAAGGCAAAAAGGCTGCTTTTGACCATGGAAGAGTGAAGAGAGGATAGAGGGGAAGGGAGGTAATGGGGGGTAGGAGGGAGAAAAGAAGAGGAGAGGAGAGGAAGAGAGGTGGCAGAGTGGATAGGGTGTCATGCCCAGAGGCAGGAAGACCTGAGTTCACCTGGTCTCAGACATTTACTAACTGCATAGTCATGGGAAAGTCACTTGCCTTGGTTTTCTTATCTGTAAAATGAGCTGGCAAAGGAAATGACAAATGACTCTAGTGTCTTTGTTAAGAAAACCAAAAAAAGGAGTCACAAAGAGTTGGATATGACTGAAATGACTGTACAACGAATAGACAAAATTAACCAAATCCCATTAGAATAATTGTGTCACCTGGTTTTTTCAATTTGATGACTTAGGATCTCACCTGAGGAGGCCAACTACATATTTTAACTACAGAGAATTTAAGTTACAATTTTGGCTATGAAGTTATGACTGGAAAATAATTAACATCATTTCTAATGCAGAAATAGTGATCTCCATTGAAAATATGTAACCCAAATTTTTTTTTAAAAGATTAAATTCTTTACACTATTAAATTCATTATTCCAACTACATCACTGCTTCAGAACAGAACTCAGAATTCAACTACTGAAACCTGTATTGATGTCTCTGGCTTCATTTTTAACCATTCCAATTATTTCTGAAGGGTAACCTTTGAAAGCTTAACTAGGAACTTTGAGATAAATAAATAAAATAAAGTAGGCAACACTTCCTTTTTACACTTTACACAGTAGGTAACAAATTTAGAAACTCATTTACCCCAAGGCACATAATAATAAGGAGATATAAATATAAAACAATTCCAAAACAATGTGGACAAATACAAGAAAGATAGAGCCATAACTGATAAGCGAAGGTAGGATATATCTCACCTTTTAGATTGATGTCAAATATGCTCTTTCAGATGATGGCCCTGGGGATATCATTACTAACATAATATTTGTCTAGATGGAATATGGGTATGATCAATCAAACAGGTATTTGCTAAAGCCAACTATATGCTAGGATCTAGGTTAAGCATTGGAGACACAAATACCATACAATGAAAGAAATAATCCCTAACAGGAGAGACAAGACATGCATTTATAAGTATATATAGAATAAATATAGAGAGAATGAATATAAATAAATATACAGTAGTTAAGGAGGGAAGATGCTAACAATTAAATGTCAGAAAAGTTTTCATGTAGAATGTGATGCTTAGATTAAATCTTAAGGAAGATCTCATGAGGCAAAGGTGAGTAATATTTTCCAGGTTCTGGGAGCCAGTCAGTGGAAAGGCACAGTGATAGGATTTGTAGGGCCTGGATAATGAAGGGAGATAAGGCCAATCTGGCCAGGTAGCAGTGTTGGGAGGAGAGGAAGGTATAATGAGGCTGAAAGGTATGTTTAACCCAGATTGTGAAGACTTTTAAAAAGCCAAATAGGTTAATATTTTATCCTACAAACAATAAGGAGCCACTGGAGTTGACGGAGGTGACGGAGGTGGCTTGATTGAGGGAAAAGACATGATCAGATCTGTTCTTAGGGAAACTCACTTTTTCATCTATTCAAGAGACTTGAGGCAAAAAGACAGTTAGAAGGCTGTTACAATAATCTAAGTTGGAAGTGATAGGGATTTGAATTACGGTGATAATTGCATGAATAAAGAAGAGGATCTGAAGGAGAGAGATGTTGTAGGGGTAGAATTGGAACAGTTTTGGAGTTGATTAGATATATGAGTTGACTGCAAGTGAGCACATAAGTAAAACACCAAGGTTTCAAATCTGAGAGAAAATGATGGAGCCTTTAACCAAATGCAGGGACATTTGGATGAGAATGTTTTAGATAGAAAGAAAATGAGTTCTGCTTTGAACATATTAAGTTTAGATGTCTCCAAGATATCTAACTTTGAAATGTCTAATATTTAATTGGTGATATAGAACTAAAGCTCAAGGGAGAGACTAGGATAGCATCGATACATCTGTGAATTATCTGTACAAAAATTAAAATTAAACTCATGGTGATGTGGCCATGAGAGAGGATATAGAGAGAGGAGATGTCCCAATACAGAACTTTGGGAAACATCTGCAATTATGTGGTATGATACTGATTATAAACCAAGAAAGGAGACTGAAAAGTCAGGGAGGTAGAAGCAAAACCAGGAGAGGATAATGTGCAAAAGTTTGGAACAGAGAGCGTATTCAAGAGGAGAAGATAGTTAAGTATCAAATGCAAGAAAGACATTAAGAAGAATGAAGAATTTTTATAAAAGGCCATTTGATTTGGCTTTTAGAGAGCTGTCTTGGATGAGTAATGATGTCATTAAACCACATCAAAAACAGTAGAGGAGTAAATGAGAGAAGAGGAAATAGAGTCAATTGTTAAAGAAAGTTTTTCCTTGGAGTATGACTGATAAAGGGAAGAGAGATAGATAGTAATAATTAAGGGGAGGGTTGGGTCTAAGTAATTGTTTTTGTTTTAGTGAATACTGGAGAAAAAATGGAGAAATATGTGTGTAGTGGGATGTCAAGGGGTTTTGAGATGAAGAGAAGGGGAGAAGAGGGAACTTAAGCAAACTGCCTTAATTTTGTCAATATACTAAGAGGCAAGGTCCTCTCAGCTAAGAGAGTGGTAGGAGGAAGAGGTCTGAAAGGGTTGAGGAAAGTGACACAGGGAACCAATCATGGAGGAATAGAAGGATTGCCCTGCTCCAATAAAGGTCTAGTTGAAGTCGGATGACATAAGTTTATAGTGTACTCAGCACAGTTATATGACTGCTTCCAGTTCTGTCTAGCATCAAGTGGGAATAAATAGTATTGATAGGACAAGGGGTGAGGGATTCAAGGTTAGAGGAGAGCATGGGGTTGAATTGGTTTAACTACAGGCATACCTCTTTTATTGTTTTATTTTATTTTTTATTCGCAGATAGTGCATTTTTTCAAATCGAAGGTTTGGGTAACCCTGCTTTGAGCAAGTCTATCAGAGCCATTTTTCCAACAGCATGTGTTCACATCCTGTGTCTGTGCCACATTTTTGTAAATCTCAATATATTTTAGACTTTTTCATTATGGTTATGTCCATTATGGTTATTTGTATTCAGTTATCTTTGACGTTGCTATTGCAATTGCTTTGGGGAATCATGAGCTGTGCCTATATGAAACAGAGAACTTAGTCTATAAATGTTATGTGTGTTCTGACTGCTTTACGAACTATTCCTTCTTCATGACTCTCCCTCTCTTCTGGATTATTGAAGAAAATATGATATAAACTTCATTGATAAAACAGTAGTAGGATTTGAGAGAACTGACTCCAATTTTGAAGGAAATTTTACAGTGGGCAAAATGCTGTCAAACAGCATTGCAAGATATAGAGAAACCCTTCGTGAAAAGAAGAATCAATCAATGTGGCACACTTCATTATTGTCTTATTTTAAGAATCTGCCACAACCACCCCAACCTTCAGCAACCACCACCCTCATCAGTCAGAAGTCATCAACATGGAGGCAAGATCCTTCATAAGCAAAAAAATGACAACTCACTGAAGGCACTGATGATGATTAGCATTTTTAATAATAAAGTATTTTTAATTAAGGTATGTCCATTGGTTTTTTTAGATGTAATTCTATTCACATTTAATAGACTACAGTATAATATACACATAACTTTTATATGCACTGGGAGACCAAAAAATTCATGTGACTAGTTTTATTGCAGTGGTCTGGAACAAAAACCACAGTATCTCCAAGGTATGCCTGCATGAGGTCAGAGTTTGGGAAGTCAGCAAAAGGGAGTGAAACAAAGTTAATGCCTTGAGAAAGTACTGGGGCTGATGGAAGGAAAACCAGGAAAACAATATAAAAAATGATCAAAATGTAAATGGAAAGAAAATTCACAAAACAATTGAAACTAAATTACATTGTCTCAGCTCGGTCCCAGTGAAGAGATCTAAGAAGCCACCTCTCCCCACCTGTTTGCAGAGGTGACTATCAGTGTGGAACACTGCATATAAATTCAAAAATTTTTGCTATGTTGGCTAGTTTGAAGTTTTCTTTTCCCTCCTTTTCATTCTCCATCATAATGGATGGCTTTCAGGAAGTGGGAGGTACAGAGATCACATTGGGAAACTGTGTCTTCAGAAAAACAAAATGCATCCAAAAATTATTTTAAAAGACACTAGCCTCAAAAATCCCTTTCTATGAAGGAAACTGCATAATTTATCTGGTTAAAAAATAAAAATTAGATTTGTGATAATCAAAGACAATGTTCAGTTCCTCTTGATCCTTACTAGTAGAAAAGTCTGAGCTAAAGCCCTTCCTGGAGGGATGTGTAGAAAGGAAAAATGACAGAGGATCTAAAAGGAAGCACAGAGGTTATTCAAAGTCTAATTGTTCATTATCATAGACAGGTTCAAAGGCAGATTCAAAATCCGAAACTGCAGGACTTAGTTAGGTATTATTGGTATATCTAAGATGATGTATTCAACCATCTATTCAACCATGACCTGAGTATCCAAAGAAACTTGGGGCTTATTCAAATCCAAAAGGATCTATTCTCCAGTGTGATTCATTGGATTTCTTGACCATGCTGTGTGTGATTCAGGGCCCAGGAAATGTAGGCTGCATGTGACTCACAGGCAGCTAAGCTGTAACTCACTTGACTGTGAATTGAAGTAGCTTTCTGTAGAATTAAAAAGTATTTGTACTTGGGCTAATAATTAATTTATATTTCAGTAGTTTAACCAGGTTCCAACAAGAGATTAATAAGAGCCAGCTGAGTCACAAATTAGCATTCATTCTATGAACATTTATTTTTTATTTTTCTCAGGTATATACTATGATCAAGCTACTATCCTAGAAATTTGGAAATATAGAGACAAAAACAAACCAAATCCCTTCAAGAATCATCCCTTCCAATAGAACATAAAACACGCATGTAGACAAGAAGGCAAAACATATTTCAGTTGGAAGAATGTGACAAAGCAGCACCTGAGCTTGATCTTCAAGGAATTTTTGAGTCAGATGTGTAAAAGGGATATAACATAGGCAGATGAGTTAATCTGTATAAAGTCAAAGAGGTGAGAGATGGCATGTGGAGTTCTAGGACCATGCTTGTTGGAAAACATGAAGG
Source organism: Bettongia penicillata ogilbyi (assembly GCA_023548195.1). NCBI lineage: Eukaryota > Metazoa > Chordata > Mammalia > Diprotodontia > Potoroidae > Bettongia > Bettongia penicillata. The sequence goes on along the minus strand of JAJHZJ010000542.1, from coordinate 590,603 downwards.
GGATTGAAATTAAATAAGTCTGGAAAGTAGGATGGAAACTGGATTGTGGAAAGTTAAATTCTAGGCTCTTGGGTTTTTATTTTATCCTTGAAGAACTAAAGATGAAGAAAAGGGGAGAGAGGCATGGTCAGAACTTCACTTCAGTATAGTCATATTAATTTGGTAGCTGTATGGAGGATGGAAATATATATATATATATATATATATATATATATATATATATATATATATATATATATAAAATCTATCATTGAACATATACCCTGACAGAGTCAACAGATCTATTTTAAAAGAAGTCAAATATATGCTAGAGTTTCCCTATAAAATATTCAAAGTTGCTTAGCTCCTTGTCAAGGCAAGGCCCAGAAAGTGGATTTCTCTCCGAGTTGTAGGATCAGAAAGACTATTTTGTTTCAAAGACTTGTCTCATGTAAAATTTTCTAGAATCAGATTCTACAAATAGTTCCAGCTAGACTACAAACTAACCTACAACTTTTTCATATTAGATCTATGGATATCTATTGGACACAAGCATTCAGTGTAGCAATCAGTTCCCCTATAGTTCCCCCTAGCAGATGAGTAGGAGCTATAACCCAAGAAGAAAGAAAAAAAAGAAAGAAAAGTGACCACAGTTCAGTCAGAAGTAGATCAGAGGGGGAAGAGCCAAGATGGCAGAGTAGAAAGACTCACATATGTGAGCTCCAAACCCATAGCCCATAAATTACCTATGGAAAGAACTCCCAATGGGTTCTGGAGCAGTGGAAGCCCCGCAGTAGCAGAGTGGAGGAGATTTCTGTTCCAGAGAGCCCTGGAAAACTGACCCCAAAGGTCCGTAGGAGAACCGGACACAGGGTGGAGCCCCTGACCTGGCTGCATGGCCCCAGAGGAGCAGATCCGAGCAGGTTTCAGAGACGGAACCTCCGGTGGCCATGACTGTCCCTCCACACACAGGTGCCACAGGTCAATGAGACAGCCTTCTGGACTGGCCGAGAGGGGAGCGGGGTGTCTCCTTGACTCGGGCTGCCTTGGAAGGAAGCAGTGGGGGAGGCAGCAGACAGGGGCTCCCAGACCAGGTGAGAGATCAGGGCCATTACTGAAGGTCTCCACATAAACCCCCAGAGGAAATTGAGCCTGGGAAGTGGCCCTGCCCCCACCTGAGCAGCAGTACTTAATCTCTCACTGAATAGAAGCCCCTCCCCCTGCTGAAAGCCCTGAGCCTAGGGAGCAGCATTTGAATCTCAAACCCCAAGCACTAGCTGGGCAGATGTAGGTGGAGGTGGAGAGGAATCTCAGAAGTCAAGTAACTGCCTGGGAACATGCCCACAAAAGGGAAAAAAAAATAAGACCATAAAAGGTTACTTTCTTGGGGAACAGATGTTTCCTCTTTTCCTTTTCTGATGAGGAAGAACAATGCTTACCATCAGGGAAAGACATAGAAGCCAAGGTCTCTGTATCCCAAACATCCAAAATAGATATCCAATGGGCTCAGGCCATGGAAGAGCTCAAAAAGGATTTTGAAAATCAAGTTAGACAGGTGGAGAAAAAACTGGGAAGAGAAATGAGAGAGATGCAAGAAAAGACCCCAAAAAATGCTGAAGAAAATAACACCTTGAAACATAGGCTAACTCAGTTGGCAAAAGAGGTTCAAAAAGCCAATGAGGAGAAGAATGCTTTCAAAAGCAGAATGAGCCAAATGGAAAAAGAGGCTCAAAAGCTCACTAAAGAGAATAGTTCTCTCAAAATTAGAATGGAACAGGTGGAGGCTAATGACTTTCTGAGAAACCAAGAAATCACAAAAAAAAACAAAAAAACAAAAAGAATGAAAAAATGGAAGATAATGTGAAATATCCCATTGCAAAAACAACTGACCTGGAAAATGGATCCAGGAGAGACAATTCAAAAATTATGGGACTACCTGAAAGCCATGATCAAAAACAGAGCCTAGACATCATCTTTCATGAAATTATCAAGGAAAACTGCCCTGATATTCTAGAACCAGAGGGCAAAATAAGTATTCAAGAAATCCATCAATCACTGCCTGAAAGAGATCCAAAAAGAGAAACTCCTAGGAACATTGTGGCCAAATTCCAGAATTCCAAGGTGAAGGGGAAAATATTGCAAGCAGCTAGAAAGAAACAATTCCAGTATTGTGGAAATGCAATCAGGATAACACAGGATCTAGCAGTTTCCACATTAAGGGATCGAAGGGTGTGGAATAGGATATTCCAGAAGTCAAAGGAACTAGGACTCAAATCAAGAATCACCTACCCTGCAAAACTGAGTATAATACTTCAGGGGAAAATATGGTCTTTCAATGAAAAAGAGGACTTTCAAGCATTCTTGATGAAAAGACCAGAGCTGAAAAGAAAATTTAACTTTCAAACACAAGAATGAGAAGAAGCATGAAAAAGTAAACAGCAAAGAGAAGTCACAAGGGACTTACCAAAGTTGAACTGTTTACATTCCTACATGGAAAGACAATATTTCTAACTCTTGAAACTTTTCAGTATTTGGGTAGTTGGTGGGATTACACACACATACATATACACACATGCAGACACACGTACATGTGTGCATACACACATGCACACACACAGAGAGACAGAGAGCACAGAGTGAATTGAATAGGATGGGATCACATCTTTAAAAAATTAAGGTAAATATATAAGAGAAATGTATTGGGAGGAGAGAGGGTGAAATAGAATGGGGCAAATTATCTCTCATAGAAGAGGCAAGCAGGAGACATTGTAGTGGAGGGAAAAAGAGGAGAGCTGAGGGGAAAAAACATGAAGTTTACTCTCATCACATTCGACTAAAGGAAGGAATAAAATGCACACTCTTTTTGGTATGAAAACCTATCTTACAATACAGGAAAGTGGGGGAGAAGGAGATAAGCAAGGGGGGGATGATGGAAGGGAGGGCAATGGGAGGAAGGAAGCAATTTGAAGTCAACACTCGGGGAGGGACAGGATCAAAAGAGAGAATAGAAACGATGGGGGACAGGATAGGATGGAGGGAAATATAGTTAGTCTTACACAACACGACTATTATGCAAGTCATTTGCAAAACTACACAGATATGGCCTATATTGAATTGCCTGCCTTCCCAAAGGGAATGGGTGGGGAGGAAGGGATGGGAGAAGTTGGGACTCAAAGTTTTAGGAACAACTGTTGAATATTGTTGTTACTATTAGGAAATAAGAAATACAGGTAATGGGGAATAGAAAGTTATCTGGCCCTACAGGACAAAAGAGAAGATGGGGACAAGGGAAGGGAAGGATGATAGAAGAGAGGGCAGATTGGTGATAGGGGTAATTAGAATGCTTGGTGTATTGGTGTGGGGGGAGGGGACAAATGGGGAGAAAATTTGGAACCCAAAATTTTGTGAAAATGAATGTAAAAAAAAAGTTAAATAAATTTAAAATATCACTCAAAAAAAAAAAGTAGATCAGAGATTTGGGTCCCAGAATCCCATATGAAGTATGAATGAGGATGAAAGGGTGATTCCATGTAGCCAAGAGTAAGTGGAGAGGCTATACAAAGCTAAAAAGTTAATTATCATCACATGGGAAAAATAATATTATTTCAAAGTCTGAAATGGTCTAAAGGGTCATTATCTCCAACTGTTACCTGAATAGGAATCTCTTTTACAATTTTGCCAAAAAGTGATCATTATATTTCCATTTGAAAACCTCCAGAAATGAGAAATTTCTCACCTCCTAAAGTAATCCATTCACTTTAGATGGTTGGCTGGTTGGTTGGTGGTTGTCCTTTGTTCTTAAAGAAAACCAAAATGACACCACTATGCTAGAGTCAAGTTACAATGTGTTGGACCATGGCTGGTCAGACCAATATGAGCTCACAATGGTCTACCACAGGTTGGGCACAAGGAGATCATGTGACTTTTTGGAGTGGATTCTCTAAGTAAGTGTATCTCATATTTCTTTTGAGCTACTTTAGTTCTACTTTGCTCATAGAGCACTGCATCTTCTCTGATGAGGGCACACCATGGTGGGTAGTCCTATGCCAGTATCTCCCAAACCTCCCAGTTGATTCCAAAGTTCTTCAGAGAGATCTAGAGAGTGTCCTTGTATTGCTTTTTCTGATCACCATGTGAGTACTTGCCTTCTGTGGGTTCTCTGTAAAATAGTCTTTTAGGCAAGCATACATCTGGCATTCACACAATGTGGCCAGCCCATTGGAGTTGTGCTCTCTGCAGTAGAATAAATAGTAGTTTAGTTCAAGAAAGGACTTCAGTATCCAGTACTTTATCCTGCCAGGTAATCTTCAGAGTCTTCCTAAGACAATTCAAATGGAAATGATTCTGTTCCCTGGCATGGCACTGGTAGACCATCCAGGTTTCACAGGCGTACAACACTGAGGTCAGCACAATGGCTCTGTAGATCTTCAATGTAGTAGTCAGTCTAAGACCTCTTGTCTCCCACACTTTCCTTCAGAGCCTCCCAAACACTGAGATAGCTCTGACAATGCATGGGTCAACTTCATTATCAATGTTTATATCCCCAAGAAAGTATACTGTCAAGGTAAGTGAACTTACCAACATTATTAAAAACTCCATATGCTGTAATCAATGGTTCCACATATGGATGGTGTGGTGCTGGCTAAAGGAGCGCCTCTGTTTTCTTGGTAATTGTTAGGCCAAAATTAGCACAAGTAGCAGAGTATTGATCCATACTTTGTTGCATCTCAGCTTCAGAGACTGTACTGAGTGCACAGTCATCTGTTTTTATTCCACTTTAAATAATTCTAATCACTAAGAAGTTGTTCTTTACATTGAGCCCAAATTTGTCTCTCTGTAACTGATACACATTGTTTCTGGTTCACATTAGTTCTGTCTCTGGGACTAAGTAGAACAAATCTAAGCTATCTAATCCTCTCTGAAAGCTATCAAGCACCTCCAAGTCTTTTTATATGGGTTCAAGATTCCAGGTTGGTTCAACCAATCTTTGTATACCATGGTTTCCTACCCCTTCATCATCTTGGTCCCCTAGTCTACACATGCTCTTTCCTAAAATGCAATGACCAGGACTGAACACAGTATTCCAGAGATTGTCTGACTGGGGAAGAGTGCAGTGGCCCTATCTCCCTTATTTCGGATGTTATTCTTCTATTAATGCAACCTAAAACCACTCCAATGATCCTCTCTGAACTTGTCTTGACTGAGCTCAAAGAGTACATCCAAACTGTTATTGGACATATTGGGTTCTTCAAAGCCTTACAGATTGATAGCCAGAATTATATCCCACTAAACTGGTAAAATATAAACCATATTGGATAGAAACAGGTTTGTATGTATGACATTGATAAGTCACTTGTTTCAGAATCTCAGTTTCCTCAAATGTAAAATGGGATTCACGATATCGACAACAATACACGATTCACAATATCATCACAGAGTTATTATGAGGAACATTTTAAAATATTAAAAGAGCTATATAAATAAAAGCTATCATTTTAATGTCTTCAAAAACTCAGAATCATCTCTCTGCCCTAAAGAGAAAAAAAGAATTTAGTTGTCAGAGAAACTTATCAGAAGTTCAGGCAACAGATGATTATTTATTTGAGTATTTCTTTATCCCTTTTTCCAGCAACTCATGAAGACTGTTTACTCAGGCTATAGCCTAGGCTTCATGTGTTGACTATTTCTCACAGCTACCTATATTTCCTGAATTGGCAATAGTTGTGATGACTAGATATCCCCAAAGCAAATGATACAGTTAGCCAGCATTTCTTAAATTATAATTTTTTTCTGTCTTATGAGGCAAACAATATCCTTTCTTCCAAAATGGAAGAAGTATATAGGCATTCTCCACCTAAGAGTATTACTTGGTTCTTCAAAAACTTGAGAGATGAAAAGGCAATTAGTTCTGTAGGCATGGCATAATCATAGACAACTGGCTAACATGTTATAGCAGATTTTTGTAACTGTGGTTTTATTTGATCATAAGGTATTCATAGTTATTTTAAAATTATGTTAGACAATATTACATTGTCTAACAATGTATAATTTACATTATAATTTATATAGCTATATCTGTATCTGTGATCTTATCTGTAGTCCTTTGTTAAAAGGAAAATTCCTTGTTGGAGCTTTTGCCATGAACGAGGAGGCAAAACTCAGGACAAAGAGAATTAATTTACTAAAGTACATCAAGGTAGCAATACACTGACTGTCTGATCACAGGAGATCCGCAATGATTTCAAGATGAAGCCAAATTTTATCGATAACTTTTGTAATGACATAAAGGCAATTCAAATAGGGCTACATCAGTAAAAGAGGATGGGTCATTTCATTTCAATTCCTTTCCAAGGTATCAAGTATGGACAATTTCCAAGTATAGGGAGGTAGAGGAATGACTTACTACATAATGAATATGAAGTAATACAAAGCTAGAGACTGAGCAACTCCTTCTCCCAACACTGATTGAGAAGCAGGTCTGGAAACAATGGGTCACTGAATCAACCTAACTTTCAATACCTTCCCACTAGCACAGATGGCAACCTCTCTGCCTCTTCTCTATCATGAGTAATATTAGTCTATGAAATCTGCTGAGAGAAAGAAAGGTGTTCTGAGGGGATGTATCAGGATGGGGAGATCTATCCTCAAAAAATGGCTCATGATCCTTCCATTTCCTTTAACTGTCACTGTCTTTTATCTCTCCTCATTTTCATGGCTAAACTCCTTAGAAATGATCATTCAATTGCCAAACCTAATGACCTTCTTTCTCAGTCCTCTTATATATGTTCCTTTCCTTCTAGTCACATAACCACAACCCTGATGCAATCTCTCATCCTCATGCTTAGACTTACTGATATAGACTTTTGGTTGGTCTCCTTACCTCAAGTTTCTGCCCACTCTAGTCCATCTTCTACTCAGAAGTTAAATTGATCTTCCTAAAGCAAAGGTCTGACCATGTCCTCTCCTCCCCCACCAAATAAATTCCTGTGTCTCCCTATTGCCTCCAAAATTAAATGCAAAATCTTCTACTTGACTTGTAAAACTTTTTATTTATTTTACTTTTAACTTATGAAATAAAACAAGAATTTCCGTAACAGTAGAAAAAAAGATGATTGCTCATGAAACCATAAATCCATTAAGTGCAATTTGCTATTACTTTTAAATATATAATAAAGCCAAGATGTAAATTTCTTTTTTTTTCCTTTTTTTCTTCCCCACTCCACCCCAGAGATAGCTACCATTAACCCTTCATTACTTGGGCCATTCCTACCTTTCAAGTGTTCTTATACTTTACTCCCTCCACTAAATCAATGATGCCGAAACACTGGCTTCCTTGCTATTCCTAATACACAACACTCCATCTTCCAAATCTATACCTTTACACTGGCTGACACTTAGTCCTGGAACTTCTCCCTCCTAACCTCCTTCTCTTGAATTTCCTGGCTACCATCAAGACCCAGCTCAAATCCTACTTTAAAACCTGAAAAGAGCCTTCCTGTTTCTTGCACTTCAGAAGTTGTAGTCGCGAAACCCACTTTAACTCAGACAAAAGAGGTGTGTTGCATCCAGATGATCTTTTTCTAAGCAATAAAAAGTTTACATTTTGAGATGATTAAAATGAAATTTTTTTTCTGATTCTGAAACCCTACAATTCTATCTCTAAGAATTACCCTAAACCCAATGTCATGAGAAAATTTATTTCACTTTTTCTCTAATCATCTCCCCAAATGTTCATACAAGTAAAGGATTCTATAATACAATATGGTTAACTGTCTCTATTTTCACCATTCCTCCTCAAAAAGTAGTCTAGATTCCAGCACTTGTATATCCAACATGCATCTGTTGGTGGCTATATTCTGCCTGACTCTCAGGCACAGCTCACCTGACACTTTTAACAAAAATAAAATTTACCAGGGTGTTGGGGACTCATCACATAACGAATAGTCCATTAGGGGCTATCCAACCTGACCGCCACTGCCGCTACGTAACTAACTGCTGCTAAACTTCAGGGTCTAAAATTCCTCTACTCCTAAAATCAGGCAAAGAAGATACAGAGTAGACTAGGTGCTCGCCAGAAAGCCAAGGCACAACATCCAATTTTGCTACTGGAACAAAGGATAATTGAAAAGAAAGACAAAAGGAATTGTTCATTGACGCATGTAAATATGTGAACCAAGGAAAGAAACTGAGACGGGAAAGAGACTGAAAGTGGAAAAAGCAGATGAGTAGGTGTTGTGGTTTCTAGATTGATATCCTGATGAGTGATTGTTTTGGTTGATGAGTACATGCTGTACACACACATATAGTTAGGTGAAACCTAATAAAGTTGTTGAGCATACTTCACCACACCAAATAAAAAGAAAGGGATTTATGATGGAGGAGAAAAAAACATACTAAGGGAAATAGCATGGTCAGAAAGTTTCTTCCCTTGTCCTTTGAGTATAATTCACTTCTTTTCTAGAGGAAAAAGGAAGTAAATTGAATGTTACAAAGAGATACAAGGAACTTAGAGATCAGCCACGATGGGTTCTTAACGTTTTAAGCCTAATGAGCCCTTCTCAGAAGAATGTTAAGGGCAAAGGATTAAAAATCAAATTATTTTAATTTAATTTCTTACATTCTTTCTAATTATGTGTACAGGCAGTTTTCAATATTCACTTTTATAAGATTCTGAGCTCCAAATTTTTTCTCCCTCCCTCCCTTCCCTCCCCTTTCTCCAAGACAACGAACAGTCTGACGTTATACATATACAACCATATTAAACATATTTCTACATTAGTCATATTTTGAAAAAAGAAACAGAATAAAAGTAAAAATTATGAGAAAGAGAAAACAAAAAGTGAAAATAGTATGCTTCGACCTACATTCAGACTGTAGTTTTTTCTCTGGATGTGGATACATTTTCCATCATGAGTCTTTTGGAATTGTCTTAGATCCTTGTATTGCTGACAAGAGTTAAGTCTGTCATAGTTCATCATTATACAATGTTGCTGTTACTGTATACAATGTTCTCCTGGTGCTGCTCACTTCACTCAGCATCAGCTCATGTAAGTTTTTCCAGGTTTTTCTGAAATCTACCTGCTCATCATTTCTTATGGAACAATAGTATCCCATTATAACCATATACTACAACTTGTTTAGTCATTCCTCAATTGATGGGCATTCCCTCACTTTCCAGTACTTTGCCACCATAACAAAAGAGTTGCTATAAATATTTTTATACATGTGGGTCCTTTTTCATTTTTTATGATCTTTTTGGGATACAGACCTAGTAGTGGCATTGCTGGATCAAAGGGTCTGCACAGTTTTCAAAATATAAAAACAAATAGTTCATAGAACTACTTCCTTTCAAGATAAAATCAATTACCCAAGTCCTACAGGTACTAAGTTGCAGACCTGGATAGTGATAGCATTGAGAAAACCATACCCTAGTGTTTTGAATCCTGAATATTACCACTGAAAAACAAAAATAGTAGTATTGAAGTACAAAATGTGGAAATGAAAAAATTCTGGAGTACTGGAAGCCAAAGAAATGGCTTATGACTGATGAAGTGATAGTGGGGAAAGAGAAGAGGGAGGAGCTGCAGTGCTGGAACCTTCTCATTCAGCCAGAGCACAATTTGGCCAAGTTGTTTACTTTAATCTTGGGCCAATCATAAGGAGGAGGTGTGAATCTGTGGCCAAGGCTGAAGCATAAGGTCCATGTGCCACAAAGGGTGAGGCAACCTCATAGAAAAAGCAAAGACTGCAAGGGCTCTTTTATATTTCCACTGAAAGAGTGCAATGTTTTAACTCAAAACCAGAGGGTTATTAGTTTCCCAACCAAAAGAGTCTCAAATGTGGGATTCCACATAGCAGTGCTGCTTTTGAACTCTCCAGCCCTCAACATCTGCAGCAGTTTCCATTTCTTCAAGCTCTGCCAATTCCTGCTCTCAGGGCTGATATCTCCACAGACACATGGGTTTTGGCAGCAGTGCTTAGCACAAGGAGCTAAAGGAAGGAGAGCACAGGGAAGCAGGGCACCGGGTTCTTGGTATATGGCTCTAACTTTCCTTTGTGCTTTTTATTTCCATCTATAGAACAACTTCAGAGGAAAATAAATTTAATGTGCTGCTTGTGAATATGTCCAGCCTATTATGTAGAAAATGCTTCCAGGCCTTTGTAAGTGCACATAAATAATAGATGCAAAAACTAAAAAAAAGAGATACCCAGAATGCTCTGAGAAATCATCCTTTATAATTCAACAGCAGTAATAACACACATCTAATTAAGTTTCCTTATATATACCTAGTAAGCATTTTGTTTTCTTTTCATAATCACAGATAAGCCAATCATGTAATGGGTATACTGTCAGTTTCCCAAAGTCTATAATAATTGACCAGCAATGGAAATGAGATCACAATCAATAGAGAGACAGTAGCATAGCACTGGAACTCAGAATACCTGAATTCTAGTCCCTACTCATCTAGACGTTGCTTTGTGACCTTGGGCCATTTGCTTCACCTTGATATTCCTTGGTTTCCTCATCTGAAAAATGAGTAGATGATGTCCAAGATCACTTCCAGACAATATTCCAGAGGTAAAAGTTTAATAACTGGTACAAAAATATACCCACAACCTCCATCATAAAATTTAATCTGCATTATTTATCTGTATCTCCATCATGTTCTAAAGGCAAGACCATTAGGTAAAGGTTTGGTTAGTAAAGGTTTTCTATAAAGGAAATGTTAGCAAACATTTTAGATGAAGTGGCAAAATTGAAGATAGCATGTGGGTACTTATTTAGAAAAGAGAATGTCCACAAAACTTTTACTGACAATATTTAAAATATAATAATTATAATAATAAATAAGTGCATTTTTGTCATGCAGTTTTAATAAAAAGAATGGAATTTCTTTGGGAGGAGGATACTATATCACTTAATTAGGATTTAGAGTGTTCTTTTGCATCAAAATTGATTGCAAATTTTCATCTATTAATGCTAATTGGTAAAGAGATTTCCTTTATAGAAAGAGGCTTGCATTATGGCATTCCCAGATCCCCTGACATGGAGGAACCCTACATTCTATGTTCTTCTACCATAAGGGTGGGAGTAGTTTCCTTTGACTGGCTGTGTAAGTAGAATAAACTGACTGTTTAAAACCAACTAAACTGGAATCATCCTTGTCTTTCCTATGTGCCTTTTTCATAAGCTCTGGGTGGAGATCACAGTTTACCCACATTGCAGGTACAATGAACTGAACTAGAAAACAGCGTACCTCCCTTCTCCTCTTTTACTGCAGCTCTGACCTACAGTTATTTATAACTGTTCTGTGCTATTTATCCTTCTCACTTTCAGGTCCTGTGGAGGTGGAGCCATAATTCCAGGTGGGATGGTGCAGACAGCCAGACTGGCAGGAAAACCCTAAGACAGAGTGCTTTGGACTCAAGCCCAAGGGGCAATAAGGTTGAACTTGTAACTGAGACTTTGCTGTCACAGGAACTGACCTAAGATATGAACCTTTCCATCCCAGAGACTGAGGTGATAAAACGGGGAAGAGGATTAAGTTCTATATGTTAAGTGAGTAAATGTGTATATTTGTGATTATGCTTCAGGAGTAAATATTCCTCCTGAAATTTAATCTGTCAGTGACTAATTGAAACTTAAGTGCAGCTGATTCCCCACCCCACCACCAATCAGAGGAATGTCATTGGTAGGAGCTGGAGCCAATGGCAGAGAACCTAGACACTCCCCATGAGTTTAAAGAACCCTGGTGGAGGAAGCAAAATAAACATGCCTGGCCTTCAAGCAATGAGGCCAAGGGTAGCAAGTGATACCTAGATTTCATCTTTGAAAACATCTTTCACAGAGATAGGTACCACCAAATACTGATACCAGTCCATAAACATATAATTTTAATCATGCATATTCATTGCTTGGAAGATATTTATAGAATTCTACTTAGTTTTTCTCTTAATATTTGTCTATAACTTATCACCACTTCCAGTTGAAGAGGTAAAAACTTTTCAGTTGCAGACTCAAGTGGATTTTGAAATACAGACTTCTTTGCATTTGTATTAAGGTCCAAAAACCTGCTGGAATTGTAGTCTGAGCTAAAAAAAAAAATGCATACACACAGACACATGTACGTATATTTATACATGTATATATCACTATATAGATCCACTGTATATCTGTATGTAAATATGTGTGTATGTGTATACACACACACACACACTATAAATTTGTATGGGAATGGAGACCTCTCTTCTTGTTTTAACTTTTGACAGCACAAAAAGTATATAAAGCAGCTTGACATTACTTGTGATTCAAATAACATTAGTTGTCACTGAACTGACCATAGTATAGTTTCACACAAAAATATCATTTTGCCTTATAATTTTCGGGTGAACTCATTAAGGAACATTATCAAGTCTGCACCAAAAACTAATTTCCAAAGCTATTTAGCATAACATAATAGTGGTTGAGAACTGTTCTCATTCAGAAAAATTTGAGTCTTACTTCTGAGCTCAAAAGATCTCTTTCTCCCTCTATGTGTACATATATATACACATATATACACACGAATATATATACATATGTGTATACATATATGCACACATGCATATATAAGTATGTATACATATATATTCTTTTTTGATATGACATAAATGCGCTAGCAATAAAAGAATAATAAAATGTTCCAAGTAAGACGATCCATGTGGCACTCAAAACACTGTCAAGTTATAACCATGTCACTGTGATATATAGTGAGCCCAGGCAGAAGTAAGAAGTGATGAGAGCACCACATATGGTCTCTGTCAACTACTCAACTTGGCCTTTCTAACTCAAAAACATCCATAGACAATATATAAACAAACCAATATTTCTCCGTTCCAATAAAACTTTATTTCTGGACACCGGAATTTGAATTTTATATAATTTCCATGTGCAATGAAACATTACACTTCTGATTATTTTTTTTCTTTTTCTTTTGCAACTCCTTCATTTATTCAATTCATTTAACAAGTCTATTAAATACGTACTATGTGCCAAGAATTGTGTTTGGCATAGTAAGAGCAGGAATAGTGAAGAGATGCAAAGACATAGAAAATATTTTACTACCATCCTAATTCTTCAGAAGCCTTATTTCTTTTTTTTAATTAATTACTTCTGATTATTTTCAACCATTTAAGAACATAAAAGAAATTTCTTGATCCTACCCTGTATAGTTGGAGGTTTCTCTAATAATATAGCTCTAATACTAACCTAGTTATCTCCTCCCAACACACATTCTCATCACCAATACCATTTTCTCAACATCATCTAATCAGTCACTACTGCCCCAATAGTAATGGATCTGTCCTCAGTCATTCAGCATTTAATAAGTGCCTACTATGTACCAGGCACTGCTCTAAGTATAATTAGCTAAGTATAATTAGTTTTCATGAAAGGTTATTTCCTGAGGAGATATAGCAAGACCCAGAGTTCTAAAACTGGAAGCCCCCTCTCCTCTACCACTTCAGTCTTTGGAGGGTGAATTCAAACTTAAAATGGTGTCTTTAAACATTTCCCCTCTCTCACTCCCTCCAAGTCCGTTTCTTTTTAAAATTTTATTTACTTTTAATTTATGAAATGAAACAAGCATTTGCATAACATAGTAGAATTTTTAAAAAGATGATTGCATATTAAACTGCAAATCTATTATCTACAACTTGCTATTTTTAAATATATGATGATGTTATCATGTAACTTTCTTTTTATTTCTTTTTCTTCGTCCTTCCCCCACCTCTGCTCTAGATATGGCTGCTATTAGAAAAATATAGAGATTTACACAGATACATACATGTATATATATACATATCTACATATATATTTATATATATATACATATGTGTACATATGCACACCTACATATATGTATACAAAATCATTCTATACACACTTGTATTTATCAATTCCTTCCAAATTTACTTCTAAGTAAGGCAGAGCCAAAGGATGAATCTCTTCCCTGCTTTCAGGACCCAGTATCTCAGCTGATGGGTCATTTCACTGCTGGCTGAGTAAAGCAGGTCACCTCACCAGGTTCGATTCCTACAGCTTATGGCAGATTCTGCTATGGACGAGAGTTAGTAGTTATCTGGTGGATCTTTCAACCTTTAGAAGATAACAAGGTCATTCCATCTCTAACGCTCAATCACAGAAACCCAGGAAAAAATAAACACAACAGAAAAACAACCCATACATTCATGAACACATAGCAAATGTGTGTGTGTGTGTGTGTGTGTGCGCGCGCGTGCGCGGGCGCGCATGCGCTTGAGGGAGGAAGGGGAGAGAAAGATTCAGAAACAGAGAGAAAAAGAGACAGAGACAGAGACACAGAGACCATTTTCCCACATGGAGACCCACAATATTCTCATATTCCAAAACAAAAGTTTTTCTGGAAATATGAAACTTTTTAACTCATGTGATTTGTTAAACAGTTGCAGTTATCATTTGAAAATCATTTTAAAAGATTTTATTGCAAGGTTCTTGATCGAGTTTGATCAAAACAGAGATTTTCAGAACTTCAAAATATTCGAGAACTACTTGACTGGATACTGTCTCCAGTCTTTTCCAGGTCCAATATGCTATGACTGCATTTTTCATTTGTCTCCCTAGCCTTTGCAAAGGATATCATGAAGACTAATTAGCAGACTTTCATTTAAAAGCTTTCTTGGTGTCATTGTCAGAGACAAAATATTGGGTTAGATAGATGAGATGGTGACACTCTCCTATGTGTCATTTCCGATATTCATAATATAAAATCACTGATCTATATCCCTACAGAAAGTTTCCTTAAATATCTGCATAAAAAATGATTCAACATGTCATGGTTAGAAATGTTCTCTTGCTTCTGTCTAAGTGAGCTATAGACTTTTATCCTTGCACTCAGCACTCTCATATTTTATATCATTTCTTATTAGTTTCAATTTCAGAGGATGATTGTGTCCCTTAATTTGGGTCTTTCTTGCATTGAATTTAGATAATTCTAATTACATCTAATTAATTAGAATTATCTCTAATTCGTTATATCTCTAAAAAAAAAAAATCACCATTTCCCATACAAACTAGTTCTGCTTCCAAACTTTTATTTCTTTTTCTCTTTGTCATCTAGACTGAAAAACTCACATTCCTAATTGACTTCTTCCTCCAAACTCCCCTCAGTTTTGCCTTCCCTGCTCCCCTCCCTTCCTCACTCTTCCCCTAGAATATCTAATTAGTCAGATTGCTGTAAAAAGGACTTCTAGGCAAACTTAAGTGGCTGGGTAGAGACTCAAGCATACTAATATAGGTCTCTATGCAGTCTTTATGGCCTCAGGCAAAAAGTGCCTCTGGCTTCTACTCAAGACTTGAAGGACATCATTTGTTTCTTAGGATCCCTTTTAGGAGGCAGCCATGTATCTGAGCCTCCCTAACCCTGTTTTTTTTTTTTTTTCTTTTTAAACTGAGCCTGGTTGCCCTATAGTGAGATCAATTTGGAACTCTTTTTGGATTATCCTGCGCAATTGGAAGAAATTTCAGGTACCCAGAATACAGGGACCCAGAATAATTTTATTTTGTCTGGAGATGCCTTGTGAAAAGGGAAACGTGGAGAAATGTTGCCCAATTTCCAATGGAATGAATTGCCCTTGGCTAAAGAATGTCCTAGAAAAAGAACTCACCTGAGAGTGAGCATTTGGCTTCAATTTATCCCAGGTCCTTATTCCCTATGAGGAAAATTACGTATGTTTTGGGATTAGGTTGAGATTGAAATTTCTCTACGAAGTTAACCTGTATTTTTTTCTGCTTCTCTAAGTTTCTTGGTTATTTTTTCCAATTTTCTTTCTTTTTTTAGCCCTCTTTGTATGGACTGATCAGCTCCTTTTTAAGTGTTAAGATAATAATAACTGATCAGGTCTGTAAAATGTTTTTTTTTTTTTTTTTTTCTGTTAAATTGTCAACCCTAGATTTGGAGGCAATTTTCATTTCTGTTTGTAAATTTGGGACTGTGTAAGATCTGTACTCCATGGACTCATTGAGGCTCAATGCATGGTAGCAGGGAGGCAAGTGAAAAGCACTTACATACTTAAATACTTAATGTATTTTCCTGCATTGGAAATATGGACAAAAACAGCACCCCAAGATACAATCCATCTGATTTTCTAAGAACAGTTACTAGGTAAATTGCAGGATCTGTGTGTATACTCTTGCAGATCACATAAATATCAACTCCACTTGCTTCAGTCTTGAAAAGTTGCTGTGGCTGTGAAATTTACCATCCTGTGATCAAGCTTGTGATGAAGGAAAAAAAATGTGGGAGAGAGAGAAGCAAGCAAGCAAGGAAGGAAGGAAGGAAGGAAGGAGGGGGATGGAAGGAAAGAATCATGGAAGGAGGGAGAGGGAAGGGAAGGAAAGAAGGAGAAAAGGAAGGAAGAAGAGAAAGAAGGAAGGAGGGAGGGAAGGAAAGAAGAAAAAAGAAGGAAAACTAAACAATTGAATATAATGAAAGGCTATTATACTGTACTATAAAAAAAAGGATGATAAGGATGAGACCCCTGGGAAGACTGGTATGAACTGATACATAATGAAGTCAACAGAAACAAGAGAGCAATTTATATGATAACAATATTATAAAGATAAACTACTACATCTCAGATCAATGAAATCAGCTACCATGACTGCAGAAGACTTAGGATGAGCTGAGCTACTCACCTTCTGGCAGAGAGGTGATGGAGTCAAGAATAAAACACACATTCTATTTTTTTTAATGTTTTACAATCATTTCCTTAAAGTTAAGATTTTATACCCCCCCCACCTTTCCCCCACTACCCCCCTCCCTCCACGTGACAGCATACAATTCTGTATAGTTTCTACATATACTTTCCTATTGAGCACATTTTCATTATAGTCATGCTATGTAGTCGAACTAAAATAAATGGAAGAAATCATATAACAAATCAAAACATAATACACTGAAACCCACCCACACACAAACATGATCTGCTACATTCTGCGAATGACTTTCATATTTCTTTCTCTGAGTGTGGAAGGCATTTTGCCTTAGAAGACCGACATTGGAATTTTTTTTTTCAGTAACTTCTTGTGTTATTACAAAGTTCCAAGTCTACCAGAAAAAACTCTCGCACACTGTGGTCATTGCTGTGCACAAGGTTCTCCTGGTTC
Source organism: Bettongia penicillata ogilbyi (assembly GCA_023548195.1). Lineage (NCBI taxonomy): Eukaryota > Metazoa > Chordata > Mammalia > Diprotodontia > Potoroidae > Bettongia > Bettongia penicillata. Next base: position 573,439 of record JAJHZJ010000542.1, on the reverse strand, counting down.
TGCTCCTTTTGCTCAGTATCAGATCATATAAGTCCTTCCAGGCCTCCCTGAAGTCTTCTTGTTCATCATTTCTTATGGCACAATAGTACTCCATGACATTCATATACCGTAATTTATTAAGCCATTCCCCAATTGATGGGCATCCCCTTGACTTCCAGTTTTTGGCAACTACAAAGAGTGCTGCTATAAATATTTTTGTACATGTGGGACCTTTCCTCTTTTATAATCTCTTGGGCATACAGTCCTAGTAGCAATATTGCTGGGTCAAAGGGTATGCACATTTTTATAGCCCTTTGGGCATAGTTCCAAACCGTTCTCCAGAAGGGCTGGATGATCTCACAGCTCCACCAACAATGAATTAGTGTTCCAACTCTCCCACATCCTCTCCAGCATTTATCATTTTCTTGTTCTGTCATGTTTGCCAATCTTATAGGTGTGATGTGGTACCTCAGAGTTGTTTTGATTTGCATCTCTCTAATCAATAGTGATTTAGAGCACTTTTTCATATGATTATAGATATCTTTGATTTCTTCCCCTGAAAATTGCCTGTTCATATCCTTTGACCATTTATCAATTGGGGAATGACTTGTATGATTATATATTTGAGTCAGTTCTCTATACATTCTGGAAATGAGGCCTTTATCCCCAAGCTTAGCCGTAAATTTTTTTTTTCCCAATTTACTACATTCCTCTGAACTTTGGTTGCATTGGGTTTCACTGTGCAAAAACCTTTCAGTTTAAAGTAATCAAAATTATCCATCTTGCATTTCATAATGCTTTCTATCATTTCTTTAGAAAAAAATTCTTCCCCTCCCCATAAATCTGATAAATACACTATTCCTTGCTTCTCCAGTTTATTCATGGTATCAATCTTTATACCTAAATCATGTACCCATTTGGACTTTATTCTTGTGTATGGTGTCAGGCATGGGTCTATGCCTAATTTCCGCCACACAGTTAACCAGTTTTCCCAGCAATTTTTGTCAAACAGTGTGTTCTTATCCCAGAAGCTGGGATCTTTGGGTTTATCAAACAGGAGGTTGCTATATTCCTTGCCTACTGTGTCTTGAGTGCCAAGTCTATTCCATTTGTCTACCCCTCTGTTTCTTAGCCAATACCAAGTGGCTTTGATAATTGCTGCTTTATAATACAATTTGAGGTCTGGTAGCGCTAGGCCACCTTCCCAAGCATTTCTTTTCATTAGTCCCTTTGATATTCTGGACCTTTTGTTTTTCCAAATGAATTTTGATATTATTTTATCCAGCTCTAGAAAATAATTATCTGATAGTTTAATTGATATGGCACTAAATAAGTAAATTAATTTAGGTAGAATTGTCATTTTTATTATATTAGCTTGGTCTACCAATGAACAACTGATGTTTTTCCACTTAAATCTAACTTTATTTGTGCAAAAAGTGTCTTGTAATTGTGTTCATATAATCCCTGGGTTTGTTTTGGAAGGTAAACTCCTAAGTATTTTATAGTGTCTACTCTAGCTTTAAATGGGATTTCTCTTTCTATCTCTTGCTGTTGGACTTTGTTGCTAATATATAGGAATGCAGAAGATTTGTGTGGGTTTATTTTGTAACCTGCAACTTTGCCAAAGTTGTTTATTATTTCAAGTAGTTTTTTACTTGAATCTTTGGGATTCTCTAAGTATATCATCATATCATCTGCAAAGAGCAATAACTTAGTTTTTTCTTTGGCTATTTTTATTCCTTCAATTTCTTTATCTTGTCTAATTGCTACCGCTAACATTTCTAGTACCATATTGAATAATAATGGTGATAATGGGCATCCTTGTTTCACCCCTGACCTTATTGGAAATGCCTCTAGCTTATCTCCATTGCATATAATGCTTGCTGAAGGTTTTAGGTAGATACTGCTTATTATTTTATGGAAAGTTCCCTTTATTCCTATGTTCTCCAGTGTTTTTAATAGGAATGGGTGTTGTATTTTGTCGAAAGTTTTTTCTGCATCTATTGAGATAATCATGTGGTTTTTGTTAGTTTTGTTGTTGATATGATCAATAATGCTAATAGTTTTCCTAATATTGAACCAGTCCTGCATTCCTGGTATGAAACCTACCTGATCATAATGTATTATTCTCTTGATAAGATGCTGTATTTGTTTTGCTAAAATCTTGTTGAAAATTTTTGCATCTATATTCATTAGAGAAATTGGTCTATAATTTTCTTTTTCTGTTTTGTCTCTTACTGGTTTGGGTATCAAAACCATATTTGTATCATAGAAAGAATTTGGGAGGACTCCTTCTTCCCCAATTTTCAAAAATAGTCTATATAGTATTGGAATTAACTGTTCTTTAAAGGTTTGATAGAATTCACTTGTGAATCCATCTGTTCCTGGAGATTTTTTCCTAGGGAGTTCATTGATGGCTTGTTCAATTTTGTTTTCTGAGATGGGGTTGTTTAAGTATTCAATTTCCTCTCCTGTTAATCTGGGCAATTTGTATTTTTTAAAATATTCATCCATCTCATTTAGATTATCGAATTTGTGGGCATAAAATTGGGCAAAGTAATTTCTAATTATTGTTTTAATTTCCTCCTCATTGGAGGTGAGTTCACCCCTTTCATTTTTAATATTAGCAATATGATTTTCTTCTTTCTTTTTTTAATAAAATTGACCAAAGGTTTATCAATTTTATTAGTTTTTTTCATAAAACCAACTATTGGTTTTATTTATTAATTCAATAGTTTTCTTAATTTCAATTTTATTAATCTCTCCTTTGGTTTTCAGTATTTCTAATTTGGTATTTTCTTGGGGATTTTCAATTTGTTCTTTTTCTAGCTTTTTCAGCTGCATACCCAAGTCATTGATCTCCTCTTTCTCTATTTCATTTATGTAGGCATTCAAAGATATAAAACTTCCCCTAAGAACTGCTTTTGCAGTATCCCATAAGATTTGGTAGGTTGTCTCATTATTGTCATTCTTTTGAATGAAGATTTTGATTGTTTCTATGATTTCTTCTTTAACCCATTCCTTCTTTAGGATTAAATTATTTAGTTTCCAATTGGTCTTTGCTTTATCTTTCCATGGCCTTTTATTACATATAATTTTTATTGTATTATGATCTGAGAAGGATGCACTGATTATCTCTGCCTTTCTGCACTGGATTTTGAAATTTTTATGTCCTAGTACATGGTCAATTTTTGTAAATGTTCCATGTACTGCTGAGAAAAAGGTATATTCCTTTCTATTCCCATTCAATTTTCTCCAAAGATCTGTCATATCTACCTTATCTAGAGTTTTATTTACCTCCTTAACCTCTTTCTTGTTTATTTTGAGGTTAGATTTATCAAGTTCAGAAAGAGGGAGGTTGAGGTCCCCCACTAGTATAGTTTTACTGTCAATTTCTTCCTTCAATTCCCCCAACCTCTCCTCTAAGAATCTGGATGCTATACCACTTGGAGCACACATGTTTAGTAATGATATTGCTTCATTGTCTATGGTGCCTTTTAGCAGGATATAGTTTCCATCCTTATCCCTTTTGATTAGATATATTTCTGCTTTTGCTTTGTCTGAGATTAGGATTGCTACTCCTGCCTTTCTTACATCAGCTGAAGCACAATATATTCTGCTCCATCCTTTGACCTTTATCCTATGTATATCCCCCTGTTTCAAATGTGTTTCTTGTAAGCAGCATATTGTTGGATTATGGCTTTTAATCCATTCTGCTATCCGTCTCCGTTTTATGGGAGAATTCATTCCATTCACATTCACAGTTATGATTACAATCTGTGTATTTCCCTCCATCTTATTTCCCACCATTTGTGCTTTTGGCTCTGCTGTCTCCCTTCCCCTCCTCACTAGTATTCACTTTTCACCACCTCCTTTTGCCGCCTTCCCCTCTTTCTTTTAGCCCCCCTCCCTTTTACTCCCCTTTACTCTTATTGCTTCTTCCCTCCCTTTTAGCCTCCCTCCCCTTTCTTCCCCCTTCCTCTCCTACTGCTTATAGAGCTAGTGGATTTTCTACTTAAATTTATTTTTCCATCCTTTAAAGAAATCCAGTGAGAGTACCTCTCACACAATGCTCATCTCCCTCCCCTCTTTCCCTCTACTATGATTTTGTACTTCTTCTTGTGATGTAATTTGCCATTTTCTGCTTCCTCCTTTTCACACCTCCTATTACAATCCCTTCTCATACTTAAATCATATTTTTTATCATGATATCATTTACTTTATACCCATTCCCCCATGCATATCCCTTTTATATTTCTTAATAGACACACAGTTCTCAAGATTAACAGGTATCATCTTCCCTTTTAGGGAGGTAAATAATTTGCCCTAATTGAGTAGCAAGTTGTTCCCCCCCACACACTGTTTACCTTTTTATGATTCTCTTGAGACCTGCATTTGAGGATCAAATTGTCTATTAAGTTCTGGAGTTTTGGTCAGGAAACTCTGGAAATCCCTTACTTCATTGAATGACTTTCTCCTTGCCTGAAATGTTATGCTGAACTTTGCTGGGTAGTTGATTCTTGGTTGTAGTCCCAACTCCTTTGCTTTACGGAATATTGGGTTCCAATTCTTTTGATCTTTTAATGTAGAAGCTGCAAGGTCCTGTGTAATCCTGATTGTATCTCCTTGATATTTAAATTGTTTCTTTCTGGCTGCTTGTAATATTTTCTCCTTCACTTGATAGCTCTGGAATTTGGCAACTATATTTCTTGGGGTTTTGAGTTTGGGATCCCTTTCAGGAGAGGAATGGTGGATTCTTTCGATGTCTATTTTGCCCTCTGAATCTAGTACTTCTGGGCAGTTTTCCTTGATGATTTCCTGGAAGATATTGTCCAGGCTCTTTTCTCCATCCTGGGTTTCTGGCAGGCCAATAATTCTTAAGTTTTCTCTTCTGGATCTATTTTCCAGGTCAGTTGTTTTTCCAATTAGATATTTCACATTTTCTTCTATCTTTTCATTCTTTAGATTTTGTTTGACTGATTCTTGCTGTCTCATTGAGTCAGTAGCTCCTACTTGCCCAATTCTAATCTTAATCAAATTGTTTTCTTCTGTTAACTTTTATATCTCCTTTTCCATCTGCCCAATTTGCCCTTTTAGGAAGTTATTTTCTCCAGTTAATTTTTGAACTTCTTTTTCCATTTGTTCAATTTTCCTTTTCAAGGAGATGTTCTCATCAGTGAATTCTTTCTTAATAATTTTAAAATCATTGGCCAGTTTATCTTCTATTTCCTTCTTCAGCTGTTCCAGGAGAGCTGCTTGTGCTTGCAAGCAGTTCATAGTCCCTTCTGAAGTTTCAGATGGAAGTACAGTCTCAGCTGTGACCTCTTTGGGGTTTGTGTTTTGGTCCTTATCCCCATAGAAAGATTATATGGTTCTTTTGGCCCTCTGCTTTTTCCTGTTCATGATGTTGATTGAGTGTTGTGGCTTCTGGTTCTTTCAGTCAGAAGCTAGAGAACTTTTTGCTGAGCTGATGTGTGAAAAAGCTAAAAGCAGGTTTTTGTTTGGTGTTTCCCTGATCAGCCCTGGGTTTAGCTTGTTAAGTGTGGGGGAGGGGTGGTCTGGTCACAGGAGATCTCTTCAGCTGAACCGAGGCAAAGGCAAGCTCAGGGGCTGGTAATCCCAGCTGCCTTGTTGTCTTTCTGATTCCCCTGGACAGCTGAGGCACACCTAGATACTAATGCATGTTCCCACCCCTCCTGGGGCCCCTCTCCTGGTGCTGAGGCTTGTCTGGGTCCTAGTGTGAGTTTTCTCTGCCCTGGGTCCTCTGTCCTTCCGGTTTCCCTCTGCCACCATAGGAGGAATCCCCCTTAGCTATTTTCCTCCTCTGGGGTGTTATGAAACTATTGGTCTCCTTCTTCTATTTCTACTGATCTCGATTTTTCTGGGGAAATATTTTATGGATCTTTCACGATCATCAAGGGGGGAGGAGAGAGCATTTACTGATCACTCTGCCATCCTGGATCCCGGAAGTTCAAGTAGGTGACTTACCGAAGTTTGATCTTCGGGCTGAAGGTCTCAGGAGCTTCTGCGCTGATATCTGGCGCTCTGCGGCTCTCACTGACTCAGTTTGGCTTGTCTCCCGCCCTGGTGCTGCTCCTCTGGTTCCACCCACCACTCAGGTTTCTCGGGTATCTTCTGCTCCGCTGCACTGGCCACGCTGCGCTGTGCACTGTGGGCTCACCCCCGTGGAACAGATCCTTCCCGTGGACCTTCCAGTCCAACCTGAGCTCCGAATCCATCACCGTCTGTCTCCCACTGGATTCCGCACCTCCAAAATTTGGTCAGATTCTCCTTTCAGAGGTACCTGGAGGAGTTTGTCCGAAAGCTTTGGTGAGTTGTTGCTCTCACTCCGCCATCTTGGCTCTACCCCCTTCCCCAGACTCTTCTACCTGAAACACATATTCTAAAATGTTGGCAATGTGGTAAATTGCTTTTCTTGACCATGTACATTTGTTAAAAGATTTTGTTAGAGACTTCTTTTTTTTAAATCAAAGGAGGGAAAGAACATAAATGTCTGTTAATTAAAAAATAAAAATTAAAAATTCAATAAATACTTTGCAAACCTTAAAATACTATAAGAAGATCAATTATTTGTACTGTCGTTAGGAAGTGGTGCAATATAGTGGACAGAGCTCTGAACTTGGCAACAGAAACCATTAGTTTAAATCCTCTCCTCTGACATATACTAGTTATATGACCATAGGCAACACTAATATTTAGAAAAATAGTCTTCAGCAAGTTGCTATACTGCCCAAAAATCTTAAATGGCTTTCCATTATCCATCAGATAAACTCCATACCAGATTTTCAATCAGCATTTCAAATTGAATTTGTCCAAAACAGAATCTATCATTCGGTCAAGGGCATCATCAATCCTTCTAGTCATCCAAGTCTGCCTCTTCAGAATCCTCATTCTCCCTCATCCTACATATCTAATCAATTGCCAAGTCTTCTTGATTCTATCTCCAAAACATTTCTTTTACCCATCCCTTTATCCCTTATTCATAAGATCACCATAGTTCAGACCCCCATCTTTTCAGCTCTTACCTGGGCTATTGCCTCTCAGTGGCTCTCTCCACTCAAATTCACCCTCCACATGGCTGGGAGGGTAGTTTTCCTAAAGTAAGGCAGATCATGTCACCTTCCTGCTCTATAAACTCCAGTGGTCCTAAATGCCATTAGGATCACATTAGAAATTCAATTTTTCAGCCATTAAAGTCTTTCTCAATCTCACTTCAACCTTCTTTTTTGACCTTCTATCATTCCACTCCATACCCAAGCTATGATCTATTCAAATTGTACTTCTTGTTCCTCCTATCTCTGTGCCTTTGTACTACTTGTACCCTTTGCCTGCTATATACCCCTTCCTTACCTCTCTTACCTTTTAGAATCTCAAGTCTTCTTCAAAGTTGAGTTCATGTTACCTTCGACATAAAGTCTGTTGATCTACCTAGCTCTTATTGTCTTCTCCAGCTCACCCCTCCAAATCACTTAATACTTATTGAATATACATTTTACATATAGGTCATCTTCCTGCCATGCTACTGCCTTCTACTCTCCACCTTTGGCTAAGTACTCTACCTCCCACCTTAAGACCCCATGTTTCTGTTTGATAAGAGCTAATCAAATCCAAACCTATTCATGTGTAGAGTTTATCTAGACCCACAATGATGCACTTCATACTATTTGACTTTTTGCATTTTTGTAATAGCTGCAATGCTTAGTTGAATGCCTGGCACAGAGGAAGCATTTAATACATTTTCATTCAGATACTTACGTGCATGTTATCTCCCCCAATGAAATATAAGATCCTCGATTGCAAGAATGGTTTTCTATACTTTTTTTTATTTTTCTTTTCTTTTCTTTTTTTTTATCTCCAATGCATAGTGACTCACAGCTCTTAGTAAATATTAATTAACAGATTGATTAACTTAACATTAAAGACACTGAAATCTGACCCCAATGTCTATTCATAATTCTATTTTCACTATTTCCTTACCCCAAATGTTTATCCCTAGCAGACTGATCTATTTTCTCTTCTCAAAAATTTTATTTTTTATTCTCATATTGATCTTACATTCTTGTCTTGATTTGGAATATACTCCTTTTACCCCTATCCCCTTCCCAAATCCTTTCTATCCTTCAAATCCTAGCTTAATCAAGGCTTTACTACTCTAGCTCACAGTAATCTCCTTTCTATGAAGTAATTTATTTATAAGGTACATATTTACTCATCACCTACTATGAGCAAAGGAGAATGCTAGCCTCAAAGCACTCACTGTTCATATCATTTATTTGATTTTGTGAAGGCATCTCTTACAGTATTATCTAATTATTGTATTACCATTTAACATGCTTGCACATGCATGTGTATCATATCCATCTCCCCCAATATATTATAACCCTTAAAATAAAAGTGCCTGAATTATATTTTTATAGCTCCTAAGAAACAATATTCTAGAGTAAATCACCTCTGAATAGTCATACTTAAAGGTGCTGAAAATGCCCGATCTCATTATAGTTATTGTTTTCTTGATTTTTTTTAAAAGCATTTGATTTGATAGAATCAAATGAGGCCTTCAAGACCCTCCTCCAACAAAGTATCTCTTACCATTATTTCAGGATTTGAGGACATTAAGTTTGGGAATTTAGGTGACTTGAAAGATCAACTGTAATGGAAATGATTGGAAGAGAGAGTGGTTTGAAGGGAAAGATAATGGGTCAATGACTCTTGGTTTTGCCAGTGTTATGAATGATATCCTTTGCAGACTACAAATGGGAGAGATATTCCCTAAAGCTTGATGAGACTTGCCTATTTGTGGATGACATTGTGCTAAATATGTGAAGCCCCAGAAAGACCTACTATATAGTTTCTTAAATAAGACCCACAAAAAAGAGTTTGGTCTAAAAAGCACACAGGAAAAACTAAAAGCACCATCATCATCATCGCTACCAAATACAGTCTGAGTACTCCATTGGTACCCATATAATGTTAAAAGATATATAGGAAGGTCTCCCTCAAGTTGGATAGAGCCCCTGTGGAGGATTTATGTGAGGACATGAACAAGAGTTTCACAGGAAGAGAAGTAGATCAGTTGAGATCCATGAAGGGAATGAATTTCATCCATAATTCATCACCAAATATTTGTTAAAGCACTAGGGTACACTGTACACTGAAGGACATTAAAGAGAAAAAAACTTCAGTTTTAAGAACAAATTTCAGTAGAATTTAAGACTATCCTCATTCTTAAAAGGAAGAAAAAGCTCCTCCACACAGGATAAGACTATGAAAGTGGAATTATGACCACCTGAAGACTTAAAAAAATTACCCACTTCACACTTTTGTCCCAGATTTATGCCAACTACCTATCTTCACATGGATTCAGACACAGGAAGCTTCTATTTATCAAAGATAAGCCAGAGTAACTGGCATCAAAATTCCATTTTGCTTTCTCAACCACAAGGTATTGTGTAATGTAGTGTGGAAAGGGTTGGCCTTAAAGTCTGATGACCTGAGTTGGAATTTCTACTCCTCCTGTTACTACCAGGGGCAAATCCCTTCACCTTTTTTAGGCTATGTACTTATCAGTAAAATGGAGTAATCAAATGCCAATCCTATCTCATAAAGTTCTCGTATTGAGCTCAGTACATAAGGTTATGATTACTTTTCAAACAAAAAGAAGGATGTTTTTGTGTCACCAGGCATATTTATCCCTTTACTGACTTGGTGAGATTTTTACCGTGAATTCAAATCAAAATGAAATTGAGGCAAAGGGGAAAATAAGTTAGTAGGAGTTCCGGGTCCTCTCAGCATAGAGGAAGAAAATCTCCCAAGGGACATCTGCTAAGACAGGCACAAATGGCTTAAGTAGCCATGGAACTTTTCCTCAGACTAAGAAATAAAATTGCAAAAGCAGATCCATGGGAATGACTACATATTCAGTAAGTAAGCTATACGTTATTTTCTCTCATCTCCCTTTAAAAGAGGGGGAGTTATTTTTAAAGGGCGATAGGGGAGTTTGCTGTCATTCAATTCTCCCCATCCATAAAACAGAAGGAACATTTCAACACTTCGCAGATAAAAGTTAGTTGGAGAAACTACATTCCCTTTAATTCAAAGAATGTCTCGCGATTAGAAGAAGAGAGTGAATCACCTATTAGTAAGAACAATAAAGTAACTTTGAACTTCTCTCACACCCTTCATCCAGGAGTTTAAATTTGCTTATATTGAACCATTAAACCTCTCTTTTACTTTATCACACCCAGTGAGGTAATAAGACTTCGGCACTTAGAATTCCTATAAGGTCTTGCAGTTTCTAAAGAGCTTTAGAATCATTTATTTTTCAGTGGAGGTTACAACTCTGGAGTGAGTTGCTATAATTATTTCCACTTTTACAGGTGAGGAAACAGAATTTCAGGATGGAATAGAGCACAGAACACAAAGCAACTGGTTTGGAACCCTAGACTTATCTTGAGTGGAGGAGGAGAAGGCTCCTCCCCGCCTCAAAAGAAAAGGAAAAGAAAAAAAAAACAGTGATTTTTCCCTTCCTTTTTCTTCCTCCTGTCTCCTCTGACTATCAGAAGAAGGGAAAACATAATCATAAAGTACTAAAGAATGCTTTCAGCCTACCCAGAAATAGTGAAACCAAGTTAAAACGCTTGAAAGACTGAAATTCTTCGGAACAGGCTACACTGTCTTTTCAGACATTATACAATGTCTCTCCAAGTGAGTCTACATTTGGAGAGGGTCCTAGAATAAGAGTCAATGGATTTCTTGACTCTAGTAAGAGCTAGGAGACTTTCCTTCTAGTCCAGTTCGGCCACATGCGTTTTTGGGCAAGTCACAAATAATACATCGGGAAGTTTTCCCTTTTGTAAAAAGAGGTCATTGGATTTCCAGCACTTACTTTTTTGCCTAGCTGTATTAAGTGCTTGACTCCTAGTAGGTGTTAAATAGATATTGCTTGACTAGTTGACTGACGTTCAGGATTCTATCTTCATTTCACAAACTAGGATAAGGAGCATTGAGGGAAACAGAGAACTAAGAAGTGATCTGTAGTGCAGGATTGTAGATTTAAAGCCAGAAAGAACTGTAAGTCTTCTGGTCCAGTCACCTCAATTCCCAGATGAATAAACCAAGGCTCAGAGAAGCTACAAGACCTCGTCCAAGATCACACAAGTACTAATAACAAAGCCAGCACGGTAATCCAGAATTCAGTTTTCCTCTAAGAAATTGAATGTTACTAGATTCTTATTGGAATGTACTTTTCCATTTTTTATCTCTTTGCATTTAAAGGAGAGAGGGAGGAAGAGAAGGGAGAAATAAAGTCTTAAAGAAATTATGTATCTAAAATCATACTCTATTGAAATCCCGCACCTTCCAATGACAATGAAATTAACTCTCACAAAGCCTTTTTGTACTGTCAAAGCAGGCTTGCTTTCTCTTGATTCCCTTCCTTCCCTCTCCCTCTCCCCTTTTATCTTTCCTTCCTCCTTCTTCCTTTGTCTTATTCCCTATGTCTCTGTCTGTGCATGTGTATGTCTATCTGTCTCTCTTTCCCTCTCCCTCCACCTTCCTCTCAAAGAACTTCTATAAAATAATATTTTCCAATTTTTTCACCAATGCAAAAATTGTACTTTAAGAAGACAGTATTTTATCAGCAAAATTGTCTGATCATTTTTGTCAGGGCACCAGAATGTTATCCCTATATACACAAGATAGATAGATAGATAGATAGATAGATAGATAGATAGATAGATAGATAGAGATAGATATATGTGTGTGTACACATATATGTATATGCATGTATATGTATATATATACATATACATGTATATACATATATATACATAAATATACACACACACACAAGATACCCTTTTCTCTCTTTCTCCAAATGAATTTTAAAAAACTATAACTGAATGCCTTTAGTTTAGGAGGGTGTAATTTCCATTTCTTCTGATAAATTCTCATGACTTTCTGCCCAAGTCAATAAGCCAGTTGGAGACTAAAAAGTACCCAAAGTGGCTTGGCTACTGCTGTCAGAATACTGAAAGGAAAGAAGATATATTAACCCACAATATAAATGTATCACATCCTATAACTCATAACTATTCGTTGAAGAGCCCCCACTATTCAAGCAGTGGCCTGGTTTGACCCTGCTTGACTTACACAAAATAAAGCCAGCATATGGACCTCCTGGTTTGGCAAGCAGAGCATCCTAAGCAAACTGTGGCCTGACCCAGGCGGATCTTTGGCCCAATCGTCAGCAGATACTACAAGGCAAACAAACAAATACCCCATGAACACTAACATCTGCTTCAGGGAAACTCATGGATTCCAAGGGAAAGGCATTTAGGGTAAATAACACCAGTCCTCAGAGAAATATTTTGCACTGAATTTACCTGTGCTGGGATTCATTTCAGTATTCTCATTTCCCAAATTCTGGATTCACTGACTTTATCCGTTCCCTCCCAAAACAAAAGAAGCAAACTCTAATTTTCATTTCTCTTTCCAAGTCTGAGCACTTGGATCATGATAAAACCATGGTTCTCTCCCTCAAACATGTAGTGAGAAAATGACAGATCTAGACATGACCAGTGACTGCATTGTGAGTTAGTAGAAGGTTCAGAGTGAATGTGTTATAGAAATAAGAAGCTATTTAAAAACTTTGCCTAGCAATTTTGAAAAAAGTGAATTTTTTAAAAATTCCAGTCAAAAGGTACATGAAAATTAGTTTGAAGGAAATTTAATTTGGTAAGTTACTGCTTAAGAGACACTTACACTGTTGGTAAAAGTTGTTTGCTTTTTTCAGAACAACTACACTGCAAATTCCCTGGGAGTAATAGGCTTTTTAAATCTCAATCAAAGGTTAGAAGGCAGTGCCTGTTGGACTTTTCCCTAAGTCTGCCAAGCTGGCATGGAGGCAGCTCATTTGGGAGATTTTTTTTTACACAAGTCTTCATTCAAAACCAAAATTGGACCCAACTGTCCCTTGCAATTAAATTTCAGTGATTCAAGCTGGGTGTTTGTGTTTTTTGCTAGTTGATTAATAATGCTCACATTTAAATGGTCACAGCCAGCCTTTGAAGTCATTAACACCCCATTAAGATGAATAGGGGGAACTTCACACCTTTTGTTTCAGTCAGCTGGGCTGTAGACTTTACAAAACAGCCAAGCAGTTATTTAGAAAGAGAAGATTATCCTGACAAGCAGCCAGGCTAAAAACTTTCCAAAAACCCAGCCCTCCGAGAACCTTCTTTTTGGAAGCATGCTACAAAAATCTCCCACAAGAATCCTAAACCTACTGCCTTTCTATACCTGCATATATTCAGTAGGGTCCTTTAGGAGTGTTTACTAAGCCATGCATCTATTCACTCCTGTGTCCTTTGCTTCAAGACTGTAATTATGAGAGGGAAATTTCAGTTTCTAAAGAAAAGAAATAGTATCATGGATGTCTACTTTTGTTTAGAAAAATTCATGGCATGGATTTCTCTACTTGCTAACACTAAGACCCTGTACCCCGTTTTTCCACTCTTCAGTGGAGGTTTTAAATGATTGGCAAATTTGAAATAAGAATTTATATGGTTTATTGTGAGGGAAAAAATTGGAAATAGGAAAGTCTAAGGCTTAGATTGCCTCTGCCTTTGTCTAACCACCACTACTTGTTAGCTGAAGCCCAGTCCATTAGCGATGTAGCACTTGGTATTTCTAACTTCTCTTTCTAAAGAGTCCCTTCCAAATAACTTGCATGATGACAGTGGTAATTTTTAAACAAAACCAGCTGTCTAAAACCATGTTAAATACTGTAATTCACCTTTGTATTTGGAGTTCCCATAGTGACATAAGAATACATTATAAAAGCAGGAGTCAATCTGTATGTGGTCTTATTTCTAGTTCAGTTCTCTTCTATTAAGTTGCTTGGAGGTTTTCATTTAATCAAAATGGTAGCATTATGTTATTGGCTGTTATCATTCAAAGTGACTTTTATTGAATCAAAGATTATTTAATGTTATCTCTTCAAATTCTCTCATTTACTTCTCACTGAAACTGATCACTTCTGCCTCTGAAAACAAAATTTTTACATAGACAGATGACAGACTGGGATTTGAGTGGTTTATAAACTATAGTCCATCTATAAAAATCTCACCTACTCAGACAAGAGAATGCATTTTGAGTTTTAGATCTCTTGCCCCATTCCCCAACCCCATCCTTTTCACATGCCCCAGGGCAGCTGGCCAGCATTCATATCCAGATGAAGAAAAACATATCTCTTTTCCATTTCTTGCTGTAGCACATTTCCAAAATCCTAGCAGGTTAGCTGTGTGTTATCATTTGTACACAAGCAGGTTCAGAAGGAAAATTTCTCTCCTTGTAATGAATATGATGAAAAATAGATTGCTTTGTATTACCAGTGACCACATGTACTTGGGAATTGGCTTAGAGGATATAGTTAAGGATATTTATGATTGGAAAAGGAGGTGTATCAGTATTTGAGAAAACATGTGAAAAGTACCGGGGATACATTGTTACCCTATGAAAAGTATCTTGGATTTAGAATTAGAGAACCTGACTTTGAACTGTCTTTCTCACACTATTTGCTGTGACCCTGCACATATCACATAATATCTATGTACCTCAGTTTCCTTATTTGTAAAATGAAGGGGTTAGATTGGAACTCTGAGGTTGAGGTACCATTGCAAAGTTTGAGGGGTTAGGGCACTCAACCCCTTCTTTTTGGACCCAGTTAGGAGTTGCAACCTATCTTTAATGAGAGAGGTTAGGCAACTTCTCAGTTCTTCAGTCGTTAAACTCCTAACCCCAAGGCCAATTTTACTTAATAGCTTAATAGGGTAGGCTTATCTAAAAGTTCTTTCAGAAAAGGGAAAGGAAATAAAAGGTTATTCAATATCCAATGTGAATCATGGACGATGGAGTCATTTACTCAGTACAGTGCCCTACTCATAGTAAATGGTTAACAAATGCCTTTACAATTCATTTATTTATTCCAACGCACAAATGGAGGTGCTAAACATAAAGACAAGCATGGATTTGTGAAAAAGCAAATTTTTAAAACATCGAGCTTTAGAAAGTTCACTTTTACCTCTCTTATAATCTTAGCTCATACTTAAACTTTATCAAGACATAAAGCATTTGCAGATCTGCTAATTAAGTATTTCATTTTTCACCTTAGTATTACACTGAGCAAACAACTCCAGGGTGCACAGTAAAATGGCCATTTGGGACAATTCTCTTGTTGGTAGCTGCATAATGCATAAATTTCTACTAGATCCAGCCTGCTCTAAAACTGATGGAACCCAAGTCCTCTTGAATCCACAAGATAACTTCCAAGCCTAAATACTTTCATCACAAGATATGTATTCATTTACCTAAAGTCAAGGAACAATAAATACCAAAGAGGCAGCCCAAACAAGGCTCAGGCCTGCGTGGAGAGGGCATATGCTTTAGCTATGTGTCTACAATCACTTGGAATCCTGGGAAGGAGGGTAAGAGCAACCCATCCTTCCTCCCCTCCACTCTCTGGAAGTAGCTCAAAATAATCCTGATTAATATTTGGAAAAAAAGAGAAAAATCAGGGTCACTCCCTTTCATCTACTTAAGTACTCTCTCTGAAGTCGTTAAGAAGACTTATCTTCTCAAAGTGCAAGCCCCTCAGCCTTGAGTCAAGTCATATGTGGTCAGGACTAAGTCCCTCAGAGCTTCAGCAAGTTTACTATCCTATGTGCCCTATCCTATACTTCATGGGATACCTCCTGCTGTGCTTTAAAAGTAGGAGGAAGGAAAGAAGGAGAGAAGGAAGGAAGGAAGGAAGGAAGGAAGGAAGGAAGGAAGGAAGGAAGGAAGGAAGGAAGGAAGGAAGGAAGGAAGGAAGGAAGGAAGGAAGGAAAGAAAGAAGGACTGATTAAGTGCTTACTACATGCCAGGCACTATACTAAGCACTTGCCAAGCATTATCTCATTTGAACCTCATAACAACCCTGGTAAGTAGCTTTTATTATCGCCATTTTACAGGTAAGGAACTAAAGCAGACAGAGGTTAAGTGATTTGTCCAGGGTCACGGAGCTAGTTAAGTATATTAGGTCTTGTTGAATTCAAGGCCTTCACCTGATAAGATATTCTATAGGAAATTTCCTGAAGAACATGGACAAGAATTACTTTGAATGAGATTTGGAGAGGGCAACATACCAGTGAAGTTACAACTCTGACAAGTACTAATAAAAATGACCACTTTTCTCTGATATTTTGAGCACTTTTTCTAGAAGGAAAAGTCACCCACATTTTGGCAAGGCCCTACAGGAGCTGTATCTAAACTCTTCCTTAGAGGTTTTTCTTCAGACTAAGGGCATTGAACCAGAATCTTTTACTGCTTCCACCTATGTTTTCCAATGCTCCTGCATGTTCTTGGCAGTCTTAGAGAGTAACCTTTAGAGAGAAAGCTCTTGACTCAAATTGGCTTTAACTATTGCTCCCATCCTTGTTGCCTCCAGAATTGTTGGAGAGGAGAACAAAGAACTGACCCTACCTAGATAAGGACCTGCGAATGTTTCACCAAGATAAAGTCAACTTCCGAAGATTCCACTCCCCTAAAAAGATAATCTATTGTCTTAGAACAACTCCTTTGTGACCAATAGCCAGAAAACCTGGCCAGGAAACCCCTTTTATCTGAAAGACAGCTGCAGCTGGAACGTCTTCAGAGGATTCTACTTATGATTGGAAAATCTGTAGATTGGGGTTGTCCTCTTTCCCTTCCTTCCTCTAACTTAGCCATCATAGATTTAGAACTGCAAAGGTGCTTAGAGGTCTCGTTATTTTAGAAGTGAGGAAACTGCAGCCTAGAGAGCTTAAGGGATTTGCACAAGTACTAAGTGGCAGAGCCTCTGTATAAGACCTATCTGGTCCTATCCTGAACTCAGAAATGCTCGATTTTCCATAACAAATTGTTCTTGATTAGATAGCCTTACCATCTCTGATCTTACCCTTTTAAGGTTCATAAGCAAACTCAAGCCAAGATTTCAAAACATAGTAATGTACTAGTATGTCATCATAGCTTCCTTTCTTTGTAATATAAAATTCTTTACTGCTTTATGATGGCAAGTTCTGCACCTTGTTTTTATAACAATTCAGATCACGCAGAAAAATATAGCCAGGTTAGGTCTGATTGTGAATCTCATCCCACCAGAATATTTTGGGTGCAGAATTTCTATATATCTTATATGTTCTCCTCATCTAGTTTTTGTCCATTAATACAAATTTTTTCATGTTGTTACATTGCATTTGGAAGGAGGCTTTTTAATGTCTAATATAATTATGTTGGTTTGTTTGAAATTTTATGAAGTTATACTCTGGTCCTCAGGCAATTAGCACATTTAAAATTTTAAAAATTATTTTCATGTCTATAGATATTTATTGTAATCAAAGATATTAATTTCATTTTCCAGTTTATGCACACAAATTTATTGGTATGATCCCTGGATAAGTTACATACCTTTTTCCTGACCCATGTACGCAGATAGCACACTCCTTACTACTTCTAGTCAATTTAGAAATTTGTACTTCTGATTATTAGGGCAGCTGGGTGGTGCAGTGGATAGAGTACTTGTAGTAGTCAGGAGGACCTGAGTTAAAATATCACCTCAGACACTTGACATTCACTGACTGTGTGACCTTGGGCTAGTCATTTAACCCCAATTGCCTCATCCTGGGTCATCTCCAGTCATCCTGATGACTAGATTCACTGGATCCAGATGGCTCTGAAGGAAAAGTGAGGCTGGTGACCTGCACAGCCCTCCCACACTCAAAACAAAGTCAAGTACAAGTCATGTCATTATTTCTCTGATGGCATGGTCTTCTTTGAAAACAAAGGACAAACATACTTCTGATAATTATCAGATGTGTTTGATAGTGTAGTAGCCTCAGAGTAAATTCCATTTACTACTGACCTACTAGATGCAAAGGAAAGTGTTACTGAATCTCACTGTAAGCTGCCATCCTTGAGATACAATGCAATGAGAAACAGTATAAGATACAGTGCTCCACCCAGACCCAGATTCATCACTAAGGAAGGGAATGACACCAAAGGGAAGGACAGATTTCTTTTCAAATTACAGTTCAATGCCCCTAGTCTGGAGAAAAACTTCTAAGAAAAAGTTTAGGCATAGAGCTCCTCTAGGGTCTTGGCAAAAAAATGGATGATTTTTCTTTCTAGAAAAAGTGCTCAAAAACATCAAGGATAGGATAGAAATTTATTTCCTCTGCCATGGAGAATGTTTAACACACACACACACATGCACATGCACACACAAATACCTCAAAGACTCATGAGAAATACAGAAAACATAAAAGAGTCATATTCATTATACTCCCCCAAAGGGATGGACACTGAATATATATTTAATATTCACTCCAGCCATGCACCTCCTGAACAACTTACAATTTCTGGATCTCCTGGTCAGCCAGGGCATGACTTGGGATGTCATCAGTCCATCACAGGGTCATCTTTTCATAGTTATCATCTTCTCCCAGAAGTTTTCCTATCGTAAAAAGAATCAACCCTGCTGGGCAGTCCACATTCAAACACAGAATTCTTGAAGTTTCAGACTCAGTAGGTAGCTACCAAAGCTGAGAATGTCTGTTCTTAGCATGCACCAACAGAGGGCCAATATGGTCTCGGACTTTCATAGTCAAGCATACATTGCTACTGTCCCAGCTTCTGCTTGTGTTTACTGTCACCGTTGCTTGCCTTCCTCCAAAGGGAGAGAAAGTATGTGCACTGAGACAAGAATGTGAAAGAGGGAAGGATGGGAGCCATTTCTACCAACTTGAAAGCCCAGCTAGATTCCATTCTGTTGGCCCTCAAAGGCCAGTCCTATTTGACACAATTTCCCAATCATGGGGACAAACAAGCAGTTAGTCATTCCAACAAGGAGTATGTCTCTCAGAAAAGAGACAGAGTTATATTCAGAAATATGTCCCCTTATCTGACATATATGACATATATGTTGGTCATGCTAAAGACCATTAAGCAATATATACAACTAAAAACATAAAGAGGTGAAAAATACTTTTTGTCTCCATAAGAAAGTATATTTTGTTCTGCCCTCTAGGCAATCAAAGTTTTACAATACTCAAGTTTAAAAAGTGTTTAATTTTGATGGACAGCTTTTTATTTGTATTTTCTATTGATACTCCTTTCTCTGTCAGGTAAGTAGTTTGAGGACTGCTCAAAGTCTTGATCCCACTAATGATTGGTCGAGGAGGTTTGATCCATTCACTTTCTACCCTGGGTCAGTTTTCACATCTTTAGGCAACTCAGTAATGCCTTTGTTCCCAAGTGCTCACTATACTGATGCCAAACTTAGGGCAGATATTGAATTTCATAGTCCACTAAAACTATGAAATCCCAAATTCAAGCAACTGGCCCATCTATGCCTCCCCTGTGGCATGTATTATAGGCATTCACCAGAGTGATAGCTTTAGTTTTTACAGTACCTAGATTGCCCCCTCTATCTGTTCTCCACCCTCCTTTCCAGGTCATCTCTTGTGAAAATATTTTTTAAGACAAAAAAGAAAAAAGAAAAAGAAAACAATCCAGCAAAACAGATCACCATATAAAAAAATTCAACATTACATGCAGAGTTCCATACCAATAAACCACAACACAAACACACACACACACACACACACACACACACACACACACACACCACCTCTGCAGAGGAATGGGGGAAAGTATTTTCTCATATTTTTCATTTGAGGCCAAGCTTATTCTTCGTAATTCTGCAATTTTCATTTTCTATTGTTTCATGTTGGTTGCTGTTTGCATTTATATTGTTGTCAGTATGCATATTTTTCCTTGGCTCAGTTTTGCTTTTTATTTTCAATTAAAAATATTTATATTTATACATATATTCATCTTCAAAACCAACTTTACCAGTGATTTTATCTTTTAGCTATTAGTTATAAGGGAGAAAATCTGTACCCATTACAAATTGCTAGACAGAAAGGATTTTAATTTCATTACTTGCTATTGATTTTACATTTAAATGGAAATGGTGCTAAGCATACCAAAATGCTCCCTTTCTGCTGATTTCTTCTTAACTGTTCATTCCTTATGAAGTACCAGAGAATCAATGTTTGACAGTGAGGTTATATGGAAAATGCAAAAGGTTACAAGGTATGTGAATGATCCCTACATATGGTCTGGGGTTTTGTATTATTCAGATTGAGAAATCTGGAGTATTTCATCTAGATTCTAAAACCCTAAGGAATGCTGTCAGTGTCTCACTACATGGTAGAAGACAAGGGAGGGAACTGGCAGAAGTTATCTCTTCCCACCCAGTTTAACTGATTCAGACAGGGCAATTTTGTTGAAAAAGTCTGCTGGCAATCTGGATATCTCTGCTTGTTCCTCTCTGCCTTGCTGAGAGAACGAGTTGTTGGAAAGAAATCAAGGCATGAAATTTTTGCTTCTCTACTTTAAAGTTTATGAAAGCAGATGATCTCCAGGGCACTAATGCATTCACCCTGGTAAACATGCAACAAATCTCAAAGAAAGAAAAACAGAAGACCTTCCCATGCCTTTCTCCTTTTGTAGCATGGATACCTGAAGACCCCAGGCTAATTAATAGATAGTTCCTTAGTCTACCCAGGAAGAAGATCCTTCCAATGAAACAAAGAGACCCAAATTTAGGGATGACAAATGAGGAATTTTCCAAAAGACTGAAGAAACTTTTTTGAGAAGAAACTGTTGATCTTCCCCAATCCTTACCATCTCCAAGAACCTGATGGTTTGACAGCAATTGACCTGGGGTGCTAACAACCAATTACTTTGCAACAAACACTCAATAGGATATTGGTTTTGCAGGACTTTTCTGGGATTTTGAATGTTATTTAGATCAGTCCTGCTTTACTCTGTAACTTGCTGTGTCAAGTAATGACAGTGAGAAAAATTAGTAGATTCAATTGGATTGTTTTCCTGTAGATCAGTTTACAATTTTAATTATTGATCAAAATTATTTACACTGGATAAAAATATACGAAGCTAGATGATGAACATGCAAACCTACACATCTAAAGCAGAAGTTATTTTTTCCTGAGTCATGCACTTTTTTTTAGTGCTGTTATAGATTGTCAAGACATTTGAGGATATTTGGCAGCACATTGCAATGCTTACATCTCTTGAAATCTAATATCAGGTCAAACAAGCAGTTTTATCAGACCCTTATCAGCAAACAGTAGCACAAAAAATACCTTCTGAAATCTAGTCTCTTGAGATGGTGGTGAAGCGAACTGGCACCAAATTACAGGGAAACTCCAATTATATGTTACATGGGGATTTTAATCAATAAAGCTTTGACTTTTTTTTCCACTAGGGATACGTCAACTGGTGAAAAATAACTTGCTCCCAAAACTCACTTCAGAAAAGAATTATAGGTTATTCTATATTA
This sequence comes from Bettongia penicillata ogilbyi, assembly GCA_023548195.1. Classification (NCBI taxonomy): domain Eukaryota; kingdom Metazoa; phylum Chordata; class Mammalia; order Diprotodontia; family Potoroidae; genus Bettongia; species Bettongia penicillata. The sequence continues at coordinate 551,994 of JAJHZJ010000542.1, read as the reverse complement.
TCCCTCTCCTGCTTATGCTATATTCAAAGATGAATTCAGCGTGAGTACCACATCAGATGACCAACATGATAAGAGCATGCACTATAATAACTATGTGCTTCATAAAAATAGGATATTAGAATTACAATTAATGCAATACGCAATATTACTCTGCATGTTCCACATCTGAACCACCCTCCTCCCATTTTTGAGTCTCCAAAGAATTTCTTCTGGGTGATGCTGTAGATAGAACATCAGACCTGAGTCAGAAAGTCCTGAGTTCAAATACTACCTAGGCAAGCCCCTCAACCTCAGTCTACCTCAGGCTCTTCAACTGTAAAATGGGCATAATAGCATGAACCTTCTATGATTGTTGTGAGGGGAAATGAGATAACACTTACAAAGTGCTTTGTAAACCTTAATGCACTTTTTTAAGCTATAAATTTTTATTATTATTATATTGCTAGAACGGTTTCATTCATCGATGGTGAAACTTTCAAGTTCATTCTCTGCATTTTTCCACAGTCTCTAAAAATATCCAACTAATATAGCTATTGATGTTCTTTGCATTTTTTCTTATTTCTCCTTCTGTAGACTTCACTCACCCAATCTGAATCTTTCATGCTTCCATTACAGTGTGGTTCAGACTCTCAGTTAACATGGGTAAGTAGACTGAAGTTCCTCTCATCAGCTCCTGGAGAGCTGCCTCTTCTGTGAATTATTTTTATTTTAACAAACACAGCATTGTTCAGCTTCTTCCTTGAGACAATAAATCCTGTTGGGAAAAGTTTCGTGTGTGTGTATTTGGCACAATTCAATCTATCGTAAAGCTTTCCGTGCATTTACAGCACTATATAAATAATCACTCCGCTGTCCCCTGTTGCACAAGATTAAGTACCTCATACTTTTGGTATTGTAAACAAGATAGAATTACTGGACCTATGGTTCATGATTTCCAAAAGAATCTAAGGTGGTTTCTACACTGGCAAAGTGAAGTACATTTATAAAATCCCTAAAACAAAATACAGTGAATTTGACAGTGGTTCAAAGGAACCTGTTTAAAAGCAAAAAGAGCACTACAAATATTGTCAGCATTTTTGTGATAACTTAAATCAGGAAGAAATTATAAAGGACTCTCACAATAGCTGAAAAGTACATAACATACCTGTGAGTTTGATCTAACAAGCCACACAAAAATCACATAATTATGAGCATAAAATATGCTTTACAGAAATAAGTAAGAATTTAAAAATTGGAGGAAAATTCATTGTTCCTGGTTGGGTCATTCTAATAGAATAAAATGATGATATTGCCTACATTTATGTACAGATTTACAACTATATCAGGCAAATCACTATAGGTTCCTTTATAGAACTAAACAAAATAATATCAAAATTCATTTGAAGAGAAGAAATAATTTATATCTCAAGAAAAAAGTAGAAATAGAGGGAAAATATCACTTCTAATATACAAACTGTACTATAAGGTAATCACCAAAAGTATTTCATATTAATTAAAAATAAAGTAAATCAGTGTAATAGACTAGAAATGGAAAAACTCAGCACACACATACACACACACAAGAGCAGGGCACACAAATTAAGTATTCATTATTTATAAACATTCATGGAGAAGAATTCTCTATTAGACAAGAATTGGTAGGAAAATTGGAAAGCAACTTAGAAAACAAAAGCACCTTAGCATTTTGTCCATTACTCTAAGAGAAGTTGAGTAATTTTATTGATTGTTTCAAAGAGTCCCTACCGATAACATGTATTATCAGAAACATCATAACCTAGGAGATAGAGGGCAGAAGTCATATAGAGATATTTTAAAGTTAAAAAAGACTTTCAAGATAAAGATAACTGTGTATATTTTTACAAAAAATATTCTAATCTCTCATAGAAAATTGCAGAGTAAAGTATAAATTTATCCAATAATAATATTTGAAATGAACCTTGGAATTCAAATATCTGAATTGTGAAATCCTACTACTATGCCAGAAGGATAATAGCTTTTATAAAAAAAGTTTCAAACACACTTAACCAAAACTAAGTATGAGTAAAAATATTGGTGTGTTCTTTTAATAAAAGTCATTATGCCATCCACTTCCTCCCAGACTATATTTACTTACATCACAGTAAATTGGGAGGAGTATTTTGTTTTATTTTACCAACTCTTTTTACTATACTACCTTAATAAATATGCCTTTTTAAAAGCTAATTGTCTATCTAAGCAACAGATATCAATCAACAACCATGGAGAAAACCTATCAGTTGGGGCTTGTGACCTGTAATACTAGAAAACCATACGCAACACCTCAGGAGTAAGCCTAGAAAACTAAGGAGAGATGTAGAATACATATTCCTAAAGCTGAGAGTGCCAATGGGAATAAAGCCTGGGAGAGTAGCTCCAGAGCTTGTTTCCTTTGTAGTATGAGAAACAATTAGCCATCTTCTACTTGAAACTGCTTTATATAGGAAGTAGGCATCATTCTAGAAGAGACCTTGAAATCATTTTTAAGGAGTAACCTTTAACATTGGTCAGACCTAAATTGGGTTTTACATTTTTTCCCAGTGTTCTAAAGATGACAAGTCCTTTCACAGCATAAATATCTTCTACCCTTGTGGTCAAATAACATACACTTATGAGACAGTTAAGTGTAATTGCAAGCTATTCTGTGAGGCTCTAACACCTATACAGAAGATGAGTCTCATTACAAGAGACAAAGCGTTGGATTTATAATCAAAGAAATCTTACTACCTGTTTGACCCTGGACAAGTCATTTGAATTTTTGACCCTCAATTTCTTCATCTTTAAAATGATGTGGATGGACTAGATGACCTCTTGAATCCCTTTCAGCTTTAAATCTATGATATGACTTTTGGCTCTGAGCTAAGTATCTGACTTCTATAGCAATAAGCCACAAAAACTGAGATGGCAGAAAGAGATAGTGTGAAAACAAGATTAAGGTTACAAATGCGAGGGGATGAAGTGTGAAAAAAATTTATGGTTTGCAAGATAATGTTAGATTTTTCCCATAATTATTCAGCATCATGTCAGGTGTTCTGCACAATTTTTTCAAGATTGGAAAGTACTTGGTTTTCATATTTAGGAAATTTTAACACCTAAGCAGAAGACACTGAATTCAAGTTCACAGCTCTGTTACTTCTATTAGTCAGGTGAGGAAAGTTTAATTAAAGCAAATGTCAATGATAGATTTTACTCATAAGTATTAGAGTTAGCTATTTTCTCATAAAACCTCCCACCAGTGATCTGAGGACATTTCTTTCATAAAAAACAAATTGTCCCCCAGTAAGAAAATCCCATCAAGACAAAATTCAAAATTAAGTATTCCTCATTATTTCTCCCCCTAATCCAGTAGAAGACAGGGACAGAATCAAGTGTACCCTATATGAAAGGTGGTTCCTAGGTCCACGCTTAAAAAGACATTTTGCCATTCCCCAATCCAGCCCGGTCTCCAAGATGTTTACACATACCAGCAATGATGAATTTGATGAATTGAATTACATTGCATTGAACTGTCTGACAACAAATACTCACTCCAGCCCTGGCTCCCCTTTTGGTATTAGACCAAGATTCCCCTGACATTCCTCTCCCACAATTGCTCATGAAGCACATTTATAAAATCCCTGAAAAAATACAATGAATTTGACAGAGACTCTCAAGAACCTGTTTGGAAACAGAAAGAACACAAAAAATTGTCAACATTTCTATACACTAATAACTTAAACCAGAAAGAAATGACAGAGGAATCTTTTTCATAATAACCAAAAAATACAGAACATATCTGGAAGTTTAGCCTACCAAGCCACACAAAAATCACATAATTACTAGAATAAAGTATCCTTTACAAAAATAAGTAAGAATTTTAAAATTGGAGAAATTTCTTTTTCAGATACACACTTCCCTTTGCCTTGGACAATTGATTGGCTGAGAACCAGACCAAACACTGGGAAAAGAAGAAGAAACCAGTGAGCCTGGCTTTGGACCAACTGTCTTCAATTCATTGTTAGATAAGCGCAAAGCAGTAAAAGGAACTTGATCTCTAACCCTTACCCTGTGATATGATTTCTATCATAAAGTCTTAGAGGATATTTTTCTTAAAAGTAACCTTTAATCTTTTCCATTTGATTTACTCAAAGTAATTGCTCAAGTTGGTCATTAATTTTTACTTTTCAAATTTTTGAATGTTAAATAATAAGCTTAAAAGTGTAGGTCATTATCTTATGTATAAACCACTCCAGAATATGCCAGTTGGCAGAAATGCCCCAGTAATAATCAGTTAAGAAGTGTAATACATCTAGCACTTACTATGTGCCAGGGAATTCAAGCTCTATTTAAAGGGTTAATTGGAAAGTTTTCCAAGGTTTGAAAGAGCAATAAAAAAAAAAAGAATGTCATAACTTAAGCAGAGGTATCACGTTCAACACAGATTGCTATACAAAATGCCAGTACCTGTTACCACTCTGCATCACATTTGAGTTTTCCTTTTTCATTTTTGGCCTATTGGAGATTTTTATGTTTAATCCAAGTGCTCAAATTCCAATTCCCTTAGCAATCTGGTTCTGTCTCTTTAACTCTATTGTGGCTCAACTCTAGCTTTCAGAGATTGGGTGTGTCCATTTTTCACAGACAGGTTTTGTTTCCAAGTAGGCTCATGGCAAGTCCCCCCTTCTAATGTCTAGGTTGTTTACGCAAGAACAATTAAATGTATCAGCTGGAAAACTCCCCTAACTGTAAGCAATAGACTCATTTAGACAATACATTTTGCTGTCATATCATCCTAGACCAAACTAGTTCTGTTAGAAAAACACCAGTCATGTAGGTCCGGCTCCTTCAGGAAACAGTGCTGTCATCAAATGGCCAAAAAGATGCTGGACTAGAACTTAATTTTTGAAATGAAGAGTGAATCATTGAATTTTAGAGTTGGAGTAAACTTAGAAATCAGCTATGGGCCACCCTCATTTATAAATGAGGAAATCCAGTAATAAAGATATTTTAAATTACCCATCTCAGGTCATCATATAGCTAACTAGTATCACAGCCAGGATTTTAAAAAAGGGCTTCTGAGTCAGTCTTTCTACTGTACCACTGATGACTGCCATATATAACAGGACAATTTAATGCCATCCTTTAATAGTAAGCATCTACTGTAGGCAGCATATGAAAAGATTTCTGGTATCCTTTCAAGTCTGAACATTATACAAGTGTATCAGGAGCATATGTGACCTATTAGAATGTTTTTTGAATTGGGGGTTTTTGTTTTACTTTGTTTCGGAGCTGGGCTATAAAATAAATTGGTAATATCTACATGTCTCTTTTTTTACTTCTGGAAGGTTTTATGACTCATAAGAATGCTAAAAGAAATTATGGAGGTCAAGGAAATACCCATCTACAATTAGGAAGAAAGTATAAACCCAAGTCCTCCATATTTTCCTATATGAAAAAAATCATTTTTAGTGTAGCATTCTTCTTGTTGTTATAAAAAATGCACAAATATTATGTAGACATTAAAAACTATAAAGCAGATTTAAAGATTTGTAGGAAATAGAATCACAATATTCTATACTTGGTCAGAATTCATCAGGAATGTTGTGTTTTTTTCAGTTGTAGGTACCACCCTACAGCACGGATGGTGAAACCCTAGAGAGCATTTGGAGGAGAATGCCTAGAATGGGGAAAGGCCCCAAGTTCATCCCATATAATGTTCAACTGGAAAAAACTGGAAAATTAGTCCTGACATAACTTCTCCAAGCTTTAGAAGGATTGTCATGTGGAAAAATAATTAGACTTGTTCTGTCCAGATGGCACAACTAAGGTTGAAATTACCAAGAAAAAACTTTAGGCTTGACATAAGGAAAAAATTCCTATACATTAAAGCCATCAAAATGTAAAATGGGCAGTCTCAGGAGATAATAGATGTCTTCCTGCTAGAGTTTTTCAAGCAAGGATGGATGAGCACTGAACTGTTTAGTGTTATTAGTGAGAGGGAGTGAGAGATTGGAGCAGGTGGTCTCTGAGGGCCCTTCCCACTCTATTATTTGAGGTCTGTTTTTAATTCACTGATTCTTTCATAGAGCATAAATTGGACAAATTACTTATATTAGTTTATCTTTAATGTCCATATAATATTATGGGATATTTTTATAACTGGAAAAATGTTATACCAAGAATTATGGTTTTTTCCTACAGGAAAATTTGGATTTGTATTGTCTTCCTTTGTTCTCATGATGGTTTGTATAGATTCATTTACTCAGCTAATATCAACTTACTGCTTGTTGTACACAAGGCAGCACAGATGGGACTGTATTTGCTTTTTTCATAAATTATAGGTTATAAGGCTATATTCACAGCAGTTGATTTCTGGGTAATTTTTGTTTTGGTTTGTTCTGTTTTGTTTTTTTTTAATTTAAATCATAACTGTTCTTCCTTGAGTTGTCAAGCCTAGAGTTCTTTTTTTTTAATTCAAACTATCAGTCTTTTATACTATTCATATTAATAATTAAATTTCAAATATGATGAAAATGCTATACAAATCAAACCAACTTTTTATCTTAGCCACTTGAAAAAGAGTTAACTAAAATGAAGGCGATATGATAAGGTAGAAAAGGCATTCACTTGAAGGACAGAAGATCTGGGATCTTGGTGCTGTCATTAATTATGTGACACAAGACATGTGACTCTCTGGACCTCAGTTTCTTCAGCTGTAAAATTGAGATGATGTGATCCACCCTATTGTGTAAATCAAATGAAATAATGCAAAAGCAAGCCATATAGTATCAACCAACAAACCACTCAGCATTTATTAAGAACCTGCTACTTGTTAGGTAGAAGCAATATAAAGATAAAAATGAAACATCCTGCTCTCAAAGATCCTTCCATTCTAAAGAAAAAGGCATCATTAATATTTAGCATATTAAACGTTAAACCATTTATTGTCCCAAAAACATTAATGCAATTTTAAACTTTAATAATGGCAGAAATATAAATACTACATGTCAAAATTTTATAGGATGCATAAAATCCTTGTTCTTTGTATGATCTTAAGGCTTGGATTGCAAATTCAATCCTTTAAGTCATTGAGCAGCAGCTCATGAAAGGTTTTACAAAATTCAAAAGGATATAGTATTAAAGTGATATTAGCACAAGATGGTGGTTATATCGAATTCTATTTGGGCAGCAAGGTAACACAATGGATAGAGTGCTGAGCCTAGAGTCAGTCTTCCTGAGTTCAAGTCTGGCCTCACACTTAATAGCTGTGTAATCCCAGGCAAGTCAATAAACCCTGTTTGTTTCAGTTTACTCATCTGAAAAATGAATTGTAGAAGGAAATTGCAAACCATTCCAGGATCTTTGCCAAGAAAACCCCACAAAGGGCCACAAAGAGTTAGATATGACCAAACAAAAGCAACAATTATTTCTGAATTTTAAATAACCTTTCTTTTGAAAATTTATATCATTTATACTTTTGAAGTTACTCAAAATTAAAACTTCACTAGTACTTTTGGAATACTCTGTATACCAGAGAATCACAAAAGTTGAGTCAGAGGAGATATTAGTGGCCATCTATTCCAGCTCATACATGAAAAGAATCCCCACTGTAACATGATAGATGGCAATCCTGAAAACCTCCAAGAAGGGGGAGAATCCACCATCTCTTGGGACAACCCATTATACTTTTGGACAGCTCTCACTGGTAGGAAGTTTTTCCTGACATCAAGCCTAAATTGGTCTCTTTGAAAATTCCTCCCATTACTTTTGGTTTTACCTTCTATGGGCAAACAGAGTAAATCCAATCCTTGTGACAGCCGTTCAAATAGTAGAAGATGGCTATTATTTCCCCTCAATTTCTCTTCTACAGGCTAAACATGCCTTTAAATAATTCTCATATGGCATAGTCTCCAAGTCCTTCAACATACTGGTTGCTCTTCTCTAGACATGTTTGTAACGTAAAAAGAAGGCATTTCAATAAATAGAAAATTAACTCTTAGTTAATGCATTTACTTAAAATAGTAAGAACAGGAGTTATAAAAGCATTACTCAATGAACCTAGGGCTCTCTCTCCTACAAATATACATAACATCCATGGCAAGGGTTTGCTCAAACTTAGAGCACAATAATATTAAAGCCCACGTGTAGGATACATGTATGGTAAAGAGTAACTCACAAACCTGAAATTTATTTTTTTCCTTTGTGTAATCTTCAGTTGATTCCCTTTGGCTGCAGCATCTCTTCTGGACAGTCTATTGACTTGCTCTCCCAAGGCCTGTTCCTTTTTTTGAGTCTCCACCAACAGTCCTCCACAAAAGGTTTAGGGGTTGGGTGGGAAATTCTTTAAGCTGATTTTTCTTGTTGTTTTTAATAATTTCTCCTTGAACTGGGGTTTTCAGAATTTGACTATAATATTCCTACGAGTTTTCCTCATAGGATGTCTTTCAAGTGGTGTTCGATGGATTTTTTTTCTATTTCTGCTCTCCCCCCATACCCATTGCTCTAATGCTTCAGGACAATGTTCTTTAGCTATTTCTTCTATTATTGTTTCAAGATTATTTTTTTGATCACAGTTTCAAGTAATCTGATTATTCTTATGTTTTCTCTTCTTGATCTCTTCTCCAGATCAGTTGTTTTCATGATAAGATGTTTCACTTTCTCTTCTATTTCTCCATTCTTCGTGTTTTGTTTAATTATTTTTTATCTTTATAACTTCACTGACTTCACTTTGCCCAGTTCTAATTTTCAAGGTATAGTTTTCTTCTCTAAGATTCTGAATCTCCTTTTCTAATTGATTGACTTTCTTTTCATAATCTTCTTTTTCTTAGATTATTCTTTTATTTTTGTTTCTTTCTAACTGCTTGCAATATTTTCTCCTTGACTTGGGAACTCTGGAATTTGACTACAATATTCCTAGGAATTTCTCTTTTTGGATCTCTTTCAGGAAGTGATTGATGAATTCTTCCAATATTGATTTTATCCTCTGATTCTAGAATATCAGGGCAGTTTTCCTTGATAATATCATGAAAGATGATGTCTAGACTCTTCTTTTTCTTTGATCATGGCTTTCAGGTAATCCCATAATTTTTAAATTGTCTCTCCTGGATCTATTTTCCAGGTCGGTTGTTTTTCCGATGAGATAATTGACGTTTTCTATTTTTTCATTCTTCTGGTTTTGTTTTGTGATTTCTTGGTTTCTCATAAAGACATTAGGCACCATCTGCTCCATTCTAAGTGTTAAGGAACTATTTTCTTCAGTGAGCTTTTGAATCTCCTTTTCCATTTGGCTAATTCTGCTTTATAAAGTATTCTTCTCCCCTCTGGTTTTTTGAGCCTCTTTTGCCAAATGAAGTAGCCTATTTTTAAAGGTGTTATTTTCTTCAGCATTTTTTTGGGTCTATTGACTCACTTTCATGATTTTCTTGCATTGCTCTCATTTCTCTTCCCAATTTTTCCTCTACCTCTCTTACTTGATTTTCAAAATCCTTTTTGAGCTCTTCCATAGCCTGACACAATTACATATTTATTTTGGAGGTTTTGAATGCAGAAGCCTTGACTTTTAGGTCTTCCTCTATGGTATGCATTGTTCTTCTTCATCCAAAAGGATGGGACAAAATACCTGTTCACCAAGAAAATATCCCACTTTTGTTTTAGTTTTTCCCCAATGTGCTCATTGGGGCTTGACTTTTGAGTTCTTTGTCAAAAGGACAGTATATTCTGGGGACCTGTAAGTTCTCAGTTCCTCCAAGCTGGCAACTCCTCAAGAGGAAGGAGTTTGCTCCCCTCCTGACCTGCACTCTGGTCTGAGATCAACCACAAGCACTCTTTTTCTGCCCAGGATCCATGAGTAGAATTCCCTCTCCAGAATCTCCATCAGCTCCACCAGGCCAGTCAGAGCTTCTCCTCACCCCAGGATCATCACTCAAGGCTGAGATCCACATCAATCACATAATTCTTCCAGGGATTTTAGTCTGAGTGCTCCTAAAATGGACACTGTGCCCCAGAGACCACTGCCTCTCTGGGCCCACCAGGGCAAGACCCAATTGCCTTCACCCACAGGTAGAAGAGTTTTCTCATTGATCTTTGAAGTTGCCTTTGGCATTTGTGGGTTGAGGGATCTGGGAACCCCAGTTAGTGCCAGGAATTCCAAGTGCCCTGAGGCCTGCTCCTGTCTTGTCCCTGCCTCTCCCTGTGCCCCAGGCTGGGCTACACTGTGCTCTGAACCTGGAGCAATAGACATTTCCTGTCAGCCTTCCAAGCTGCCTTGGACTGGAAATTGCTTTCGCTCTGTTGTTTTGTGGCCTCTGCGGCTCTAGAATTTGTTTAGAGTCTTTTTTTACAAGTATTTTATGGACTATGGGGGAGAACTTCTACAGGTCCTTCCTTTTCTTTTTTTTCTTCTCTACCTACCCCCCAGAAATGGCTGCCATGAGACACAAACACACACACACATATATATGTGTATACTCACACAAAATTTTTCTATCCAGACCTCTATTTATTTATTCTTTCTCTCGATATAGATAGCATCTTTCCCTCATATGCCCTTTTTAGTTAATTTGGATATCTGTAACAGTCAAATAACTTATTCACTCAAAGTCATTCTTAAAACAGTACTGAAGCTACCGTGTACAATGTTCTCTTGGTCCTACTCATATAGATCTTCATTATTTCATGCATTTCCAGGTTTTTCTAAGGTCACTGAGTTCATCATTTCTTATAGCCCAGTAATATTCCATCATAATCATATATCACAACTCAGTTATCCATTTCCCAATTGATGGGTATCCCTGGAATTTCCCGTTCTTTACAACCTTTGAAATATCATTGATTTGGCGTCTCCTCCTCACCTGCTGATGCAGCTGCCAACTCTGCTCAAGAACCCAGATTTGCCTATATTTCCTTTGCCTCAAGATGGCAAATGTACCTGATAAAACTCTAGGACATCCTAGAGGTCCCTTTCAGTGTCAGTGAGAACAAGCTAAAGAAGGGATATAGAAAGTTGGCCAAGAAATACTACCCTAATAATCATCCCAACAAAGGGATGGATTTTAAAAATAGGTTTTGCATATGAAGTATTATCAAACTCTGAAAAACAGGAGTTAATATGATTGCTTTGGAGTGCAAGGTCTCTGGGAAGGTACAGGTGGAGTAAGTAGCATGGATAATATTTTTCCCACATCATTTGGTGAAAGATTGTTCAGTGTTATGGATAATCAGAATAGAAGTTGAACTTACAGAAGAAACATCCACTCAAGGTGTCTTTATAAGATCAATATAATGGCAAGGCCATCAAATTGCAACTTGATAAAAAATGTCCTTTGTGATGTATACAGTGGCCAAGATGGCAAGAAAGAAAGCTATTCAAAAATGTAGTACATGTCAGGTTGAGGTGTACAAATAATGATGAGAGAGATGACTCTTAAGATGGCATAGTAGATGTGGTCTGTGTGTTCTAATTGTAATGGAGAAGGGAAAGTAATTAATGAGAAGTATTGTAAAAAAAAAATTAAAGAGAAGTTAATAAAGGAATAAAGATTTTTGAAGTCCATGCATATAAAGGTGTGAAACATGAAAAGCAGAAAGAGACCAGGCCCTAGAAGTGAAACCAAGAGACATTGTTCTTTTGCTACAAGAGAAGGAACATGAGGTGTTCCAGGGAGAGGTAAATGATTTACCTATGATGCACAAGACAGAACTTGTTGAAGCACTCTCTGGATTTCAGTTCATGTTAAAGTACTTAGATATCAGATCCTGGTGAAATGTCCAGCTCGCAAAGTAATGGAACCAAGCTGAGTCCCCGTAGTTCCAAAAAGGGGATGCCACAGTATTGTAATTCCTTTGAAAAAGATAATCTTTACCTAAAGTTTGTTGTACAGTTTTCTGAAAACAAGTGGATTAGCCTAGAGAAAATTTTTGACTGTGAAGACATTCTTCCAGCTAAACCTGAAGTTCCTAGTATAATTGAACAGAGAAGAGATAGATCTTCAGGAGTTTGATAGAACTCAGAACTCTGCAGGAGGTCAGATGGGGGCAGCTTACAATGACAGCTCTGACGAGGAAAGTAGGCATCATGGACCAGGAGCACAGTGTGCCCACCAGTAAATATTGCTTTTTTAAACAGTAGCAAAGAAGAAATGCTCTTCAGTTTTGACGGATTTATTTTAAGTGATCCATCTGGATTGATGGACATCTGTTACTGTATTGTGACTTTTAAATTGGTTATAGTATCTCCAGTATATAATTTTAACTAAGCACAAAGTTTTATATCTTCATTTTGACTGCTCTGGGGCAGAATAGAGCACCTGAAAAGAAAATTAAATTTCCTTTCACATGGATTCTAAGTTTCAGTGCTGGTGATTTTTATAATTGTATAAATTTAATTTTCTTATCTTCAATTCAAATTCTATATTGTAAAGTTTGTGCACAATTTGTCCTAAGTCTGTGTATTTGGGTGTACTTGTATAAGCTGCCAAAAATACAATAATTTCATAGCCTGTATCTGTCATTTACATGCATGGTCAATGGATAGGGTCGGGGATGAGTGGGAACAAGAGAAAACCAGTAGTTTTGTAGTTTTCTTTGTTTGTTTGTTTGTTATAGAGTTTGTTTGTTTACCAGCTTGTGAAAGATTTCTGAACACAGTAATAAAAACGGTGGAAAAAAAAAACAAATATCATTGACTGTGGCTGAACAATCACATCTACCAGTTCTTTCAGGACTCAGAGATCCAGGTAGTATAAATACATCAAAGATAATAAAGAACAACTTACTAATTAAAGCTAGCTTTCCTGTAGCTCTTGAGAAATACTTAACAGGTATATGAGCCTCACAACCATCCTGGGAGATAGGTGCTATTGTTATCCCAATTTTACAGATGAGGACACTGAGATTGAGGGAGGTTAAGTGATTTACCCGGGGTCACAAAGTTAAAATGTCTGAGGCTGGATTTGAACTCAAATCTTCCTGACTCCAAGTCCAACACTCTATTTATGGTGCCTTACATTACAGAATAGCAATTGTTGTTACAAAGGAAATTTCTATCTGGAGAAGCATGGTGTTGGTCTAGAAATTAATATAATGAAAAACAAAGGGAACCAAAAACTTATTATAACAAACACATATTGTTTTAATGTCTATGATCCCTTGGTAAGAACACTTCTTTCAGCTCTTGATCATGGAGACATAAGACTAGAATTAGTGACACAGTAGTTGGGTAAGGACAGTGGGAGCAAGGGTCATTCCCTTTGCTGAAAGTGATTTTGGTTTCTTCTTTTCTTTTACCATATAAAATGTAGGAATATATAGCCTGAATTAGAATCCTTCAGCTGGTCTTTCATATCCCTGAAACCATAGCATAACCCAATAACTTTCTAAATTTCCAATTTATGGAAAATTTCACCTCTATGACCTCTAAGACATCTGGCATCCACTGATCACATTTTCTTGGGAACTGGTTCGGGGTGGGGAAACTTTCACCTTGATGCCACATGTGGCCCTCAAGCGTGGCCCTTTGACTGAATTCAGACTTCACAGAGAACACATCCCCTTAATAAAAGGATTTGTTCTGCAAAACTTGGACTCAGCTAAAAGGTTACCCACTAGGACCTAGAAGACCACATGTGGCCTTGAGGCCACAGGTTTCCCACCCCTGATTCTCTAGCTTCTACAATATTCAACCTCATAAAAGGCTAAAAAGCTTTGGCCCTTAAATTGATTCCATGACAATTCTTCCCTTTTTTTCTTTTCAGCCTTGTTAATTTATATTTATTGATCATGCCCTCTATCTTTGTGATTTTTAGAATCTCTTTGCCTGCTGCCTATCAACATATCCAGGTCTCCTCCTTTTTAAAAAAAGATCTTCTCTTTGCCCTACCATCCCCTCAAAAAAATGTCCCATAACACTTCTCCCTTTCATAGTCATTCTCTTAGAAAAAGCTGTCTACTCAAATTGTCTCCACTTTCTCACCTCAAGCTCACCTCTATACTTTGTAATCTGGCTTTTATTCCTACCACAAGACTAAAACTATTCCTTTCAAGATCACCAGTTATTGCAAAACTGAACAGTCCTTTTCTCATTCCTTATGCTTCTTGATTCTTTGAGATATTTGATACTGTTGACTATCTTTCTGGAGTGTGTGTGTGTGTGTGTGTGTGTGTGTGTGAGAGAGAGAGAGAGAGAGAGAGAGAGAGAGAGAGAGAGAGAGAGAGAGAGAGAGAGAGAGAGAGAGAGAGAGAGATTTGACTGCTCCTTTCCAGTATAAACATCTAATCCTGTCCCCTGTATGTGGGTTTAGAGCAATGTTTTGTCCTAGGCCTTCTCTTTTATTTCTAAACTCAATTTCCCTTGATGACCTCCATTATTTCCAAACTATCATCTCTATAAAGATAAATCCTAGTATTACAAATCCTGAGAATCTAAGATTAACTGGAGCAAGATATAGGACAGAATCTGCATTTAAGCTGTAAGAATTCTCTTTACATGGGCATGCTTCTAGGGTAAATAAGAACAAATTGCTCCAACTCCATTTTCAGGATTGGTAATCTACCTTTGGGTCCACCTTCACCCAACTCTCACTTGTGGCTCCAAGAAACTGTAGCATGCTCAGAGATCACACCTCAATAAAACCATCTTGACAGATGGGCTAGGGGGATGTTTACCCCAACCCCCACTCCAGGCATGTGAAGACTTTCCCTAGTGGAATGGGCAAATGAGAACAATTTGTTCCAATGGTCATGAAGGCAGCTGAAGCAGGTGTTATGGAGAACTCAGAGCTTGGTCAGACGTAGATGTCACCAAGGTCATCCATCGAATCCTGGACCATAGCTAGTCATCTTGACCTTTGTCTCACCCCTGAACTTTGATGACTTGATAAAAAAAATGATGCTGACAACCTTGTGCAACTCTGCCTAGCTTAAATTTAATTCATGTGCAAGTCAAGACATCACCTTGCAATGTCATTGGTCTGCTTAGTAAAAAACAAAGTGAACAACATAAGTTGGCATGATTAACAATGGTTATATCAAAATTTATCAGATGGATCATAGGCTCTAAGGACAAAAGGGAACTTAGAGATCAGTCAGGCAAACCTCATTTTATTTATGAGGAAACTAAGGTTCCAAAAGGTGAACTAAGTTGCCCAAAGTCACCCAGATACCTATGTCACACATATGTCAAAGCTAGGATTCAAGCCAAGCTCCAAACATTCTAAATCCAACATTCTTTCCATTACAACATGTTGTCATTCAATTTTTCTATGCTGTTTTGGCCTGGGAAAGAATAAAATCTGCCATTTTGGCCTATCACCATACTCTAGCCACCTGTGCTAACTGGTTGTCCCCATAAAAAATATGGAATAGAATGAATGCTTTCCAATAGGATTTCTCTCTATGCATAACAATTACTTGGACAAAGTTGAAATATATAGAGATCAACTCAATGACTGACCAAATTTTTTCTCTATAAAGTTTAAAGGTTTCAGAGGGACGTCTCTTGCCACCAGAATTATTAGAACTGATCCAAGATATATTTAAAGTATCTCTTAAGATAGACAAAAAATGAAGTTTACCTCACCTTCAAAAAAGGAAGTTCTTCATCTCTTTAAGTTATATATCAATACATTTAATGAACATTTCTTCATAACTATGTCACCATCTCTCACACGTAACAGAATTGGATTTGCAAAATGTGTACTCTGCATGAAAAATAAGCAAGTTTTAGATCCAATGAATCTTATACTGCTTACCATAATACAATTTTTGGGCTGCTGCTATCATTGTGGTTGTTTTTAGTTAGCAAGCTGGTATGCCTGCAGGCTCATGATGATGTGATTGCCACTCACCACCATCATTAGTGTCTATGTTCCCACCATGACAAACCCTGATGAAGTCAAAGAAAAATTTTATAAACACCTAGAGACCTTTATCATCAATATGCCAAAAGAGGACAATCTTATAATTCTGGGTGACTTTAATACTAGAGTAGACTCAGAATGTCAGACTTGGCAGGGAGTCCTAGGGAGGAATGGAGTTGGAAACAGCAACAGCAATGGTCATTTACTCCTAAAGACTTGTGCATCGCATGACCTTCTCATCACCAACACCATCTTCCATTTACCTGGACACAATAAAACTTCATGGATGTGCCCTTGTAGCAAACACTGGCATCTAATAGATTATGTGATTGTTAAGGAGAAGAGACAGACAAGATGTGAGAGTGACAAAGGCAATGTGTGGTGCAGAGTGCTGGACTGATCATAGACTTATCCTTTCTAAGCTAAATACTTGCATTCATCAAAAGTGCCACGCCCAAGGCAAAATGACTACCAAAAGAATTAAAGTCAACAAATTAGAGCTCTTCTCTGAGTGTGAACAATTTGTTGTTAATTTCTAGGGAAAGTTGAGCCAACATACCATTAGCAACAGTGGAGCAGAAAAGGAGTTGGGCAGGTTTCAGAGATTTGGTGTACAGTACTGTATTTGCTCATCTGTAAATACCAAGACTGATTTGATGAAAATGATGGGGAAATTCAGAAGCTGCTAAATGAAAAATGAGAACTCCGCAGGATTTACCAGCAATATAGTTCATCCACCTCTAAGAAGACAGCATTTAATTTCATCAGAAGCAAAGTACAAGTAAAACTTAGAGAGATGCAGGATTTCTGACTCAGTCAGAAGTCAGATGAAACTCAGTTTCATGCTGATAGTAATTGTCCAAAGTGCTTTTATGATTTACTGAAAGCTTTTTATGGACCAAAAACATATGGTGCATCACTACTACTCAGTGCTGATGGAGCCACATTGAGTAGTGATAAGTACATGATCCTAGAGAGATGGACTGAACACTTCCATAGTGTTCTCAATAGACCATCATCAATCAATGCTGAGGCCATTGACTGTTTACCTCAGGTTGAAGTCAGTCCCTCCTTAGCTGAACTTCCTACTGAAGAAGAGGTTTTGAGGGCCATTAGGCTCCTTTCATGTGGCAAAACACCTGGTGCTGATTCTATTCCAGCTTAGATTTACAAAGTAGGGGGACCATTGCTTATACAAAAGCTGACTGAAATTTTCCATGTTATATGGCAAGAGGAGGTTAGCCCCCAGGAGTTCAAGCATTCCTCCATTGTCCATCTCTATAAAGGTAAAGGGAATAGATTGCCCTGCGACAATCACAGGAGGGTCTCTCTCTTAGTCATTGCTGACAAAATTCTTGCTAGAGTCCTTCTCAATAGGCTGATCCTTTACATGGAAGATGATCATCTATCAGAGAGCCAGTGTGGCTTCAGAAAGGGCTGAAGAACAGTCAGTATGATGTTTGCTGACCGACAACTCCAGGAGAAATGGCAGGAGCAGAACAGAGGCCTGTTCACAACATTTGTAGATATGACCAAGGCCTTTGACACTGTTAGTCATGAGGGCTTTTAGAAAATTATGTCAAAATTTGGTTACCCAGAGAAGTTCATCAGTATTGTATGTCAATTTCATGATGGCATGTTTGCCTAGGTTCTGGATAGTGGACAATGCTCTCATGTCTTCCCATTCATCAATGGTGAAACAGGGCTGTGTACTTTCTCCCATGCTTTTTAACATGATGCTTTTAGCCATGTTGTCAAATGCTTTCAATGAGAATGAACACAGTATCAAGGTCAACTACCATAATGAGGGTAAGTTCTTCAATTTGAAAAGGCTACAAGCCAAGACCAAAGTGGAAGGAGTGTTGGTGCATGATTTTCTGTTTGCAGATGACTGGCACTCAATGCAGCATCTGAAATTGAGATGCAACAAAGTATGGATCAATTCTCTGTTCTTCATGCTAATTTTGGCCTAATAATTAACATCAAGAAAATACAGGGGCTCCATCTGCCACCACCACACCATCCATATGTGGAACCATTGGTTTTATCAAATGGAGAAGTTTTGAATGCTGTGAATAAGTTCACTTACCTTGGTCGTATACCTTCCAGGGATATATACATTGAAAATGAGGTTGATGCATGCATTGTAGGGCTAGCTCAGTGTTTGGGAGGCTCTGAAGAAAAGTTTGGGAGAGAAGAGGTATTAAACTGACTACCAAACTGAAGGTCTACAGAGCCATTGTGCTGTCCTCATTGTTGTATACCTGTGAATCATGGACATTCTACCAGCGCCATGTCAGGAAACTGAATCACTTCCATCTGAACTGTCTTAGGAAGATTCTGAGGATCACCTGGCAGGATAAGGTACCAGACACTGATGTTCTTGCCTGAGTTGAGCCAAGCATTGAATGGCAAGCATTCAAACTATGCTTCAGAGAGCACAACTCCAATGGACTGGTCATATTGTTTGAACGCAAAACGTATGCTTGCCAAAAAGACTATTTTATGGAGAACTCACATGGGGCAGGTGATCACATGCAGGGCAGAAAAAGTGATACAGGACACTCTCAAGGTCTCTCTCAAGAACTTTGGACATGGGACACCCTGGGGCAGGATTGCTCAGCAGGGTGTACCCGCATTGGAAAGGGTACTGTCCTCTATGAGCAAAGCAGAATTGAAACAGCACAAAATAAACACAGGATGTACAAATTTGGAGTACCTACCCCAAATATTCACATAGACTATCTGTACCCAATCTACCGGCAGAGCATTTCAAGCTCGTATTGGTCTGATCAGTCACAGTAAGACACATTGAAAGTTGATTTTATCATGGTGATGTCATTTTGGTCCTCCTCAAGAATGAAGGGCAACAACCAACCAGATCACCCATAAAGAAGTTAAGAACTGGGGGCTTTGCAGCATTTAATCTACCAGTTTGAGCGCCCAAAACAGGAACTCAAGGATCAAGGGAGGGAAGGAAACAAGCATTTATTAAGTTCTGTGGAAGAAATTCTGCTAAGTTCTTTACAAATACATCATCGGAGACTCAAAGAGAAGGACGCTATCAGTATTCTCATATTATAGTTGAAGAAACTGAAGCAGTCTGGGGTTAACTTAGCTACTCCGTGTCTGAGAAGAACTTTGAACTCAACTTTTCCTGATTCCAGCCTCGTATTCAACTACTGTGCCACTCGGTGGCCTCTACCAATCTCCATGTAGTTTCCAACCTATTAAGGCTTCTTTAGACCTTCTTTTATTATACTTCAATACTTTTACACTGCAACAGGAATGAGATCTCATCAATGTAGGTGCATATCAGAAACCACCCATACCTTATTATCCATGCAGTTCCTGTCTATGTCCTCCCATAAAATTTCAGTAGGTTGGGTGGGTAGGGAGGAGGGGCAAAGTCCTGGTCATTCATCTCTTTGATGATTATCCTTATATGCAACTCTGATGCTATTGATAAAATCAGATTGAGCAGGAAGGATTTCAAAATAGATATTTCTAAATTAGTGCCATTTCTAAATAGAGTTATATTCTGGCCTCTCTCCTTTTATTTCATATCTAAAGAATCTGGTATAACTATAGTTAAGTATATATATACACCATATTCAATATTCTTTTCTGAAAAAAAATATTGATTTAGTTACAAGGAGTAGGTAGGTTGCAAAGGGTGAAAATAGGGAAGTTTTACAGATAAACTCATTCAGATAGGTCATCAATAACAGATCTGCTAAAAATCAAATATTCCAAAGGGGCCATAATGAGGTTCTCTTATATTCAAGATGCTCAAATGATAATATCCATCTTAAAGATTTTTTTTGAGGGGGGAGTGTGAAAGGCTAGTCTCCTTAAGACATTTATTTAATTCAGATTCACAAGCATTTGTCATATAACTACTATGTTGAAGACTACTTTGTTCAAGGCTGCCAGAATAACCTGGGTTCCAGTCGACCCTCTGACTCATTTTGGCTAGAGAAATCTAGAGAAGTCATTCAATCTTTGAGACAGTTCTTTAAGTTCCTTGTATGAATCAAATCACAGATCCCATCCCTATGCCTGTCCTTATGGTCAAGACACCAAGAATATAAAAAGCAAAATGAAAAACAACCCAGTTCTCAGCTAGCTTATATTTTATTGGTGGGATACCACATGCTGTAGGTAAGTAAAAAACAAGATAATTTGAGGGAGGAGAGAGAATGAAGAACTAGGGGTCTCATCAGATCATCAATATTAGAGGTGGAATGGATCTTAGAAGTTCTCAAATTCAATCCCTTCATTTTATAAATGAGTAAACTGAGCCCCAGAAAAGTTGAGAGACTTGTTCATGGTCACATAGGTATTGAATGACAGAACCTGAATCAAAAGGTTCTGATAACTAATGAGAACACACAAAAAAGATTACAAACTGGGAAAGGGTCCTAGACAGAGCTTTGAAAATCACTCATTAAATAAATGATAAATGTAAATAAATAATAAATGTATATAAATGATAAAAAAATAAAAATATTTAGAATGATCAAATAGTAGGAGGAAGAATAGGAGATAATATTGTCATAAAAACCAAAAGAGAAAAGAATATCCAGGAAAGGGAGGAGTCAACAGGCTAAAAAGCTACAGAGAGATGACAAAGGATAAGGACTAGGAGAAAAAAAGGGTCATAGAATTTAGCTGTTAAGAAATCATTATTAATCTTATAGCAGTTTCAGTTGCATAACAGGATCATAAATCAGATTACACAGAATTAAGAAGCAAATGAGAGGAAAAGTGAAGATAGTAATTATAAACATATTTCTTAGGAGTTTGGTTAAAAAAGGGAAGTATTCTATAAGATGAAAGTTTAAAGTAATGCCATATTAAAGGATAAGAGAGACCTGACATGGCTAGCAAGGAAGGAGTAGGTAGGTGAGAGATTGAATATGAAAGAGGAGTGATGATTTAAGGGGTAAGTTTCTGAAGGAAAAGGGGGGAAGGGAATATCTGGGGTGCAAATGGAAAAGTTGACTAAGCAAGGAAAAGGAGACTACTTCATTAGAACCTGAATAAAAAGGAGATAATGTAAATACAGGATTTTGAAGTACAGAAAAGGAAGAAAGTTCTTATTCACAATATATGACCCTAATTTTCTCAGTAATGCTGAAGTTAATGTCTTTTGCTAAGTGGGAGTGGAGGTATGGTTTGAGGAGAGAAGAGAAAATCAGAGGAGCTGCTGTGGGAAGTATAAGAGAAACTCCACTAAAGAAGAATTAATAGATTCCTTTCATTAGTGAGTGCCCAGTTGACACTAGCTCACATAGACTTGGACTCAGCATGGGTGCACAACTTTCTCCTGTGGAATTCAGCATCTGCAAGTAGGACAATGGGAATGTCCACCAGAGGAAAGTGAAGTCAGAGCAAGAGAGATGGTCTGGGAAAACAAAAAAAGAAGAGTGAATGGAGTTCATCATTAAAACATTAAAAGTTAAAGATGAGTGAGGCACAGGAAGAGTTCAAAAGAGAGGAAGTTGTTGTTGAGGATTTCAGATGTCTAGACAGTGGAAATAGAATAGTTATGTGTGATGGAGAGACTAAACTGTAAAAATGTGGGGCAAATCTAATTTAAGATTTTTAGTGGCCTGCTTTATACCCTTTAAAGGCTTTTGAAAAGTCCTTTTGCATTCACGGGTCAGGTACTGAACTACTTGGGAAAAAAAGAAGAGAGGGAGACTGCTCTATATGGAAACAATATTCTGGAACTGATGACTCAGGGGGATTTACTAAAGGTAAAAAGAAAAGAGTGGTATCAGAGGGAAGGAGGTTCTGGAAGTAGCATTTAGGAGCGGGCAACAAAAGCGATCCCTTCTTCTGGCCCAGTGTGCACATATGTGGAGGTGGGGATGGATGGAGAAAAGGTACATAAAGTGCTGAGAAGGGTAGGCAGG
This sequence comes from Bettongia penicillata ogilbyi, assembly GCA_023548195.1. Taxonomy (NCBI): domain Eukaryota; kingdom Metazoa; phylum Chordata; class Mammalia; order Diprotodontia; family Potoroidae; genus Bettongia; species Bettongia penicillata. Next base: position 530,222 of record JAJHZJ010000542.1, on the reverse strand, counting down.
AATGTAGTGTTCCTGCAGACCAAGCCTGGCTCAGGCTAGTCTCATAGTTTGGGTTCTGTATTTGACTTTGTCATTTAGAGACAAACTTAACAGTTAATAAAAGTAAGGATACAACATGGAAAGATATCACTTTGATTCAATTGAGTGAAGCTTGTCTGGTTCTTTGTTGATCTTGTCTGTATGTATTATTTGGAAGCTTATGTCACAATTGAAGAAAAAGCTTCTGACCTCTCATGTAGTTCTGTATTTAGATCATTCAGAAACTGTGCCGTTAGCTTTCTGGGCCAATTAAGACTTATAGATAATTTCACTATCTTTTTAGAGAAAAAGAATTATAGTACGTATCAAATTTCTTAGTGTATGTTATTCTTACCATATTAGTTTTCTAGGGGATAATCAGGTTACCATGAGCACAAAAATAAATAATAAAAGGAGCATTAGTGGAAAAGGCTAGAAATGGAATGGAGGCCTTGAGGGGACTCAGTAGGCTGAGACATGAGATGATGGGGATATGGGAGTAGAGGAAAAGGTTTTTTTGGCTGGGAAACCATGTGAATCACAGAAATGAAAGGAGGAAGAGGTGGAAATCAGTAAGGTACAAGATGGGGAATTTAGTACGGGTCCTGTGAATTCTCTCACAGCCATCGGGCACTTGGAAAAGTAGATAGTAGATGATAGGGTCCACAAGGGCCTGGCTGAACTCTCATTCAGTACCGGATTAGTGAGTATTTGTTTACCACTATCATTTGGCTCTTTTTCAGAAGGCCAGCGTTCTGTTTTGGTTTCTAATGAATCTATTTTACACGTCATTCAGTTTTGTTCATCTCGGCCAAATCTTTTTGGAAGAAGGTGGAATGAATTCAAACTATATGAAATCCATTAACTGTGATGTTGTTTAAGGTTAGACCAACTGACACTGCATGATAAGGATCCCAGGAAGCGCAACCACAGAGAAAGAACACAAGAAACTTCAACAGCTCTAATTTCTAAAGTAGGGCGACAATAACCAAGTTTGGCATCTTTTTCTTTTTTGGTCTTAGGACTCCCGAAAGTATAACAAAAAATCAAAAAAGAAACAAGATAAATTCACCCCCGTTGCTCTCTCCCTGCAGAGCATTAATAGGTTTTAGAAATGAAATTGTTTTATTAATTTGATTAAGTTGAAGGAAAATCCAAGGCTTATGAATAATTCAGGTTTTTGTCAGAGCTTAGAAAACCATATGTTAAGCACGGTTATACCTCAAAAGAGTTCACAAGTCAACCCCACGTTTAATTTTCAATAATGCTGATTTATAGTTTTATAAAGAAAAATAATAAATATAATGAATTACTCCCATACTTCCTGATCTCAGTCACTATAAAATAGCTGCTGCAGTTTTACATTTCCAGTGTGAAATATTAAATGCATAAATCAAAACAAAATTATTTTTCATCTACGGAGGGAGACTGGGTCCTGAAACTGTCAAATTCATTTTGTTTTAAAATGAATGTTTTAAAGAAAAAAAAACCCATTGAGTTTCAACCAGTTCCCAAAGAAATAAGAGCCTGCATTTTAATATTTTGCCTATGACGGCATAAATGACAGGAATCATGCATAATGAAAAATTAAGAAGGTAGCAGCGACCTCATTCTTCTTGGTGCAAATATGAGTCATTTTCCTTTCTCGCTTCCTTTCCCATGGCACTGCTTTTGTCCACAATTGTTGTATTTTCAGTTCCCATCCAGAGATAAGTGTCTCCCACAATATGTAGCTGCAGTGCCACCAGACTGGCATTTCTGTTATTCAAATGTTCTCTTACTGACACAACTAAGTAATCACGCAATGAGGGGAGCATTATCAAACAGGAATAAGCCAAGAGGGATACAGATTTTCAAATGGGCACAAGCAGATTCATTTATTTTTCCATCTTCTGAGTTTCATCCTAAAGTTTTGCAGGGAATAAGAAACAGTCTTTTGCATCCTTGATTAAAAAGAGTAAATCTAATTATAAGGATTCATTATAACATTTAAATACCTTTCAGCTCTCTGAGCACTCAACATTCAACAACAGGAAGCTTTCAAAAGAAGTGATGGAGACTGAATACTAAAAAATGTGAGTGTATTTGTTCAAAGGAATGAGGCTGAGCCAAAAGACCGAGGAGAAAAATGGAACCCACCTGAAAACCAAGATATTAAAAAGCTTGATTCAACTATAAGTTCAACGACTCTGTTTCTAAGTGAGAAGAGATGAATTTCAAATAGTGTTTTTGTATCCTATTTACTCAGCCCCTTATAGCCAGGATCTTTAACCTGATTATTTTTATTATTGATATATAGACATATTTAAGTATAATTGATTTCTTTTGTAACCTTTAAATTCCACTTTTTGCATTTGAGTCCATCATCTTTTCTAAACTATGAAAGGAGCACATGACATAAAAAAGGCTAAGTTTCATTTCTTAAATAATTCTCAATTATACTATACACACGTCAATTGCCTATTAGATATCTTGAAGTAAATATCTTGTATCTTAAACTCTACAAGTCCAAAACTGAACTCATTATCTTTCTCCTCTCAGTCCCTCCCTCTTTCTAAGTTCCGTATTGCATTCAAGGTACCACCATCCCCTCAGTCCTCCACGCTCACAACCTGCAAATCATCCTTGACTCTCAACACTCTTACTCAATCAAGTGTTTCTATCTTCAAAACATTTTTTCATCTGTGCCCTTCCCTCTTCTGACACTGCCAGAATCCTGGTCCAAGTCCTTTTCACCTCATGCCTGAGCTTCTGCAATAGGCTTCTAGCTGCTCTCTCTCCATTCCATTTCCACTCATTTGTCAAAAAGATCTCTCCAAAGTCAGTTCTGACCACATCACCCCCCTTCTCAATAAATTCCTGTGGTTCCTTATTACCTCTAGTATCAAATGTAAAAAGATTATGCTTGGCTTTTAAAGACTTTCACAGTCTGATCCCTTCCTACCTTCCGGTCTTCTCACTTTATACTCCTACACATACTCTACATGATCCACTGACTTTTGTTTCCAAAATATTCCATCTTCTTACTCTCTGTATATTTTCACTGGCTAACTGGAACTCTCTCCTTTCCAATCTCTGCCTCCTGGCTTCCTTGACTTCCTTCTCATCTTAGTTTAAGGCTAATCTTCTGCAAAAAACCTTTCCCAGTTCTCCTTAATCTTAATGCCTCCCCTCTGAGGCTACACCCAATTTATCATGTACATATCTTATTTGTACATAGTTGTTTGCATGTTGCTTCTCCCATTAGACTGTGAGATCCTTGAGAGCAGGGACTATTGTTTTTTCATTTCTTTGTATCTCTAGCTCTTAGTACAGTGCTAAGTAGGTACTTAATAGTAGGCACTTAATAAAGAATGTTTAACATGTCCTGGGAAGAATTGATTAACAAAACCAGATAAATTTATATTTGTTAACCTTTGTATGAGGCAGCTAGGTGGCTCAATGGATAAAGCACTGGGCTTAGAATCAAGAAGACCTGGTTTCAAATCTGGCCTCAAATACTTTACTGGTTTTGTGACCCTGGTCAAGTCATTTAACCTTTATTGTCTTAATTTACAGGAGGAGATGACAAACCACTCCTGCTAAGGAGTTAGTTAGGTGGCACAGTGGATAGAGTGTTGGACTGGAGTCAGGAAGACTCAGCTTCCAGAGTTTGAAACTGACCTCAGACACTAGTTGTGTGACCCTGAGCAAGTCACTTGATCCTGTTTGCCTCAGTTGCCTCATCTATAAAATGAGCTGGAGAATGAAGTGGCCAACCACTCCAGTATCATTGCAAAGAAAACCCCAAATGAGGTCATGAAGACATGACTGAAAATAACTGAACAACAAACGCCTTGTGACTAAAGGCTTATTCATCTACTAGAAGAAAATGTAGTTTGGTTAGATAGTGATAATACACATTAACTATAAGCCATTTGTTTTCATCTTTGCAAAATGTGTTTAAATACCTAATAAACATATAAGTTTAAAAAATAAAACCACTACAAGACTGCAATAGTTATTTATAAAAGATGCTCTAAAAATAACTCTAAACTGTGGAATTCATAAAGATTTTCAGAAATTAAATGGTTTTTATGGGAGATTTACAGAATTCAATGTATTTTTTTTTAGAACATCACAGCATATATAGAAAGGAAAAAGCAAAAAGTGTTCACAAAATCATTCATAAGAAGCCATTAGAAACAGATTATTTTGAAAGTTCTAAAAGTAAAAATCACAGAGGACTTCTAAAAACTGCATTATACCCTAGACCAGAGGTATCAAACACAGGTTGTATGCACCCTGTAGCACTCTTGAGTATGACCAAAACTAGCTTAAAAGCAATTGTGAAATATTTAACAAAATAGATAAAAATATAATAAAACATAAACAATGTTAGTATATGATTTTCTAAGTCAATATCACTCATATAAGGGATCCTTTTCTATGGTTTAGTGGCCTCCATTTCTTTTGGAGTTTAACACCACTATCCTATACCCTAGGATTCCAGAATAGGCTAGGAGATTTCCAAATATCAATTACTATCAATCAAACAAAAGTAATAAAGGATAAAATCTATATTTTGAACAATTATAAATGATATCATCTAATTATATTTAAACATTTAAAAAGGCTGATGTTATTACTTTGGTGTTTCTGTAATCTCATTAAGTGCTTCCATGCATAAGGAAGCTCACAGCCTATCTATGTCTGCCATCCTATATGACTCTTTTCCATATCTTCCCATCAGCCTGCCAGAAGAGTCCCATCCAAGGTTCTGAGTCTTCTTCCAGATCTCCTGACATCACGTGGTCCATGCAAGATGTCTTACTACATGCCTAGTTCATCTTTTTTCCTTCATACATTTTCTCCAGTGATCTGCTTGGAAATTCTATCTGACTAACAGAAGTAAACACAATGGTGATCATTCATGAGTTAATAGTTTTAAGTGGATACAGATTTGCAAATTATCTTGAACTTGGGGTAGCCTTAGCTGGGGGACCGTGGAGTAGGTTAGAAGGTAACAGCAATTGCAATATTTATATCTATTGGGTATAAATATATAGGTATCAGGATCTCATCTCTTCTTCCAACATCCCCAAACCCAACGTTACTATTTAAAATTCAGAACCCTACTTTGATTTTTTAAAACCACTTAACAATTTGAGTGAAAATGTCATAGAAAAATGAAATTTAAAAGAATATTCAAGCATCAGGCTTCTTCTGGGTTGTGCAAATCAAGTCAAATGGATATTCTATATCTTCTATATATTCTATATATCTTCTATATATTCTATATAAACAAAGGGTTTGAGGATCTGGGGGATGTCATAGAGAAAAGTAAAAAAAAAAAGGAATTCTGAGGAAAAAATTCTGCAAATCTGGAGCAGTTGATTGCATTCATGCTGGGAAAAACCAGCTGGGGCTCCAGTATGTGTTTTTGAGGGTACCAGAAGAGTGAGAAGGAAATGTGTGAGGAATAGGCAGAAGAGAAATTTGACAGACACTGAATCAAAGAATAAAATTATTTGGAATTAAAGCTAGCTTCAAAGTGACCACTGGCTATTTATCTAAGTTACTAGTTTCAAAACAAAGTTACTCTCCTGAACTGGTCTTCCATTTGTGACACTAAAGGCACAAGACAAACCAAACCAGTGGGCCTGGTGATTTTCATTCAGTTACTAAACCACAGATACATGTTTATGCCTATGCTCCCTAGCTACTATACTTGAGGGGCACTGGATCAAAGACATTTTCCTCGATTATTTATTTGTGCCAGAATTCCATCATTAAAGATTCATTCTATTGGTCTCAAAGGTTTTTAGGTCTTTGAAAATCCTTTATTAAAATGTGAATGCTCTTGGGAGGGGTAACAGTTTAATCCATTTTCAGTCAATGCTTTCAGGATATCAGGAATTAATTGACAGCTAGCTGAGATAAGGTGAGTTGGAAGAAGGGACAGTAAAAAACCAATCACGAGAAGGTGAAGAAGCAAATTTTAGCTACTTGACAGTTTTCTCTAGGGCTTTATGGAGGACACAAATGGAGTCTGGAACAGTTGGGGAAAATAGTACTGCAATCAGTCAATCAACAAGACTTTAATAAAGAACTCTGTGCCAGTCACTGTGCTTGGCCCTGGAAATACAAAGATAAACATCAAACAGTCCCTTCTGCATCACCCCTACCCCCATGAGAAGCCCCCAAGATCTGCCAACAGGAATGCAGATTGAGGGTGAGTAAGCCAACTCAGGGAGAAAAAAGTGACATTCCTGGACCCTAGGCACAGTCATTGTAGCCTGGGTGGCAGGTGCCAGGCTTGTGCTGAACACATGTATGAGTATATACATAGTAACCTGGAGAAGGCAAGGGCCAGGCAGCTGGAGAAGCCACTTAAATTCTTGCTTAATAAATGGTTAATAATAGGCTAAAAGAGTTTTAGAGGACTTTTCTAGTTGTTCAACGGATGATTCTTTGAAAAAGTTAGTAGGATCTCTTTCCTAAATCAATTTATCATCTAGCTGGGAAAGACTGGAAATAAAACTACAGCAGGTAAATTTTGTCTCCAGAATCTTTTCACTCTCTCCCACATTGCCCAAGTATTCTTCTTCCTCCTTTCCTGTTGAGCCCATCAAAACTTACTCTGCATTGGAAAGGTCCTAAAAACACATCAATATGAGCTATAAATTACTGCTTAGGGTATTACCTGTCCCAGAGGTGTTTTCATTTCTGTAGGATAGGAAGAGATTCCAAAAGGAATGAATTTCTAAAGATGTTTACTATGCATGGAGCTTTAAAGGAGGATTTCAGGAAGTGAAAAGGAAGAGGAAAGATATTCCAGGTATAGACATCAGTGCAAGCAAAACTACAGAGAATGGGGAGGGCAGGAAACGGACGTGTTCAGAAGACAGAAAGTAGTCCAGTTTGACGGCATTTTTGGACATTCCTAATTGTTAAGAAAGTGTTTGTTACTCTGCAGTTTCCATCTGTTCCTCCTAATTTCATGCTCTGAATCCAAGAACAAGTCTCATTCCTTTTTTAAGTTACTGTTTATCTTATTTCACCTTTTCAATGCACCCACATCTCTCCTCTGACACTGCCAGCCCCATGGTGCAGGCCTTTATCATCTCACACCTGGTTTACTGAAACAGCCTCACAGTGGGTCTACTTGCTCCAGTCCATTCTCATTCATCATCCATTCTGCCACCAAAATGATTTTCCAAAAGTGCAAGTCTGACCATGTCACCCCTCTACCCAGTAAGTTCCAGTTGTTCCCTGTTTCCTCCAGGATCAAATGCAACATTCTGTTTTCCATTCAAATCCTTTCATAACCTAGCCCCCTCCACATTTCTAACTTTCTTACACTTTTAATCCTCTCCATTTAACTTTCAGTCCAGTGACACTAGTTTCCTTGCTATTTCAAAAACAAAACATTCTATGTCTTGAGCATTTTCTCCGGCTGTTCCCAATACCTGGAATGCTCTCCCTTCTCAGAAGTTTATTTGACTGGGGGATGACATAATTAGACTTGTGCTTTAGAAAAATTACTCTGGCCACTTTAGGGGATGAACTGAAACAGGGAGAGACTTATGGGAGGCAGATTAATAGCAGGCTATTGCAACAGTCCAGACATGAGAAGACAAAGGTCTGTAGTATCAGAGGAGAGAAGGACGCATATCTGAGATATGTTACAAAGGTGAAATCAACAGACCATAGCAACTTAGGGGCTATGAGATGTAAGAGATGATGAACAGTTGAGGATGACTCCTAGGTTGAAGGGGACTTGGAAGAGGGAATTGTCTTTAACAGTAACAGAGAAGTCAGAAAAGAGAGAAATGTTTAGGGAGAAAGACAATAATGAGCTCAATTTTAAACATGTTGAGTTTAAGATTTCAACTGGACATTTAGCTTGAGCTGTCCGCGGGCAATTGGAAATGTGAGATTACAGGTCAGAAGTGCAGTTGAGCACTGGAGATTTGAGAATTGTCAGCATAGAGATGATCGTTAAATTCATGCGAGCTGAGGAGATCACCAAGTGAAAAATATAAAACAAGAAGAGAACAGCACACAAGACAGAATCCTGTGGGACACCCACTGTTATCAGTTGAGATTAAAATGAACATCTAACAAAGGAGACTGAGAGGGAGCATCCAGATAGGGAGGTGGAGAAGGAGAAGAGGGTAGTGTTCCCAAAACCCAGAGAGAAGATAGTATCAAAGAGAAAGAGGTGATCACCAATGCCAAAGATTAAAGGAGACAAAACGGATGAAAACTGAAAAAAAATGCTATTAGATAGGGCAAATAAGAGATTGCTATTAACTTTGAAGAGATCTGTTCAGATCACATGATAATGTCAGAAAGTAGACTATAGAAGAGAGGGAGAGGAAAATGGAGTCACTTAGTATAGATGGCCTTTAAGTATTTTGGTCCCAGAGACAGGAGAGATACTGGATGATAATTAATGGAAATGGAAGGATCAAGGGAATGTTTTTTGAGGATAATGCAACCTTGTGAGGTAAGAGCTATTATTATCCCCATTTTACAGATAAGGAAAATAAGATTAGAATCCATTAAATGATTTGCCTAGGGTCACTTGGCTAAATGTCGGTACCCAAATCCTGACCAGATCCTGTACTCTATCTACTGTATCAACTAACTGCCTAAAGTGATAGTTTATCTATAGAATCCCAGAGCCAATTACAACATTAATTCTAACAATCACATCAGCGAAGTTATAGGGTTTAATGTAAATCCACATAAGTCATCAATTTCTCTGTATAACAAATAAAACCCAACAGAAAAACACAGAAAGAGAAATTCCTTTCAAGATAATTACAGTGTGTGAAGTGTTTGAATTCAGTCTAACCAGAGATGTGAAAGAATTACAAAAATGCAAATATAAAACATTATTTTCATAAATAAAGGTAGAGCTAACTTATTGCAGAAATATTTATTCTTCATAGGAGGGCCATATCAATATAATAAAATGATAATAGTACCCATATTAAGTTACTTATTTAATACCATACCAATCAAACTACAGAAAAATTACTTTATAGACCTAAAAAGTCATCTGAAGAATTTTAAGAGAAATGATGAAGAAAAGACTGGAAAGAAAGAGACTTAGCAGCATCATATCTCGAAATATAATGCTAGTCAGTTATCATCAAAAACAATTTGGTATATGTCAAAAGACAGAGAAGCTGACCAGGGGAATAGATCACGTAGAAGAAAATGAACATAGTAGCCTAGTGTTTGATAAACGTAAGGGCCCCAGATACTGGAGTAAGGACATGTTATTCAATAACTTGCTAAAGAAATTGTTAATTACACTGGTGAAATTAAATATAGACCAACAACTCACACTATATTCCAAATTAAACTCCAAATGGATTCACAACCTAGATAGAAGGCCACAGCATTAACAACTTAAAGGAGCAAATAAGAAAATACTTTTTGCAGCTATAGATAGGTAAAAAAGTTCATCACTGAACAAGGTATAAAGAGGATCACAGATAGAGAAATGCAAAGTAAAGCAACTCTAAAGTTTCACCTCAAAGCATCAGATCGTCAAAGATGACAAAGAAGAAAATGGTAATTGCTGGAAGTGCTATAGGCGAGCAGGCACACTAATGCACTGTGAATGTAGTTGGGAATTGATTGAGTTGCTCTAAAAAACAATTCAGAACCGACGGTGATGGGACGTAAACCCGTGAAAGGAAAAGACAATGGCTTGGGGATCTGGACCCCAAAAAGGCAAAGACCTGGACTTTCCCACATTGCCCAGCTTTCTGGCATTCACCTAGGTCACCCAGCTCTTCCTAGTTAATAATCCTTTCATTGTGGCCCTCATTGTCTGCATCTGGTCCCACCCTACAGCACCACTGCTTGATTCCATCCAGACCCCTTCCACATGACCCAGGTCCCTGGCGTTCACCCTGTCCTTCACAGCCCTTCTCTGTTACCTCCTGGTCACCCCAGACTACTTAACCACTCCTGGATCCTTCCCATGGTCTTTCTGTATATAAGGTTCATCTTGTCTCAGATTCCTTAAGAGTCTGGCCAGTAGCTCAGATTCAGTCTGGTCCACTTGTCAATAGAAGTGTCACAATAGTTTAGATTCTTAAAATTTCACCCATCCTGACCAGTGTTCTAATAAAATCTTGTCTTTGGCTAAAAGAAGGCTTGAGTCAAATTCATTCAGGACAGGACCTGTGTTGCTTGCCCTTGAATTTCAGAGTCCTAATAACCCTAGACCTCACCAGAACTATACCCAAAAAGTTATTAAACTTTGACTCAGCAATGCTACTACTGGGTCAAAAGACTCAAAGAGATCAAAGAGAGAAGAAAATGATGCATAATTACAAAAATATTTGTGGCAAAGAATTGCTAACTAATAGAGTACTGATCAACTGGGGCATAATAACAAATTTTGGTATATGGATATAAAAGGAATATTATCCCATCATGTGAAATGCTAAATGAATTGTTTTGGAGAAACCTGGGTATATGTAGGAACTGATGCAGAGTAAAGTAAAAAGAAAGCAGGAAAACAATCTATACAATAACATGGTAAAGAGAAATAATTTGGCAATTCTAATTGAAAAATAATTTTGAAACTCTAATTTAATGATCAACTACAAGGAAAGGGAAGGGAAGGAAGTAATTGGAGCATTTTTTTTCTTTAAATGAACAGAGGAGAATAGAAAAACAAGCAGGAAAGTCATACATTGAATTTATTATATATTTTAAAATAAAAGCAAACTTTACATAATAGGGATTTGCAGCTTCATGAGCAATTCTTCTTTTCTGTTCTACAGTGTGTATGGAAAATGTCATTTTGTTTTGTGTTTATTAAGTTCAGAACTTTTTTAATTTAAAAAATAGGATTAAATAATGTGTTTTTTAAGTACCAGCAAAAAAGACTAAATTTAAGTTTAGGAATATTTTTGCATTTTTCTTATGGTTTATGCATTTGCTATATTCTCACTTATTAAAAACTGCTACAGTTCTGTGAAGTCAAGGTTAGGAAGTTGACAGAAAAAATATTAAGGATCACAAAAAGTGGGGTTTTTTTTAAGTTTGCTAAGAGAAAGAAGAGGAACAAAGATATGGGCTCATTGCTTGGGGCAAATGGCAAAAAATCAACAGAAACTTGCATTTCCATTTTATGGCAATGAGACTAAACCTGATGGTTCTTTTGATGTCTCTTCATCTTTAAAGTGAAACCTTATACTTCTTGTAAAGGGGCATGTTCTTTATAGTTGTACATAGAAGCAATACTTACTGAAAATAACAGTTATATGGTGGTGGAAATTCAGTAAGAGCTTTTCCACTGTTGAATTCTCAGAGGATTGCACCAGTGGATCTTTCCCGAAATGGGTACTCAAAGATTAAAAGAGTAGACAGATGGTATTAGTTACAGTAGGAACAAGAGGAAGATAAAGGAAAGGTAGATGGGAAGATAGAAGACACTAAAGGGAACATAGAATTACTTAACTTTTTTTTTCATTTCTGCTTTTTCTACCAAAGAGAATAATATTAAATTGGGAGCACTGAACAAAAATTGAAATCCAAAATAAGTAAGGTAAAAATGCAAAAACATCTAGCTCCCCTCATTGAGTTTAAGTCTCTTAACGCCAAAAAACTAAACCCAAGGATACTAAAAACATTTATAGATGAATTGCAGTCTGTAACTTGGAGAAATGGGTGGAATCAAATACATCAACTCATCCAATATTGTCCATTACCTTGCTTCCCAATTCAGTACTGAACTGGGGGTTTGATGGTTAGCTCCTGCAAAAGATCATCACTTTTCCAATTCACCCTAACTGCTATAATTTTGTCATTCCAAAGAAACCAACTTTCCCAGACTTTTTGTTTTACTCTGCTTAAATTCCAGTTTGAGCACTAACCTTCTTCTCATGAGAGGACTGCTCTTCTGTTGATTATATATGATAGTAAGGTGAAAAATAAAAGAAGCAATGATTTTTACTATACTTTACCTGCTTGGATCACAACATAAATATTCTGGGCTCCTCATTTAGAAAGTACATGGATAAGATGGAGTGGTAGGCTGCTACTTATTAGAGTATTCAAGAAAGATGCTGAACAGACTGGCAGTTAAGATCATGATATGAAAGACCCTAGAAGATCCTATCTGTTCCACAAATACTCCAGCAAAGTTTTTGAAAGTGTGATCATGTCACTCCCTCCCCCATTCAACAAACTGCAGTGGCTCCCTATTACTAGGAGAATCAAAGATAAAATCCTCTGTTTGACTTTCAAATTCCTTCTGAACCTGTCCCCTTTTCTAGTATCCTTGCCCTTTACTTCCCTCCACAAACTCTATGCTCCAGTGACACTGGACTCCTTGCTGTACTTCACACATGACACTGCATTTCCCTAACTCCAAGCATTTTCATTGGCTGTCCCCTATTCCTAGACTGCCATCCCCTCTTCCTTTCTGCCTCCTGGTCTCCCTGGCTTCCTTCAAGTATCATCTAAAAATCTGCCTTCTACAAGAAACATTTTCCCAATCCTTCTTCAGTTTAGTTTGTTGCCTCCAAGGCTACCCCAATTTATCTTGTACATAGCTGTTTACTTGTTTTCCTACCCATTAGACTTTAAGAGTTTCCTCAGCATCTCACACATTGCCTGGCACGAAGTAGGAACTGTGACCAAAACAAACATACAGATAGATCTTGTAGGGTCCAGAGCATGGGATGTCTCTGCAAGGAGAAGACAGAGAAGGACCAGTACTGAAACTCATGCTGGGCCACCAGGAAACCCTTCCAGCTCAGGAAATCAGCAGAGTGGCTTCTTCCTAGGCTCCCAAACCAGAAATGTAGTAGCAATAACCACCATGCAGCAGAGCATGGCTACCAACCCCATCCAAGAACGGGGACCCTATCATAAAATCCAGAAACCAAAGTAGCAGATATTATCAGTAAAAGAAGAAAATGCCAAATGTAATGAAGAAATATTATTAGTTAAGAGAAATTCGTGACATAATCTTAGTTCATCAAAATGGTCATGAACTTGGGTCATGAAAATGATAATTGTAGGAGATGTTTTATATAATCCATAGGTAAGACTTGGTATAATCTATAGGTAATATTTATACATTATAGGCTGTTTTTTTTAAATTCCTTCCATTAGAAAAAAAGATAACTTTTGTGAGTAGGAGGACATTTTAGAAAAGAAACAATAGTAAATATTCAGAATCATAAATTGATCAGATCAAGTTTACTCAGAAGATAATTAAGTAATTTATAGTTTCTACCTCCACTAACCTCATACTTCAATGTTAAATTGTGACACACAGTTAACTATGGATTCTCAAAGACTGTATCAGTGGAATATAAGCTGTCATATCTTACAAAAGAGGAAAAGCTTTGAGTATGCGCCCAGTGATTGAATGCATGTCTGTCATTTGAAGATGAGTCTTAAACTAGTTTTGAAGAGACTCATCCCTAGGTCACTGTATGATGATTTTTTCTACTAAAAAAAATTATTTACTAAAGCATGAAAGAGTTTGGAGCTATCCTGGTGGTGCAAGTTCTTAAACTGATGAAAACATCACCCCTTGAAATATTGAAGTTCAAACTTCAGTCACATGGTTTCTCCCTCTTTCTGCCCATCACTGCACTGATTGATTGACACATCTGGTTTCCACACTGCAGCCATTTTACAGTAAAGCACCCAAACAATGCCCTCTTACAAAAGAAGAAATAAAACCTTAACTAGCACAGATAAATCTGATTCTGAAAACATTTGAGTTAATCAAAGTGTTGCTCATAAAAGAAACTTCTGTGGAAGATTTGAGTACCCTGAAAGCAATAGTAATTTAGAGGAATTTTTTCCAAAAATCATTATGTAAGGACACCAAAGACAATGTCATGATTTTGCCTCAAGTCTTTCCTAAAACAGAAAAATTAGAGGAATAAGACAGTCAAAAGTTTTCAGAGAAAAGAAGATGAAATTAATTGACTCAAGAGATGGCCGTTTGGTCTTTTCAGAAGACTCAAAATGTTTGTACCCCTTCTTTTGTAAGCAATAAAATTTAAGCATAACTATAATTCTTTGCAAAAACATTTCCAGTGTTCAAAAAAGGATCATACATAGAAGTAGTGGCCTCTTTCTTAATTGTAAAAAGCTATTGAGAAAATTTTTTTCACTGTTGATTATTATATCTGAACAGTTCCTAAAAATTAAGATGATAATTATCATTAATGAAGATCTGATCTAAAAATTATAGACATGGCTCTTTCTTTAAGTTACCAGGATCCTCCTCTTGCTAAAGGACCAACACATGAGTGCAAAAAATCCCCATAGACCCATAAACCACTGTTTATTTGAGGAATGGCAATGAAAAATATGAAAATAAGGAACAATTCTAAAAGTAATTGCTAAAAACAGTGACTAATACCCACAAAGTTAGTGTCAGGTTTCAAACCCAGCCTCTTCGTAGAATCACAACCTGTAATACTAACGTGGTATAATTAACTTTTGAAGATTCTTTTGATTTTCTAAAGTTTCCATTTCTTATATTTGCTATGCTCACCTATGTTCCAAGGGATGAGTAGATAATTAATGGATCATTCACTGAATGAAAGAAACTAAAATTATGCATAACATTTAGCAGCACTCCCTCTTGACAGCCGGCCAGTATTGGCACTCCCTTAATCCCAAGTCAACCACAACTGTCTGAATCTGATCAGAGAGCACCATTGTCTCTCATACCTTGAGTACTTTGCCAACCTTAAGAGTCATAAGTGGAAGTATAATAGTAATGCTGGTAATGAGTAAGGAAATCAAAACCGAGACTGATTCCTGACAAAAAATGGAGTATTTGTATATAAGCTCACTTCAGCCTTTCATTAACTTCAGAGAAATACTTGCCAGTCATGTATTAAATGGGGTTTCATATTGCAAGCAAGCATCAGTCCTGAAGACATGCCCCCATCAAGCTTAGATCATGACACCTTTATAGCTTTGGAGGCCTTTTAAGTGATTCTATAGCATAGCAACTCAGAGAAGCAAACTCTTGATGGGATTTTAGCTCTGGAATTTCTAGTAAGAAACAATGCTTGAACTGTCTTCCAACTTCAGTCAATGCTAACTTCTAACTCCACAGAATTCTTTTGAGATGCCTGACTGTGAAAGAGAAAAGATGAGAACTTTCCTACCTTTGCACTGCGAGGGAATCAACCAAGGTTGTCTCTTCATGAGGCAAAATCCAGGATTTTACAATTCATGTGAGGGATGTAAGATAGTCCTCTGGTATTAGATGTGTGTGTGTGTGTGTGTTTCAAATGTGTATGTATGTGTTTGCATGAGAGAGAGAGAGAAAGAGAGAGAGAGAGAGAGAGAGAGAGAGAGAGAGAGAGAGAGAGAGAGAGAGAGAGAGAGAGAATGTGTGAGGGGATGTAGATGGGGGGCTGTATGCCTCCAAAACCCACTCTTATCAAATCTTTCCTTTGGTAAGAGGAACAACTTTTATGTCCCTCCAGGTGAATTCAGTGCACTTACATTACAACCACCATAAATCCATATCATCAAATTAGGAGGCAGAAAGAGTATTCATTTACTCCAGAGTCAGAAGACTTTGTTTCAAATCTCATTTCTGATGCTTACTACCCATGTGACCTTGGATAAGTCATTCAGTTTCCCTTAGCCTCTTTTTCTTCATGTGTATAATGAGTTAATTGAACTCAATCAATCACCTATAAGATCCCTTATAACTCTATATCTAACATCCTACAATGAATTCAGAATCCAGGTCATTTACGTGGGGCCAAAATGAAAGAGACTGAGACTGTCACTTTGTAAAACAATTGAGGTTGTTTTCATGCATGTTTCCGTAGATAGAACAGATTACCTGGACTTTATCTGCCATTTTGCCAGAGTTATCCTTCAAATGAATATGGTGTAGTAGAAAGATCAAAGGGCCTATTGCAGAAGCTCTGAGATTAACCATTTTTTAACTGTATGACCTTGGAAAAGTCTCTTCATCTCTCCAGGTTTCACTGTCTTCACCTGTACAACTAAGATGACCAGACTTGTGCTACCAACCTGATAGGTCTGAAACCTTTCAATGAAGAGTAAAAGGTTATAAAGTGTGAAAAGCAATGATTACTACTTTGTACTTCTCTTTTTAATCTCCTCACGTATAAAGTTTTCCAAACCTCTGTGAGCTTTCAAAAGGATAAATCACTGCTAGAGCAGTTTTGTACAAAATTGTTTTGTTTTCTTGCATACTGTTCCCTCTCCCAGCAAACCTGATACAAAATAGTACCCACTTGGGAATCTCTTAGCAATGAATCATGCATGAAAGAAAAAGTATGTCTGGTTTTATTCTCTCAAATTTAAATTTTACATGAATATTTTGACAACACAGCAGAAAACCAGCACCACACTCGTGATTCATGTATCCATTCTCCACATTATGCCTTTAGAAAAGTCATAGAGGGATTGGTGAAACTTATAATTCTATCAATTAATAATCAGTGATCATCCACCACATGCCCCCTAACTTCTCAGAGCATAGCCATTGTGCGGAAAGAGAACGTTTAATCTATTAATATTTGCTGGCTAATACTTTGATATTTACAAAGGCTGAGAAACATCTGCCTGAAACTCCAACAAAAGATTAGGAAAGTGAACAAGGACAGGACAGGATCAGCAAAAGCCAGCTGGACCACATCTCTGGGTATGCATCTTTACTGGCATAAGACTTCCAAGACAAGGCCATGCTGTGACAATGCCAAAAACAATGTCGATTCAGATTTTTTTTTGTCAATTAACTCAATTGATTCAAATTTTTAATCACTTAAATTTTTTTCTCTTATTTTCAACTTAACAAACCAGAATACAAATATTTCCATATATGATGAGTGGGATAAATAGATTATGTATGGCTTATTTTAAAGTACTTTCAGCAAACACGCGGTCCAGAGGTATCCTGCTTGTCCGTATTTTTCTCTGAATCTTGTCTTCCATTGTATGCAGTTTTGGAAATGGTTTGTTGATGTCCTTAGCACCTTTTTCTTTGCCTCACTGTCATCAATTTCCTTCTACCTATTTTTGTCAACAAAAAATTTTTAACTTCCTTTGTAATTAAAACATACAACCAAACAAAATAAATATACACATTGGTCATGTGCAAAAATATCTCTCATTCTTTACTTCTAAGGCATCACGTCTATGTCAAGAAATGGGAAGTTTTCCTTTTCTTCTGTCTGCAAATGTCCTGATTGTTCATTCCATTGAATAGATTTTTTTCCCTCTGTATAAAATATTGTAGCTGCATAAATTGTGCTGCAGTATCTGCTTATTTTATTCCATATAAATTCATGAAACTTTGCAGGTTTCTCAAAAAACTGTCTTTTCCTTCATTTGCTGTGATATAATATAATCTGTTAAGCGCCATTTCCCAATTGATGAGCTCTCCCTTATTTTCCAAAGACATGTTAGAAATATTCTCATACATGAATCCTCTTTTATCTTTTTAATAGACTTAATAGTGGCATTATTTTAGTAACAGTGACATATTTTAGTAACATATGTAATGACAAATTTTAGTACCAAATTTAGTGGCATAGTTTTTTAGTGTAGCTGTATCATTTCATACCTCCATCAATAAATAAGACATTACCCATATCCTTTCCAACAACTGTCTTTTTTTTTAATCACCTTTGCATCTCTGATAAGTGTGAGATGGAAGCTCCTAATCGCTTTAATATGTATTTATCTAATTATTAGTAATTTGGAACATTTTTCAGGTAGTTTTGATAGTTTGGATTATTTTCCTTAATAATAAAAAATTACTATAATAATAATGATAGTTAAAAATATTTTATCTAGTACCTTATGGTTTGTAAAGTCTTTTACACACACGGCCTTATTCCATCTTCCCAGCAATCTTAGTACCCAGTTGGTGCTGTTTTAATATCTCCACTTTACAAACAAGGTAACTGAGACTGAAAAAATTTAAACAACTGAGGGAGGATTTTTGACTCAGGTCTTTCTGGGTCCCCGGTCCAGTACTCTAACCATTGTGCCACATCATTACCAAAAAACTGCCGACTCATTTCCTTTGGCCATTTGTCTATTAGGAATGGCGCGTATTCTTAGATATTTCAATGACTTCCCTAAGTATCTTAGATATGACATTTATCAGAGAATCTTGTTACAAAGATTTTTTCCCAGTTAACTGCTTCCCTCATAATTTGAACCAAATCAATTTTGTTCATTAAAAAAGCTTTTCAATTGTATGCAATCAAGACTGTCTAATTTGTTTTGAATTATTCCCTCTGTATTGACAGGAGCACAAGCCTCATCTTGACCATGATCAGGGAAGAACCCTTCAACTAGTGTTGGATCAAAGAACCATGTTCCTAGCCATAATCACGGCCTCCAAGGGACCTAAGGAACATAATAAGGGAATTCCCTGTCACTAAAGTAGGGGGTTCATGCCCTCAGAGCTTGCCCTCTTTAGTAAAGGCAATATAATACAGCTGCCTAAATTCCCACTGCCAGTCGTAGTCAATTACTCTATAGATCTATAGTAGGGGTGGGGAAACTATAGCCTCAAGGCCACAAGCAGCCCTCAGGGTTCTCAAGTGCAGCCCTTTTGACTGAATCCAAAATGAATTAGCTGATGGTGGGGAAAAACATGCCAAAGAATGGTGATTGTTCCACTAAGTTTATAGAGTATTGACTTTTGGCAAAATTCCAAATATTTTATATATTCTATATTTATTTCAAATGGAATGTTACATGAAGTTCTCTGCTGTACTCTAAAGACGTGCTTTTCTAGAGTCCATAGAGAGCATTTCTCTCCATAATAAGAGGCCATGGTCTTTGAAGTGGCTACTGTCCTAGGAAATGGTCTTTTCAATTCCCTCTACAGGAGCATCTTCTGTTGTTGGACCCTCTAACATTTCTGGTAGAATTTTCTAATTACTTGGGTTCTGCCCTCTCAGGATAATTGTTTGCCTAAGATCAGGAAAGAAGAAACACAGAAGAAATAGATGATATGTGTTCATGATATGTACTTCTCATGGAAGAAGCACTTACATACATTTTCTATTATCATTATAATCCTCTATCATCTATCAATTATTTATCTGTTAAAGAGATCTATCGAATAAGTGCTCAGTTCTGACACCATAGACTCTCAGTAACTTCTGACCAGTAGTAAGCTCACCAGCTCTCCATATGTTGTATTGAAACTAGGTAGATCACATCTATGCATGGTCTGCAACAGGAAAGGCAAATATGAGTACACTCCAAAGACTGGGCCTCACTAGCCCGTCTGCCCATTATACATCAATTTCTTTTTCTTTTCATATAGCCTATATTTCTAAAATTACCTCAAATAGTAGTTGTGATAATGAACATCCTTGCTTTATCCTGGTTTTACTGGAAAACTTTACCTGTCATCTTTTTCCATTAAGTATAATGTTGGCTATTCATTTCAGGTAGATATTAAATTTCATATTAAGGAAAGGCTCATTTATTCCTATTTTTATGATTGTTTTACAGAAATAATTGTCAGTGGATCAGTCAATAAACACTTATTAAGCCCCTACTTAACACTGTTAAGAAATAAAAAAAGAAGCGAAAGACAAAAGGACCAAAAAGAGGTACCAGAAGGGGGAGGGAAAGTCCTCTCCTTCTAACAAAAAAGCAAAAAAAACAAACAAATATGTCCAAACAAGTTATATACTCACATAAGTCAGAAACAATAGAGAGAAGGTACTAGAAAAAATGTTAAGAAAGACTTCCAAGAGAAGATCAGATTTTAGTCAAGACTTGAAGGAAGCCAGGAAAGCAAGTAGATGAGATAAGGAAGGGTAATATTCCAGATATGGGGGACAGTGAGAGAAAATGTCCAGAGCCAAGAAACAAAATTTCTTCTTCATGGAGAAACAAGGAGGCCACTGTCACTGAATTGAAGAATATATGACAGATAGTAGGATGCATTTACACATTTTCTTAAAAGCTTTTTCTACACATAGCAATATAATCATTTTTGTTATTACACATTCATTATATTATATAGTTTTCCTAATATTGAACAAATATTAACTTCTTGATGTAATTTCAACTTATTCATAATAGATCATCTTTTTAAATATATTGCTGTTTTTTTCTTTGATAATAGTATATTCAATATTTATGTAATGATATTCATGAGGGATATTGGCCAATAGATCTTTTCTTTCTCTTCTTTGTCTCTGCCTGGTTTAGTTATCAAGTCTGTATTGGAATAATAAAAGAAGTTTGATAGGACATTTTTGCAACTAATTTTTGTAACTATTTTATGTGTTTGTTATTGTTTTTGAATATATAATGGAATTCACTTTTAAATCCATATTTCCAGAGTCTTTTTCTTTTGAAAATTCATTTATGACTTGTTCTTTTTCTTTTTCTTAGGATTGGCTTGATTAAATTCTCTGCTTTTTGTTCTGTGAACCTAGATATTTTACATCCTCATAAATATTCATTCATTTCACTTAAGTAAACAAATTTTTACTATTTTGGTGAACAATTTTTTGTATTAATTTTGCATTTTATACTGGTAATTTAGTTCCACTATCTCTTAGAATCAGATTAGCCAATAGTTTACCTCTTTCCTGGGTTTTTTCAAGAAGCCATTTCCATGTTTTATTTATCAATTCAACCATTGTTTTTCTCTAATGCTTAAGCCATCATTGTAGTATATTTCCTCTATTGATTAGAGCTTCAATTCCATTTAACCAATTAACATTTTATGCTTTCAATTTTGTTAATCCCTTCTTGGGCTTTCAGAATTTCTACTATCTTAGTTCAATTTTTTGATTTTCTAATGTTTTAAAACTAACATGCTCAATTAATCAACCTGTTCTTTCTTTTGTTGATGAAATTGTCTAGAATTATAAAATTTCTTCTTAGGACTTTGATTAGCTTTATTCCAAAATTTTTGATATATTTTTCATTATCATTTTCTTTGATGAAATTATTTCTATAACTTATTCTTTGATATGTCAGTTCTGCAAGATTAAAGCATTTCTTTTTAATGTTTAATCCTTTGTTCCTTAATCGCTTTGCCTCAGTTCTCTCCCCACTCCAGTCCATCCACCAATCAGCCAAAGTGATCTTTGTACAGATGTACATAACCATATCAGATGTTAGACCCCAATTCTAACAGTTGTCCATTACATACATATGTGTGTGTTATGTATCTACTACATGCTGGAGATAAAATACATAAATGGATCATATTGGAGTAAAAGTGGAAGAGCTGTACTTCTCTACCTCTTTCACATGGTCACTTTAACTGGAAGCTATTCTAGATAGAAAAAATAAAACAAATGGTTGAGTCTTGCTTTCAGTAAGCTGCTTGGACATCTGTCTTCAAGAAATAGAACCTGATTGGATATGTGTTTTAAATGACAATAAAAAAGAAGAAAAACATTCGCCTTGTTTTGGATTATATTTAATTGTAACCACTGAGTATTGGGAAAGAGCTTTGGTAAATTACACATTGCTGTTCCTGCCTTTATGTGGCTTTCCAAAATGCTGCTATCATACTTTTTCATCTCAGCCTCACCTCTCTGCAATATACAGGCTAGACATGATTGAGATGTAATCACCAATGAGCGATGCATTTGACAGAGATGGAGTAGCTGACAAGTTGCTAAACATAATGTTAAACTGTTTTGTTATTACTGAGGAGTGGGAAGCATTTCTTTAAAAGAATTTCCAACTTAAAAGTTAAAGTGATTAATATTCCTAGCAGACAGAGTGCATGGAGATCTGTATGGATGATGGAATACCCTATTCATTCTTGAACTTGTAGTGACACATACCTACCTCTTTAATAAGCTTCAATATTTCAGGCTCTTAAAAAAGAGTCGAGTCTAAAAAGTTGTAAAGATTTTTAACCTAACAAATTAGTATCATGTGAACATAAGCAGAAGGGTGAGTCATAACCAAGTCAGAGGTGCAACTCATCTTCAAAGAAAGACTAAATTGACCATGCTCATCACATGACAGAACAGAAGCTGTTTCAGAGACTTCTTAGAGAAAGAAAAACCCAGCTACCACCCAGTACCGATACTCTCACTCATATTTATTGTGGCTTAGAAGATTGCTAATATACCCCCTTTCACATAGAATCAGAATTTTTTCCCATGTTTTTGAAAATTTTACTCAAACCAAAGAAGGATCTTTATCCATCATTGGTAATGTAGCATCATACAATGTGGCATAGTGTAATGTGATGTGATATGATAGAGTACTAGACTGTAAGTCAAAAAGCCAATTCCAGTCCAGTGATTTCCTGGCTGTAAGATTTGAGAAGTCATTTCACTTGTCTGGACCACTTTTTTCATCTGGAAAATGGGGTAACTTAAAATTTTTAAGTTTTAAATATTAAAGCTTAGATGATTTTTATACTTAGAAATCTGACTCCATCAAATAATCACACAATCTAGCATAATACAGTACTCCAAACATGACATCTTAGACAGCTCAACATATACAAAATAAGACTCTTTATCTTTTCCCAAAAAATCTCCCCTTTCCAAACTTCTGTGTTTCTCTTTATGGAATCACCATGCTCCTATAACTCAGGTTGGAAACCTCAGGGTTATACTCAACTCTTTGCGTTCACTTGCCCCCTATACATAAGTTGCCAAACCTTGCATTTCTATACTCACATCTCTAGCATCTGATTTCTTGAAGTTCCCACCTTCTTTCAGATCCCCATCACTTCACATCAAGGTTGCTGAAGATGCCTTTTAATTGATCACCCTGTCTTAAACTGATTGATGGACACCAGACTATCATATACACTGCCCCTAAAGATATTTTCCTTAAGTGTAGACCTGGCAATTAACATCCCTACTTTATCAGCTCCAGGGGCTCCCTATTACCTCCAGAGTAGTTAATGACTTTATAAACTCCCTTGTTTAGCTTTAAATGTTTATCACAACCTAGCCTCAACCTCTCATTTTAGTCTCATTGGTCATTACTCCTTTTACTCTGTGATATAGGCAAACTGGCATTCTCTGTATTCATTACACATGACACTCCATCACCAGTCTCTGTCCCATACATTGACCATCCCCCTCCTTAAGCCTGCCTCAAAATGTCCCTTTCTTCTTCTGAGATGCCATTCAAACATCATTTTCTGATTCCTCCAGATTCTAACAATTGCTGCACCTTCCCTTCCAAGTTCCCTTCCGTTTAGTTTATATATGTATATATATGCACATATATGAGTATATATTTGAATCTATTAACTTTGCTCTATTCTTTGTAGTGGTGCCCCCCCACCCAATGCATAGCATAGTGTCTGGCATATAGTAATTAACAAATACTTGATGACCAATATGTTCGACTTTCACAACACAAGTAGTACACACACACACACACACACACACACACACACATATAAACACATATATAATCACAAACTCGATAAATTCCAGTGACCTTCCATTATCTTCAAGTCCAAATTTAAAGTCCTCCACTTGACATTTAAAACTATTCACAATCTGGTCTCAATCTTTTTACACTTTGCTCTGCTTTTTGTTTTTTATGATCTAGCCACGCTGGTTCTTTGCACATGATACTCCACTTTCAGAAAAACTACTTCTGTACCATCCCCCATGTCTCTTCACTTCCACTGTTCAGTATTCCTGACTTCCTTCAAGAATCAACTCAAAGGCCACCTTCAGCAAAATGACATTCCCAGTCCCTCCAGCTTCTAAAGCCTTCCCTCATAATGTTACCTTCCATAAACTCTGTATGTATTTTGTGTGTACCTACTTATTTATAAGCTGTTTTCCTCCACTCACTAGAATGTAACCTGCTCAAAGGTAGAGATTGGTTTCATCTTTCTTTGTATCCCTAGCACTGAGCACAGTACATGGCACATAGTAAACATTTAGTAAATGATTGATGATTGACTGACTGACATTGGCAATACAAAAGACATGGATATTTTGGGAAAGAAATGCAGTCAAAAATTAGTTTCCATTTCATAAAGCCTAAATGAATGAAAAATAAATGAATAAATAGGAAGACATATCTTAATAATTTATCAAGTATAAAGCACTATGCTAAGTACTGGTAATAAAAATAAAGAAGCAAGACAGTTCCTGCATTCAAGGAGCTTGGATCCTAAAGGGGAAGACAAATTTAAGCCTGATGGAAAGTTGCCATGGCTCTTCTGATGCAGAAACAAAGTCGATGGTAATGCATTTTCTTTAATGTCATTGCCATTAGTAAAATTACACCAGATTATGCAAGTCAAATATTTTATTCACATCTGGCATTGTTTTGTTTTGTTTGCAGGGATGCCTCAGTATCTCCCTGTAAGCTTTATCTATCTTATTGAACATTAATCTTTTTTTCATTGATGATTAGGTTCAAGTTTGCAGGGTATAGCAGTTTGAGTTGCATCTTCAGTTCCTTTATTTTTTCAGAATATACTCCACTCCCTTTTGTGGCTTCTCATGGTTGTAGAATAGACTTGTCTTATTTGAATTTCATTTCCATTGTATTCAAAGATCATTCTCCTCGCCGCTTACAAAGTTTGTTCCTTTAGAATTGTTGGCTATACACGCTTTGTGCTTTAGATGTTGAGATGTAGGATATTTTTCTGAAGATCTGTAGATTCTTTAGTTTGGTTCTTTATTTTCTCTATTGACAAATTCTGGATAGTTTTCCTGAAATCAGGATTTTGTGAGTTGAGGGTCATATTCTTCTGGTTGATATATAATGACCCACAAGTCATTTGTCAAATATGGATAATGTAATTGGCACAACACTTCATAATTTTCTTGGTTGCTACAGTTAGTGAGTGGAGTGAATGATAAAGAAAGAGGAAGAAAAAGACAAAGAAAAAATGTCAGACTTCAAGATTCAACCTTCAGTTCCATGAAAACAGTACGACCACCTATTAGAGATAGCAGCTATTGAGAAAAGCAGTTAACTTTGGAGGAAAAATTAATTTATTTTATCTAAAATGACCTAGGTCTGTAAAGAAAAATCCAAGTGGGAATATTCAAAAAGCAACTGGAAATGTATCTCAGAGATACAGATTTGGCAGTTATTGGCATAAAAGTTGAAGACAGATATTACCAAATTCCTTCCCGTTTTCCACCTCTCCTTTCTTGATGTTTCCAAATTGTTGTCCCATTGAGATTACATTAATTTTATACCAATAATTCTGTAACTCCAAGGAACTGTTGCAAATGAGCTAATCATTCTCACCATCTTTAAAATTATGTCTTCATTCTATTACCCATAGGGTGCATGAACATCATGCATTCAGATATGTTAAAATTTATTGTTTCTATAATGCCAGGCATCCTACCACGGGCTGATTGAGCATATGCCTGGAGCATTCATATGTTACTTATATTCTACAACTAAATTTAAGCATGAAAAAATCCAGTGCTTTATAGATATCTATATTTACATATTTATGTTTTAGAAGTCATCATGGAGCTATTTTGTAATGTCCCTAGAATTTAAAGTTGTGAATTTGTAGCCAACCCCTTTTTCCCCAAAAAAGTAGCTAAATCGGGCTTTCCTGCTCTGGAAATTTTAGTTCAATTTCCTTTAAGATGATCTAGGAAAGGACTAAGAAATAAGGGAAATTAGAGGAGAAATCAATGCCTTAGAGATGGAGGGGGTGGTATAGAACAGGACTTTTGGGGACATCTATATATTTGGCCAATAAACAAACCTTAAGAGGATGGGAGAAGGAAATTGAGAATTAGCACCTATTTCCACACACCCAAGCACTCTTGCCCCAGTGACTTTATCCAACTCATTAATCATCCCTAGAATCTTATTTGTCATGGTGGAATTGAGCTGGAGGTGGTAGGAAATCTCCTCCTAAACTTGATCTTTCATTTTGGCACTGTCTTACTCTCAGATACAGCACCAAATATATGAGCCAGAGGAACCATGAAAGACAATATTCAGGAATTGCTAGAGGGCTGTGATAATTAGGCTTAGCAAATGTTCTTCCATCCGGAATGCAAAAGACCATTAAAAAATCTCACAAAAAGTAAAAGTAACAGAATGACAGGTGTCTTTTTCATTCCCATCAAGTTCATATTCTTCTAGTGTACTTCCATAAAGCACCCTGTCTAAGCTTAGCAAACAGGATTCTGGGAACAGGTCTCAAACTTTATCTTAAATTCTAGATTATAAGAGCAATTGTCTAGTAATGTAAGTTGTTATCAATGACTTAGTGATAATACTTTGAACTTAGAGGACCTTTGGGCCAAAGCACTTACCTGACATTAGCTCCATTAATTCCTGTATTACAGCAGCAAAATGGCAACTATTAATATCCTGATTTTAGGGATGGAGAAACTGAGGTAAAGAAGTTAAGTAGAGGGATGCTATTAAGCTCCAGATTGCACTTTCCAGCACTAGTGTGCACCTGATTGGACTCTGAAAAAGAACACTGCCATATATTTTATTCAACCCTGGGGTGACATAATTTGCTATAATATCCATGGCCATGCCACACATTCTAGCTTTTAGGTTTTCAATGCTATTAATTGGCAAGATGGCCGGAGACTTTTGGCATAGGTGAGCTTCTGGGGTAAGAAACATCTTGAATTCATTTACTTATTCAGTTCCTAGAAATTATCCTCTTGGGGAGCTCAGAACATTTTACAAAAACTAAATAAAACCTCCTCTACCTTCCCCAGCTCTCATATGGCAGGAAAGATGCAGCAATCAAATATGTTTAAGTAAGGGAAAGGAAATCAATTCTAAGGTTCTTTCATTACCTGAAAAAAAGCAAAGACAAACTGAAATACATTTATATAGATGATTGACCACATACATTTGTGAAAGGAAACTGTTTACTTCTATTACACAAAGATGTTTGGTCTCTCCAACGGCCCTTAACCCAGCTGTCTTAGCCATGAAGGACTCTGTGTTCAGTTTATATCTCTGTGTATCTTTCTGGGTGGTAGCAAACCCAGGCAAACATAGCTGTGACTGATAGGTGTATGAAAACATACATGTCAGCACATGGGGGAAACATCAGACACAAGCCTGTAGGTCCTGTCCACACTGGTAACAGAGAGAAGACTGTGTTTGACAACTGTTTTACAACATCTTGATAACTAGCACTGCTTCCATCTGATATGGTCAAAACCTGTGCTCTGTTTTGCTTTTCTAAAACCAGGCTTACAGAATCTAGATCTCTGGCTGTATCTCTTGCTCATTTCGTACATTATTTCAAGGAAATGTACCACTTCCTCACCAAGTTAGACACAAAATCAAACCACACAAGCTGGTTTTACATTTTCCTTTTTCTTTTTTAAATGAAATTTTATTTTTTAATCAACAAAATTCCATCTTCTCTTGGACAAGAAAAATGACTTCCTATGATTTTTATCGTGGATTTCCTGGTCCTAACTTATCTTAATGCATTTTCTAAGTCTGTATGGAGGTTTGTCAGCTGTAAATCTTCCTGCTATCCATTCTTACATTTCAAGCCACTCATAAATGCAGGCTCAAAAGTTTCTCTCTTCTTCAACACATTCACCAAACGTTTTTATCAAGTGTTTCATAAGTTGATCACACACTTTCTTATATTTTTAAATCATATCAAGGATTTCTTTGGTTCAGAAAACTTCCAGTGAGGAAACTTCAACAATGACCATGAACACCTGCACTGCAAGTCTTTGAGATTTGCCTATGGATGTTAAAAAGTAAAGTGATGACTTACCCAGGATGATCCAGAACATTCATGGCAGAAATGGGTCTGGAACACAGATCTTTCTGACTTTAAAGCCCCTTCTCTCATCCACTATAATTATTGGCCCTAGAATATAGAACAGTGAGAATAATACATAAAAATAAAAACTACCATTGCGACTTATTCTTTGCACTATATTTGTCACTTAATATTGACTAAGAATTCACAAAGTGTAAGGCACAGACTTTGTCATTCGAAAGTGACAAAATGCCCAGGTGATTTTAAATATGGACTTCAACATTTTAGGGACTTTCAGTCTGGAAAACAACTCAACCAAAATTTATATATGCCATGTAACATGACGCTTGGCTAAAAGCAAATCTGCCCTTAGAGAAAGATAGTCCATTTTAAACAAAGCTAATTTAAAAACCTGAAATGAAAATAAATCAGCAGAGCACCAGCTTCCAATGCAGAGCGCCATGCAGTCCACATAGCCGATGCAGTCAGACCACAGCCATCCTCCCTCTCAAGAATTAAAGGGCAAAGGAACCTAGGAGGATCCTTCCCTGACCTCTGCCTGTGTGGGAAGTGTTAGGCTAAGGCTTTGGAAAAAGACATTAATCACATTTGGATCCATGTACCTGAAGAAAAAGAGCTATCTCTGTGATCTGATTTCTGTGTTTCAAACAGTAAAAAGCTTTTAGGATGTCTCTGGAAGAGATAGAATCACCTCCTCCCACCACACTGCCTTTAAATTCTTAAATGTGTGTAAATGGAAAACACACTGCGGGTCTTTATTCCACCAGGCAGCTAGAAATAAATCAGGCTTACTTCTCCTCCCTGGGTCCCCACCCCACTCTCACTCTCCTGATATCCCACAGATGTGCAGCATCATTGGGAGGAGCACAAACTCTTTATAAAATTAAGACAGGGAAAGTGTTTTATTTGCCACTGAAATCCCTAGTCTGTAGCTTCACAACCAAGTCCCATCCAAATGTTAATCTGAGTACTTGCATCCTGTCAACCTAAAAGGTACCCTAGCCATTTCCATTAAGCCGCATATTCCACATTTTCCACCCAGAATTGGTATCTTGTTGCAATGTGATATTAACAGCCAAGAGGTTACAGCCCAGAGGTGGTCGCAAGTCAGTGGTGAGCTAAGCAATTCATGTATAATGTATAAAATGTGTAAATCACTTTAGGACCCTGCTGGGTTCAAGGACCCATATAAATATCAGTTATTACCATAATTGACATTAAACTGGATGCTGGAGACACAATAGCTGAATACAAATGCAAGAATTTTCATGTATGGTTCATTCATATCTAAAAATATGTGAAACATATCACAGAACTCATGAAAAGGCTTTTAACTGATTTTAATAGGAGTCATTAAAATAGAAAATGAAACTTCTCCCCGTAACAGTGATGAACTGGGAAGAAACAAAGGAGAGGTAACCAACGCAGCGCCCCAGTGCCCTGCCAGGATGACTGTGCATCATGCTTGCTTTCAGCAGTCAGCCAGCTCTTTTTGTCAAAAAGTACCACCATCTAATGAAACAATTAAGGCTTGACAGTTTAAATAAGCTATTTTATTCTTCTCAGGCATAAGTGCCAGGCACTGAGACAAACTATACCCACCGCTTCCCTATCAGCCAAGTCATTGTTATACCAGATAGAGTGCCCTAAAAATAAAATCCATTTTGTATGTGAAGAATCATCAAGTCAGGTCATGCCTGCTCCTCAGGGCAGACTTGCAGTGTACTAATTTCATTATGCTATTTTTACACGTGGCCTCCTTGGATCTCTTGGTATGTCCTACATAGCAATACAAAGCCCACAGTTAATGCTCCTGGCTTTCCGTCTAATCACCTCTGTAGATATCTCCCTCCTTTGTTCCCCCCAGCAATTGCATGAAGGCTGACATGTAGGACCAGAAATAGTCACACTAATGATAATCGGGTCACATCTGGGTGAATGAAACCTACTGGGTCTTGCAGAGCAGATAGGGTGTTAGAAGATCAAATCGATGTTTTAACCTAGATGTGGCAGGACACCCTAGGAATTCTCCAGCCGAAGGCAATGGTCCTCAAAACACAGAACCATTTCCAAAGGCACTACAGTAGAAATTCTACCTTACTTAACATAATCTAAATGCTAGGAATTACCCCCAATGAGAAGGCAAAAGGTATAGGTATATGTTATATAACATACATACATATAAGTGTATATGTTCTATATTTATACATATTTACACGTGTATGCATAGATATATGAATATATATCTGCATTGTAAATTTACATGTGTGTGTGGGCACATCTGTGTGTGTGTGTGTGTGTATGTGTGTGTGAGTGCCTGTTTAGACCTCCACTGAGGAAACAGCACAGTAGAAGCAAAATGGTGTAGTGCATAGTGGACAGCACCATGCTGAGTCTGGAGTCTGAAAGATCTCGGTTCAGATTCTACTTTTCCATTTGTGTGGTTTTCAGTAAATCTAAGACAACTCTCGAAGACTTCTCCATAAGGTTAGGTTGCAACCTGTACTGGTGGAAGGAGTTTCCCAGTGATGAAATTATATCCTTTGGCACCCAAATAAATCAGGGTATTTTTCTAAAACATGACTCAGAACGCTAAAGTTAGTCCTGATTGAGGGGTAGAAATAGGGTAAGAGCTGGAAGGATGATTTCACTGGTATGGAGAATCTCAAGTGAGGAAATTCTCCTTCTATCACTGCATGTCAGAATCTTCTCCCATCTTAGTTCTCTGTAGTCATGTTTTGTCATTGCATGGATTAGAGTGCTAAAGTATTTCAAAGATGTTTTTCTTTTTAAGATTGTCATTGTATAATTTGTTTACTTATGCTGGCTTCCCACTACATCATTTCATAGAAGGCATCCCCATTTTCTCTGAAATTATTCTTTTAACCATTTCTCATAGTGAAATATATTCTATTATATTCATGTACTACAATTTGTAGTGCCATTAAGAAAGAACTACACCCACTCCTTCAAGAGAGAGGACAGAATTAAAAGACAGAAAGAGACATATAGTATTTGACATGGACATACAGAAATTTGTTTAGCTTGACTATTCATATTTGCTGTGAGGTCTTTCTTTTATATTGTTAGTATGGGTATGGGGAGAAGTAGGCTTAAGAGAAAATAATTGCTTATTAATTTAAAACAGAATATTTTTTGAAAAAATAAAATTGCCTAGTTAAGTGGTTGCTCAGGCTAACACAGCTTAGATGTCAGAGAAAGCCCTTGGGAGGTCTTACTGGTTTCTAGTTTAGCTCTCTCATCAGATAAATTCAAGAATCTTTTGACAACTAAAACATAGAACAGTGTCTATGAGTTCAAATTTTTTTTTTAAATTTCATGGATTTATTTTGTTTTGGACACAATAATCATATAATCATTTCAACACCCCATTTTCCATTGTAATAAGGAAAAATAGTTAAGTAAAACCAACTGACAGAGTCATCTGACAATATATGCAATATTTCATGTTTTAATTAGATTTTGATTCCCATTGCCCAACTAAATGTGTTTTATCAGATGTCCTTTGAAACACAGATTGGTTATTGCATTTAATTTGTGTGAAGCCGCCTGTTCATACTGTTTTTCTTCATTCTATTCAAATGATTGTGTGTATTGTTCTTTGAGTTCTGCTTTATTTGCCATATATCAATTTCTACAAATATTCCTATATTCCTCAAAATTTCTAATATTCATCACTATCCATGGGAAAAAATACATTGCATGACATTTATATGCCATGATTTATTTAGTCATTCTCCAATTATGGATATCCTCTTTATTTCCTTTTCTTTTTGTTAACACAAAAACCACTGTTACGAATCTTTCTGCATATATAAGGCCTTTGATATCCTTGAGCTGAGTCAAGGATAGGAGCAATAGAGTTTTCTCACTCACTTCCAATCGTTTTTCTGAATAGTTGTAGCGATGCACAACTTTGTCAATACTACACTAGTATGCTTGTGCTCCTACAGTGTTTTCAATACTATTTCCACCTTTGAAAATCTTTGCCAGTTTGATGGGTGAGATCAAGCCTCAGTTTTATTCATTTGGATTTTTCTTTTTCTAGTGATTTGAAGCATTTTTTCATATGGCTGTTGACAGTTTTAAGTTCTCCTTTTGAAAATCATTTATACCATTTGACATTTGACTCCTAGTTTTATAGAGAATCAGAAAAGGCTGCCTGAAATATGTAGGATTTGAGTTTAATCTTGGTAGAAGCCAGGGGAAATGATACAGAGGTTAAAAGGGAAAGAATGTGCAAAACAAGATAGAAATGAAGTAATATGCAAGCAAGAGTGGCTAGATTGTACATGTAGGCAAGGAAGTAAAGTGTACAAACACTGGACAGACAGGAAGAGGAAAGGTTGTGAAGAAAATGCCAAAAAGAAGGCTTCTTATTTGATCCTGGTCATAATAGGGAGCCATTGGAATAAAATTCATTTGTGGGGGAGGGTGACAAGATCATACCTATGCTTTTAGGAAATCACTTTAGACAATGAGAGAAAAATAAATTTTTAAAAATACGAGACAGGAAGATGTATTGGAAAGCCATTGTAATAGTTCAGGTTAGAGGAGATGAGAGTCTGAACTAGAATGGTAGTTATTTGAGTGGAAAGAAGTAGACATATGAGAAATGTGAAAGTCAAAACAATGATATTTCTCAATGAATTGGATATGTGAGGTGAATGAGCATGAGGAATGAAGGGTGACACTGAGGTTTGTGGCTGCCCTTTCTAAAATTCATCTCCTCCCTTATACCTTTCCAACTTTAGTATATTCTAGAAGCTAATCTTACATTCATGAAAGTTATGTTATTTTGAGTTGCCAACTATCCTTTGCTTTCGGGAATATGTTCCAATTTCTTCACTGATTTCCTGTAATCAAGGTGTAGTCTTGTCATATGACCCCTCCCTTTCTTTCACATAGTTAGCTACCATGAATATTAGTAACTGACTATTAGATTGGACAGATCCTTAAAAGATTACTTAGCCCATTCTTATTGCCTTTAGGCAAGATAATATCTTAACAAATTTAGAGGGCTAAAAATCTATTCTTTTTTTAACAACCCCAGAGAAATATTTCATAGTCTCTTTTAATAACAGTACTTGAAAACAATTACTGGCAACAAATTCTTTATGTATAAAACCTAAAACTTTCTTGACTTCTTAAAACATTCTTGCTTTGTCCTCAGTGAAATACAACTGGCAACTATATTCTACAGTTACCCTTCATGATACCCATAGGACAAGCCATCTCCAATCATCCTGATCTATTTTTTGCCACTAGACCCAGATGGCCCTGGAGGAGAGAGTGAGGCTGTTGACTTTGTATAGCCCTTCCTCACTTAAATCCAATTCACTTGCAGGTCATGGCAAGTCTTCTTTGCGAGTGAAGTACAAGCAGCTCCATTCTGACCTAGAGGCAGCAGGGGACAGAACACTGAACTTGAAACCCAGTGACCTGAGCTCAGCTCCCAATTCTAATCTTAATACTTATTAAGTAATTCTAAAATTTGGATAACCTATAAGTGTCAGTTTCCTCCTTTTTATGGAGGGAACAATAATGATTTTACAGTA
The DNA here is from genome assembly GCA_023548195.1 of Bettongia penicillata ogilbyi. Lineage (NCBI taxonomy): Eukaryota > Metazoa > Chordata > Mammalia > Diprotodontia > Potoroidae > Bettongia > Bettongia penicillata. Next base: position 496,871 of record JAJHZJ010000542.1, on the reverse strand, counting down.
GTCTCTACCTGCAGGAATATTGTGAAGAAAGCAATATGAAAACCAGACCTGAGACTTCATTGATAGAATAAATACTCAGGTCAGGAAAATCCCTTTAACAATGCAGGTCAATAACATCTCTGTCTTAGAGATGAGAGCTTTGTGAGATTAAGTGACTTGCCTAGGATCATTCAGGTGGTATGTTTCCGAATTGGGACTCAATCCCAGGTCCACCCAGGTTTGGGGCCATTTCTGTAACGATTATGCCATGACACCTCTTTTTTGAAAAATTACTATTTAATAAACATGAAAAGGAATTAACCACATCTGTACGAGAGAAGAACAGTGACTGCTGCTTGAAAAGAAAAGAGTTTGGTATATTTTTTTTCACATTGTGTTTGCAGAATTTTTTAAAATGTATTCCACTTGAATCCCCTAGACAACTGGAAACCACAGAAATGTCTAAAGAGAAGGGGTGATTTTTCTTAAACATTAAAACATTTGGCAGCAAAGCAGTGCCAATGGCCCCATTACGTCTCCTCCCTAAGGTCAAAAGCTGGTTTCCTCAGATTCATCAGCTATTGCAAAAAGCCTCTACCTGCAATCCAGGCATTCTTCCATTACACACTTTTGCCAAAGAAGGGAAGCAACACTGAGCTTGATGAAAGACAGGAGGATTGGCATCATGCTTCTTGTAAATACTTTAGCTCATGAGATGAAGCTATTAAGAAAATAAGATAATTGTCAATGCTCATCAAGGCCACATTAGAAAACACATGCAAGATTATGAATCTCTGCCTGACTGGTTTGTTAGAGAAAATTCAGGACAGTGATTTATTTGACTGCTACTCTAGGCTTGACTGAAGGAGTTTCTGAGTCATAATTTTTTATTATATTTGAATACACATTACCATTTTTCGCCACGTAGACAGCACTTTTTCCCATAGGCCTCATAGTGCATTGAGAATGGCTTAGAAAGTAAATCAACAATATCTTTTGTTGACATTTTAATTGATAAACAACCTAGGTTCTAATTCTGACTGTAACCTATCTGGTCCTCAGTTTTCTTTATTGATAAAATAAAGGGTTTATAATGAGTCGGCTCCAAGATTCCTCCCCATTCTAAATCGAATGATTCAAAAATCCCAAACAGATTGGATCAGATCATCCAAGGTGCAAGACATTGAAAAAGTTCTGTTATTTATCAGATGCTTAGAAATTTTCACTCATTTTTTATTACTCTGTCTTATTTTTAAGTCTTGGGTTAAAATATATGCATATTATCATTTACTTGTAATTTATTCCTTCCGATCCCTTAAAAATTTCAGATAACTTTCAATAGTTTAAGGAAAGAGAAACATTAAATCAATAATAAAGTTATCCATGTAATAAATAATCACTGAAACAGATATCTACAAAACTTCTTTCTCTCACTGCGCCATATAATCTTTAATCAGTAACTCCTCAGAAAAGTTCCATGATTAAAGTGGCTTTCTTGTGAAAGAATACTATACATATCATTTTAGGAATGATGTCTACCAGGTCAAATTGAATTGGAAATCTGAGAGTGTTAACAGTAATTATCCAGTAATTTAGAACAAACGAAACCCCAAACTTACTGTCACTTCAGTCCAATCCAACAAATTGAGGGCCTTCTCTGTACAAAGTTCTACGCTAAACTTCTTGGAAGATTCAGCCAAGGCTAACTTAGGTATAAATCTTTAGGTATAAACCTTACAATATAATGTGGGAAGGAGAACAAAACACATATACATTCACGTGTGTGTATCTCGATGTAGAATCTGGAAATTCCCTCTCCCAACTTTCAAGTTCCCAGACAAGATTGGCTCAGATTCAAGGTACACTCTATATCTGCATCTACTCAAAGTTGTTGCGTATGAGATCTTCATCAGTGTGTACCTTTTCTTATCAGTCAAAAGATACAACTAATTAAAGACATTTACTTAAACAGCATTATTATACACTCCACATTATCCTGGATTCCTCATTCTTCCTAACTCCACAAAGTCAATCATTTGTCAAGTCTTCTGCTATCCCTTCTTTCCATTTGCATACCTTTCATCTTACTTCATACTCTCATCACTTTTCATTGCAATAGCCTCCTCCTAACTGGTGTCTCCCTGACTCACTTTTCTAGTTTACCCCACATGGTTCCAAAGTAGTTTTCCATAAGTGCCTACCGCTTTCCTTGAGTGACCCTACCCCTCCCCTACTCAGTCAATTCCAGTGGCTTCCTATCATCTCTAAAATATATCTGTATCTATCTATCATATCTATACCTATCATCTATAAAATATAAATTCCTCTTTTAATTTTGAATTCCTACCCAACCTCTCCCCAACCTACTTTCCAGATTCATTGGACATTATTTCTCTCTCATTGTGTGACAGTCAAATTGGCCTTCCCCCTTTTCCTCACACATGACCCTCATTCTCTGAACTCTGTGCCTATGCATTCTCTATCCCACATGCCTAGAAGGGTGCCCCTCTTCTTCAGAACCCTCTGATTGATCTTCTATCAGTAAACTCTCAGTATAGCTCCTTTAAGCTTTAACTCAACATGAATCTAGTCATTCTATATAAATTCTTTACTTATCACCATAACTACTTGTACCCACATCTAACTACTTTATTACACTTATTGATTCACATTATGTTCATGCTATATATATTTCTATGTACTTGTGGCCTCCCCCATTAAAATGCATATTCCTTGCAAGTGAAGATTGTTTCATTCTTTATACTTGTATCCTCTGTGCCACCTGGTACAGTGTCTTGTATATAATACGTGTATAATAGGTGCTTATTCTTGATTCACTGAAAAGTAAAAATAAAACATTCTCCCTACCCAAACCTGAGGCATATTCTCTCACAAATATGCACATCAATACAAAAAGTGAATAAACACAGGAAACACATGAATTGACACACATGTAGAGAATATATGTGACTAAGGGTATATATATGATGGGCACCTTGTTCCTCTGCCGTTCTAGGTACAGAAGTTCTCAAACTGGTTTTTCAGAAAAAAACATTACTTAGCCCTTCCCAACCCTGGGAATCTACTTTCTTTAACCCTTTAATGTTTTTTAAAAATTTGCAGAATTTTAAACTACTACTGCCTCCCCCAGATCATTCCTGTGCCCCCTCTGGAGGTGTCACCCACGTTGGGAACCTGTGCATCCTAGGGCATCTTCTGACTATCTCATTGTGCTGCCTCCCACTGAGCTCTGATTGGGTTACTTCCTAATGTTCAAGCGGTTTCTAACATGTCTTGTTCCCCTTTCTCACACTACCCCATCTTTAGGAAATATATTGAAACTTTCCTAGAATATATAAGTGGAGTCTAATTTTTGTATAATTGTCCAAAGACAGTCATTCAGTAGTTTTCTTTGATAGGTAATTTAGCTCTTTTAATAAGTCTTACTCTTAGGAAGCTCTTCATCATATTGAATCCCCATGTAAGTTTGTCATTATCCTCTGTACGGTCACAATTATCTTATATTGGAAGAGAAGACCATTTCATTCAAATCACAATTGAGAAAACATACTTCAGTGTCATAGCTATGGTCAGCAAAGCATTGATTCAGATTATATGGCCATTTAGACTAAGGTAAATGTAAACAAGTCAAATCTGCCAACACTTTGAATTGACCCTCTACGCAACACATAGCCTCAAGAAGATTGGTGCTTATATGGGAATTCTACCTAAATCTCAGTAGAAATTATTCTATAAGATCAAGTGATAATAGTGTGTGGAATACCAGAACCAAAATCTACAAGCCTAGCACAGTAAAATAACTTTTTGTACATTTTGCTCTGTCCCCACATAAATCAAATGCAGTAATTTTTAGTCCCTAGACCTGACCAGAGAAGTTGCTAGATTTGGGTATTATAGATGAAATATAATTGGACAAGATAAAATATAAAAAGAAAAACCTAACTGCTTTAGATGGCATATGCTGATGGCGTATACGCTTATAGGATGTTAAATTTTTCTTCTTTCCTGATCATTACTACTTTCAAACATTTTTTAAATAGAGAAAAATAAGTAAATGTAAATGAGGTAACCTTTAATTCAAGAAAGTTGGAATTATCATATTATGTGATGTTGTTGTTTGTTCTTTGGAACTGAGCAACCTATCAATTCAGCATTATTTATATGATATATTAAAACAAAAATGTAACTTAAATTGTTATTAAATTACACAAATGTAATGACTATATTACAACAGTAAAATATATTATGCAAATAGGAGCTAATTTTATAATGCCCTCATTTAATTATGTAATAGAACGATGGTGCTGTAAAGTAGGGCTGGGTACATGTGCATATATATACACATATGTAACATGAATATGTGTATGTGTGCCTGGACACACACACGTGTGCCTGTGTTTTTGTGTGAGTGTGTATTTCATTGGAACAATTTTACTCTCTATGATTTCTTCATTATGGTAAGCATGGAAAAGGAATTTGTCATAGAGAAAACAAAGGGCGGGCAGATGTCTGAGGCATCACACCCTAGAGGATTTATCTAATTAATACCTTTCATTCTCTTTGGGTGTATAAGGTAGAGATGGCTTCTCTTCAGAGATGTATGAAGTTTCTGGTTTGCTGTGTTTTTGCCTTGTCAGCCAGAGCTGCTTACAAAAATGCTGCTGGGTGGAATATTTTTAAGAGATTTGTTTTGAGATGAGGGCTACTTGAGTGCATGGCATCACAAGTAGTTTTTGCCTCCCAGCTGTGTTCTTTAACAGATGGGCTTTGGTGAAGGCAGCATGGGATGTGGCACTACAGAATTAAGTCTCAAACATCACTGAGGAAAAGGTTTGAAAAAAACAAGGTCAGTATCCATCTGATGGAGAAATTGAATTGAATATACATTTTAGTGAGAGAGAATGAATTCTATTTAGAAAAGAAGAGGGAAAAGAGAATATCCTATAATCTTGGACAAGTGAACATCTGTCTAGAAACCATGGAAAGAAAACATTTTACTGCCTATTAACCCTTCACCCCTTGTTTTAGACTAACTGCTAGCCAGTTATTTCTTATAAGTAGAATTGTCAGTACATGAAATAACTACACCCCTGTCCCAATTCTCTAACTTTTTTTCCCAAATGTCTTACCAAGTTTATGAAGCAAGATCTGCAGAATTATAACAAGTCATAACTTCAAAGACAAAGAATAGTCAAGACATTGAAACATTTTAAAATAAAATTATAGCTCTAAAATCAGTATGGGCAGATTGATTGGGGATTCCTGCAACATTTCTAAAACTGTTAGAAGGGGAGTAGGTAGGGATTTAGGCTGAAATGGGTATCCACAGTACTTCTACTTATGTACCTCATTAAGAAGTTGCCTTAGGATAGAACTCCTCTGCTTATGAGCTACCCCAGGCACATGAAGTTCATCTTTAATAAATCTACTCTCCCAATTTGTGATATTTTCCTTTCCTGTGAAGGTACTTCACTCCTCTGTCAATGATGCAATATTATGATGCTTTCTCTAGGACAAAATATGTTGGGGAGAAAGAATCTGGATTTCATTTGTCTTAGAATAATGACCTACAAATTTTTTTGATTTTGGACTCCTTTTATTCAAAAAATTTTGAATAGGTGCCACCAATAAGTATATTAATAAATTCTTTAGAGATACTATTATACTTATAATCATGTACATCATAAAAATTACATACAATGTAAGTTAAAATAGATAAGCTGAAGACAGAGTTATATTTGATTTGGTGCTATTGGAGATTATTGATAGGGAAGTGACATGATGAAATAAATGTACCCTTTAGGAAAATTATCTTTGCATCTTTTTAGAGGCTAAATTGGACACAGGAGAAACTGGAGGCAGGTAGATCAATTAGTAGGCTATGGTAAAGTGAAAAGCGATAAAAACATAAAGTAAGGTAATAGCTATATTAATTTAAAGGTGGCAGATACAAAAAAAATGGTGTGCAGAAAGTAAGGCCAAGATTAGGTAACTAATTGGATATGTAGGATGAGGAAGAGTTAGGAGTCAAAGGTAATACAAAATGGATGAAATGGGTGAAAAATGTGGTCACTTAGTCAGCAAGCATTTATTGAGCACTTGCTGGATGCCAAGCACTGTGCTGAGGATACAAAGAAAAGCAAAGAATAATCTCTGACTTCAAGGAACTCTAAATGAGAGAGACAATATGTAAGCAACATACATCGCAAATAAGTGATATATGTATATATAAGGTAATTTGGTGATACAGTAACTTGGAGGCAATTGCCTGAACTGAGTCTTGAAGGAGACCAAGGAATCCCAGAGGTCTGGATGAAGAGGAAGAATGTTCCAGGCATGTAGGAGAGCCCGTGAAACTTTAGTCAGGAGATGGAATGTGTTCTTTAAGAAAAAGCAAAGAGGTCAATCATTGGATCACAGAGTATGTGGCATGGAATAAGGTATAACAAGACTAGAAAGGCAGGAGGAGGCCAGGTTGTAAGGACTTCAAAAGTGAAACCAACAAAAAAATTATATGTGATACTAAAGTTTGAACTGAGCTTTGGGAAAATCAGTTCAACAGCTAAGGGAGAATGGACTGGAATGGGGAGAGATTTAAAGCAGGAAGACCGAGAAAGCTATTGCAATAGTCTAGGTGTGAGGTAAGGAAAGTGTTTAAACAGGTATCAGATGAGAGAAGACACTGTCTATGTGAAATATTGTGAAGGTTGAATTGATAGGAGTTGACATCTGATTGGATATGGAAAGTAGTAAGGAGTTGAGGATAACACCTAGATTATGAGTCTTGATGGCTGGAAAATAGTTGTAACCCATGACAGTAATAGGGAAATAAGGAAGAGATGAGAATTTTAGAGGAAATAGGAGTTCAGTGTTAAACATATTGAGTTTACAAGGTCTATAGTGATCCAGTTCTAGATACCCAGTAGGCAATTGAAAGATGTGAAAGTGAAAGTCAGGAGAGATGGTTGGATAGATTACAAAGCCCCTAGAAGCATCTGCACAGACATGGTAATCAGATCTACAGGGTCTGATGAAATCACCAAGAAAACTAGCATTGAGGGAAAAGAGTCAAGATAGAGCCTTGAGGGATAGCCATGATTAGTGGCCACAAACTCAATGAAGATATTAAAAAGGAGACTGGGCAGGAGTAGTCAAAAAAATAGTAAGAGAAGTGGAAAACAGTAACATTACAAAAACAAAGAAAGGAGAGAGTGTCAAATACTGTGGAATGGTCAAAAAAGATGAAGATTGAGAAAAGGCCTTAGCCATTAAAAGAGTATTTATAACTATGGAAAGTAAGATGTCATTTCGTTGAATGAGGAGTTTGGAAGCCAGACTATGGAATTAAGAAGAAAGCGAAAAAAGGAGAAAGCAGAGGCACTAATTTTACATCTTCCTCAAGTAATTTATTCATGAAAGAGAAGGGAGAAATGATGATAATGAGTAGGGATAGACAGAATATATGAGACTTTTTAAGGATGGAGAAGTCATAAGCGTGTTAGTAGAAAGCAGGGAAGCAACCTGCAGACAGTGAGAGAGATTCAAGATTCGAGGCAATCTGCTGGGGAAGAGGGGATGCAATGGAACCAGTTTTGATATTAGAGGGGTTTTACTTATCAAGAAGGGCTACCTCTTCATGTGAGAGAGGGGTAAGAGATGATAACAAATGGCATATGAGATGAGGAGGAGGAGAGAAGGACTCTTGGTGAATGACCTCAATTTATTTCAGTAGAACAGATGAATTACAACTGAGAGGATGAGGGGAGGGGAACCATGGGAGGTTTAAAGAGGAACAGGAAGATTTGAAACAGTCAGTGAAGTAAACGGAATAGGGAATAAATGAGGGAAATATCCAAGGACTGTTTTGTTGTAATGAAAGACCTTTGTCTCAACTCGACATTCAACATATATATTGATATTCTCAGATATGTAAGAATTTCATTGTTCACAAACATCTGTGAGTGATGGCAGAATCAAACACATCACTATCTCTGTTGTTAAGTTTAAGGATTAGGTCATAGAAAATGAATAAATTCAGGAACCTGATAGAATCGAGCACATTTTAGGGTTAGGGTTAGAGAAAGTTAGGGTATTTGAGGAAGTATCAATATGTATGCTGAAATAAATAATATGGATTGAATAGGAAGTCTCATGGTTAATATAAAATTTTAATGGACGCAATCCGACAATTTCGTGTTCTCCAACTCACTCAGTAGCTAGAACAGCAAAGGCTGTGGAAGGTGAAAGTAATCTAACCTTGAGGGCTGGGATCACAGACACTATAAAAGGATAAGGGACTCAAACAGAGGGGATAATGTAGATTTGAACTGTTTCCTCAAGGGGTCAAGACAGGGGAAATAGGAGGTGTAGTCAGTGCAAGAGTGATGACGTGGGGAAAAGTGAGAAGTGGAGGAACTGGGTGTCACGATGAGGGTGAGGAGCAAGCTTAGGGACAAGAGGTCAGAGAAAAAGCTAGGATGGCCACAGATAAAGATTAGAGAAAGGAACTGAAGGGAAGGAAGTGGAACAAGTGAGTGATTGCGAAATCAAGTGTCACTCTCTATGTGTATTTGAGGTTGATGGGAGGAATAGGTTATGGAAAATGAGTCAACTGAGGAACTGGGAAGTTACAATGCTTGAGGGAGTATCAACATTTATGTTGTAATGTTCTAGTATGGTGATTAGAAATGGGGCAGAAAGATCATTAGCCAGACAATGAATTCATTGAAGGAGAAAGGAGGGAGTCCTGGAGGACATTCAATAACAACTTCCAGAATTTTGATCGAGTGATAAACATGTATTGAATGAATCTCAGAGGAGGAGATATTGTTGAGTAACGTGGTAGAGGGCCAGTCTGGATTAGGCAATGGAAGCAAGGGGTATTTTGCCTCAACCACCACAACCAGTGAGTTGGTGGTATGGTGAAAGTATATCTATTGTTGGAAAAGTTGGCCAGGGATGCCGGTCATCGGGAAAGAACTTGATGTCAGTGAGTACAATAAGGCAGAGGGAGTAAGAAGGGAAAAGGTTTAATATGAAACAATTTTCCTAATCACAGAGCAGCCATTCCCAACGAGCACCATGGAAGGGGTGAGTGAATCTGGAATGGTACTTTAGAGGGACTGAGTGAAGAGAATTGGGACTGAGGGAGTGAGCAAGGTGGGGACTGCCACAATGACAGTTGGGGTTCATACTCCCTGGAATGGGAAGAATATGACAGAGTCAACTATTGAGGAATGAGTTTACACAGATGACAATGACCAGAAAGAAATCTTTTGAGAGAATAAGGTGATTAGACTGCTCAGGGATCTTTGCTGAGATAAGGTGATTAGACTGCTCAGGGATCTTTGCTGAGATTTATCCTTTATCCTGAGATTTAATCTTATAACAGATGATGATGTTAGGTACTGGAAGGCCTGAGGGGCCTCTCTTACAGCAGATGGAATCAAGTGAAGGTAATCCCAGGGGAGTCTAGATAGCATTTGGCAGTTGGACAGAAGACAGAAGCTGGAAATTATAGATGGGTTTAGCCTGGAAATGGCCTCCAGAGCACTGGAAAAAGCCATGAGGTAAAGACAGAAGCCAGAAGCCTGAGGCCTGGATTAGGGTTTAGGCAGGGCACCCTAGCAAGTCTCAGATGAAGAAAGGTCACAGGCAGACAGTCTCAACTGGGAGTAGTACAAGAGAAAAGGTGGAGAGCATAGTCAGGTAGAAACCAATGCAAATCGCAACAGCTCATCCATGCTTACTCATCCTGTGCAACACACTCTGTCTCACTCAAAATGGAAAAGGGAGATGAATGGAGATCTTATATTAGTTACTGCACTGGAGTACCAAGTCCATCCTCTGAGGGAGGATAATATCTGTCCAGTCAGACACAGTATGGAAGGCAGAGGGTGGGAATACTGCCCTGGAAATGTATTCCCAATGAAAGCTGCTGTTTTGGGTACCTCTCAGCTGCTAGATTATAACCATCCTAATGGGCTGAAGCCTAGTTCAGAAGGGGAGAAATGAGATTGTGCATAGTAGAGGCAGGGTATTGTTGAAGGGTAGGCATCGACTGCGTTCGAGAAGGGTTTCACAACTGTCAATCACAGGGAGAGTGGGCTGTCACCTATTTTCCTTTCTCTGATGGATCACATGTCCCTTGAGGTCCTACGCTTGTGACATAACCACCAAGAGGGGCCCTGTCTTCACTGTAAAGACCACTGTCTTAGAGCATAAATCCTTGAAAGGAATCTAAGGTGCTTCTTCCTCAAGGACAATGTGCATTTTAAACTAAAGTAAGGAAGATACTATAGTGAAATATCAATACTCAAATACATACACTTAAATATCCTCCAGAGAGTGTATGTTAGTGGAGAATGTGTATTATCCACTAATCATCCTTTGCCTTTGTCATCTCCTTTTCTTATTCTTATTACTTTTTTCCCCCAGTTTTATTTATTTTAATCAGGACTTAAGAAATAACACAAGTATTTTCATAACATTAAAATAGGAAAAAAGATTGTAAATGAAACTGTAATTTGCTATTCCTTTTAAATCTATAATAAAGTTGTCATGTAACTTTGTTTTCTTTACATTTTTTCTTCCCTCCCCCAATCTTTATCCTAGAGATGGCTACCATTAGACAGAATCCTCCTTCATATGTCCTTTGTAGTTAATTAGGGTATTTATGATAGTCAAAATAACTTAGTCATTCAAAGGTGTTTTTAAAACAATGTTAGTGTTACTGTATACAGCATTTTCTTGGCTCTGCTAACTTCACTCTTCGTTATTCTATGCAAGTCTATCCATGTTTTTCTAAGATTTCTTTTCTTTTTAGGGGGGAGGCTTTTTTAGGGGGGAGTAAGTGGCTTGCCTAAGATCACAGAGCTAATAAATGCCAAGTCTCTGAGGTTGAATTCGAACTCACATCCTCCTGACTCCACGACTGATGTTCTTTCGCTGTGCCACCTAGCTGCCCCCAAAATCATTTCTTATAGAACAGTGGTATACCACAACCTCCTCAGCCATTCTCCAATTGACAAGCATCCTCATAATTTCCAGTTCTTTGCCACCACAAAGAAAGTTGCTATAAATAATTTAGAACATATAGGTTCTTTTCCTGTTTCATTAATCATCTTGGGAAACAGACATAACAGTGACATTGCTGGGTCAGTGTACAGGCAGTTTAATAACTCTTGGGGGATAGCTCCAGATCACTCTTCAAAAAGGTTGGAGCAATTAATTCGCAGTTCTACCAACGGTGAATTAGTGTTCCAATTTTTCCACATCCCCTCCAACATTCGTTACTTTCCCCTTTAATCATTCTAGCCAATCTGATAGATGTAAAATGATATCTCAAGGTTGTTTTGATATTGCATTTCTCTAGCTAATAACTAGAACATTTTTTCATATGACTATAAATTGTTCTGATTTCTTCAGCGGAAAGCTACCTGTTTACAAACTTCAACCTTCTATCAATTGGGGAGTGACGCACATTCTTATAGATTTGACAAAGTTTTTATATATTTAATATGTAAGACCTTTATCTAAGAATTTCCCCAATTTTATGCTTTTCTTCTGATCTTAGTTACATCGTTTAATTTGCACAAAAACTTTTTAATTTAATTTACTCAAAATTGTCCATTTTACACCTTACTCTGCTCTCTATATCATATTTATTCATAAGCTATTCACTCATCCATAAGCCTGATAGCTAATACGTTGCATGCTGTTCAAATTTTCTTGCAATATCTTTATATCTAGGTCATGTCTCCATTTTCATCTTATCTTGCTAAATGGGTAAGATATTGGTCTGCATCCAATTTCTGCCAGACTGCTTTCCCAACAATTTTTTTTTTTTACCAAATAATGAATTCTTATCCACCAAACTTAAATCTTTACACTTGTCAAACACAAGGATACTATACTTACTTATTATTGCAAATTGTACATCTGTTCTGTTCCGCTATCTTTCTATTTCCTAGCCAGTACAAGACAGTTTTGATAACGATTGCCTTATAACATAGTTTAAGATCTGGTACTGCTAAATCTCCTTTCTTTACATTTTTTTCATTAGTTCCTTTTATATTCTTGACTTTTTGATCCTGCAAATGAATTTTATTATTTTTTTTCTAATTTAGTAAACAATGATAATTTTATTGGGATGCATGGAATAGCTTAGGTAAAATTGTCATTTTATTATATTGTCATGTGTATCTGTGAACAATTAATATTTCTCCAGTTATGTAAGCCTGATTTTATTTGAATAAAATTTTTTTTATAATTTTGTTCCTAGAGTTCCTGGATTTGTTTTGGCATCTGTACTCCCAGGTATTTTATGCTGTTTAGAGTTCTTTTAAATGAGGTATCTCTCATTATCTTCCTTTGCAGGATTTTGTTTGTGATATAAAAGAATGCTGATTTATGTGGATTTACTTTATATCCTGCTAGTTTGCTAAAGTTATTAGCTATTTCAACTAATTTTAGTTGAGTCTTTGGGATTTTCAAGCATATTATCACATTATTTGCAAAAAAGAGATTATTTTATTAACTCATTCGCTATTCTGATTTCTTCTATTTCATTTACTTCTTTTATCTGTATTGCTAGGATTCCAATAGGATATTGAATAATATTGGTGATAATGGACATCCCTGTTTCACACCTGCTCTTATTGGGAAGACAGCTAGCTTACCTTCATTAGAAATAATGATCACTGATAGTTTTAGATAAATACTTTTTTTTCATCAATTTAACAAAAAGTCCATTTATACCTGTATTTTCAAGTTCTTTAATAGAAATCATGTTGTACTTTTTATTAAAAAAACTTTTTTGCATCTGCTAATATATTCATGTGATTTTTTTAAGCTTGTATTGTTGATACAATCAGTTACGTTAGCAGTTTTCCTTATGTTAACCCATTCTTGCATTCCTGGTATAAATTCACTTTGTTGTAATGTATACTCTTTGTAAGGTATTGGTGCAATCTTTTAGCTAGTATTTTATTTAGGATGTTTGCATCCATATTCATTAGTGAAATTGGTCTATAATTTTCTTTCTCTGTTTTTACTCTTCCTGGTTTAGTTACTGTAGTGCCAAAGCAATACCCACAGCAGCTGCTTATGGATATGCAGGCATATTTCCAGGGTAAATATAAATATAAATTATCTTCCTCAAAGACAAAACCAAAATATTTCTTCAGATACCAGAAAGCCCATTCCACTATGGTAACAAGAAAGTTTGTACACATTACCAAAATGGAGGACTGCCATCCCCAAGTCTTCCTTCTGTCAGGCTTCCTCATAAAGAAACTCCCTTAGACAAAATACTCCTGCCTCACCCAGGCTAGCTGCTTTGCTCTGTTCTGCCTGCTACCTCTCTCCCGGTTGCATCTCACTCTCTCTTCCTGCTGCATCCTTCCAGATCCACCCCTTCAGCAAACTCCTCCCATCATGGGCTCCATGTGACTCAAGCAGTGGGCTGGAACAAAACTTGATAGGTCACATAGACCTATAAAGGGGTGGGAGAGAGCTTCAAATCCCCTTAATTATAGTTCTCAGTGTCATATGTTTCATAAAAGGAGTTTGGTAGGACCCCTTCTTTGCCTATTATTACCAAATAATTTATCAAAATTGGAATCTGTTTAATTTTTAAATGTTTGGTAGAATTTACATGTAAATCTGTCTAGTTCTAGGGCTTTTTTCTTTTTTATTGCTTTATTTATTTATTTATAGATTTCGATATTCATTTCCACAAAATTTTGAGTTCCGATTTTTCTCTTCATCTCTCCTCTCCCCCTACTCCATAACACCTTGCATTCTGATTACTCCTTCCATCAATGTGTCCTCCCTTCATCACATCCCATCCTTCGCTTATCCTCAACTTCTCACTTTTCTTCTATGGCAAGATAGATTTCTATATCCCATTACCTGTATTTCTTATTTCCCAGTTATATATGCAATAACAATTCTCAGCATTCATTTCTAACACTTTGAATTCCAACTTCTCTCCCTTCTTCCCTCCCCGCCCATCCCCACTGAGAAGGTAAACTATTCAATACAGGATATATATGGGTCATTTTGCAAAAGACTTCCATAATAGCCATGTTGTGTAAGACCAACTACATTTCCCTCCATCCCACCCTATCCTCCCCTTTTCTTCTCTTCTCTCATCTGACCTTATCCCTTCCCAAAAGTGTTTACTTCCAACTACTCCTTTCTCCCATTTGTCCTCCCTTCTAGCACCCCCCTGACCCCACTAGTCCACTTTTCCCCTAATTTCCTGTAGTGTAAGCTAGATTTTCACACCAAATTGAGTGAGCATGCTATTCCCTCCATAAGCCATATGTGAAGAGAGTAAGCTTCACTTTCCCCCTTTCTCCTCCTCCCTTTTTTCCCCCATTGAAAAAGATTTTTCTTATCTCTTTTATGAGTGATAGTTTGCCCCATTCCACATCTCCCTTTCTCCTCCCAATATAGTCCTCTCTCACCCCTTAATTCGATTTTTTATAGATAGCATCCCTTCTGATTCAATTCAACCTGTGCTCTGTGTGTGTGTGTGTGTGTGTGTGTGTGTGTGTGTGTGTGTGTGTGTGTGGGTAATCCCTCCACCTACCCAAATACTGAGAAAAGTCTCAAGAGTTACAAATATTATCTTTCCATGTAGGAATGTAAACAGTTCAGCTTTAGAAAGTCCATTATGATTTCTCTTTCCTGTTTGCCTTTTCATGTGTCTCTGGATTCTTGGGTTTGAAAGTCAAATTTTCTCTTCAGTTCTAGTCTTTTCGTCAAGAATGTTTGAAAATCCTCTATGTCATTGAATGATCATTTTTTTTCCCCTGAAGTATTATACTCAGTTTTTCTGGGTAGATGATTCTTGGTTTTAATCCCAGTTTCTTTGATTTGTAGAATAGCTTATTCTAAGCCCTTCAATCCCTTAATGTAGAAGCTGCCAGATCCTTTGTCATCCTGATTGTATTTCCACAATACTCAAATCACTTCTTTCTAGCTGCTTGCAACATTTTCTCCTTGACCTGAGAACTCTGGAATTTGTCCACAATATTCCTAGGAGTTTCTCTTTTTGGGTCTCTTTCGGGAGGTGATTGATGAATTCTTTCAATATTTATTTTGCCTTCTGGTTCTAGAATATCAGGGCAGTTTTCCTTGATAATTTCATGAAAGATGATGTCTAAGCTCTTTTATGATCATGACTTTCAAATAGTCCCATAATTTTCAAATTGTCTCTCCTGGATCTATTTTCCAGGTCAGTTGTTTTTCAAATGAGATATTTTGCATTATCTTCTATTTTTTTCATTCTTTTGGTTTTATTTTGTAATTTCTTGCTTTATCATATAGTCATTAGCTTCCTTCAGCTCCACTCTCATTTTTAAAGAACTATTTTCTTCAGTGAGCTTTTAAACCTCCTTTTCCATTTGGTTAATTCTGCTTTTTAAAGCTTCATTGGCTTTTTGGATCTCTTTTGCTGACTCAGGTAGCCTATTTTTAAAGGTGTTATTTTCTTCAGCATTTTTTTTGGGTCTCCTTTAGCAAGCTGTTGGCTTGCTTTTCAAGCTCTTGCATGGCCTGAGCCCATTGCATATTCATTTTGGAAGTACTGGATACTGAAACTTGATTTCCTCTGACAATATGCATTGTTCTTCCTTATCTGAAAGGATGAAAGGAAATACCTGTTCACTAAGAAAGTAACCTTCTATGGTCTTATTTTTTTTCCTTTTTTGGGGCATTTTCCCAGCCAGTTACTTGACTTCTGAATCCTTTGTCAAGAGGAGCATCCTAGTGCTCCTCCTCTCCCAAGGAACATGATCAGGACTGAGATTCAGATTAGCTGCTTGATTCCCTCAGGGGTTTTAGATAGGGGCAAGGCCTCTACTCAGGGCTGAGATTTAGATCAGCTGCTCAATTCCCCTAGGGGCTTTATGCTCCAACAATGGAACAATGGACGCTGGCTGCTGCCTGCCTGCTACAGCCCTCAGAAGCCTCCACTGACCAGCCTCTGCCACCACCTTGGGCTGGGGGCAGGAGTAGATCCTGCTACCTTCTCATGCTGTTTGAAAAAGCCTTCTCACTGACTTTTGGTGCCTGTGGGTTGAGGGATCTATGGACTGCTGCTGCTTCTGGGGATTTTGTCCCTGAAGCCTGCTCTGGTCTTGCTCCTCTCAGAGTCATGTGACCAAGGCTGGGCTGGGCTCTGCTCCACATCTGGTGCCACAGACTGTTCCTGTCAGCCTTCCAGGTCACCCAGGGCTGGAAATCTCCTCTACTCCGTTATTCTGTGGCTTCTGCTGCTCTAGAATTTGTGGAGAGTCTTTCTTTGCAGGCATTTCATGGGCTACAGGGGAAGAACTAGAGTATGTGTGTCTTTCTGCTCTGCCATCTTGACTCCACCACTCCCCATGGTGCTTTTTTCTTAGGAATCTTATTTATGGCATTAGTGTCCCAATTTTTCCACATCCCCTCCAACATTTGTTGTTTTCCTTTTCTGTCATCTTAACCAATCTGGGAGATGTAAATTAGTACCACAGTTGTTTTAATTTGCATTTCTCTAGTCATTAGTGATTTAAAA
Source organism: Bettongia penicillata ogilbyi (assembly GCA_023548195.1). Lineage (NCBI taxonomy): Eukaryota > Metazoa > Chordata > Mammalia > Diprotodontia > Potoroidae > Bettongia > Bettongia penicillata. The sequence goes on along the minus strand of JAJHZJ010000542.1, from coordinate 480,304 downwards.
CACTTTTTCATATGACTATTGATAGCTTTGATATCTTCTTCTAAAAACCGCCTATTCGTAGCCATAATCCAGAACCAGAAAGGACCAGGGAGTCTGAAGAACAGCCAAAACAGCTAAATGAGAAGTCCCAGGAAGAAGGGACTGAATTGACTGCTGCCCACATGTAGGAGACCCAAGATGGGGAAGTAGAACATGAGAAGGAGGGAATAGCCCTTCCCAAGAAGCCCACTTTCCAGTTTAGGAAAAGAAATATGGATACTTTCACTGTAGAGACTGCAAGACCAGGTGGGAAAGTGTTTGTGTCTGGTGCATTTCTTGGAATAATAAGGTTTATTTCAAACAACTCAGTCACTAGTGCCAAAAGAACTTTAACCCTTATCATGTGGAAGGGATCCAGTACCAGTCTTGCTCGTTGATCCTGTCCTCAGAAGAAACATCAACCTAGAAAGGCCTGATTGATAGGAACTCTGTGGCTTCTGCAAAGACAGGAGACAATCCTATGATAATATTTACAGCATTAAGTACATTGTCTGAAGAGCAGAAGGGCTGTTGATGGCATTCTGGGTCTCCTTTTGTTGCATTTTGTCTAATCTTTTGTAACTTTTCTTTGGAAAATGGATTAGACTTTTGTACTTTTTGTAAAATTTGTGGCACAGTTACTAAACAATATAAATAGAAAAAAATAAGTTGCTTCCCCTTAACTCCAGGATAACATTTAAACCCTCGCATTTGTATCATTTCACAATCTGGCTTTTTCCTATCCTTTGAGTCTTCTTGAATATTACTCTTTTCCACACACTTATGCCATCACACCATTCTGGCCTGTTTGCTCTTCTGTGCACACAATATCCTAACTCCCATCTCCTTGCCTTTGTACTGACTGTCACTCATGCCTGGAATGCACTCCTATTTTACCTCAACACCTTAAAATATCTGTTTTCCTTCAAGACTTAGTTAAAATGTTTCCTTGTCCATGAAGCCTCTTCTGATTTTCTCATTTGCTAGGTCATATACTCCCTAAATTCTCTTGTATTTATTTATGTTATTTATAAGTTGTTATATGTATATGTTGTTCCTCTCATAAAAAAGTGTAAGACCTTTAAGGTCAATGTCTTTCTACTTTTATGTTGGTTTCTTCAGTGACACATTGCGGACAATTAATGCTTGCTAACTAGCTGTTGGGATGTAGAGGGCAGTTAGGTAAATAGTATGAAATCAAGTTGAAAAGACAGATGAGAGTCAGATCTTGGAGTGCCTTGAATGTCAGGATGAGGAGTTTGTATTCTATTCTACAATTTTTATCCCAAGATGAAAATTCACTGAACTGAGGCAAAGACAAAACACAAGAGACTCAAGGACATAGGACCATGTCTTGTTGAAAGGGCTTAGAGAGGAGTGTCACTTTGTACAAGTCAATTAACCTCTTTGAACCACAGAATCCTCACCTATAAAATGAAGGTGTTAGATTCTGTGACATTTAAAGACCCTTTAAGCTTGAAAAAAGATGATCCCATATCTATAATTTGTTGTGGGTTTTTTTGTGACCTGTGTCTAATATAGAAAAGAAAATGAAAACAAGAGAGGTCCTGAATTATGAAAACAGGGAACTACTGAGTGACTAGAGTGACTAGTGAAAAACATGTCTAGAATGAATGACATGGTGGGGTAGGTGGGAAAGCATTAGACTGTGGACAGGAAACACAATTTTGGAGCTCAGGATCTTGAAGATTGAAAAACTACCAGTGATGGAAATCCCCAGACAGCTGAGATACAATTGAGATGGCAGTTACGGTAGCTGATGAAATTGATAAATTGAGAGATCATAATGTGAGAATCACATTAATCAATGGAAATACTGAAGTCAGCAAAGATAATGGCAGAGATTGGGGCTCACAGAAAAACCATATCCATTGCCTAAAGTCATTGAGTTATGTGAGTAGGTGACTTGGAGTTCAATAGATCGCAACAGCATGAAGTAAAATAAGATGCTTTAATCAGAAGTGGTGAGAGTACAAGGCCTAAAGGTTAAGTAATGACTGAATTGCAAAAGGCTATGGGGACCAAGGAATGTGCCAGATCCAAGTCTCTTCTAATTGTCGTGTTCAAAACATGGCCAGCTGGGTCACCCTAAAAACGATGCAACCTCGTCTCCTCATGTATTTAAAAGAAGTCTCTTAGGATCCCCTCATACTAGTCTAATTCAAACCATGTTGAATCGAGTGACAGTAAACTCCTTGCTACTCAACATTCAAAATACTTAAGCATGTTAAAGTCATTGTTCTAGGCACTAAAGCGATATAAAATTTAACAAAATTTTGCTGCTGATGAACTTAAAATATAGTAAAAGAGGTAAGACATGAACATAGATAAAAAAAAGATGAATAGAAAGTTATAAATGGATGAAGGGAACGACGTAGACAATATTTTATGTAGGCTTTAGCTTTTATAAAGCACTTTCTTCACACTCCACAGGAATCTTATGAGCATGTAGAGTGGATATTAACATTCCCATTTTATAAATGAGAAAATTGAGGTTCAAAAGGTTAAAGGAGGAACTTGACTAGGATCCCATATGTGAGATGCAAACTGGTATGACGCTTCAGAAGAGAAATATAGCTCAGGAGATTAGGAAAGCCTCTATAAGAGAAGTAGAATTTCACTCAGACCTTGAAGAATGGAAGGAGTTTCAATGGAAAGAAATGATAGAACTATGGATCAGGATAGAGAGGTGTTCTAGATGTAGGACAAAGAGATGGAAGATGAAAGGTATGTTTGGGGAATCTCAAATAAAATTTTTAAATGATACTAAGTTTCTGCCATCAAAGTGCTTACAATCTACTTGGGGAAATATGTCACATGAACATAAAACATTAAAGAATGATGTGAAATAGTTCCTAAATGAGTTGTGTTCATTCAATTCATTGATGGTTCTTTTCCTCAACGAGTAGCTGAGATAAGATTTGAATGCAAATAAATAACATATGAATTTGAATGTAATAAGTGCATGATAAAAATACATCATACAGCCATCATGAAGGAGGTAGCACATTAGCTGAGCTGTGAAGAATAGGTATTTAGTGTGTCACACTGGAGAAAAACAAGGAATTTAGAGTAAGAAGACTTGAGTTTGATACACAAATTATTCAACCTCTCTAGACCTTGACTTCCTATTTATAAAATAAAGTAAATTATTTATAAGATGTGGTCCAAATCAGATTTGTATTTTAACAGGTAGAGACAACAGAAAGGAAGAAATCGCAGATATTCAGAATGGTCTGGAGAAAAGAAATGAAAGGACATATTCTGCAAATAACAAGTAATTAAATTTGACTGCTGCATATGAAATAAGACTTGAAAGGTAATTTCCAAATTACATTGGACCTTACATACTATGAAGACATTTTTGTATAGGCTATTGTACTGTCTCAGGGTCATGATCGTGATCCTTAATTAGATTCATAATATTTAGGTAGAGAAATAGTGGTTAATAGAGAGCAATGATTAATAAAACCCTGGATAATGGTTTGCTGTACAAGTCCTATTTAACAGGCTATGACAACCACATCCCACACCCTGCAGGAAATGGTCCTCAAAATGTAGCTTCGAGGATGAAAAGTTTCAATTTGACTGCAAGTGATTCACACAGTTTATTAAAAAAAGCAAAAATTGAATTAAAATAAATACAGAATTCCATCTGTCCGTAGTAGAAGATTGTAATTACTGAACATTTAGGCATAATTCATATGTAACCATTTCCCAGTCACTGTAAATGTTATCATCTCTGTATTACAAAGTGTTACTATAAAGTGTTATTGTTTGTTAGTAAAAAAAAAAAAAACCCTCATAGCAGAATTCATGCATAAAAATCAGTATCATCCTCAAAGGAGTTACCTCAAACAGTCACACATATATTTCCAAGGTACTCTCCTTGCTCAAAACAATTGTTGAGTAAATGCGGCAGCAGTTTGGAAATATCATGGAATTTAGAAGCAGAAGACAAGGGTTTATATTCTTGAACTGTTTCTTCCCACCTTTATAACCTTGGACAAGTCACTTACCCTCTTTGGACTTCAGTTTTCTTGCCTGTGAAAGTAGGAAATTGGACTAGATGTTATCTAAACTCTTTTCCCACTCAAAAATTCTAGGGAGCTATGAACAGCCATCTTTGATCTGTGAGAAATTGCCTTCATATCCAGCTACTGTGTCTAATAATATTAGTCTCATTGCTTTGTAGCCAGGTCTCATTTTCTTCCTTTGTTTGATATTTCATTTCTTTTATATTTCTTTCTATTTCATTTAATTTTACGAAAGTATCACCCAGCATGATTTTTATATTCGTATCTTTTTCCTCTTCTTCATTCCACATAAAATCAATGGACAAATTTTGCCTTTTTTTAACCTCTATAACATCCCTTGAATCTGACCAATCCTTCCTTTAATAATTCTTAATTACCACCTTAGTTAAGAATCTCATGATCTGTGACCTAAATTATTGCAATGAACTCCTAATTATTCTCCCTCCTTGACTGGCTTCTCACTCCAATACATCCTCCACACAGTTGCCAAAGCCGTGCCTTAAAAGCAGATCTGACCAAATCATAACGTTACTCAGTACCTCCAGTATTCCTCTATTGACTAGAATCAAATATAAACTCTATTTAATGCTTATTTTTTTTTAAATTCTGAACTTTGCAAACACCAAAAAAGCGTTAGGGAATGGGACATTTCCAAATACATAGTAGAACAGAAAAGAAGGTTCTATGTGAAATTTGGGATTTCTGTTATGTAAAACTTACTTTTCTTATAAAATATGTAATAAATTCAACATGTAAATTTCAAATACATCCTGATTGTCTAGTACTCATTCTGGTTTTCCTTTTATTTTTTTCTCTGTGTTAAAAATATTTCAGTGACTTTTTCTTTCTTCCTTGCCTTCTTTCTCCCTTTCAGTTTTTTTGTCTTTCTTTTTCCTTTCTCCTTTTTTCCTTCCTTTCTTTCATTCTTCCTTTTTCTTTTCCTCCTTCTTTCCTTCCTTCCTCCATTCCAGTGACTCTCTTCCACCACACACCCAAATTAGGAAAAAAGATAAAGAAAAGTCCTTGTAACAAATATATAGTCAAGCAACAAAAATTTCCACATCAGACAAATCTAAAAATATGATATTTCCACATTGGCCACATCAGAAAACATATTCTGTATGTTGCATTCATCACCACTTTTTTTAGAGATGGGTAGCATGGATCATCATTAGTCCTCTGGAATTGTGATGGATTATGACATTGGTCAAAATTCTTTTATTATATAATATTGTTTTTTAAATTTTCAATTCCAAATTCTCTCCTTCCCTTCACTTCCTTTCTCACTCAATGAGAAAGCAAGAACTATGATACTCATTTAACATATGAAATTATGCAAAATATTACAGATTAGCCACGTTGTGAGAAGTAAGCAAGAAAAATAAAAAGGAAAAATGCTTTAGTATGCACTTAAAATCCATCAGTTCTCTGTCTGGAGGTGGATAGACTTTTTCATCATGAGTCCTTTGGAGATTTCATCAACCATAGTTGCTAAATCTTTCAGAGCTGATTATCATTACAGTATTGCTGGTATTGCCTATGTTGATCTCCTTGTTCTGTTCACTTCATTATGCATGAATTCATAAGTTTTTTATGAAATCATCTCCATTATTGTTTATATCACAATAGCATTCCATTACGTTCGTATACCACAACCTGCTCAACCATCTCCCCGCATTTCAAATTCTTTACCATCACAAAAAGAGTTGTTTTAAATATTTTTATACATGTGAGTCTTTCTCCTTTTTCTTTGATCCCTTTAGGCTACAGACCTAGTGGCAGTATTGGACATACTTCCAAATTGTTTTCCAGAATGATTGGAGAGGTTCACAGCTGCATCTATTTTCCCACATCCCTTCCAGCCTTTGTCATTTTCCTTTTCTGTCATCTTAGTCAATGAAGTTGTTTTCTTTATATCATTGTGATTATATATATATATCTTCCTCCTGGTTTAGCTCATTTTCCTTTGCATCAGTTCTTTTTTTATTTTGTTTTTATTTTGGCAAATGCTAAAACTCAAATACATAATCCAAAAAAAGGAACATTATAAACTTAAATATAAAATAAGAAAAGAATAAAACACATCATTTGCACAACAGAACATAGGAGAGGATTCAGAGTACACAGCAACAACTTTTCATTTCAAGAAAGCCTATATATTAAATACTGTGTGTTAAGTTGAAAGCTGTCCATCTTTTCTTTGCTTCATTGTAGATTTTCTTTTGTTCCTTGCAGTACAATTTTACTTTGTTCTTTTGCCCCCTCTTCTCCTCTCCTTACCACGCCAAAGTTACAATTGAGCATGTATATATTTCTATATGTGTATTGATACATACATATACATATATACATGCATACATGCATGCACATATAAACATATACTTTCTCTAAGTGATTCTACTATAAATTGTTTTTATGTTTTTGTATATCTCTTTTTTCTATCTCTCCTAGCTCTACTTTACTTCTACCTGCTACCTTGCCCTTCTATTACTTTAGCTAGCCAAACTCCAACAATCCCTCTTTTATCCTCCCATTCCCCTAAATCTATACACCATTTGATACATCCCTTTGACCCATTCCCTCCCCCTCCCCTCTAAAGCTCCCTCCCTTATGTTCCCATTCCCCTAAATCTAAACACCCTTCTATGTACACTTTTACCTATTCCCTAATTCTCCCCTCTAAAGATCCCTCCTCTTTCCTCTCCCCCCTTCCTATTCCCTTAGAGTTTAATTTCTTTCCAAATTTAGAAGATGCTTTTACTCTTCTAGATGTATATGTATTTTCCCTTAAACCCATTCCCAATGAAAGTAAGTTTCCAGAACTAACAGCCCCCTCCCGCATCTAATTTTTCTGTATTGGTTCTTCCTCTTATACCTCATTTGTATAAGATAATAACTCTTTTAGCTGTTTTGTGGTTTTATTTTTTGAAGTCATGTCGCATGTTTACCCTAGTCTTTCTTACAAGCTATCTAATTGCTAGTAACAATCATAGACATAGATTTTACATTTTATATACATAAAAGGTTAACATTCTATCCTTATTGAGTCCTTTGTAATTGATCATTGATAAGTACCTTATATTTCTTTTGGCTCTTGTATGTCCAATCTGTTGAGTTCAGGGTTTGTTTGTTGTTTTTTAACAAAGTCCTGAAAGTCTGACAATTGGTCAAATGTCCATTTTTTTTTCATTCAGAATTACGCTTATCTTTGCTGGGTGTGATATTTTCAGCCAGAGTACCAGTTCCTTTATTCTTCAATTTATAGTATGCCAAGACCTGCAATCTTTAGTGTCACAACTGCTTTTAGTGTCTCACTGTTCTGTAATATTTTGTCCTGGATCCAGGGGTTTGGGAATTTGACTATAATATTGTGGGATATCTTTCAGGTGGTGATTGGTGGCATTTTTCTGCTTCTGCCTTCCTCTTTTGTTCTAATGCTTCAGGACAATTTTCATTAATGATTTCTACTGTTATTGTGTCAAGATTCTTTTTTTGATCAGAACTTTCAAGTATTCCAATTATTCTCGTGTTTTCTCTTCTTGATCTATCCTCTACATTTGTTTTTTTTTCCTTATGAGATGTTTCACATTCACTTCTATTTTCATATTTTACATATTTTTTTATTTCTTCATATCTTATAACTTTTCTGTCTTCCCCTTGCCCAATTCTGATTTTTAAGGAGTCATTTTTTCCTTATCATTCTTAATCTCCTTTTCTAACTATTAGACTTTCTTTTCATAACCTTTTTTTGTTTTTCCTATATTATTCTTATTTTTCCTCTTAGTTTTTCCTCAGTCTCTCTCATTTGATTTTTAAAATCTTTTTTAAGTTTTTCAATTAATTCTTTTTGGGCAGGTGTCCATTTCACATTACTCTTTGGGATAGAAAAGGATTTCTTTGCTTCAATATCCTTCTCTGAAGGTGAATCCTAGCCTTTTCTATTCTCATAGTAGCTCTCTATAGTTGGATTCCTTCTCCTTTGCATGTGCATTTTTATTCTTTTGGCAATAATTTAATTTTCATAATCACTTCTAATACTGGAGTATGGAGAATGCTACCTCTGGTCTCTGATCCTCTTCAGTTCTTCCCTCTGACCTTGAACTCAAACCAAGACCTCCAGTTCCTCTAAGTGTCCACAGCCAGCTGTGTCTTAACCCACTGCTTCTGCACTCACCAAGTGTGTGCTGGTTCCTTCTCACCCAGTAACATAACTGGGTCTGGCATTCCTTGTCAGCAGAGGTTCCCTAGATCTTCCCCACTCTTCTCACTGTCCTGAGGTTAAAAGTTCCTGTGGCTGGGGTGGAGGCAGCCTCCCAACCCAGCTAACCCCAAGGTTTGTCACTTGTTTAAGCAGCTTGCCTGTTGTTAAAGCTGACCCTAGTCTGGAAGTGTTTACTTTTCACAGGGAAGAAATCTCATCCTGGGATTTTTCTTCAGATCTTCTTTTCCCTGGAAGGCCCCTATTCTGTCCCCACTCTTATTTGTTTTCACCACTTTATATTCACTCAGAGATGCTATTTTATCTCTTGTGGAAGAAAACTTGGACAGCTTGAAATTTTCTGACCTACTCCTCCATCTTCCCAGAACCCTCTCCTGTATCAGTTCTTAAAAGTCTTTCTATGTTGCTCTGAAACCATTTCTTTAGTTATTACTTATTTCACAATAATATTCCATTATATTCATATAACATATGATATGTAACCATTCTCTAATTGAAGAACCTATGCTTAGTTTCCATTTTTTACAATATTTTTTTTAAAAGCTATAAATATTTTTGCAAGGATGGGTCTTTTTCTTCTTCCTTTAATCTCTCTGGCTATGGACTGTATTACTAGATCAAAGCAATTTAACAGTTTAGTGGCTCTGGGAAAATAGTTCCAAATTACTTTTGAGAATAGGTAGGTCATTTTCTCACAACCACTTGGACAATAGTCATTTTGCATTTACGCATTTTTGTCAATCTGATTGGCATGTGGTGAAATCTCAGAATTGTTTCAATTTGCATTTCTCTAAATAAATTATTTAGAGTATTTTTTTTTTTACATAAGTGTTGATAGCTTGGATTTCTTCATTCAAGAGTTGCCAATTCATATACTTTGTTCCTATATATGCTGGGTAATGACTCTTGTTTTTATAAATTTGAAATACTTCTATATCTTGGATATGAACTTTTTTTAGAGAAAAACTTGCTGCAAAGAACATATTTTACTTTAATTGGGAGAATTAGACAACTATTAACCTTCTCATTTTAATTATATTAATTTTGTAAGTGAAGAAGGTTTTAAATTTCATATCCATTTTCTCTTCTCTGATTTTATTTATCCCTTGTTTAGTTATGAAGCTGCCCATATCAATAGTTGGAAAATGAATATTTTTCCTTGCTCTGCTAAATTTTCATCTTTTATATCTAAGTTTTATATATATATAACATACATATATTGCCTTCCTTTATTAAATAGAGATATTGATCTATACGTAATTTCCAGTTTTTACAGGAGTCTTTGTCAAATACTGAGTCATTTTGTTGGTTTGTTCAAAAAATAGATTATTTATGTTTATTTCTGTGTTATATACTGAACCTCTTCCAATGATTGACTTCTCTATTTTTTTTAACCAACACCAAACTATTTTGATGATTACTGATTTTTAATATATTTTGAAATGTACTAGCAGCAAGATTCCAGTTGTTGTACCATTTTTTTCACTATTTCCTTTGATATTCTCAACCTTTTATTTCTCAATATGAATTTCATTATTATTTTTTTCTATTTCAATTAAGTAATGCTTCTGTGGTATGATTGGTACAGAACTGAATAAATACATTGTTAGGTAGCATTGTCATTTTTTAATATTGGCATGCTCTGCTCATGGGCAATTAATAGTTTTCTAATTTGTTAGGTCTATCTTTATTTCTGTGGAGAGTATTTTGTACATGTATTCCAATAATTCCTATGTGTTTCTTAGTAAATAGACTCATTAATGTTTTATACATTGTGTAGTTATTTTAATGGAATTTTTCTTTCTATTTCTTCCTTTTGGGTTTTTAGCAATATACAGAAAACAATTATTTCTACGGATTTATTTTATATTCAGCAATTTTGTAGAACTTAGTTTCAATTTTTCTTTGACTTCTTTGAATTCTCTAGCTGGTTCATCTCATCAAATACAAAAAGAAGTAGTTTGGTTTGCTTTTTGCTTATATTTATTCCCTTAATTTCTTTCTTTTTTTCTGTGGAGTAGGGGGTCTCATTGTTATAAATAGCACTTTTAATATCATATTCAATAGTTATGGATGTATTTTATAATGGGCAATGGACATACTTTTAATTTTCTCTCTCCTTATTTGGAAGACATCTAGCTTTTCTACATGTTATATGATATTGACTCTCAGATTTAGCTAGATAGTTCTTTGAACACCGAGGCAAGATCAATTATTCCAATATTTTCCAATTTTTTAACAGAAAAACAATGCTAAATGCTTTGAAATTATTTATTAATATAATCATGTGGTTTCTGTTATTTTTATTAATGTAATACTGCTTACTTATTCTCATATTGAACCAAACCTACATTTTTCGCATAAATTTAATCATGTCATAGAGTATGATTTTTTATATGTCATTTTAGGTTTTTTGCTAATATGTGAGCCAATATTTTTACATCAACGTTCATTTGTGAAATTGGCCATTAGTTTTGTTTCTTCCTGTTTTAATCTGTAAGAACTTACTTGTATCATAGAAAGAATTTGAAAGAATCTTTTCTTTTCCTAGTTTTGCAATTGTCATACTAGAAGTAACTATTCTTTTATATGTGACAGTACTCTCTTATAAGTTCATCTGGTCTTGTTTTCTTTTTTTTCTCACTTTGAGAACAAGTTGTTCATTTATTTTTCTGACATTGGGCTACTTCTTGTTCATCTGTTTCTTATTCTGTTAAATATATATATATATATATACATACATACATATAATTTTTTGTAAATACATACGCATTCATCTAAATTATCAGTGCTGTTGAGATATAACTAAGTAAACTTCTGATAATATTGTTTATCTCATCTTCCATTGTGTAGGGGAAGTTAGGTGGCACAGTGTATTGGGCATGAAGTCATAGGATTCATCTTCTTAAGTTCAAATCTGGCCTCAGAAATTACTAGCTTTATGACTTGGGCAAATAATTTAACCTCCTTTACCTCCACTTCCTCATCTGTGAAATGAGCTGGAAAAAGAAATGGTAAATCACTATACTATCTTTGCCAAGAAAACCCCACAAGGGGTCACAAAGATTTGAACATGATTGAAATTACTGAACAACAAAATTGTTTTAAATTCTTTTTTTTTTGAATTTGTGACAAAATTTTCTTTTTCTCTTTTTTATAACACTTACAATATTTAATTTATTAATTAAAATAGTTCCTAGTTTTATCAAGTAAATATTTTAACATTAATTTTGTTAATCTCTCCTTCAACTTTCATAATTACTTCTTTGATATAGGCTGGGGATTTTATGATTTGTTGGGGTTTTTTTATTTTTTTTAATTTCATGCCAAATTTATTTATCAATTATCTCTCTCTTCAAGTGGTAAGGTCATTAGAGATGTTTTTCCATATGAAATACTTTAGCTACATCTATGAGTTTTCATATATTGTTTCATTGTTCTATTTTTGTTTGATGAAATTTAATAGCTAGGAACAACAAGATACATACCTGATAAATTAGGGACATTCAAGAGAGGGAAGATGCTAGCATTAAAGAGAATAAGGAAAGTCTGCGTAGAAGGTATAATTTTATCTGGCACTTGAAGGAAATAAGGGAATCCAGAAGGTAGAGATGAGGAGGGGGGTGGGTAAGGACAGACAAGAAAAATGTCCACAATCCTGGGATGGAGTGTTCTTTTCCAGAAATAGCAAGGAGGTCAATGTCAGTGGATTGCAGAGTATGTGGGGTAGGTGGAATAAGATGTGTGAAGGTTGTGAACTGGGAAGGTAGATTATGAAACGTTTTGATTGCCAAAAAGAGAATTCCATCCTTATCCTGAAGGCGAGAGGGAGGCACTAGAGTTCACTGAGTAAGGGGAAAGGATATCATCAGACTTGTGCTTTAGGAAGATCACTTTGACACCTAGTGGAGGATGGACTGGATGAAGGAGGGACTTGTGGCAGGGATAACAAGTAGAACAGCAGTCTAGGTATAAGGTGAAAGGGCCCACAGTGTCAGAGGAGGGAAGAGGGCATATATGAGATCTTATGAAGGGAAAAATAGTAGGACTTGCAGCAGACTGGCTATAGAGGGAGGGAGGAAGGGAGAAATTGAGGATGCCACTTAGATTATGAAAGGATGGTGATTTTCTCCCAATGAATTGCATTTGGTTTTTCTAAATAGGTTCTTCTTGATTGTAAGACTTAGTAAATTTTATAAGATTTTTGTCACATGGAAAATTATATTTCAGAGTCTTCTCTTTGTAGTTGTAGCTGTCAAATCTTGTGTGGTGATGACTATGTATTCCTTGGTACTTGAACACTTTTGTTTGGCTGCTTTGTTTTCTTCTACCTTAAAGGTCTGAATTTTGGCTATCATCTTCATTTTATTTCATTCTTCGAGGAGGTGACTGGTGAATTCATTTTTGTGTTTTTTCTTTGCCCCCTAGTTATGATTTCTTGAAATATGGTAGCCAAGCTTTTCTTTGGTCATAATTTTCTGGTTGTCCAGTCCTTCTTAGGTTATTTCTCATTGACATGATTTCCAGGTCAATTATTTTTAATCATATATGCCAAACATGTGCTACTATTTCAATTTTGTTGCAACTTTTTTGCTGTTGTCTCATTGTTTGGGGCTCGATTCATTCTAACTTTCAGGGAGTTAAATTCTTGGTAAGGCTTATCAGCCCTTCTGTTCTAACCTATTCATCTTCCTTGTCATCTTTCCTCACTAGGAATTTAGCATTACATTCTATATCCTTGAATCATTTCTTCCTGGGACTCTTGCAGTCTTTATGTTCAATATGTTATTTTCTTTCAGGAATGACGAACTTGTAGTACTCTGTTTTGCTGGCTTTACATCTTGGACTTCTATCAGTTTATTGTTTTCAGTGTTATATTCCAGTTAATCTAATCTCCAATCTTAGTTCCTGGATTGGTGCTTTGTATGTGGTCAAACTCTTGACCCATCCTCCCCTACTCTTAGACTGTGGGAAGATCTTCTTTGCTCATGTATGCAGTAGCTAAAACTGTTTGTAACTTATGTAGGAATTCTTGGGTTTTGGCTCAGACTCCTCAGACTCACCTTACATTTTGACTTTGTTCATCTCTCTTTCTTCTTATATAATTCGATACCCAGAACTGGCTCTGCCCCTTGTGAATTTGACAGTCCCCACCCAGAGGTTGTCAATTATGTTGATAGCACAACTCTTTATGACCCCATTTGGGATTCTCTTGGCAAAGACACTGAGGGGGTTTCCGATTTCCTTTTCCAGCTCATTTTAGAGCTAAGGAAACTGAGGCAGACAGGGTTAAATGACTTGTCCAAGGTCACACAGACAGTAAGTGTATGGGATCATTTTTGAACTCAGGTCTTCCTGATTCCAGGCCCAGCATTTTATTCATTGTGCCTTCTAGCTGCCCTCTCATCTAATGGGAAGCAATTGAAAATTTTCTTTGCAGGTTTTTTTTTTTGCAGTTTTATTTAATCCATTAAAATAAGGTCAAGTACCTTTAATTGTTCCCTGTATGAGTTCTTAGCCTGTCGATTCCCATCCTATTTTCCCTATATTCTTTCATATTGTACATTGGTAGATATATATATATATATATAATATATATATTAGACAGATTGCTAAGTTATCATACTCAACTCGGCTGAAAAGAAAGGGCACAGTTTACTATCACCACAGTCATAGAATAGATGTCAGGCTTTCTTTTACTTTGATCCATTCCCTCCTAATGTGCACATCCCTCCCCTAGAGAAGAGGAGGAACAAGGAAGTAACATGTTTTTATTTCACCTGGCACTTGGCCATATGTAACCACACAAATACATTATTTTTATGTGGATCATATCTTGTATATATTTAATGAATGTTCTCTCTTCCTATTAAAGTGCCAAGTTCTTTAAAGTCAGGTATTTTGTCTAGCCATGTGTTATGTACAGCTCCCAAAACAAAGAAGGCACCTTAGACAAAGAAGATTCATACATATATCAATAAAAAATGCAAGAACAAGAACTTTTTCTAGTTTTCACTTTCAATTTTCACTCTTAGGGCCTAAAGTGATTTGTGTACATGAATCTATATTGGGGAATACTGGTAATACTGGAATGCAAATATACCAAGAAAGCAGCAAGGTTGTATGGTGGGTAATGGTGAACTTGTATTCAAGAAACCTGAGTTTGAATCCTGCTTCAGATACATGCTAGCTATGGGATTCTGGGCAAGTCACAATGTCTTTGACCCATATTTTCCTCACTCTAAATTTGGCATAATATTAAAATCTGCCTGAAAGAGATGTTGTGAGAAACAAATGATTAACATGTCTTTTGCAAATGTTAAGTACAAAAAAAAATAGTCTAAGAACTTCTCTTTCTCACAAAATGGAAGATATACTATTGACAATAAAATGGCTTTTTAAAAAATTTCTGTTTAACTCTGGCTTTTGTCAGATTGAGGAAAAAAATGATGATCCTCAAGGGATGGAAACTGACCTGAAAGATGGGCATTTACCCACATTCCCAAGTTCCACCTTCGATCCTGACCTTAGAAAAGAAGCAGGGAGCACCACCATCAGGGATGACTTTCATGAGTATCTTCAAGATGGTCAGGCTAGTGTGAAGAGCTATGACTGGGAGACAAAAGAGGTGTCCAGATCACAGATCCATAAGGATGAGACTGATCTTTTGTTACTAATGTGTGCCAATAAGGAAAGCAAAGACAGCCCCTCAGGTCAACGAAAGAGACATTTACCCAGGTTAATAGCATTTGATTATTTCTCCTTATCAGGTTCTTGCTGGAGAAGCTACTCTCTTGGAAACCAGTAATCTCTTCCATCTCTCAGAGAAAGTCACACATCACCCTTTTAACTATTGGTGAAATTAGCCAGGTGTATACATATTTGTGTATTCCACATCTGTTACTTTTAGTTTAGATTTTTGTACTAACCAGCAATTCTGACTTTGATTGATTACTATGTGTAACCTAGAAGGGATAAAGATCTAACTTATTGAGGTTTTGTGAGTTTGTCAGTAAAACCTGTCTGGGAGTTGGTTCAGATCTACATATTTAAATAAAGGTTAAATTTATTAGATTGAATGTGTGTGTGTGTGTGTGTGTGTGTGTGTGTGTGTGCTTTCAACTATCAAGCATTTTTTTGGTCCCGTACCTCATGCTATCTGAGGGAATGGGGAATTTTAAGAAATACAAAACATTCATATCTTATAAGCATGATGAAACAAAACAAACACATATTGACCACATACAAAATTGTGTTTCTCTTTCTCCATATTAGTCTACCACATCTCTGTCAAGTGATCAGCAGATATTCTCCATCATGTGTCCTCTGGAGTCATTGTGTTGATCCAAGTTCTTGTCTTCCAAAATTGTTCCTTTTTACAATATTGGTATTATAGTAGAAATTTTTCTCTTGGTTCTGCTCATATCACCCTGCATAAATTTATACAAGTCTTCCCCAGTTTCTCCTAAACTTTTTTAAATTTCATACAGCACAACAGTATTTCATGGCATTTATGTGCTATAATTTGTTCAACTATTCCCCAAAGGTTGGGCATTCCCTTTATTTCCAATTCTTTACATTGGTATTAAGTTATATTAATGAGTACCAGAAAGAAAGAAAGTGAGCTAACTCTGGAAAGATATCCTGGATAAATATGAGCTGGGAGCGCCCCAGAAGTGAAGTGGGGCAGTCAGTTTTCCCTTCCCCTAGAAGGTAGAGGGTTTGGAGGTTGAAAAAATGCCTCCCCTATCCCTTCAGGGTTTGCCTAGATAACAAAGTTAGGATTGCATGGGGTATCCCGAGAGGACTAGCTCTGGTGCTCTGGTACTGCTTGACAAGTCCTTTTCTGGGCTTCTCATCCATCTTTAGTGTCCACCTGTCACTTAACTCTCACCCATGACGCCAAGAATCTACAGCATGTGTTGTGGCTACATCCCACTAAAACTGTCTCAGCAGACAGGCTAAATCAGGTTGAAGGGAACCAGCAGACCTCACTCCTGTTGGTCAGTTAGGAAAATGCGCCCCCCGACCCCAAGCACATGAAGATTTCCCCCTACTGGAATGGGTGAATGAGAAGAATTTGTTCCAGTGGACATGAAGGTGGGTTAAATGGGTACTGTGGAGCACTTGGAGCTCGGTCACACATGGAAGATGCCAAGATCATCTACTGCATCCCAGGCTATCACCAGTGGTCTTGACTTTTGTCTTGTCACTTGACTTTGATGACTTTGGAGGAGACAGTGACACTGAGAACTTTGTCCAGCTGTGCCTCACTGAAATTCAATTCATAGATGAACCAAGACAGCACCCCATGATGTCATTCACTGGGGCCCTTCAAAACTGAAGGACAAAGAAGATGGGAAGAAGAACTCTAGCAGGTGTTTCTAAGAGTCAGCATCTATAATTGAAATATAAAGTATTAGATTTCATGGGGGAGTAGAGTAAGAAAGCCTAAGAAGTTACTAAAGAAAACTTTTCCCCATGAGTAGAGAGAGGAGTGAGCTCCCTTGACATGGAGAAACAGAGCCTTAGGCTCTAGGGTAACTGACAACTCAGTCCTGCCTTGCTCACCTGTGTGGCCATTGATTCTTCAGCACATTGATTGTGACTTAGGGATTCAGAACTGAAAGAAAGCTTAAATTATTTACCTAAAGTCACACAGGATATAAGTTTCATCCAGGTCCTCTGACTTAAGAACTCATTAAAGGCTTAGTAAATATTTTTTTTGTCTTCTACCTTCTAAATTAGCAAATAATTTTATTCAGTTTCAAGTTCTTTGTGTATGATATGAAAAGCATGATATAGTGGGTCTGAGTTGTCCTCGGAGTCAGGAAAACCCAAATTGAAGTCCTGCCTCTCATAGGTACTGGCTGCTTGACCCTTGGCAGGTCCTTAATTAATTTGGGCCCCCAGAAAATTCTCCTAGACTGCATAAGTTGCAGGAAAGGTACTGACCTGGCTTAGTAGGAGGAATTCCCTTACTCAGATTTCCCTACATTGATAAAGTCACAGGTCCAATCCAAATGCAGTTCAAAAATTGCAGGATGCAATACCTATATTTCAGTTAATGTTTTTGTTCTAAGAAACTACTGCCAGATTTTGTTATCTAGCTGTCTTGTTTTATTAAGGAGGAATGGCTTATGGGATTTGGTAATACTAGTTTCCAAGACTACTGTTCTGTAGATGTTGGTGCTCCCTTAGTCTTGGACGGCTAGACAGCTCTCATGGAACTTTGCTTAATGCTAGTATAATTTTAGAGAAAGAGGGATTTGGATTTATCTTTGTCCTTTTGTGATTTCTTCTTTTCCATTCCATTTGAGATTAACTATGGTTTCAAATGAGAAACACTTTGCAGTGAGTCAGAGAGATGAAATTTCACTGAGATGCAGAACACAGGAAAGAAAATGTGTGAAAAATCACATTGAACAGGGTTGTCTTGGTAGCTGGTAAAGTAGAGAAAGGAAATTCCCACACAGCAGGCTTTAATAAAATTGGCAGGCTGGGACACCTTATTGTGTGAGAATTTTTATAAAGAATATAGAGTTGGAGAGGAAGTGAAAAAAGTCATACAGATCTATCAAGCCCAGGCTCCATACACATAGTTTACCATTAAATATGTTTCCAATTGAGAGCTGTGTCTGTTTATTGATTTACATTAGCAAACACACATTCATGGTTGTGAATTTACCAGCGTAAGAGATTCACCAAGTATTTTCCTTTGCTTTAGATTGCTATTAACGATAACCAAATCAAGCTCTACTTTGTGAGAAAGAAACATGAAAACAAAAGCAAACTCCCTCCCACATAGCCACAAACTTTGTCTATGTATATCCCATTTTATACAAACCTAGTCAATGAAAACCAGATTTACTACTTGGGTAGATTATTGGCTTGACAAAAGGATTCATTATCAGATACATCTAGCCAAAATGGCTGTCTCTCTCTTCCTCTGCTCCATCCGCTATATCCATTCCTTAACAATGACTATTCAATATACATAGAATTCACACTCTCCCCACCTTCCTTATGAAGAATCCATCCACTCTTTTAAGAATCAGCGTAAGCACCATTTCCTTCATGAAGACTTTCCTTCTTCCCCACTGACTTGTGTCCCCATCCCAATCTATCTTGTATTTAACGATTTTTAGATATTTGTATTCATTCACTTGTTTTATATATGCTGTTGTATTCTCTCACCGTCAAATATAAGCTCCTTTGTGGGTTAGGATTGGTCAGCTCTTTGCCCTGGTGTCTCTGGTGCCCAGCCCAAGGTTATTGCATAATGAATGTTTGCTGTCTGACTGATCATACATCCCCAAACCCCCTTAAAATGCAATGTGGAGGACAATGATTTGAGTTGAGCAAAACTCTTCTGGAATACAACTATTGCATAAAAAAACACAAAGCCCAGATAAAATGTAGAAGTATTTTTCATTTTGAAGTAATAACCCCAGAATCCACAATAATAGAGGTTTCTGAATTTGAAGGACTAGAGTATAGTTAACTCATGTTTTTTGCTTCATTAAAGTGCACATTAGAATTATTCAATCTACATGAGATCATCAGTTGAGGACAGTTCAATTCTTAGCCTTGCCTCTTTGATGGATTCTAAATTTGAGAAACCTGGAGGTTGCTTTGGAGAGGGCTACTGTGACTGAGTGACCAAATTGGAGTAACCACTGTGCAGCTGACATCATATCCATAAGCCTAATAGAACAAAGAAGATAGCTGAAGGATGAACTCTAGCAGAACACTTAGTAGATTTCTAGGCATGTGCAAGAATGAATTGGTCTACATGTATATGTATCTATGCATATATATGCATATGCATATGATTGGTATATGTAGTAGGTGTAGATATTCATATATACATGCATGTGCATTATATGTATATGCATATATGTATGTATTATATGCAATTATACATACAATACATGCATACATATATTCCTATAAATATATATGTATGTGTGTGTATAGAATCTGATCATTATTAAGTGATATAGGCCTATTAAGGCCTATACTGACTTTTCTGGTAAATCAAGCCAAGATGTGTTTAATGTTATATGACTCTAGCAAATAATAAGAGAATTTCATGGAGTTCTCCTGTATACATCCTAAAAAGTGGCCAACCAACTGAACTTCTGAGCCACAAATTTTCTGTGATGGAATTTTAAATCTTAACCTGAAGAATTCAGTGTCCTTGAAGGAGAGGCTATAAATACTAGTAGTTCATTGGCAGATGGTCCAAACATATTTACAATGCTACCTCCTGACAGAGAGGTTCAGATTGAGACATATACCTTTTGGCCATGGCCAGTAGAGACAAAGGTTTTATGCTTGACTATGTATATTTGTTCCAAAGACTTAGTTTTGTTTTGTTTTTTTCCCCAATGGGAGGGAACAGTGCGGGGAGGAAAGATAAGTGAATTACAGTAATGACAAATTATAAATTAAACTTTAAAAAGAAAAAAATACAAATAAGGGGTAGGGTGGGAAAAGGTTGCTTATAATGGTATTCGTTCTACAGTTTCCTTGAGGAAATTTTCCAAAAACAGAGTCACTTTGCCTTAGAGGCAGAGTTCCTAATTTTTGTGTGTGTCATAGATTCTTTGGCCATCTAATGAAACCTTCTGAGAATAATGGTTTTAAATGCATAAAATAAAACACAAAAGACTAAAAAACACACTGAAAGAGTTACCAATACTATTTATGTGGCTTTCATGTATCTACAATTCATGAGTTGAAGTCTGTTGTTCAAGAACTCTCATTTTTTCAGTCTAACACATAAAATTCCAGTGAAGAAAGTCTGTGGTTCCTAAGATTCATTGGTTTGGCCATGATATATATGGGTCAATGGACCCCAGATTAAGAACCTCTGTGTTAGAGGGGCAGTATTGTGATGTCAAACAACCATGACAGCCTCTACATTGATATTGCAGAAGGCTTTGGTTCTTACAGCTCTGCTGTTGCGTGATCTAGAGCAACTCATCTTACTTCTTTGTGCCTCAGTTTCCTTACCTACAAATTAAGGTAATAAATTAGGCATCACTTTGCTCTGAAATTTTGTGATTCTCTGATGTTTGTATAATACTTTGTAACTTCTGATCACTGAGAAGGGCTTTTCAACTAGTAGCTATTTGAAAGAAAGCAAAGCAGCCACTTCTGCCCTCAATGTGAAATGCTACTCAAAGAATGTCTCAAAATATATATATATATATATATATATATATATATATATAGTTTAGAAATTGTAGGTGAATTTAAAAATCACATTATTTAAAATCTTGAGCTTTCTTTGTAGAAAGCGAATTTTGGCGTACTACTTAGCAAAAGAGCCTCTTTATATTAACCTATCTTTTCAAACAAGCTCCAAACCAAACTGTGTCTTTTTTTAAACTCCGTTTTGGTTGGAGAGGAACAGGAAAGGGATTGAGGGGGGAAGGGAGGCTGCTCAGCTCCTGCTGCTCTCAGTGGGGTCCCTAGAAGGAGGAATTCTTGTATTAACCACTTCACTGTTTTGTCCTGGTCCTGTTATCTGTTCTTGTTAAAATCTTTATTATTCATGGATGCAAAAAATCCCATTACTAAACCATCATAAATATTCATAACACTTTGCAATTGTGTGTGTTTCATTTAGCCACTTGGCAAAACTTCTCTGAAGTATGGGAGTTTTAAGGAAATCTGGCTAATGAGAGGAGAGCACAGGAAATGTGAGGTGGGAGGTTTTTTTGAACCTCAAAACAAATGCAGAATATAAATAATAATTTTCAAAGATAAGCAGAGGACATGTTCATCTGCAAAGGAGATGCACATATTCATTGGCTTTGTCTTAACTCTGCTTTGTGTCAGGAAGAAGATCCCAGCAAACACCACAGTGAGTAATACAAGAGGCTGCAATGCTAATGGAGTCAGTCCCTGCTCTACAAAGGCCTGATAAAGCTCCATACTTTGGTTTATCAAGGCCAATACTCCTCTCACTTTCTGCATAATTCCTGATGCCAGGTTGAAATTAAGATAAGCAGAGAACTTTTCTTGTGCTGATTATGACAGGGTAAGCATCCCAATGGAGTGTTGTGGTGGGGCTATATCCATGTCTCTGGTTCTAATTCAGGTTATCTGGGCTGTGCACTCTTGCATCAGGCCCCGGGTGCTTTCCTCTAGTGATCAAAGGAAGCCCAGCATCATTCTGTGCTTGCCAGCTGAGTGGAATTCAGGAAGAATGTGTTCCTTCTCCTTTGCTTCATTGAGGAGCATGGAGATTCACATTGGGAGATGTTGGTTTTGTTGTAGGCCACCAGATTTGTGCTTCAGAATGTTCTGAACATCTTCTCAGCTTAAGAATTCTTATTCCAGTAGAGGGATTTTTTACATGGTGGTGAATTTGAAAAGGAAAAGAAAATTGTATCAAAGGTAATGGATTTTGTCCATTGCCTGCATTCTAATTTCAGATGCTTCCATGTTATTACTAAAGACAAGACAGTCAGGTGTGTATATGAGCTATGTTCCTCAAATAATGATTAATGGGTGTGGCAGAATATTTGCAATATTTGCTGCCATTTGCCCTCACTGAGCAAATTCAAAATCCTTTGTTTTCTAGACCTAGTAAAAATAGTCCTGACCCTGTGTATTAAACTGGACCCTGGTGAGTAACTCTGTAATCCAGGGCAGCTAGGTGAGCATTGCCCTGGGATCAGAAGACCTGAATTTAAATCCAGGCTCAGGCACTTCCTAGCTGTGTGATCCTGAGTAAGTCACTTAGCTTCTGGTTGCCTGAGCTTCCTCCTCTATAAAATGGGAATGATAACAATAGCACCTCCCAGAATCGTAATGAGGATTGAATGAGTTGATATTTATCAATGCTTGAAGGCTTGCCAGGTTTTTTTTTTTTACAAAATCATTTTATTTGACTTTGCAAACCTTCAAGCATTATAGAAATGCTAGTTTATTATTACTGTAATAGGTGCTGTTGTGATATAATCCCTATTAATGGGTAAACTCTCCGAGTTGTCTTTCTGAGTACAAGTTACTGGGTTCTGAGTTTTCTTAGGTGGGATTTGTCTAGTCTTTAAAAAAAAAAAATCATTGATGCCTAAACAGCTTTCTTGGTCTCATTTCATTGCTTCCTGGCTATTCCAGAGACTCAAATTTAACTATTTTTCACCCTTTTCTGTGCCAACTGATGAGAATTTTCAGCAAAGCAAGAGTAACTGCCTTGTCTGTCATTCTCTTAATGGTCTCCCATCCTCAAAATGAGTTCTTTTCTTGAGAAAACTGTTGGGTTATTTTTACCAGATTGAGGATATACAACCAAGGGTAGGGAATAAGTGGCCTTTGGAGTTTGGAAAATATTCACAATTTCATGGAAATTCAAGAATCGGCTTTTCAAATGTCATTATTATAAAATCTTTTCATATTCATAGAACTTCTGAGAGAATAAAAGACCTAACTTGTTCATTGCATGCAAATCAATAACAGTTATGTGGCAGCCACAGGTTAGAAAGGTGGTGGTGCTCAGTTTCAGAGAACTATCATGTACTGAATCATAGACATAATACTTTACTTCTATATCTATTTTGAAAAAACCTAACAAAAATAAATGCACCATAAATCAGTGTCCCAAGACTATGGGTGTCCAAATTTCATCTCAGATATAATCACTCTCTTTTCCTGGACTCCTGGGGTAGGAGGGAGCCGGGGGCGGGGGTAGGGAGGGATTGGGGAAGGAAGCAGATTCCTGAATAGCTTTCACAAGAGTGAGCTCCTTTTAGGAATCGTGACTTTTAAATGCTCCACTTCTCTGGAACAGAATAGGAGGTTGGAGACTCATCATGACTACAAACTTCTTGGAAGACTCTTAAGGTACTGAAAGCACACCCCCTTCTCCTGAAAGTATCTAAGGTGCTCCAGATACTTGAGAAAGATGCGCTAGCAAAGGACCATGTCTTCCCAATAGTCTTTTTGCATAGTCTTTAAATTTCTCTCTTTCTACTATCTCTTCAATTTCTTTCACCCAGTCGTTTTTGTTTCTTCTTCCATAATCAAGCCATTCTCCTTTTGCCACTAAAATGTTTCTCCTTCTAAGCTGAAAGTTCTAACATCTTTGTGCGTCATGAACCCTATTGAAGGTCTGATGAATCCTATGCACCCTTTCTTGGAATAATGTTTTTAAATGCATAAAATAAAACATATAAGATTACAAAGGAAACAAATTATATTAAAAATACAGTTAATAATTTTAAAAAGGTTCATGGTCATCAGATTAAGAACTCCTACTTTGGACTGATAGAAACTTTGAGGATGAGGACATTGTCTCCAGCATAGGGACAGAACTGAAGAATATGTTGCCATGATTGATACTCTAGAGACCTATTGACACTTTTTACCTTCCCCCCCATCCCCCCACGCCCCCCGCCATGAAGGTCACCTATTGATGTGAAAACCATAGGAATTTTCCATTCAGTCTTCAAGAAAACCTTCTTGTATTTGTGGGATGCTTCTGAATGAGTTCCTAATTACCCAGGTGAAGAGAAAATTGAACAGATTTACTGGTGATAAGTCCTCTGTCCTTCTATTTGCCTCCCTCTCTAAATCTTTGTCGCTATAAAGGTCATTTTTTTATTCTACCACTCTTTCTCTTCTATTTCTATACTTCTAACAAAACTTGGAAAAGCAAATTGTGTGTGTGTGTGTGTGTTTGTGCACTCATGCACCCACAATGAAATTCCTTCTTTAATTCTAGTAATGTGACTGGATGGCCATCCTTACTCAGTAGGCAGGGTAGATAATAAGTCACATAGGTAGATTTAATGAGAAAGGAAAAGGAAAAATTCAAGGGTAAGAGATAGACACAACCAATCCGAATACATTGAAGTGAATCTACTTTTCAGTGAAGTCTGCTAGCCCTGAATCCTTGACGTTCTCCTCCCTTTTACAATTGAATTTAAAAAAATTGATTCCATGGCAGTTAAAGTGGCAGAACTGTCACTTACCAGCAAGATTAACTTGCTCTGCTGAATACTGACATGAACTAGAGGAGGCTACAGCACACCTGGAATATAGGGGGATTCATATATATGCCGAACACCAACTCTAGACTCTTAGAACTCTAGGAGGTTAGGGATTACACCAGAATCCAGTCCTGAATATGGCAAAACTGAGAGTGAATTTTGTGTTCCCCAAGTCCAGGGCATCATCGAGTTGTCTGTGAGATTCCTAGGAGCTGTCTGGAGCAGCTCTTGAAAGATTTTCCTTCTGAGGACATGAGCTCAAGAAGTCCTACACCAGAAAATCCCATAGTTCTAACTTCTGCAGCATTATATGACATTAGAAATGTGGTCAATTATCATGTGCTGAAGAAACTGTCATCCAGAGAGACAAACTGTCATAATGTTATTGTAATAATGTCCCAGAACAACCTCTGGGTGCTCTGGAAGCTTCAGAGCTAACCTGGGGTCCTGGAGTGTTGGTTGCAGAGCTGGCAGGAGAGCTCATAGCCCAGTTATATCCACTGTCAACTTGTGTTAACACATGGAGGGGATGTTTTATCTTTAAAATATTTTATTGATGTCCTTTACTTTTTTTTTACATCACTGACACTTTCCAATGACTCCCCCTAACACTTACTTGTAAGAATGAAATAAAATAAAATAAATAAAACAAAACAAATTAACACACTGGTCACATGTGAAAAAAAAAGTACACGTAACATTCTGCACCTATAGTCAACTACCTCTCCTTTGGAAACAGCAAGCCATTGACCTGTTGAAATCACAACTGATGCTGAATTGACTATAGAAAAGATGTGATTTACATATATATATACATATATGTACATATGTGTGTATATATGTATATATATATATATATATATATATATATATATATATCAGAGCTTTTGGTTCTGGAAAAAAATTCCATAAAAGCAAACATATGAGCCTGACAATGGGTGACTGTTTCATCCATTTTCTTTAAATTCTTTCGAACTGATTCTTCCTTATTCTGCTATGACCCTCAGTATTCTCATCATGTTCTGTTCACTCTGCTTTCACAAATACTGCCAAGGTCAGAGCATCATGAACACATACAATTAAAGCCAACAAACAGGCTGGAGGAAAGATGGAAAAGAAGGTAATATCAATGCATATATTCTCTGTCCCCTTTCTGCTCCTTCTGTGCTTGTTGTTTTTAAAGAAGAAATAGATGGAAAGTGTCTTAAGAAATGACTGTAAAAGATTACCTTTAAAAGTCAGAGACTTATGGAATGTTAGAGCTGGAAGGACTAAAGAGACCATGTGCCAGGTGAGGAAATCTACCCAGAGAGAAGTGATTAACTCCAGGTCACCTAGCTAGTGAGTGGCAGAGCAGGAACTGGAAACCATTTCTCATGCCTGCCATTTCCACTCCACAATTTTTACTCTTTTCTAAAAGAATTGGGATCAGAAGGAGTGGAGGGAAGTTATATAATGCTTCCTTTTCAGTAGAACTATCCGAAACTTTGCAAATTCAGAAAAGAAACACCTGAGTTGTTTTTCCTCTCTGATAATACTTTGATAAAGATTTTTTAATTGATAATGAGACAGGAATCTTTGATAACATCCTGAAAAGGTATGTCCTGCTGAGCTCTTCAAAGCAGAAGATAGTAATGATTCCACTTTAGTAAATTCCTGTGTGTTTGGGGGTGTTTCTTAAAGGTCATTGGGGTTAAGTGATTTGTCCAATGTCACACAGCGTCTGAGGCCGGATTTGAAGTCAGGTCCACCTTATGCCAAGGCTGGTACTCTATCCACTACACCACCTAGCTGCCTTTAAATTCCTATTCTTTTGGAACATTCATTGGTTTATGCTTTGTTGAGTATGCCTTTAAAGTCTTGGAATAAAATTCTCTTTATAAACCATGAAGTTTTACTATTATAAGAAGCTGTATCTTCCAGGTTGGGGGTAGGTGGGGTGGGAATGTACTGGCTCCCTACAGGAGAAATTAATGCAGTTAGGTTTCATTTGGCATGTGCTTTTCTAAATAATATTTTTGGGTACAAGATCTTTTATACTCCTCACAGTTTCAGGCATTATGCAGAAAGAAAATGCTTCTAAAATGACTAACGGGTAATGCAAATTACTGAGCCAGTATGGAGTCTATAAGTACTGTATGCAATAAGTGAGGTGAATCAAGGGAGCTGGTATTTTCAAAGATATGTGTGGACCATGGTCTTTCCATTCTTTTCATGTCCTGCTTGATAGTTGTGGCAGGAGGAAAGACATTTTGACAACCCAGATTCAAAGCATCCTAGATTCCAAGCTAGGAGAGACTTCAGAGATCATCGTGCAACTCCCTCATTTTATAGATAAGGAAACGTTAGGCCCAGAGAGATGCCGTACCTGGCCCAAGGTCACAAAGAGAGTTAAGTACTAGATCCAGGATTCAAACTCATGATGTCTGACTCCAAATTTAATGCTCTTCTCATTACACCATACTATTTCAAATTATATTTATCATCCAAGGGAGTGCCTTTCTCTTATGAGCAAAACAATATGCCAAATATCTTGTTCCGTGTTTTCTACTGTAATCTCTTTTAGACTTTTTGTTTTATCATGGAAATTGATAAGCATGAAATTGTCATGCGCTTTGTCTAAAATAATCCCTCCCATCTCTCTCTCCCCCTCTCTCTCTCCTCTCTCTCTCTCTCTCTCTCTCTCTCTCTCTCTCTCTCTCTCTCTCACACACACACACACACACACACACACGCACACACACACACGCACACACACACACACACTCACACACACAGTGATATTTCAAGCTGCATTATTCACTGGGAGTGCTATTAACTACACCAAATTCTCCTGAAATAGCAACAATGGACAGCATCATCAAGGCTGAGCTTTTACCTAAAATTCACCATTTCTATCATACATTTGGCATTTCAGTTCTCTTAATTGAGTCACATTGAAATCCTGAGGTTGGGAGGAAAAGGCCTGCTCTCCCAGCTTTGGGCACTCATCAAAAACCCTGATTTAAGATTAAACCACATTGATTCAACAAATGTGTTTGTGTGTGTGTGTGAGAGAGAGAGAGAGAGAGAGAGAGAGAGAGAGAGAGAGAGAGAGAGAGAGAGAGAGAGAGAGAGGGAGAGGGAGGGAGAGAGAGAGAAACAGAGACAAACATAAAGAAATGGAGAGACAGATGACAGAGAAAGACAGAGACAGGGAGGATCATTATATAAAAACATACTGAATAATGTGTTCTGGTCTCATGTCTTCTCCCTTTGTATCTACCCTCTAAGTAAGATCATTAATTCCCATGGCTAATGACCATCTATATATGGTTGACACACAAATGTCCACTTGGTGGGGGTTTTTTTGGATTTTTGCTCTGTGAATTAGTTCTCCAAGTACTTTTCAAACTCAGGCATTTTTCTGGACTGTCACTACTGATTCAGCACCTTCACTGGGTTCCATATCAATAAATTTTTTGAACTGAAAATCTAGGAATATTATCCCAATACATGAACTTTAAATGGTCACCTTCAGGAGGGTGTTGCCATTCCTGACTCTCAGAGGACAAATTTATAATCTCTTTCTATAGCTACTTTAACCGGTATTTTAGATACGGACCTCCTGGGATGAAATACTTTTTTCTTTTGCATTTTTCACTGATAAATTTCAAAGGGAACTGCCTATCTACTCCTGAATTTTCCACTTGTTTCTATCTATAAGGCATCTCAAGCACCTAATTATAAGCCCAAAATACAAAGGGTTAGCATTGTTGCCATACCTCTGATCAATGTGGACCTTCCTGTTATAAAAATGACCAATCATCTCCCCAGTCTAGTTCTTCCTTGCTCAGAAATTCACTCATCTTTAACGGAGGCCTCAGTCATCTCTCATCTAGCTTTGGGTAATACCTCCTCACTTTTCAGACCTAATGCTTCCACTTTCACTGGTTTCACACAAACCACTCATCCTCCCTCAGGTCCTATTAGGACACTATACTGATTTCTTATTACATGAAAGAGAATGACCGAATTCCTTAGTTAGCACTAATTCAAACCTATTTATAGGTTTTCTTGGGCTATATGTCTTCTTATTCTCCCTATCCATCATCTGCTTTTCTAAGAAAATCTACTTCATATTCCCTTCAGTTTATCATTCCCGTTCCCAGGAACTCCTTTTCAAGCAGTTTCTGAGCCCCTCCCTCCTCTTGACTATATGGAAAAGCTGTGTATGGATGTGTGTTTTTCCAGTTAATCCTATCCCTTCTAAGTAATCAGCTCCCAAGGCCATGAGGCTTCACTTTTTTCCAAAAAACAATTGCATTTATCCCATTGCTCACAGAAACACAAATATTTTACTTGAATTGTATATTTGTTCAGTACTTGCATTAGTGTAGTTATCAGTACAATGTTCTATCAACATTATCTATCTCATGTTGTAAATTCTTTGAGTAGGGCCAAGATCGTGTGTATTTTCATCACTCTGGACAGCACCTCACAATAGTGCCACACACAGACAGGAACTCAATAAATGCTTTGGATGATAATGGCGATGATGATGATGTAATGCTGCCCTGGTTTGAAAATATCACAAATACAGGCCAATGTACCAGTTCTAGGTAAACTGCAGTCATGTGAATTGCTCCTCTTTCCACCGAGCTGTCACTCCTCATTATCAAAAGAGGTTACAGTGAGTTATAATTAGTATTTGCTGCCCTGTCAAATAATTAAGTGTAATAAAATGTTTTCAATGAATTTAATGTTAACATGGTATAATTAAAGCCAAGTCTTGAAATGCATTAGGTGTTTATTATATTCAATATTTTGTTTTCTCCCCCCACAACTGGAATTCTTGGGCTGTGCTTCCAACTTGCTCAAAGACTAAGAAGAGGGCCATTATTAAGGACAACAACATAGTCATGTCACTCAAATGTAAAATTGGTTTTGCACTGCCATGAACAACGTCATGCATCAGGAGAGTTCAAAGAATCATCAAATAGGAGTAATTTTTAAAAGGAGAAAACTGAGACCCAAACAGACTAGGTGACTTGCCTAAGGTCACACAATGGCACAGACGTCCATTTTTGGGAGGGGAGGGGTAATCTTATTATGGAAGTTTCCCCTCTTGCCTCCTAGGGTCTGCAGTGGTGCTGAAAAGAATGTTCAGGACTGAGTTCAAAAGGACAAAAAGAACTGTAAGAAAGAAAATATTTAACTACTTATTTCTAGAGGATGCAGTTCTAGCCATACAGCCTATTTGAAGGGTTCATAAATTGCAGACAAGGCTTGAACCTTCATCATACTATCAAAAGTCCCTTCTAACACTATAGTCTTTCAGTTTCCCAGAATTCCCACATAGATTTTAAATTCTTTTCTTCCCACAAAGATTTTTTTTTAAATCAGCAAAGGACAAATAGTCCCTGAAATAATGCATCAATCAAGGAACAAGAAGGAGGGCTCCAATTAAAATGAAGAAAACCTTTAATTTTTATTTAGGTATACTTGTACGGACACGTGTATATACAAATACAGATTGGATGGGTTTGCTTGTGGTTTTTTTTTTTTACATTTTTTAAGTTCATATAATGTAAGCATTTCAAAACAGCACTCAAATAAGTGCAAGGGAACTGCAAAGCAGGGCAGTACAAGCACAGGACCACACTGAGCTGGACTTTCGTACCCAGATGAACACACAATGAGAAGCTTCAATGGGGTGGAAAGCAGATTTCGCAGACTCATGGGTAACCTTCAACATGCCAGCATCTATTAAACTGTACAGACAATGGCAGCAAGTCTATTGTAGGGAGATTGGTCTCACATCTGAGAAGCTCAGGGGAGAATGCATGGGAAAAACTCAGTGATGCCAAACCAGAAACAGACCTGCCCATTCACAGCTGGGAGTCGGGGAGTAGAAAAAAAAATCAGGAAGTGCAAAGGGGGTGGTGGTGGAGGTGGTGGTGTTTCAAAGTGAAGCTGGTGACCACAACTCGGAGTGCGATGAATGGACAGTTGGAACGAAACTCTGATTTTGTGAAGTTAATAGAACCACCATGGCTGCTGTTAAGGCAATGGGGAAAACACAATTGTCTCTGAAAAATCCATTGATGCTTTTTTTTTTTCAAAATGAGAAGGGGGAGAATAACGTACCCTGGCCCTTCCCAAATCTGTCAGTTTAGATTCGTATCCATGTGTATGCCACATGTGATGCTGGCAGGACTCTTGGGAAGGAGGGTGGGAGGAGACAGTCCATGAAGACACAAACAGAAAACCAGACCAAACTCAAGTGCAGAACCATTCCTAAATCCCTTAGCCTCTTAGAACCAACATGCTGGCAAAACACACCACACAGGGCTCCTTAAACAATGAGGACAAAACACTGATCATCAAAAGTCATGTTGTTCTAGGTCCTGATGCTGTGAAGGCTTGAGATTGGATGAGTGCTATCCCCAGATGAGTCCCAGGTGTTAAAATGTCGTGGCCTCTTGGGACTCAATTCTCAACCATGTACATATTGGATGCTTCAAAGCTCTGTCTAATAATCAATGCATGTTTTATATCCTGAAAGTCTAGTGTTCTCACTTACAAAAGACATAAGAATCAAATTAATACTTTATTATCAAACACTATATACAACAGAGGTTGCTAATAATACAGAATTTAAAGAACGTAGTTTTTTTTTTAATGTTTTACTTGTCTTTCCTTTGCCATCCAAGAAAGTACAGTACAAAACAATATTCTAAACTAACACGAAATGTTACCTTGTCTATTGAAGGATACACAGTATCCACTAAACAGACTGATCCTTATTTCCCTGCTACATGTTGCAAAGCCCTTGGCAACCAGGAGTGCAGGTCACTGGGGTTGGCTGTCCCAGCCCAGTGACAGCCAAAGCTGCCCCTAAGGCTTATAGTTCCCCATGTTTTGTTTTGTTTTAAACACAAAGCTGCTCAAAAGTTGCACTGATTTCGTCCAAAGCTTCCAGAGGGTTGGAACAACACAAATAAAGGCCACCAGTACTTTCTGAATGTGACTGAGATTGCCCGATGCCATCAAGTAGCCAAGATAACTGGTAACTGCACTACCCACAATTACGCTATTTATAGGAGGTGTAGCACTCAGTCTACTGGCATTAATAGCCTTGCTTTTTTCACTTAATTAGCTGTGGCACTATGGTGAAGTAAAGGGGTCTAATTTCACTGTGAATAACATTAGTTAAAAGAAAATCCCTGACAATGGTAGAGAGGGCCATGAGTACATTATTTCATTATCTGTTAGAGACAAATGCTAGAAAACCACAAAAGTCACCATTTCTAAAGTGAAATTAGCACTGCTAATGTAAGTACAACTAACTGCGATCATTATAGGGCCATTCTTTACTCATGGTTATGGAACATGCAGCATTAGTTGGTTTCTCACTATTGATCCATTTTAGAAGATGTCATTCTCCTCACCCCCACCCACCCAAACCCTGCAAGCCTACAGTCCACAAAAAACAAAACAAAACAAAACAAAAAAGCATTGCTGAAAGCATTAACTTAAGGAGAAAAAAAATAATGATGTGAAATCTTATTTCAATGAAATGGTGACTGAAATCTACATTAGACTGTGGCTCTGTTGAGTTGGCTGAAGTTGTGAAAAATGGATTGATTTTACCTGTGTCTGATCTTGTCCCATGCAAGGACAGCCACTGCATCAATTTCATATACCCTCTGAATAAGATCAAGTGAGCCCAGATTATATTTGACCATGTGTCCAACTCTCCTGTGTGCCAGAAATCCATGGTTGCCTTTCACCCATGTTTTTCTAATTGAGGACTTCCCAAAAATCTAAGTAAGAACTTTATTCCCATTTATAAATTCTGTCTATTAACATCACCAATTTTTTTACACAAGTATTTTTAAAAACTAATATATAAAAATCCTTTTTTCCCCATTGGAATGCGTTTCATTTTTCACATTTGACATGTTCATCACAGTTTATGATTTTTGTTCATGATTCTGCTTTTGAAAGGCTTGGTTTCAACCAACATGTCGCAATTTTTAAAAAAAGGCTATGCTGTTGTCGTTTTTGTTGCCCATTGGTCTGACACATTTCCCTGACTATGCTTTGGAGTTCAAAGTTCATGGCAGCCTGGCCAGTACAAAACCCCAAGGCTTGCATTTCCTGGTGATCCATTTGTAAAATCCCATGTTGGCCATGCTAAGATTCTTTGAACAGGGTCATCCAGCTTTTTATTTTTCAAGAAACAAGATATTTCCCCACATTCCTAAATGTATCAAGGGATACCACATCTCTCACAAGTTTAAATAGGACAAGCATATATACTCACTCTCAGCATAAAGTATATCTAAATAATGTATTTTCTATTCTAGTGGATCTTTAAAAAAATATTTTGTTAAAGTCTTTGGGACCCCATCTAGTTAATCTCCTGTGGATAAACACATGTTCCCCCCTACTCTTTAAGCTGTATCCGAAAGGGAAAGAGTATAAAAGCAACAGATGAATTTTTATTCCAGTTTTCCCTTTTGCCCACCCAATCAATGTTCACTGACTCGCCTAGTGACAGGGGTTTTATTTAGTTAGCTTCCCCTGTGGTAGTGGTGGAAAGTGTAGCAAGGAGTGAGTTTCAAGGCAGGACCCATTTGGGTTTTTTTTGTTTTGTTTTGGGGCGGGGGGTAAAAGGAGAGAGTCGGGGGAAGGCAATAAAGCACTGGAGAACCAGCATTCCAGAATCTCATTTCCTCTGGCCAGTGATGTTCTTTCCTTGGTACATTATCATTTCCCAGAGGGATATGCCAGGCTATATACTCTATCCACTCATCAACCCTGGCTTGTCAGCCCTGGGGAAGGTCACTTTATTCATAAAAATGCCTCTTTGTGTTTATAAAACAAACAAACAAACAAAAACATTGTAGCACCATGGTGATCTATTTTCAAAGAAAAGAAATCTGGTATGCGCTTCCCAGTTACAAAAAAAAAAAAAAATAGAGAGAGGCACTCAACATACATACCCCCAGTGTACTGCTATCTATGGTACCATGCTTGCTTTGTGTTAATATCCCTACATGTAACCTCCTTTCAAAACAAAGCTTCTGCAATGGAGCACAAGTCTTACTGTCAGGATTTCTTTAGGACAGTCATTTAAAAAAAAAAAAAACAGAAACAAAAACCAGTGTCTTTACCTTTTAGAAGCCTGCTAATTTAGGAACTCCTAGAGGAAACGATGTTACATTATATCTATTCTTAATATCTCCCCTCCAGTCCTGACATGGTGACAAGATGCCCTGCGTGATCATCTTACAGTACTGAATGAGAAGGCATAAATATTAGATAGGAGAGGAAAATCCTCCTGGGCTCCTCCTTCACTGACTGCGTCTTTCACTATTTCTCCTTGGCCGCAGTAAGCTAACGGAGGTGAGTCCTTTGGAGACAATGCACGGGAGCATAAGAATAACTGGTGTCATTATAACGATTTGGCTTTTTCATCTGGAGTCCACTTAATTTGGAAAGGGTGCGAAAAATCATGAGCAAAAGGGAATGGGAGCCGAAACTAGTTATTCCTCCCAAGTTGTTGCTTATAGTTCAGGCTGAAAGGGGGAAAAAAAGAAATCTGACATCTGCAAAAACCAATAAAACGTCCCTTTCTTGGGATGAGCAGTTAGATGGATCTCTGATGTTCCAAGATCCCGATGTTTTCTGTGACAGGTTACGGGAGTACAGTGTGCTATAATGTCAAGCTCATCGCCAGGAGAAACAGCAGGATTGCCAAAAGCCGACTGGGTATCCTTGGTGTCTGGGCTGCGTTCTCACCACGGGATGGCTCGGCTGACTCATGTACGGTGTCATCTGTTCAAATAGAAAGCATACATTGCAATGAGATTTCCCATCCTTAATAACTCTCCTCTAGCAGCCTGCTGCTAACAGAATTCACTACCCTCTGCAAAGTAGGGTAATGAGCCTTGTGCCATCATTGACTTTCATGTCTAGGTAATCACTCATTATTTGCAACAAACAAAGGAAAGTCATAGAAAATTGTCCTTTTTTGGAAGTTATATAAAAAGACCAGAGGGAAAATGCTCACGTTTTGTGACCATAAGTGTATAAAGCACTCAAATTCACCTTTCCCCATGCACATCTGGTAGATGAGACTCGGAATATTTAAATGTTCCCTCCTAAGTCCAAAACCCTAATGTAAAACCATCGGTTCTTTGGAAAAGTAGTAACTTTGTTTTATCAGTGGTAGAAAGTAGCTGGCCATTCGCCTCATTTTAAATAATTAGTCTCGAACGTCTGGATGAATTTCCAAATTTGAAAAATTAAAGATGAAAGCAATAGCCTTCTAAAATGAAACATATGTAACACGAGTAAACCTCAATAAAGTGGTGCCCACCAGCTCTGCTGCAATTAGTACCTAACTATAATGTTATTTTTGTTACAAAACTTTCTAAATCTAGGGTTAAATTGCTTTAATATCTGTCTGGAAAGCCAGCATGGTACAGCATAGTGGTCGAAAGGGAAGAGAGGTGGAGCTAAACCATACATAAGTATCTCTTCTTGCCAAATATTGATTTAGAAAACTATATATTAACATTATCTATGTTTTCTTGTACTTTCATTTTGTTTAATATTTACCAATTATATTTTAATCTGGTTAGGGAACAGGGCTAGTAATACTAAATTCTCTCTGGCTGAAGCTTGTAATATAAATTATCAGCAAAGATGCATATTTTCCTCTAAACAAAAATGGATTAAGATGGTTGAACTTCCCTTCAGCCTCTTTTATAAAGTGATTTTAAGGAACTGCTCCTGACTTTTGAGGCTTTTTCTTATTGCATGATTCATATAAGGTTTAATTTTAAAACTAGGAATTTTATGGTGATTAATTCTTTGACATAAACTGTTCACTTGTATACCTAACATGGTCTGCCCATTTAATACTAAAAATCCTCTCACTTAAAAACTGGCTACTTTGTGGGTTTAGTTTGGGTATTATTCTATAGATGCTTAGGGTAAAATGTGGGTCTTTTTAGCAGAGATTCATTGAGTGTCAATGGAATTAAACAAGGAAACACAGGAATTGTCATGTTGTATCAGATCAGCAGTTCATTTATTTCATTCTGATGCTCAGACTCTTACAGAGACTCCAGATGAGAGTATAGTAGAATATATGCCTCACATCCCTCAGTTTCCCTACAGTGTTACGATGGATTTTTCATTCATTCATTTGCTTTTTGAAAACTCTTTTCCTTTTTGTCCTATAAACATGGGCAGGCAGCAAAGCTTGGTGGAGAGACAGTGAGCTGGCCTAGGAGACAGGAAGATTGGAATTCAAGGGCTGCCTCTGAGCTTAATGGCTATGTGAGAAGGTGAGTCAATTAACCTTTCAGTGCCCCAGGCAACTCCTGAAGATTCTAAATTGCTGAACCACTTGGGTAGGAGCTTCCTCACCTGGAGGTCTTTATGCCAATGAAATTACAAGTCTGGTTCAAAACAAACTAAGCTATCCTGTGGAACCAGAAAGCCACACAATTTCCTATTTGTGGTATAAAATTGGGGGTCCTCTTATCTCTACTAAAATGACCCAAGAAAAGCCTGGAGGGCTGTCTCTTGTTTTGGACTTCATTAATTAATTTGGGTTATTGTATTCACATCGAATATTATTTTAGAATGTGCCCACTTTTTCACTCATCATCTTTCCATGAAGAACTTCAATCTTCTTTTTTGTTTCTCCTTATAAGGAAGTAACTCTATATGTTTGATAATTTTAGCTTCCCTTCTCTGAAACATTTCATGGTCAACTTTCAGTATTTAGTCCTAGAGATCTAAAGGAGGTTAGAAAGGGGGGAGTGAAAAACAGAAGAATGGGAAGAAGAGAGCTGAATAAGGGAGGGGATATGAATAGAGCTGCCAAGTGCTTTGGAATCCTCCTTAATCTCTGCTATTATACATCTTAAAAATTCACTAAATAGGTATTTAACAGAAGACTTAGTCACAGCCCAACCAACACTTTGTAGGAGTTTTGGAAGCCCAAATATACTGTCAATCAAACTGAGGTAGTTTAAGAAATGCCAGCTCAAGTCTAAAAGGGCTCTAGCTGCTGACAGATGCTTGAGTTCGTTTGCCTTTCAGATGTATGACAGCATCAGTAGAGTCCCCCTACCTCCAATTATCTTTTAAAAATATGTTGCCTGCTCTTTCTCCTTGTATACTTTGAGAGTAGGATCCCATAAAGGTACATAAGGTTTACTAAGATATATTCACAATAGGGAATGGTGCCACATTCTCTTATTTATGTAATGGCTGCATACAGTAGATGGGAGATCCTACAGACATAACTGTACTTTGTGGCAGGGGCAGCTTGGTAATTATGCCATCCAACAGGCCAGCTGAGGGGAAAGCCTTCTCCCACTCTCAGAATTCAAGCAAAGTCTGTGAATATCACAATATCCTGCCAGCTAGTCAAGAGTAATGTCAGGAATTTAGGTCCTTTTATTTCTTTTCTGTGCCTCCCCCCTCCCTTTTAATAATAAGATAATAGCTTTAGATCTTAGAGATTATTTAACCTAGCCAATTCATTTTATAGATGAGCAAATTGAGTCATAGACAAGTGAAGTGATTAATCTAAGGCCTCTCGTGCAAAACCAGGATTTAAACTCAGGCATCGTAAGTGCAAGTTCCACATTTTTGCAACTGCACCCAACTGCCCCTAGAGTGGGTCCCGCAAGTGTGGTACAGTGGAATGAGCAATGAAGTGTTTGTGATCTTGAAGGCAGAAGATCTAGCTGTGAGTCCTAGCTCTTCCTTTGAGTAGTTCTATGACTTTGGGTAACTCACTTAATCTTGTGGGTCTCAGACTTCTCCCTCTAAAAAACGGGAATAAGAATAGTAAGGCTTCTTACTTCCCATATTTATTATGAAGAAAAAGTTCAGTAAACCATGATGTGCTCAATAAAGGAAGAGATCAAGACTGAGGCTGTGACTTCAATGATGCAGCAAAACTCCCTCTACCAGCATAAGCTGGCACCTTCTCTGCAACAGAGAATTGCTGAGAGCATTGAGATATTAAATGAGTTGCTTGGGGTCACAAAGTCAACTATTTTATTAAAGTGCCAAATCCAGCCCATTAAGGCAATATTGTGAAGGGCCACACACCCTGGGACTTTTCCATGCTTCTACGTTGCTTTCGACTAAAGTGGGACCTTGATACAAAGGGGGTCTATGACAAGAGAAGATATGAGAAACTGATTAGACTATTTGGTGGATTTTCCTCTTTTCAGGTTCTTATGCATTCTATTAGACTTAAATTACAAAATATTCTTTGAATTGCGATACAAAATATACTCAAACAGATCAAATCAGATAATGCTAATAAAGCAACTTACATCATACCTGGAACATAGTAGATACTTAATAAATGCTTGTTCCATTCTCAACAGAATATTCACTTAAACATGTGATTACTTAAAATGTCAACAATCCCAGATATGTCTTAGAAAATGCGCAATTTAAAAACTCTCCTACCTAACCATATTTCATCTTCACAGTCAGAAAAATCAAATCTATGAACTCTTGAACCCTGGAACTCTCTAACTTGGATTAAATGAGGGATCACTGGCAATATTTTTGAAGCTAGTATCCAAACTTGGCTTGACCTATTACCACCCTGTGACTGTGGCAGGCAGAATATAAGAGCACATACAAAAGACAAGTACATTCCAAAGACAGGTAAATTAGTACACAATGCAAATGGCATGCAACTCAATTCTTTCAGACCAACTGGATTTATTAAGGTTGTGTCTATGAACAGTAGATGAGAAGGAAAACAAACTAGCCTGTCATCTGGTGACTTTTCTGGATTTAACAGCTAATTCAAAGATGTTTGACAGAGCTTTACATTTCATGTGGTTGTTTGACTGAACTGCCCATGTTGCCCTCTTGCTGTGCTACTGCATATACATTGTCTAAGCCTGTGTAGCTCATTATCCTGTCCTACTTTGCTCAAGGCCACAAAAAGCTCAACTAGAAAGTGGTTGAGGCAGTATTTGAACTCAGGTCGTACCAACTCCAAGACCAGTAATATGTCTACTACTACTCCACCTAAATTCCTATATGGTCCTTTTTTATCTCTAACATTCTATAATTCTTTACATATGCAAGGGGAAAAAATGACAATATTAAAAAAACTCCTTATTATTCACATAAAATGCAATTTTTTTAAATTAAATATTATCAAGCTTTCTGTCTAGGAACAAAAGTATCCATTTTTTAAAAAAGTACATACACATAAACACAAATACATTAACTTTTTCATTAGAATGTTTGCAAAATCTACCTGATACCTGTATATATCAGAGTAGAAATAGTTGATTTTTTTTTAATTTTAATAAGAAAATATTGTATAATCATTTAGCAAAAAGTTTGGGAAAAGAATTAGTTTGAAGGAAAATATGAGTTATCCTTCTGATTTGTGGAACCAAAAATTCTACTTTGTATTGTTGGATTCAAAAGTAACTTTCTAAACCTCATGACTTTTCTAGTAATAAAGTGGCTTTGTCATCTATAAAGCTACCAAATTAAAAGGACATTTCATTACAATGATTAAAAAGGATAACTTCTGAAAATATTACGAGAATTCAATTGAACAAACATTAATAAATTACCTACTATGTGTGGAAAAGCCTCATAGCAAGTACATAGAAGGCTGGGCTCATGAAAACATAAATTTAAATTATGCCTCTGACATTTACCAGCTGGGCATAAATCATTTAACCTCTATTGCCTTAGACAATTCCTTAAGATTTAGCCATGACATCAACTGGGTTGTATTTGGTAGATGGAGTTTCCTGTGAGAAATCACTAACCTTTCACATATATGCAAAGCACTGTACTAGGCACTAGGAATTCAAAGACAAAAATATGGAAAGCGATGGATAGTAATATTCTTTAGGTATCATAATTTCTTCTACCCCACTCACCTACAATTAGAACCTTAATGAATCATTATTGTTATTGCTATTAGATAGAGTTATTAGATAGAGCAAGTCAATAAACTATGGTCTTCCAGAGCACCACTTCCCAATATATGTTGTCTCCCCCATTAAGATGTAAGCTATGTGGGGCCAGGGAATATCTCGTTTTTACATTTATGTCCCTAGGATTTAATGCAGTGCTTAGCATATAGTTGACACCTAATAAATACTTTTTCATTCACTTACTTAACAATTAATCCCTCTACAAATTTTAAAACACCAAACAAAACCATGAAAAAGATTAAAAACAGCTACTCCATTCATCAGTGAATAGGTCTCAATTAAGTGTCTACTATGTACCAGTCACTGGAGGATAACTTCACAGTTGTGACCCTGGGTGATTGCGATAACAGCAGTGCTTTCTACATACAGAGGACTGAGAAAAGGGTATGAGTCTGAAGGAAAAGATAGACTTCTGTTCTGGATATGTTGAGTTTAAGATGACCATCAGAATCTAGTTCTGTCAAATGAGTTCAACAGCTCAGAATCACAGAATTTGAAAGCTGGAAGCGACCTAATCACCCCATTTTGAAAAATGAAATCTCCTCTACAACACACCTGACAAGCTGTCCTTCAGTCTCTGCTTCAAGATAGCCAATGAGAGGGATATATACCACCTGAGCTAGCCATTCTACTTTTAGACAGCTCCAATTGTTAGGAAGTCTTCCCTGATATTAAACCTAAATTGTCTACTTTTAACTTCTACTGAATACTTGTAGTTCGACTCTTTTAGCCCCCAAAAAGGACATTTTAAATACCACCAACACATAACTCTTCAAACACTGCACATAGCTATCAATTCTCCCCGCCCTCTGAATATTCTTTCTAGACTATGTACCAGGTGTTCCTTCAACTTCTCTCATATGATTTGTAACCAAGGCTTTTTGCCATCCCAGATGCCCTCTCCAGATACCCTTCCAGCTAAATTATTTTCACTCAGAAATGAATATAACACTACAGACAAGGTCCATCCAAAACCTTCTTAGTCCTAAAAGTTATGCCTTACTTAAAGCAGTCAAACTTTTATTAACTTTCATGCCTGCTAGAGTATGTTGATGACATATATTGAATTTGCAATCCACTAAAATTCTTCCATCTTTTTTACCCATACAAATTTCTGTCTAACCATGCCTTCCTCATTTAGCACTCGCAAAACAGATTTTTTTGACTCTACGTGTAAATTTTTATTTCTCCTTACAGAATTTCATAATTAGGTTCCACCTAGTGCTCTAAGAGCCCAGAATGTCAAAGACACAGTCAATCAAAAAAACTCCCCAGTATAGCCACAAGTGAATTAAAATGTAATTGGGAAACTTGAGTAAAATATATACATACATTGCATATATGTGTGTGAATATATATATATATATATACATATATATATATAGTTATCTTTAGCTCTCTCTGCCAGTCTCATATCATTCCGATGTTGAGAATTCCTGACACTATTTTTCAAGAATCATACTATGCTCTTATGTTTCTCATATGTTATCCGCCTTTGCTTTCCTCTTTTGAACATATCCTTTTAATTTCTAGATTGGTTGGTGAATTTCCTGTGCTTCCATACCAATCTCTTCAGACATTTTTCCCACTTTTCTCCTCAGTGGAATGATTTCCCTTTAAGTCTTCCGAACGTCATTCTTCAGGGTTTCCCATTCCTACTTGGCTGACTTCGGTTGTGAAATTTGAGTTCATGGAAATCTACAAATCCTAACTTCCTCAGAATCCTTTGAAATCTTCTCAGACTGTGCTTAGATATCCTTTTCTCTATCACAGATTACAGGAGGAAGTGGTCACTTCCTGACAGGGTTCTGATTATTTTTATTGCACTAACCAGTTTGTCCCTGTTAGTGAGAATCAGATCCAAAATGAAATTTCCCCTTCTGGTTCTTCTACCATTTTAAGGATGAAGTTGTCATTAAAAGAAAAATCAAAATACTATTATCTGGTCTGCTTCCAAGAGAAAGAAAGCTGCGGCAGAGAGTTACGTAACCAAAGTCCCCCATCACTACTCTATCATGTGTTTTTTCCAGGTTGATGCCCAGTCTATTTCTTTTCTCCTTCTGTGTAGTCTATCATATACTCTAATGACAAGTGTTTTTATTTCTCCCTCCATCAGTCTTCATCTAAATGCTCTCCACCACACTTTTTACACAATGGTTCCTGAATTTCCTCGCACAAGTATGCTTCCTTACTATTCTTAGGTCCTCTAGTTCTTCTTGCTTGTTGTCCAAAATTTGGATATTTGTGCATATTCATTTGATGCTGCTGTTTTAGCCATCCCCTTTCACAGATTTTGTTGCTTGTAGACTTTTGGCCTTTAACTGCTATTCTCTATAGTTACTCTCTGTGAATCTAGCTTGGTGAATATACAAAAGCAGTTTTTTTCCCTCCTTCTGATGATGGGGAATGGGTGCACTAATGATAGAATATAGTGTGGGTAGGACACATGAAAAGTATTCAAAACAACAAGGAATGAGTTCCATGTATTTTAAAGCCATTTTGATTAAATTTGCAAGACAAAATATATTCTTAAAATCTCAGAAAACTAGTATCCAGCTCTGAGAGGGAGGCTCTTTCCACTACGCTCTCCCTGTTTTCCCACATATAAGTAAAGGTGATGAGAAAGTACAAGTTGAAAAGATGTTCTGACTAGAATGGAAAAAAGGAAGAAAGACTTTGGGAAGAATTCTGAAAGGGTAACAGGTTGTAGGGGAGGATAGGGAAAGATTGTAAAGGTGAAAAGAAGAGGACACATTAGCACTGCCAGCAGGACTGGGGAACTGTGGGGAGGGAAGGAATGGTTTTAAGAATGCCTTAGGTACCAGTGCCACACAAAGAAATATCGAATCTTTTTATAGTCATGACTAGTGTCACAAAGGGAAGGTATGCAGTGTTCTATCCTCTTTGGAGTCCTGTAGCTGGGGAGAGAGGACGTTTGGGGATAAAAAAAGAGCAGGAAGTAAAAGGAGTGGGAGAGAACATTTTCTTGGGTAGAGTAGATGACTTACATGACCAGATAAGGCAATCTTGAGGAACAGAAAGGGAGCTGTAGGTGGTCATGAAAAAAAACAGATTTCAGGAGGGGGATGAAGGACTGAAAAGCACAACTTTTTAAAGCTTCCCCAAGCTCTACACCCAAATAAAGTTTTGAGTTGTACTCCCTTTGCATCTTTGAGGAATCAGCTTTAGTTCAGTAAGGGAACACTCTGCTTATTGCTAAGGGTCTCCATAAAGCCTATATACAGTAGCTCTACTCTAGGGCCATTTCTGCCCCAAACTTGCTCTGTGACAGGAGGTAAGTCATTGTTCTCTCAGTATTAGTTTTCTTGAGAGGAAAATGAAGGAACTTGATTAGATTATCATCAAGATCCCTGTTAGTTCTAGGATTCTGTGAGTATATATAAAAATATTACTTGCTTGAGTACTCAATTTCTTCTACAATAGTCTGAAGGGGATAATGGAGCTTCCCAAAATAACTAATTCTTGGTAATAAGATCTGGTAGATAGATGCACCTTTCATTTACTTCATGGGCAAGATGTGGAAAAAATTAAAATGCTTTAGAAAGACATGAATATTTCCATCATTAAAAATAATTTGAAGAATATGCTAATCTATAGTGTTTATTCAGTTTAACTTTCCCTACAGCTCATTTACAGTGCTAACTGTAACAACAATCCCTGTTGGGCTTGAAAGTGAACTTGAAATCCCGTTTCACAACTGTATTTCTTGAAATAAAAGTTAAAGTTACAAGTAGTTGGAAATCTGTTTAAATCAGGAATCCCTTATGTTACAGTTTTGAAACTATGAGATCTCCCAAGGAGAGTATGGTGGAGGGGTACACTGATGAAAGAATCTGGGGCAGGTAGGAAAAGGGAAAAGTATTCAAAACAACAGGCAAGTGGTCCCATGAGTAATTTCTAGCTATAGTCTTTCTTCCTACTGGAAAGGACATTAATTTGTGGGTAGGATGGAGCACAGTAGCTCACGACATGCCTCCTTTCCCAGTGGAAGTTAACTATGGAATGAGAGGAAGAGGTGGTAAGATGGCAAAGTGGTCAGGCTTTGCCATTGGCTATTTGGTGACTCCTGGCTCACTCTGAATCCATTGTGTGTGTATCCATATGCAATAATACAAGCATTATATTCTCCACTTTATAAAAATGTGAATTTCATTTTGTTCACAAAGGAGTTATCCAGTCAACATTATAGCTACATGATTCAGGGACAGTTTGATAAAGAGCAGGGGGAAGAAAGAGGAGAGCAGAAGAATAGGCTGAGTCAATATTTTATTTATTCCCAAAATAATAATGACAAAAAGCTTTATTGGCATAGCACTTTAAAGTTTAGATGACACATGTGTGTACATGTGTACATGTAACAAACATGTAATATACACACATATATGCAGGTAATAAAATCTATTTTGAGATTTAGCACAACTCTGTAAAGTAGTTTACCTTATTTCCAATTTACAGATGGCAAAACCTGAGGCCTGGACTTGGACTTGCCTTTGGTTATATAGACAGTTAACTGTAAGCTATGGGCTTTGAGTCTAGGTCTGCCTAATTCCAAGTAAAACATTCTATTCCTCTGCCATGCTACCTATCCCAAACTACCTCAGTCTTAGAAAATGGAAAAACTGTTGGATTTTGAGTGATGCAATCCAAATTCAAAACCCAGTTTTGATGCAATATGCCTTAGAGCAAATCATTTAACCTCTGTGAATTTTAGTTTATTCATTGGCATAACAATGCAGATTCTTGAATTACTTACCTCACAGGATTATTGTGAGGAATGTACCTTGTAAACCTTTAAAGGGCTATACAAATATGAAAGAATGAGGATGATGATCATGACAAGATGTTGACATCATGATTGTAGACTATTTTATGTAATTTGGGATCCAGAAAGTAACACACCTAACTATGCTATAAAAATAATATTTAAAATTTTAGTGTCGGTTAAAGCTCATCATTTCCCTTTATCAACTGCATATGGAGTGATAAATTTTGAATCAGCTACATGTTATTCTCAGTTAATGATCTCATTACTTTTTTCCATAGATGCTGACATCATGTAAAATAAAATTTAACAAACATACAGTAGTCTAACAGTAGGAAAAGAGATTCACTTAATAGACACAATGGTTCATCGGCATGCAGGGAAGATGTGAGAAAAGGCAGT
Organism: Bettongia penicillata ogilbyi; assembly: GCA_023548195.1. NCBI lineage: Eukaryota > Metazoa > Chordata > Mammalia > Diprotodontia > Potoroidae > Bettongia > Bettongia penicillata. The sequence continues at coordinate 435,801 of JAJHZJ010000542.1, read as the reverse complement.
GATCTGAATATTCTATGAAGGATTCTACGTTACGGTGCTACATTTGATCAATCCCATGTATCCAAAAAGTGCCACTTTTTATCTACCATGCGCTACCCAGGAATAATAGGGAAAAAAAAAATGAGGTAGATCATAAGTTATATTAGCACTGCTAGAAATGAACACAAGCAGAGCAAGTATACCCATGCAAACATGCAAAGAGGAAGAAAGGAAAAAAGTACTGAAGCACCAGAGAGAGAGACGCATTGGTTAGAAGAGATTCTCTAAGCATACTAACCTGCTGGTTCTAATGAATTTTCTACTTTGTCGTTAACATCGAAAACACGATCATGAACACCTATAGTTTTCATACAGCTGTCTATAACGAAAATAAAGATAACAGCCAAATATGTTAGTGAGACACCCTTAAACGCCCCATTTTCCTTCTTTTTTTCTCTCTTTCTCTTTTTTTCTGTTCATTTAAGTATAGGTTATTTTTAATTCTCTGGTATTTATTATTCGAGGGCCAATATTGTCTTCTATTTGCTGTACATATACCACAGTCTAAGAAACAACAAGTTAGCGAATGCTATGTACTTAATAAAAAGCTTTATGAAGAATGGTAAGAAAAAAAATATGATGAAAACTGAAACATGAATGCTGATATACAGAACAGATACCACAGAGGGTTTAACAGTAAAAAGTTTTACCATAGCTAACCAGACCACACAGTGAGGCATGCACTAGGAAAGTCACCCTCGAAAGATCATTCTCCTGAACTTACTTGCTGGACGAACAAAGACTTTGAGCTTTAGACAGGACCTCCTTCCGTTATCCGGGATTGCTGAGGCTAAAAAGGTAAAAACAAGGAAAGAAAGAAGAGAAAATGGGAAAATAAAATCTCTAATTATTCTGCATTTCCAAATATGAAATAGTTCATATCAATCTGTCTTCTGAACAATATTTTACTTCTTCTTTTGAAATGAAAGTTTCAGATCTAAAGATAACCATTCATTTAATAAACATTTATTAAGGGCTTACAAAGATGGAAAATGGACATAATCTCTGAACGGAAACTTTTAGTTAATGAGACTATCATTTGAGAAGAATAGTTAGATGGACACTTTCCTCTTTTAAAATGACTAGACAAGAAACTTTATCTCACACTTCTAATTTTATTCATTCCTATCATCTCAGAAGAATAAGAAAGAAGCCACATAAGGATCTTAATCTATAGAAATAACATCTTTGAATTTTTTTTCCCCAGAGACACAATTTCTTGGCTAAATCTTTTAACAATTCTCTCTAGAGAAAATAGAGGAAGTTTTATCTGTCATGATTTCAAAAAAAAAAAAAAAAACATACTTCTTCCTTACTACAAAAACAAAGCCCACCCTAAGGCCCAAAATGAAAGTAAAAATTAACTATAGTGATGGTGGAGAATTTAACATAAGCTTGTTTTATTTTCTGAAGAAAGGCAGAGCTTCACGCTCACTGAAAGCTTATCTGTCTATAGTGTAGGTAATTCACTTGGAGTCATTACTATGAACTTGGTTCCATGCTTTAGCTAACTAACCTAACATCATAACTACACAACATAACATCATTACTACATCTTCCTATTATGAAAACAATGGCACTTTTTTAAAAACTCACTACAAAGAACTTTTTAAAAAAAATTCTTTAAATGAAACATACTTTATGTCATAAATGATTCGGTGAAAATCACTAGCAGTATATGAACTTAAATTTCCTTCATGTTTTAAAGATTATTCTTCTCCTAATATATAAAGTGTGAGCATCAAAGGGTATTACAGAAACCTCTAAGACTGCTTAGTAAATGCCTGTTTTCTCCTTAATCATAAATAACTTAAATGAACATTGCCATTCTCTTTTCCTATGTGTTTTCTAAGAGTGGACCCTTTGTTTAAAGGAGAGAAAGAGAAAGCGATGACAGTCAGGAAGCACACAGATTTACAATTAGATTTGACACCATCTCAGCTATATAAAAAGAAAATTTGATTTTTTTCTTTTTTTTGTTAGAAAACTAAAATTATTCGTGTACACATACAGAAAGACTCTGAAAGGTGAGAGTCTACAAGAGGATTAAACTAATTTAAAACATGTCCTCTCGTTGATTAGTGTAGTTAGCATAAATTGTATTCTACTGGAGAACTTAAAAATTCGACACACAGAAAGAAAAAAGAAAAAGCATAAAAAGCTAAAATAATCCTGCTTCTCTTCCCTGGCACTTGCTCAGGACTAACTAACTGCGTGTGCAAAATTGCCTTTCGTTTTTAATGGAAAGGCCAAAAAAGTGCACAGAAAAGTTGCTTCTTCCTCCCTCCCCCACCCACATATTCTGACAAGCAGTTAAAAGGTGCTAACAGCTGGCTTTGCTGTAGGCATTCATTAAATCAAAGTCAGAAAAACTCCCTCTACTGACATTTACAGTAACTGGTGTGCTATTTAGGGGAGAATATTTGCACTCTGTGGTTTGATCCAGGAAATGGTGTCCTTCCTGTGGCCCTTTATTACAAGAGTGCAACTCATTAGACCATACCCACTGCGTGTAGATATCTCTCATTTACTAAATGAGATTGATCCTTTTTGCCAGTTTCTGCATCATTCATGGAAGGCGGTGTTAGGTGCATCCAATGCTTTCTGCATTGTCCCATACAAATTCTAAGCTGAACTCATTCGGAACTCCTGTGAACTGATTTACCACGAAAAACTTGATTTTATAGGTGATACAGCGAGATATGCCAAGTTCAAGGCAGTATCAAATGTTTCATTGTTTCTGTCTGGAGGTAGTTGGATTTTATACAGGTCTTTTAAATTTCTATTTATCAGGGACCTTGTAAATCTAAGTGAACACCACCTTATGGCTCATATAAATAATTAACAGCAATCTTACATTATACAAGAAAACAGAAAAAGAAATTCTTTGAGAAAATCTATTTGTATTTTCACCAGCCTTTTAAAAGGGGAAACATGTATAGCACAACATATTGTATAGGCTCAGCTGCACTCTTCTTTGAGGGAAAAAGGATAAAAAAAAAATTTATATTATCTTAATCTGTCTTTTCGCTTACCTTCACCCCACCCAGCTAATATTCTCTAGTAAGTGAAAGCCTGTACAGTGAAAACATAGGCTGGGTACAAAATTTTCCATTCTAACAGTTGATTGATACGACTTGTGGTACATACAGTTCAAGTTCAAAGATAACTCTAGCTCTACATTTACAATTCAAAGAACAGATGTTAGGTACTGATCACATGAATGATGAAATGCCTTCCTGCACCCAAGGTTCTTTATTCTACATATTTCTGGCAAATGGAGTAACCTCCACATTGCCTGCAGATACAACTCCATTTTGGGAGTCTTCTCTCTCTTCGTATGCCTCCTCGCAAGTGTCTCCTGGCACACCTTAGCCATCAACGTATAGAAAAAAAGTCTAACATTTACCAATCTCCTTGAGGAAATAACTACCTGCTCCAACAGGTGCTTTCAATGAACTTTTATTTCTTTCCTCCTTTTCCATCCTTTTCATCTTGCAATAAAGGCAATGACCAGTTTACTTTCCTTTTCTGTCCAAAAGAACTACCCACAGGGAGGCATCAAGAGGACTTCTCTCATCTGTCTTTTTTATACACATACCACATAAACTTACCATTCAACTCCTGCCTTAAGAGACACACTTTTCCTCCTCTCCCATGTGCTGTTTTATTGTTCATTTTCTTGTTTTCCACATTCAGCATAGAGACCTTTCTATAAGCCAACCTTATTCATTTTCCCACTCTAGGTGTGGAAAGATGGGAAAGTAGATATGTGAACTATTGCCTGAAGTAATCACAATACCGACTTCATGGTAAGCTTAAAGGAGGGTTTCTACTTTTTTGGTGAAATGGGAAAGGGAATGTATAGTCACTTCTAGGCCCCCAAATGCTTTGCCATAAGCAAATAGGGAGGAGAAGAAATGGAACATTTCAGAATTTAAGATAACATAGTTGAAGTCAATGAATTCTATAAAGAAAATTTCCTCTGGGATCACAATGCAATGGAAAGAGCACTAGCCTTAGAGTTCAAATCTCACTTCTGACACATTATCTGTGTCACCTTGAGAAAGTTACTTAACTTCTCTCTGCCTCACTTTCCTCATATGAAAAATGTTGGGGTTGGGCTAGATGACATCTGAGGAAGCTTTCAGCTCTAAATTTATCATCCTATGATTAAGAAGAGAGGTGAGTGCTAAGGATGGGATTAAGAGGGGAAAGAGTCAATATTCTACTGACTACAGTGAAGTCACAACTGAAGAATGAAAAACACTGATATGTGCTAATAGAGGTCTGTTTATGTGTATGCATGCACACACACACACACACACATACATACACACACCCCACAGTAATAAAAGAGCCAACTTAACAGTGATAATATTTTCTTTACATAGACCAAAATCACATGCAATATAGTTAACAGGAAAATTATGTAATTAACTATGAAACTTATGGAAAACTATCACCTATTCCTAAAAAACAGCAATGCCATATTACAGAATGGATACAATCTAAAGGATATCCTAATATATTTGATACACTAGTGAAGCTTAACTGCCCTTTAGTTAAGGGAGACACTATTATCAATTACTTTGTAACTGCAATAAAATTCTCAAACTAGTTTGGTATTACCAAGAAGTACAAAAATTACTCTTTGGGGGAGGAGGAGCTAGAAAATAGAACAGTGATATAGGGACATTAAAGAAAATTATTTCCAATTCCATTAACCTAATAGCAACCTTACAAAAGAATCCCTATGGCCCATTGCCTCTATTAATCTGTAATTTACAAATCAAAACCTTGCAATAGTCAGCGAAATAAATTTGGGAAATAAATTCTTAGTTAAAGGACCACTATATCAACTTGGCCTAAACTCCTAGGCTTTTTACCACATTGGCCAGTTATCTTCTCTATGCCATGACTACAGATTTGATCTGTAACTCTAGGCAATCCTGAAAATTGTGAAAAAGCATATGACTCAACTGAAATCTATCACCACTACTGAAAAGAAATTATCTTCACCTTAATTTTAAATACTGACTTCTTTTAAAAACTACACTAGGTATTATAAGTACACATAGAGGCATGTACATCGATATGTACATATGTATAAATGTGTACATATCAATATAACATATAATAACCCTAAGTATATACACACTATTTAAGTCAGTTCAGAATGGAAACTTTCAGGAAGGCCAATAAAGAGAACTCAGATAAAGCTTGGCTCACAAATGGCCCTTGGAAATCAAAAGCTTCCCAATGTCTGATTTTTTAGACTGAGGGGCTTGGATATTAAATTGCATGTTCTGCCTACTATTCTTTTTCTCCATCAGACCTACTTGGCATACAATGTGCTATGGTCACTACTGAACAATCTGATCTATTACCACCTTCATTCTATTGTTAAAGTACATTTCAAATACACCTTGAAAGAAAGCAATTATAAACTATTGCTTTAAAAATGCTGTAAGAAATGTAACAACTGATTCTTATCACAGCATTTAAAAAACCATTCTTCCATTTCCTTTTCCATGCAGCTTAAGGTTTGTTTTTAGTAATGTAGCCAACCTATACTGTCTGAACCAAAATGAAGTCTTATTTTAACTCCTGATCTCCTGGGTGAACTCCACCATACTGGCACAAAAAAATGGATACAATAGGAAAATTTTCTCTCTTGTAAAAGTGAAATCTTTCAATGCAAGAAAAATCAATTGGGAGGTGGGAAAAAGGGGAGCCAGTGGTTTAATTCACCTAAAATGAAAGGGTTGGAAAACAAGTCGAGCCTATTCTCTGAAACGAAAATATTCAAGTTATATAAAACCTATCTTGACAGGCCATAGTATCAGTTAAAGCATAAGCATATTTCAATTGGTTCAAACGGGAGTCTGAATAGTCAATGGTAATGACTTTCCTTTGCTACAGAAAGATGGAATTGAAGGTTCTAACTGTGGATATATTTCTAATCTTTTTATATGAGAAGTATAGAAAAATCCCTTCTAGAACCTGGATTTGTTTCACCTTTTCAAGCACAATATCATTCTCATTAGTCAATTCAACATTCTGCCTAACCTTACACAACCCTTAAATCTTCATTCCCAAAACTAAAAGCATTTTCCTTTTCCGTATCCAATGTCAATCGTAATGCTTTGGGAAGTTTTATTTTTGAGACTAGTCAGCTGCTTTCTTCTTTTTAAAGAAATGGGCGTGTGTGGGAGCATTAAAAATGCAATTTTCCATTATGTTTGCCACAGGCAATATTTCTCAATTTGTGCAAGTCAAAAGAAAAGATGGGCTATTAGTTGTTAGCAGAGCTGAGCTTTTCCCTGTTGGTTTTCATGTGGTTTACCATATAACACAAATGTATGTAAATTAGCCAGGTAAATGCAGAATTAGATATTAATATTCCTCTCACAATGAATGCTAGAAAAGTAGCCCAATTTACATAAATGGTACTACACAAAAGTCGACTGGAATTTAATGAATCAATAAAACACACTTTGTATGTATGGAGGGGGAGAGCAGAATGGAAGAAATGGTGACGAGTATGATAAATATTAACCAAGGCCACATGAATCTTTTAGAAAATGGTTAACAGACCACCTAAAATAGAAGTTGCGTTTCTTCTTGGTAAAGGAAATACCAGAAATGATTTAAAATGTACTAATTGTTCTAGTTCTTTTAAAAATATTCATAAATGTGAGCACTATATTCATTTCCACAGAAGGGACAAAAGCACCAGTTAGTCTGTGACAGGATAAATCTCATTGTTCTGCTTGTTGGAACGTAAAAATCATGTACATTTATTACTTACTCATTCTTGATTCCTGCTTTATCAAGCATGCATCCTGAGTGAATTGTTTGGCTATGCAGCTGCAGGTGGTTGCTAATTTTGCCAACATGTTTGATTCCACCTAGTCAGCCCTGTCTCTGTGCCGAATCAGTGGCACATTCAGGTCAAATCCTTAGACGTAAGCATTAATGGAAACATTTGCTGCTCAGGCTGGTAGTCTTGTGGAACCTTAAAATTTCATATCGAAGTACATATTAAATTGCACTGACTTTGGGTAAAGACTTCCTTAAAAAAATAAGAGCAGAGAAAAGGGAAAGTTGAACAGTGAAAAATCCAGTAGAAGTGCCATTAAAAAAAGAAAAAAAGATTAGGATGTGGAGCTTAGAGGAACCTTAGCATCACATCATCTGTATTAGACAACAATATTCTGCAGATGAAAATGTAAGCCCAGTGAGATGAAGACACTTGCCTAAGGTCACAAAGGTAACAATTGGTATTTTAACCCAAGTCCTCTAAATCTAACTCTGAAATCTGTACTCTTTCCACTGGACCACACTGTCTGACAAGGAGAAGTGCCTGAGGTCTAATCTCATTCAATAAAGAAATCCTCAAGTACCTATTCCCATTCAATTCATCTTTTCTAACCACTTAGAGAAATGTTCCCAATGTAATCTTATCATTATTTAAAATGAAGAACTTTTATGCTAAAAGATAAATTTTGGCAGACCCATTAGTATTCTATAGCATCCTCTAAAATTTGCTGTGGGGACAAATATAAGAAAAACTTGCTTTCCACAGAGATTTCTGAGAGGTGTTCGATATAGCAAATATTTGAACTCCTACTAGATGGCAAGACATTATTCTGAGCACTGGGGGGATAGAGAAATCTTTAGAAGGCACAGAATCTGTAATTACCATGTCTATATACATCTACATCTACATACATCAATAAGGGGGGGGTGACAAACATTTCTTCACTAGAATATCATTTGTAGTCCACAGCACTGTGTGGATTGGAAATAGGTTGTGTGTGTGTGTGTGTGTGTGTGTGTGTGTGTGTGTGTGTGTGTGATATAACATATGGCCAAGAGTTGAGAGATTGGATTTTGGAGAACTCTTCCCACATCATTTCAATGTGATTTCACTGGTGTGGGGAATGCCTTCCATGAATGTGGACCACAGTCCCTTCATATCTTAGACAATCTTTGTGAAGTACTCTTGATGAAAAAGAAAAAAATTATCACTATCAAATGCATGTCCAACCTTCTGGTAACAGGCCTCTGGGGCAGCTAGGTGGTGCAGTAGATAGAGCACCACTGCAGGAGTCAGGAGGACCTGAGTTCAAATCTCACCTCAGACATTTCACACTCACTAGCTGTGTGACCTTGGGCAAGTCACTTAACCCCAAATGCCTCGTCCTGGGTCATCTCCAGTCATCCTGATGAATATCTGGTCACTGGATTCAAATGGTCCTGGAGGAGAAGTGAGGTTGATGACTTACACAGACCTCCTTCACTCAAAACAAAGTCAAGTGCAAGTCACGTCATCATTTCTCTGATGGCATGGTCTTCTTAGGCAACAAAGGACAAATACAGAACAGACCTCTCCAAGTCTAGCCAGAGTGATCCTCAAGCAACATCCATACAACCCACTACTGGGTCCATACTCAGTTTTTCCCCCAGACTGTGCTTCTCCAGCATGGCTTTCAATCACTTTAACTAGTTGCTGACAAAAGGAGCTAGAGTCGGATCAAATTCCATAGCCTGAGCATACTTAGAACAGTGAAATGACTGGGAAATATGCTCTATATTAGCTTGACAAAACAAAAGATATTCTAGATTCTTTTTATTAGGTGTTAAAGCCCCAAGTGAAAGCAGAAACACTTTTATTGTTTTCATTGAAATCAGCATGCATCTTAATATGCCAGAGTAAAATAAATCTTTCACTAATAGTAACCCTCATTATAACCATGTGCTGAGGACCGAGACTGCCTGAAGAAACTTTAAACCAGGTTTAACTTTTTTTTTTTTGGATTCAATTTTGTTTGTTTGTTTGTTTGTAGGAAATTTTCCCAGACAGGAAGGGTCACATAATACTTTCTTTCAATCTTAGGGGAAGTTTCAATTTCCCCCATTTAAAACTGAACAAATGACAAACACACAACTTACGATTATTTCAATCTTTCTATTACAGACTAGGAGAGGTATTTTGTTTTTAAAGAAAGGGATATTAGAGATAAATAACTGTTTTCTCACAAAAGTTATTCTTTGGCTTCAACTCTTGATAGGCAGAATACTAAACAACGTAAAGTAGACTTCTTACATTCTCAACGCATGAACTGTTTCTCATTCTCCATTGGCTTGTCCTAAATCCTATACTCCTATATGCCATCAGTGTTACGATTATCCAGTAAACAATGAAAGTTGTGAGTCTGACGGTACATTGATTTTTAAAAATCAACCAAAATATAGAGAAGTTTCAGAGGTGAGAAGGAACACCTCGTGAAATTTTTCCTATACTTTCATAATCATAATCATCTTTATTTTTCTTGACAATGTTCCTGGAAAAGTATCTGACTTAGTAGTTTAAACATGTGAACCATGAGATTTGAACTTTATTCCTGGTACAATTTTTGACTATTTTGCGCCCTTACACAAATCATTTAACTTGCCTAAACCTCAGTTTCTCTAAGTACATACACACATATACATAACACATGCCACATAGCTTATTTCACAGAAATACTGTAAACATTTTTATATCCTCTAGGGACTCACGTATATAAGGCCCTACAGGTTTAGAATATCATTACTATTCTCAGCAGAGCAACATGACAAGTTACATGTCTAGGACTTCATCTACATCAGGGTTTACACCATTAAAACCTCTATTTAAACAAGACTGCTCGGGGTTGGAGGTGAGGGTGCATTTACTGTGGTTCCAATACTGAGAATGAGTGAGGACAAGGAAAGCAGATTCTGCTGACAGCTATTATAAAAGTGATTTACAAAATCTGGCTGAAGAAGGAACCTGGTGAAGAGAGCCTTCATAGCTCATCTGCTTTAGTGAAATGGATTCTCCCATAGTTCTTTGGAAATCAAGATACTTTCTCTCAAAAATGATGCTGAAAATCTAAGTAGTAAGTACTCTAAGGTGTTATAACACTGTTAGCATGCTGTCAGAGAGAGGAACAGGCGAAGAAATCTATAAAATTCTACTAAAAGCAGCTGGGCCAGTAGGAAAGGCCTCCTTTTCAACTCAGCTGTCTTTTTGTAGTGTCACTACAGGGCTAAAGCCTGGTCCTTGAGACAAGGTCAGGGATTATCACCATATCAACACCATACATAATATGCTTGACTACCACTAGTTTAAATGTGTCTTATTTTATTCTTGAACATTTTAGATTATTACATATAATTTATTTTTCTGAAGTCAATTTGAGCTTTTATCATAGTCATAAAATAATGTATGCTATCATATCTCAATCCATGGTTTATACTGGTTAAAGTTTGTGAGATTTTCCCCTTCTCTATGTCACTCCCTTGTACTATCCTCCTAGGAAAGCATTACTATTAATAACTTTCCTATATAGTAAAGTAATATATATGTATACATATATTATAATTTAATAAATTAAATTAATAGCCTGGCAATATTACCCAAGAGGTCTGAAACAGTTAACATAGCCTTTTTTAAAGGAATTAACTTGTTATTATGAGGAATAATTTAGGCATAGGAGATAGCAAATTACACTGATATTGTAGGACATTTCAATCTACACAAATTTTTTTGTGAAGTATATTTTCAGTTATATACTCTCCCCTCGATAAATAAAATATTTTTTTTAAATTTCCAAAAAACTATATTATTCAATGAACATCTGTAATATTGAGATTCTCATATTAGGGTGAGACTAGAATTCAGAACCCAAACTGAAATCTAGGAGGAGATGAACAGGAAGAAGGAGCATCTTTCTTGATTCCATAGATTAACAACCAGAAGCAACTGAGATTTTTCATGTTCATTAATCACTTGGTTCCTAGGATGCTACTGAAACTTTAGATCTAACACTATTTGAAGTGGTATTTTTCACACTGAACAAGTCACTTATCTGCTGTCTTAGTGATTTCATTTCTAGAATGGGAATACTAAAAATTGTACTCTCGGGAATATAATCAGGGCCTGGAAGAATCAAAAGAGCAATGCCCATGAGTGGAATCTAACGGAATAAAAGCCTTTTTTATAGCATATTTTTATTTCCCTGTAACCTTGCCCCTCTCAACCTCTAGAAGAGAAATTGGGAAGATTTTACAGATGGGGAAACTGAGGCTCAGGATCAGAATGTCACTTGCCCGGGATCATGAAGCTAGTGCCAGTGTGGGGACTCAGATTCTGATTCCTTTGAGTCTAAGATTGGCATTCTAACTACTGTACTTTGATACTATTTATATGCACAAATACATTATAATGTACCCACAACTGATAACAAAATGTTAAATGTCTTCAAGCCATTTATATTGGTCAAATACATCCGAAAATATTAATTCATTGTTATCATTTCCATTATGGAATGAACAGAAAACTGGAAGTCAAAAGGAGAAAACTAAGATCTCATCCTGGTATCCTAAACAAGTCATTCAAACTTTGTTTCTTCCTTCTCCATTTATTAAATGGGGATAATGAACATATTAACTATGCTGGAAACAGACTACATATCTGAGAAAGTGTGAGGAGTTGTTGCAAAAAAAAAGACACTACTTAAAAAAACTACTTAAGAAGGCTGTCATGAGAAGAGCTTTTAAAAAAATGGAAAAATAAGAACATTATATAAATGAAGGTAATTGTGTCTTCATTATATTTTTTGACATTGAGGATGGATGTGACTGATTCGCATTGATGCCTAATGAAAATGATGATATCACTGTTGAATCTCTTTTGCCCTGTAAATGGTCACATAAATAAAACTTCAACGCCAACCTGTAGCACTACTTGACAGGAAGAATTTATTTATTGTATATCTAATTTATGTGTGTAATTTCTGAAAAACATAACTCACAAATACCACTAATAAGTACAAGAAAGGGAGGGTAAATTCTGAACATAACTTGAAACTAAAACATGAATAAAGAAAATGTCAAGTATTTGAAACTTCTATAGGAGTAAGAAAAGGCTAAAAAGCATAAACTACCTTTAAAGGTACAAATACAATAACAATGCTTCAGGCAAAAGTCTAAAACGGTAAATTACAGGTGAATTACTAATCTGAATTGGCTGAGAAATTTCCCTAAACTGAAATCACAGGCCCAGTACAATTGGATTCTGGAAGATGCCAATGGAAGTTCCAATTTTGCCTGAGACATTACTGGCTATGTGATAAGGTCCCTTCCAGCTCTAATTATATGATCCTATGAATATGCAGGTTTCTATGTCTCTGTACATATGTGTAGTTGTGTATGAATAAGCTGATTTAATTATCATAGGAAGCTCCCAACGATGAACTTCCTTGAACCATGTAGATCGACATTTTCTCTGAAACTTATACACTATGAATTACATGAAGAATTGAGAGGTTACTTCCCTAGAGTCACAACCGTTACCTACAAGAAGTAGGACTTGATCCCAGGTCTTCCTGACTCCAAAACTAACTCCCTATCCAGTATTCCTCTTCTGATATATGGATGTGTGTGCATGATGTACACATATGCATATGTGTGTATGTGATGTGGGTTGCATAGAGAATTCATAGATATTCCCAGTTATCTTTGGGACATCCCTATTTGTGATTTAGCACTTGGGTCCTTTCAGGATACTTCTTAGCTATTTTTTTAGCCCGACAGGAACTCAGCACTGAAAAGATCTGTTTTGGTATAAGGACAGACTGGTCCTGTGGCAATACAGGGGAAGGACAGGGGGTTGCATCTTGTAAAAGAGATAACTTCTTTTTCACTCTCCCAGAGGGAATGGGTGGCATTTCCTTCAAGCCCATGGCCACTTCCATGTGAACCTTGGAATCATATAGGGAAGGTTATGCTGGGGCCCTAAGTTGTCCCCGCTTCTATTTTGTGCTTACTTTTCTAAACTGATGACTTTCCCAGATGTCCTGGCTCCACTGAGTAGAACTGATTGTAGGCAAGGGAATCTTGTGGATCTCAAATCACCACCACCACCACCACCAAGAGGAACCCAAGTCCTGTCCTGCTTTGACAAATGATGACATTGAACTTGAGTGGGACAGTGCAGAGAGAAATGACATGTAAAATAACTGATCAGCAGCCTGACACAATGCTGCTTTGATGAGTTTTAAGTAACATGCTCTCAGCAGACTATTATATAGTTATATATAATAATTATAAGGTAAGTTATTCTATCTATGTATGCGTGCATGTATTCCATCCCTTGAAGATTCCTTTGGATGACGCAGATTGTGGGGGAGTCTGGCCTCTAATTTTTCTCATACTCAGCAGCTTATTATATCCCCCATCCAGTGCTGCTGAGACAACTCAGTTAAAGCTCTAGTTATGACTCATGTCTAGGGTCTCTTCAAATAGGGGAATAGAAAGGTATTCAGCATACCATACAAATCCAGTATGCTAACTGAAACAAAAGACTTAGAGCCCATATTGACCAAACAACTTAAAACAGAATTTAGAAATTTAACTCGTACATTCTCTTGGGAGGCTGATATACTTCATCAGAACATAAAGCAGTTGGAGGAGCCACCATATAGCTGCTTGGGCTTTGCGTTGTCCAAATAAATCTCAGTCTACTCCTTCTTTGTGGGTGGTCATTTTCTCCAAGGGCACTGGAGTAGTACTTGGGGGCTTCTCCCCAAGTCACTCATCAACTCTGACCAAAAGCCCCAGGTCCTCCTCATCTCTCAAATTCATAAGATCACTTTAAAGCTCAGATATCTCCATCTCAGGTTATATACTTTTTTACCTAAGATCAAGAAATAACAAATATAAAATGCAAGCCCCAAACTCAGGCTTATGCTTGCCTAGGTAAGACATATGCTCAGAGACACATGGCAGATGGGTTGGATGATAAGAACAACTGCCCCTCTTATACTCCACACAGAAAGTAGATTGTAACAGTCCTGAATTGATGTGCCAGCCAGAAGGGAAGAGAGTCCAGAAGGTAGGGACACTCCATTTTAAATTTAAACATTTAAAGTTATTTTTGCTCCGCAGTCAGTAAGGAGACTCTTTGTCATTTCTAAGTGCAGACCCTTCAGCGTTGAGTCGCACATGAGCAGGAGCAGGCCCCAAAGAGATTCCAGATGGTCCCAGGAAGGGTCACTTGAGCAAACTGCCTGAGATGGCATTACTTACATATAAATGCTTTTCCCCCAAATAGGATCATAGATTTAGAGCTATAAGCAGATCTCAGAGATCAATCCATCCCACTCTCACAGTCTATATAAATGAGCAACCGAGGGCCAGAAAAGCAAATGACTCGCCCAAAACAAGATGAGGGTTCAAACTGAGATTCTTGGTTCCAAATTTAGTTTTCTTTTTTATGCAATGTTCTGAGCACATCACTCTCCTGGCTCAAAAAACTCTGGGCACCCAATTATCTCTGAGATGAAATACGAATTTATCTTTTGGGCGTCTGAAGCACTTCAAAATTAGACTTAAGTCCACCTTTCCAGACTTAATTTCCAACCTTTTCCTTCACTCACTTTACGTTTCAGCCCAACTGTCCTCCCCACTGTTATCCACACACCATGATATTCCATAGCCCTAAAATCTACCCTTTCCTCACTTCTACCCCCACCTCACAGAATCCCTAGCTATCTTCAACCGGCAGCTTAACTGTCAACTGCTATACAGGACTCTTCTTGTTCTCCCCAGGAACTAGGCTAGTCTTTTACTTTAGAAATTGCTGTGTATGTATTTTGCATTTAGGAATGTTTACACATGTTATCAACCTCATCCACCCACCCCAACAGAATAGAAACTCCCTGAAGACAAGGAGTACTTCTCTTTTTTGTCTTTGTAGCCTAGGTGCCCAACACAGTGCCTACTACACATCCAATTAATAATTGCTTGCTAAGTGAATGAGGTAGAATTTTAAATATTCCAAGCTATTTGCAATACAAGCTTATGAAGTCAATGAACATTACTGGGTATTCTTTATTTGTCATACTAAACTGGAAGATTTGTTATATAGCCTTCCATTGGGAGGTGTGGTGTGGTGTGGATATACATCCTTTCTTTTCTTCTCCCTTGCATGATTACATTAATACTATTTCTTGGACTAGTATGGTTTTTCTTTCCCAAAAGTGTGAAGTTAAAATTGGCACTGAAGTTGGCTAATTGCAAAACTCATTTGGTGCAATTTATATTTCAATTTTATAAACCTCATGTTTTAAAGAGATTAAAAGAGTCTGAGTAGACAAAACATAAAAATTTAGAGAGTAAGCTTTTATGCAAGAGGATCCTCACTCTTCAGGTATCTGTAATGTGATCTTTCATCCATATTATCTAAGGTATGATATCCCTCCCTTTTATTTTGACTGCAGAACCATAGACCTTGAACTTTCCAGAGGCTACAGTGCTGCTGGGAGAAGTGACAGGGTTTTTTTTATTATTATTCCAAATATGTTGGGAAAATTTATGTCCTGAGACTGAGTTACCGAGAAATAGGGGTTTGACGTGCAGTCCACACTGCTTTCTGTGGAGCCAAAGTGATGGTGCTCAGATCTTTTCATTCTGGTGAAAAGATCATTACCATGCTACTCCAGGGAAGTTGGCCCTCCTGTAAGTGAGCTCCTTTGTTATGAATATGGAACAGATGGAGCCAAATCTATCTGCTCCATAGGAACAAAAACACTTATAACCTAGCTCTCTCTATTAAAGACTCCACTTAGCTCCTTTATACCACTGGCTTTCTGTGCACTGCTGTGAGGTTTTGACTTTATAGAAAAAGGCACTTCATGAAAGCAATAGTTTTTCCTCTTAAACCAAAGTGTCCTAAGAACTATAGAAGATGAATACATAGTTTAATCTACAGGACTCCTCAGAAATAGGCAAATATACGAATATTCAACAATTGAGTTAAATTAGGGGTGGGGTGAGGACACATTGTGGGAAGAAGGAATGATATCCTCCAAGTTGATAAAAAGCCTGTCAAAAATCCTAGCTTGCCAAGTAGGGTGATAAAGGTGTCAAATGTGCCATTGACAAGATTAACTCTAACAGCCTTGAGGAAAGAAAATGTCAGGATTTAAACTTGTGCGTGTCAATTTGGATCAATTAAAACAGAACTGCACAGAAAATATACAACTCCTTAAAGGCAAATATAATTAGGGTCCAATCTCAAATATAAAAATAATATTATCTTTTATTTTTCCAAATAATTACTGTGAGTTCCTTAAGAACTAGCTTTAACATAACTACAGTATTTTACTATATAAAGACATAAATTACATTTAAAATCAAACTAGCTTACAAGGTTCACATCTAGTCTGCATGTCCACACGGTAATATATTATATACTCAATGACTTTAGCTGGGGAAAAAATGAAGTACTCTTCCATTCTCATTTTTGGAAGATTCATACCTATGATTTCATTGGTGTGAAAACCTTGTGATGAGGAAATAGCAAATCAGATCTGTAACCATTCTGCAACTTCTAGTCTTAGAAAGTTAACTGGTACGCTGAGGTTAAGTGACTTACCCAGAGTCACGCGGTCAGTTTGTGACAAAGATTGAAACCCTGGTCTTCAGTGATACTTCCTTCCTTTCTCGTTACTTTGACTATATTGATGTGTTTAGTGTCTGGTAACCTTTTCAGAGGTAATTGGAATAAGGAATTCTATGACAGAATGCTTTGATTCTGCCTCGATCAAGTCTTCAGGCAAATTTCCCCCTGCCAGCGGAATCACAGCTTGCCTGAAGTCGTAACCTTTGTTGGCGGAAGGGAACTGGCCTTGAAGCAGATCACCGAGCAGATGCTTTATGCCATATCGGAGTCTAGGGATACATAGACTACTGCAAATAAAACTCTTCTCTTGTCTGTTCCATCATTTCAATTCCCCGCAGTGTGAAATATGAACTTGCCAACAAATGGCCAGCATGCTGTGCTACACAGCAGGGGGAAAGAGCACCACAGCTGTGCCAGAGACCAGAAAACTCTTGACATTCATGACATGTTCATTACTTCTCCTTTACAGCTAGGGTCTGAGCTATGACATACTAGAAGAACCCATCAGTAAGGAAGAAGATGGGGTTGGTTATGGGACTCAAACTAGCAAAGGAGATTTTCAATAAAAAAATAAGATATTTTTCTCAAGATGATATATTTTTGGACAAGGGAAGATGCATTTTGTTTTTTTTTAACAATAAATATTTTTAAAAGAAAGAGCAAAACATGCTCAGTCTAAAAAATTGAAAAAATATCAATTTTTTTAATATCTAGAAATTACATCAGTTATATTTTCAGATGTTCAACTTGCTCTTTGATCAATAAATGAATGAGTTCTTTTTTCTGAAGTTCAGATTATCTATGATAGATTAGAATGGAAAATAGGAATCAAATGACTTTTCCCCTAATAAGGGAAATGGAATGTTAATGGAACAGGTATATCATTTTGAAAGTGAATGTGGCAAAAGATTGACATAAGATTTCTTTTTTTTACCTTACTTTCTATTCTTTTAGTAAAAGGATGCTTGGCTTGATTTAAGTTTAATGAATTAAATTTTTTAATGAAGATTTAAAGTCCAGAGATGAAAATCAACTACATGAAATCTGAAGTCTTAAATAGCATGTAAATACACACGTGTCTTTTTAATACTCTTTCTGTCTGCAATCATACAAAATGGATATAGTTTATTCTTTTTCTTTCCATGATTTTTCAAAAGGTTATTTGTACATACTTCTGTACAACTCTTCCAAGTCTTAATTGTGAACTCCTTAAATAGAAGTCATTGGCATCTGCCAACGTCTCCTTGTAGTAGTATTTAGCAATACTTTCTCGATGTATCAATATTTTAAGAGTTAAATAAATAATGAACCTTAATGTGGAATAAAAATCATATAGGAATAAGCATGATCTTTTTCTGTACTGTTTTAAAATGTCTTACATTTTCCTGGGTCAACATTACATAGGTAATTTGGGGTGGCATTACAGGAACGTTGTTGATACGTATGAATCATGGCATTTAGTCATATGAAAACTTACAAGAAATGAAATGAGTAGGAAACAATTTATCATTTTGAAATAACCAAAAGAGGCTTGACGTTTAAAAACTTCCAAAATAGATAGTTTATTATCAGAGCTAACATCTAATTATTACTAATTTAGCATTTCTAAATGTTGGATTCAATAAACCTATCTTGGAAGTTGTTAAATTATGGTGAGTTTTTTTTTTAATATTGAAAATTGACTCGTATATATTACTGAGAATTCTGCAGGCACTCAGATATCCAAAAATTATTCCTTTAAAAATAAAAAGAGAAACAAAATGACTAGATACATACTTAATTGATGGATTACTAGAAAAAAATACACACACATACACACATCTGCTGGGATACAAAAACTTCAAAATCACAGCCATACCACACTCAAGATACTGAGCAGAATGCAATAACAAATGCTTATCCTTATCACTTTTTTGAATCTTTTCAGAGTCCCTTTAAGAAAAATCTAAATAGCATAAAATTCCACAGAGATACTATCAGTACATGACTGTTTAATCATTAGTGATTAGTTTCAGTAGGGAAATAGATTTAGGTTCCTGCATGCAAAGGCATGCCGTGTGTGTGTGTGTGTGTGTGTGTGTGTGTGTGTGCGTGTGTGCGTGGGTATCAATTGTATGCCAAAGAATAAAATCTCTTTAAGACTTTATTACTGTAATTGATGTATTCCTAGGTGTCTATAATCCTTTAAAGTGGGAGAAGAAGGGAAGGTAGGGTAACCAGGTTTTCAAATGCAGTCACACTTGATTTAAGTTGAAAAAAATGTATAAGGCTGGGGGCATACCTAGCACAGCCTTCCCTGCTGGGGACCTGCATGTCGCTTCTGCAAAGAGAAGGCTGTGGTCTCATTAGATGCAAACAATTCTTATATCTGTACACATGCCTCAAGGTTGATCAGAACCTACAGGGAACTTTCCTTAACCAGCAGCTGTTGGCTGACAAGAAATCAAAGGTTATAGAGTAAGCTGATAGAAATCTGTTATTCAAAACTCAGTCTTCAGGGTTAGTCCAAGGTCACATAGCTACTTAGTTGCAGAGCTAAGAGTACAACTCAGGTTTGCTAGCTCTGGGTCCAGTCATGTTTGACATGAGTCAAATATTTTGTTAGGTGCCCCGTGGGCAAAAATGTGGAAACAAGGAACGGGAAACAGTGATTTCTATTATTTCATTTTCTTTCTCTTTTACTAGCTATTTATTTCTCTGCAAAAAAAAAATATGAGCATATGCAAAATTCAAATTAAAAGAAAAAATAAAGGATGTTTTAATTTGGGGGAATGATATAGTAAAACGTCAAAAAGTAGCAGAATAGAAAACATATTTTACACCCTGGAAATGAGAAAGTCATGGTGACAGTCAGCTCTGTAGATTTTTAAAAGCTATTGCCACTCATTAAATCTTTCTCTATATTTTGGTAAGTATCACTTATCCCATATACATTTTTTTCAATAATAAGTCATGCAGATTGTTACAACACTCAGTGGACATATGAAATATTAAGAGGATGTTCATAATTCTCTTTATAAGGACCATATATTTAGTATTGAAACATTCTAGGAAAAAAATGGTATAGGAGGAGTTAAAAAAAGGTGAAGTAAAGGAACTCAGGTGTAAAGAAGAAAATTAGATACTGTAACTATGCTAATATATGTGAGTTTATATAAATATCTTGTTTCTTTTATCTACAAAGCTAAGCCTGCCCAAAAAATTAAGAAAAATGAGTCTAGTGATTTCAGTTTCTGCTGTCTTTGTAGATAAACCTGTTTTTGTTCTTAGAACCAATTACATTACCTTGCATCTTTATTGTACAATTTTACCAAGGTGTTGGTAACATCATGTTTTTTGTTATACACTTAACTGAAGTGGAATTTATAGTAAAATATTATTCTTTGCTTGCTCTGGTTGGCAGTTGAGATGAAAGGAGAAAATATCTTTCAGAAAGCAAATCAGTTGCCAATCTGCTTAATAATAAAACTTGATGACATATCTATTAATTAATATTAATGACTAATTTTCCTCTTAATGATTAATTATTTAAAAAATTCTATCAGTTTCACATTACAAATGAAGACTTCAAAATGTTCTCTTATGAAATTACTTCCATTCTCAATTGGATGGGTTAACTTCTCAATTTAGTTCACTGCAATTGCATTTCTAAGTGTCTGCCACTAGTTCAAAGTTCTTAATAACGTTACGGTGAAGAAGCTCCACAAAGTGTTTCTGTCACATCTGATTTTGCAGTTATGAGAACAAAACTTTAGTAAGTGACAGAAGGCTATTTTCAATTGGATCCAGACATTGACAAGAAAATTTCATCATCCACAAAGGCATCATTACCACCTTATTCACCATAGAAGCCCCTATTCTTCTTAATTTTCAAAATCCAACAATGTAATAAACTGCTTTCTAAATGTTAATGTTTACAAATTAATAAACAGACAATAATATGAATCAAATAGCAGTCCTTGATCTCTTTGACAAGAGCTGTACCTTCATCCAGTTTACATATTAAAAAGCATGAGTTTTATGTAAGACTACATAACCTGTCAATGAGAGTCAAGATTAGAAGTTAAATCTTATAATTCTAGACTCTCTAATCACCAGTCAATTATGCCTTAAATAATGAATCTATTAATGGGTTCATTTCCAAGTTATATAGTTTAATAAGTGACTACAGGTTAAACCTAGATGCAAGTTGTAGATGGTAATTTAAATGTCATTGCTGAACTTGAATAATGAAAATATTGCTTAAATTAGGTACTTCCCTATTTCATTCAGATATTGGCTGATATCACTGATTTCTTCCAAAAAACAAACTGAAAAGCACAAAAGGTCAATTTTGGTAATAACTTTTCTATTACACTTTATAGTTTTTACAAGATGCTTTTGCAAATTTAACCCCTTTTGAGACTCACAAAGACTTCTGTGAAGTACCAGACATTATTATTCCTATTTTACAGGTGAGGAAGGGAAGGAGGTTGAAAGAGTTTACATATCTCATCCTCAGTCACACATCTAGTATCAGAGGTGGAATTAGAGCCCACATCTCTGACCTCTCCAAGTCATTTTCTGTCTACTACATCCTGGCACCTCTCTTTAAAAAGGTGGTGAAATATGCAAGGAACATTACAGGAACAATTCAGCATTATTGCTATGGCCTCAAATACACACACACAGACACAGACACACACACACACATACACACATCTCCTCCCTAAACTGAATTTTTTGGCAACTTGTCATTTTATATGCTCGTAACTTTTACGTGGCCCTTTGATCCATATCCTAACTTAACACTGTAGTGTATTTTGAAATTATCTCAACCAACATTAACAAGAGCAAGGGATATTTTAAAAATAACCTAACACATTTAGACAAAAGAAAGGTTACATGAAAAGGGTTGGCCTGAAATAACATAGTCAAGATCATGAAGATTAAAAATATATGTAATTTATGGATGATGCAAGGAATTGTCAGTATCCCATATAAGACAAATAGGCACATTTAGTGATTAAATATGGTGTGAATGGCAACCAAACTTAACATGTGCAGTTATAGAAATTGATGCAATACTATTGCCCTTAACAAAGAGCTTTTCAATTCAATATTTAAAGGAATTTAATAATTATTTAAAGGAATCCCATAGTGAATCCTTTTTATAAAGCTAGATATTCCTCTTGTAATGTGAATTCCAGTAATGCAAAAATAAAATTTTGTATATCAAGTTTTCTTAATATGCATCAGTAAAGAAAAGCACGACATCTTAAAGACAGATGAAAACTTACCTCCTTTAGGACTAGATTCCTTCAATTCTTTCCTCTCTGCCTAGTATCTTCTATTTTTTCCTTCCTTCATTGGATCCCTATGTAGAGAAACTTGCACATCCTATGTTTGATCTTGTTGCCTTTTCTGGCTACTCTTCTAATTTTCTTCTTCCTTTCACTGGTAACTTTATATAATTAAGGAGTCTATGTCTGATTCTTACACCTCTGAATTCACTTAAATCCTAAACCTTCTGTAATCTGATCTGGTTTCTGCAATCACCAGTCTACTCTAACTGGTTTTTTGCAAGTTACTAATGAACCATTAATAATAACTCACATTAATATAGGTCTTTTTATATCACTTATGTTTTCTAAAAACAACACTCTGTTAAGTAATTATTCCATATATCACTATCCCTATTTTGAAATGAAAACAAATTTGGAAAGGTTAGATGACTTGCTGAGGTTAACTCAGGAATGAAATTTTGGAATGGAGGAGGCATGAAACCTGTTCTCTCCTGACTTTGAAGCTAGTGCTCTTTCCACTGTATTGACTCCAAAGGGTTTGTCTGCTTTAATTTTTCTTCCTTGCTCTAGGAATTGAGGGTTCACACCTCTCACCTCTTCTCCCTTAACTTTTAAAACACAACTGGCTTTACATTTAGCGACCATAACTTTCTGACTTGTTGGCCCCTCTTCCTACTTCTGCTTCCCAAAGGCACAAACCCCTAGGCAGCTCGCAACCTATCCTCTTGTATTTCTAAGTTATCTGGCTTCAGAAAGCATAGACTCTCATGACTTCAAAGTTACTTCTATGTAAATGATTTCTAAATCTCTTGACTTTCCTGTTGTTTTATTCTAGCATCTCCAAGAAACAACTGAGCATTTATGTTTAGCTGTACTAGTATTTCAGTGTAATTTATTATCACCACTTAAGGTTATATAAAAAGTACCTTAAGCTTAACATGTCTAAAATTAAACAATCACATCATCTTTTACTTGAAACTCTTGTTCAGTGACAAAACAGGAAGATGATAAATGTTGGAGAAGATGTGGAAGAGGTGGAACACTAATTCAGTGTTGGTGGAGCTGTGAGCTGATCCAACCATTCTGGAGAACAATGTGGAACTATGTCCAAAGGGTACAAAAATGTGCATACCCTTTGATCCAGCAATACTGTTTCTAGGGCTGTATCCCAAAGAGATCATAAAAATGGGAAAAGATCCCACGTACAAAAATATTTATAACAGATCTCTTTGTGGTGACCAAGACAGGGAAATCAAGGGGATGCCCATAAACTGGGGAATAACTGAATAAGCTGTGATATATGAATGTAATGGAATACTATTGTGCTATAAGAAATGATGAACATGAAGACTTCAGAGAGTCCTGGAAGGACTTATATGAACTGATGCTGAGTGAAAGGAATCGAAGCAGGAGAACCCTGTACACAGCAACAACCACAGTGTGTGAGGAATTCTTCTGGTAGGCTTAGTCCTTCACAACAACGCAAGGACCTAAAAATTTCCCAATGGACTCTTGAGGCAGAATGCCTTCCACATCCAGAGAAAGAACTATGAAATTCGATCGCAGAATGAAGCAGATCATTTTCTCTTGTGTTACGCTTTGTTTTGTTTTATGGTTTCTTCCATTCATTTTAATTCTTCTGTGCAACACAACTACGGTGAAAATGTATTTAATAAGAATGTGTGTGTAGAACCTATAAAAGATTGCTCACCATTTAGGGAAGGAAGGAGGAAGGGAAGGGGGAAAAAGAAAAGGGGAAATCTAAGATATATGGAATTGATTGTAGAAAACTGAAAACAAAATAATTTTTAAAAAAGAAACTCTTGACATGTTCATTTCTACTTATACTGTCATCCTCCCTGTCACCTAACTTCAGCGACATCTCCAATTATTCCTTCTCTTGGACTGCTCAAATTGAATTAATCATCAGGTGCTCTCAATTGTTCCTGCATCTTTAAGACCCATCTCTTCCTTTGTATCTCAAATGCCACTAGTTTAATTCAGACTCTTATTACATCATTTGTGAACTTTTGCAATAATCTCATAATTGGTCTCCCTGTCTTTAATCTACCCACTCTCATCCATCCTAATGCATAATATTTTAATAACATTGATCTAATTATTTTATCCCCCCATGTAACTTCAGTGACTTCCTTCTGCCCTCCAAATCAAAGCTAAGTTCCTCATCTTGGCATTCAAGCCTTTCTGAATCTGATTTTCTAGCCTTATCTCCCACTGCTCCTTTAAAAGAATTTTCCTCTGAAGCAAGATTTTATGAGAGCATTCCAGAACAGGTAGTTCCTACTTTAGGAGATCCAAACTGCCTTTCCCTTTCTCCTCATCTATCTCACCTCCTTCACTCAAAACAAAGTCAAGTACAAGTCATGTCATCATTTCTCCAATGGCATGGTCTTCTTAAGCAAGGAAGGACAAACACACACATCTATCTCACCTATTGTTCAAGAAATCTTTAAAACTCTGAGCTAGAAGAAACCTTAGACACCAGAACAACCGTTTCACTTGTGTCTTTGGATTCCCAATACTTAACACAATTCCTGACATGTACTAGGTGTTTAATGGAAGCTTATTGAACAATTGCTTGATTTCACAGATGAGAAAAAAGAAATAAAATGATGTTAAGTATACAGCCCAGGTCAAAAAGAAAGGACGAGATTCCTGATCTCTCCATTTTTGAGGAACAAGTTTGTTTGTCTTACAGAAGGTTTAGCTTAAATTCTTACTTTCTCCATGAAATTGAACTCCTATAATACTTGTTTGCCTGATAATATTGGAGCTTTATCAAATATTTCCTTATATAGTTAGGTATCTTTTCATGAATAAGGGTTTGGCTTTCCCCCATTAAAGTTTTAGCTCCTTGAGGACAAAGTTAATGTATTGCACCTCTTTGAATTCTCCTTAGCACTCAAAACACAACACAGGGCTTTAAAAGGCAAAGACTCAATAAATATACATTTAATGATTAATGAAAATAAAGGACCTGCAATGAAAGAATCCTTCCACCCCCATCTACTGGGTCTTATACTCTCAGTTAAAGAAGTGTTAAATGAAAAAACAGTTAATCTTCAATTTAAATTATTCAATTTATTAACAGCACAACTAGGAAACTATTTTAAGAGAAAGCTGTTCTAAGTTATCTGGGATCTCCCTTACCATAGACCAACAAATCCTAAGAAATGAAGCACTATTTTATTATTTGATTGAACTAATAATCTGGTAAAATTTATAAACATTCCATATTATTTTAAATATCACAGGATCACATGCAGGAAGGATAAAAATGTACATGACTCTGACACAGAAGTTAAAGTTTGTGTCAAAACTGTAGAAAATTCAAATAAAGCCAGCTAATGAGTATGAGGTTACAGCTGTTTTGTTTTTCTTTAATAGACTAGTATTTTTAAGGAAATGGGTTTTCTAGATATCTACTATACAACCAGACAATTTTTTGCTAAAGCGTCCATGTCACTTCTCTACTAAAACATTCATTTGTCCTTTTTAAGAAGCTGTGACAGCACTATCATATTAATATATAAGTACATTATTGCTCCAAATCCAAATTCCTTATTATTAATAACAACTTTATCTATTTGCCAAGATATACCATTCATAGCACACCATACTTCCCATTGTTTCTCCTGCTTCCACTTCTGGAAGCTCTTCTATTGGCCTAAAATATACTTCCCATTCCTTCCTGCTAAATAAATTCTACTGGGGCTTCAAGACTCCCTTATTGCATGACATCTACACAACGAAACTAATCCACATGTTGATTGTGATATCATTGTATGGCACATTAAGGTTTGCAAAGATACACACACATGTGCATTTATGTGTGTATACATATATATACATAAATACATACTCATACAAGTGACACAATGAATAAGAGTGCTGGATTCAAGTCTAGCCCCAGATACTTACTAGCTATGTGACCCTGGGCAAGTCACTTAACCCTGTGTATCAATAAACACCCCAGTATACACAGAGGGACCTGCTATCACAGGTTCCTTGATCTGTTTCTCTAAAAGGAAAGGCAAAGAAACACTTTAATCAAGCACAGGTATCAGAGAAAAATCAAAATCAAAATTTCAGAGAAATTAAAAATCAACAGACAGTGCTTCCCGACTGCCTTTATCAGAGAGGGAAGCACCAACATCTGGGTCAAAGGGGGAGGAGGGTGTTGGATCCTTAGCTGCTTCCCAGAATATTTATTTACTTTTCAGAGCCAGAGGGGATGACCAGTGCCTCAATAGAAAAAAAAAGTACTTGGGACTCTCCTACAAAACAACTCTCCTAATCAAGCTTCCCTTGATGGGCCTGGGTGGGGAAGATCATGTTTAATCAAATTCAAATAGAGGCATTATACTTCTCTATTATACTAAAACAAAAACAGCAAAAGATCCTACTTTGCTTGGCCTCACACCCTGTTTGCCTCAGTTTCCTCATCTATAAAATGAGCTAGAGAAAGAAATGGCAAATCACTCCAGTGTCTTTGCCAAGAAAATCCCAAATGAGGTCATGAAGAATGGGACACAACTGAACAACAAAGGACACACACACAAACACTCACTCATTTGGTACTTTGAGGTAGATACTTTGTGAAAGGAAGGATGGTAGAACTACTGGACCCAGTCTGGAGAAATGGGTTCAAATCTCAGTTCCAACATTCACCAAATGTATGAACCTAGGCAAATTTCTTAACCTTGTGAGCTTTAATTCCCTTACTTATACATTTTTATGAAGCCTTCTAATCTTGTTGCTCAATATCAAGTTTTTGTAGGCTCAGTGAACAATGTGAGAGGAGATTTATGTCACATAATAAAATGTCTTCTTTTGGTTTTGTTTTATAATTTCTTGTTTTCTCATAATTTATAATTTCTCAGAAAGTCATTAGTTTCTATTTGCTCCATTCTAATTGTGAAGGAATTATTGTCTTCAGTGAACTTTTGGACCTCTTTTTCCATCTGGCCCATTCTGCCTTTTAAGGCATTCTTCTCCTCATTGGCTTTTTGGGCCTCTTTTGCCATTTGGGTTAGTCTAATTTTAAAGCTATTATTTTCTGCAGCATTTTTGGAGACTTTCTTTAGCAAGTTGTTGACTCATTTTTCATGATTTTCTTGTATCTCTCTCATTTCTCTTCCCAAGTTTTCCTCTACTTCTCTTGATTGATTTTCAGAATCTTTTTTGAAATCTTCCATGGCCTAAGACCAATTCATAGTTTTCTTGGAGGCTTTGGATGTAGGAGTTTTGACTTTGTTGTTTTCCTCTGGTTGTATATTTTGATCTTCCTTGTCATCAGTGATGTAAGAAAACACCTCTTCACTAAGAAAGTAAGAATCTATAGTCTGTTTCTTTTTCCCTCATTTGCTAATTTTCCCAGCCAATTATTTGGCTTTTGAGTTCTTTGTTATGTGGAGGGCTCCAGAAGCAGACTCTGCTTCAGCAGTGGCTGCTGCCACCCTGGGGCTGGGGCCAGACTGCTCTCCCTTCTCAGCCAGATGAGAAACCCTTCCCACTGACCTTCGAAACTGTCTTTAGCATTTGTGGGTTGAGAAGTCTGGAAACCGCAACAGCTGCCAGCAATTTAGTTCCCTAAGGCCTGCTCCAGTTCTGGCCCTGTTCACCCTAGCATAGACCATGTCCAAACTGCCCTTTGCCCCTAGTCCAGTGTAATAGACCCCTTCTGTCTATCTTCCAGATTGTCTTGGGCTGAAAATTTGCTTCAGTCTGTCATTTTGTGGCTTCTGATGCTCTAGAATTTGTTTAGAGTCATTTATGACAGATTTTTTGAGGGGGTTGGGGGGAGAGTTCTCTAGCAGGTACCTGTTTCTACTGTGCCATCTTGGCTCCACTCCTAAAATGTCTTTACCTCTAATTTATCCACTCATCAATCTGTCATGCATATATGCTAAAATAATCTTCCTAATGCATATGCCTGATGTTGACTCTAACATAAGGAATTGTTTCACCTTGTCCAGCAAATAAAGTTGAAACTCCAGAATCTGGCACTTGAATGACTACATGATCTGACAGCAATTTTTGCTCAGAGCTTTATCACATAGAACTTCCTTTCCTGTTCTTTATGTTCCAGTCAGACTAGACTACTCTTTTCAGTTATTTGTATTCAAAAAAAATACTAAAAAAATGCTAACTATGAATAAAATCTATTTCCTCACAAAAGCAAGCCTAGCAGCAATTATTCAGACCCACTTAGAAATCCTAAGTTGTTAGAGTGGTGATATACACTTGAGAGTAGTAAAATCACATTTCCTTCAAAATACAGTCGTGTTTTATAACATAAATTTTTATACTGACTTGATGCACTCATTCTTATTAACTATCATCCCATATCTTTCCTCTCTTTTTTGGCTTAACTCCTTAAGAAAGCTGTCAAAAATAGGTGCCTCTACTTCCTTTCCTTCACTCTCCTCTTGTTTCTCTATATTCTTCTCTAATGAAGACTTCTTCATTTGACCAAAGCTGCTCTCTCCAAAGTTACTAATCATTTTTCAATTGTTCTATCTAATGGCCTCTTTTGTAATTCTCATTGTCTCTGGTCACTCTGAAGCCTGTGACACTGTGAATCCCTCTCTTCCCCTTAATATCCTCTTCTTTCTAGGTTTAGTGATATTAATCTGTCCTAGTTCTCCTACCTATCTGACCATTCCTCAATCTCCTTTGTTGGATCTTTATCAAGGTCATTATCTGTGGGTGTCCCATAGGCCTTTGAGTTGGATCTTCTCCTTCTACATCATTTCATGTGGTAATCTCATCACTTCCAGTGTTCTCATTTATTTGTTTCAGTCATGTCTAAATCATGACTCCATTTAGGTTTTCTTAGCAAAGATAATGGAGTGGTTTATCACTTCCATCTCTATTTTACAGATGACAAAGCTGAGGTAAACAGGTTTAAGTGACTTGCCCAAGGTCACACAGCTAGTGACTGAGGCCCCATTTGAACTCAGGAAGAAGAGTCTTACTGACTCCAGGCCAGCACTCTATCCAGTATGCCACCTAGCTGTATATTATCTCTATACAGATTCTCAAATTTTTCTCCAGCCCTAAGCTTTTTGCTGGCCTCCAGCTGACTATTAGGTATCTAAAAGTGGGGGTCCAAAGGTGAATTCATTACCTCCCTCCTTAAGTCATTCCAAATTTTCCTATTACTCTTGAGAGTACCACCATCCTCCCTCCCACTAAGTTCAAATCTAGGTGTCATTCTAGACTTTTCACTCTCTCTTCCCTCACCTTCTATAACCACACTGTTTCTAAGGCCAGTCAATTTTACCTGTGTAACATCTCCCACATATGCCCCCTTATCTCCCGATCCTGCAATCACAGTAATGAAGGCCCTCATCACATCATGCTTAGATTAGTGCAATAGCTTGCTGACTGGTCTGCCTGCTCCATTAAAGTCCATCCTCCATTCAACTATCAAAATGTCTTGCTTAAGCACAAGACTGACCATGTAACCCTCCTATCTAATAAACTCCAGAGGCTCCCTATTATCTTTAAGATTAAATATAACATCCTCTATTTGAATTCAAAACCCTTCATAACCTGCTTCCAGTCTCCTTACACCTTACAGCACCATCCCTCCACCATATTCTTTGATGCAGTGACACTGGTCCTTGAAAAAGGTACTCCATCAAATGATCCCAGGCATTTTCAATGGCTATCCTGCGTGCACAGAATGCTCTCACTCATCACTGTCTCATAAAATCACTGGTATCCTTCAAGTCACAAATAAAATTTTACCTTCTATAGGAAACCTTTCCTAATCCTCCTTAATTTTAATGCCTTTTCTCTATTGGCTATTTCCCATTTATCTTATATATAATTTGATTATAAATAATTATGTGCATGTTGTGTCCCCCAGTAGATTTTGAGCTTCTTGAGGGCAAGGACAATCTTTTATTTCTATTTGTATCTTCTGTGTTTAACAGAATGACTATGCACACAGGAGGTGCTTAATAAATTTTTACTGACTGAATATATGAGCCAACTCATTCCAATTGATGATATTGTGCGATATGGAAAAGTTCAGGTAACCTTGTTAATTGATTCTACACAAACATGGGACTGGGCAAAACAATGTTTTCAGTGGCGATTACGTAAAAAATAATTTGGGCTCAGATCTACCAGGTCAATTCCTGGTGGAAGCCAAGCTCAAGTAGTCATTCATCTTTAACAAACAGAGTAAGGCCAGGGTTGTTAGAGTATTTTGTTGAAGTTTTATTTTAATGTCTTAATGTGTTTTCATGAAGTTATATTGGTTTGGTGCATCATTCCATGAAGTATATCTGTACAAGATCTTTGTTTTCAATAGAACTCGTCATGTTTTGTAGAGCTTTGAATTTCAAAGTCAAATTTATATACAAAATCATTATAGCTACACTTTCCACCCAGACTTGTCAATATATTCCACGAAACATGTCATGGAAAGAATATCCATTAACAATATTCTAAGTATTTCACTTATCAAGAAGAAGTAAGGGCATGTGCGCAGAAGCTATAACTAGTTCAAATAAATGTCATGAACCAAGATAATGGATTATAATGCCTTATTTGCTGTATAGACATTAAAATAAACCAAAAAAATCTAAAATTTTATAACCACTTTAAGCTCCCTAAGCAAGATACATGACATTTCAAAATTTGAGACTTGTTTCCCAAAGGAGTACAGATGTAGTGTATGTGTGTATGTATGTATGTATGTATGTATGTATGTATGTATGTATGTATACACATAGGTAGGTACATATTTAGCAAGCCAAAAACACAGTAACACAAATTTCTTCATAATGCTCACAAGTGAAAAGTCTCATACTGTACATTTATATTTTCTCACTAAAAACCTCAGTAGATAATATAGATCTGTTAAGAGATTATATGACAACTTTTAAGCCAAGAGTTACATGGCCATTCTGCTAAAATAAAGAAAGATTAGATAAATGGGTGAACCTGAAGAAATAGTATTTCTTTTCATGAAAAACTGGAAAACTATTCTCCTGGCATCATATATGAGGCTCAGAATTAAGTCTAGTTTTGTAAATTTTACTTGCGCAGATTAAGGTTTTTTTTTTCTCATCAAGATATCTGGACATTAATTTTGTGTTTGTTTTGGGTATGCATGTGTAATTATTTTATGATACATGACACTTGGACATCATCAACTGAAGTTGAGTTCCTTTAATAAGTTACTTTGGAAAACATTGAGAATATCATGTTGACAACATGAAGTCAATAGAGTATAAACACTGCTATTCCAAGTGTCACTAGAATGTTATTTCCATTTCTCTTGACATCTGCTCTATGATACGGAGAGAGCTTACACACAATATGGCAGCTCATTAAATTGTGTTCAGTTAATTCAAAAACCAAATTACCTCAACATTACATATTTTATATGTTTGAGTTACTCTTCCATTGTGAAGTTACACAATTTATGAAGTACATGATTTCTCTGATCAAGGGGTTCACTCTTGAGATTTGGGAAGAATTTCACAAAGACAAAACACCCAACTTTGTTTCTTTTAGGGCTTCCAGTTACAATAGGGGAAAAAAGGAAGGAAAGGAAACTAAATTGCATGCTTTCTCCTATAGGTTATATATCAGTTACTATATCAGTATTTCATGAATCTCTGTTCAACATTATATATTTATTCCATCACTACCTTGACAATTGAATTCTAGAAAGTTAAGGGGAAAAAAATCAAGGTTCTTTTCTTTCAATTTATATGAATAACACTGAAAAGTCAGCCAATGGGAATAAGTCTTTACTCTTCAGGTTCTTAGAAGTGATATGAATTTCTCCCAAGTCCCAATTATTCAACAGCTTTTATGCTCCCTTTGAATGCTATCAATGTCACAATCTATTAGCCCATTATGTTTGTTCTAGCTTTCTTTTCTAAATAGTCCTGGCATTTAATTATTCTCATTCTTTTTAATAGAAGCAAGTCGTTTAATATACTGACTCTTATACCTAAGCATGAATTTACACCTTTAAAATTCACCTTGCTTGTCCAAGTAATATCACCATGAAATATAAAAATAATAAAAATTCTCCTAAATACCCCATGTTCTGAGCAACCTTTTTTCTGTCATTTTGATCTTACTCAGGCTTTCTCCAGTGAATTCGTTGAACCAACCATCAAATACAACATTCCCTGTGATGGGATAGATCTAAACCCACTGCTGTCAAAGTAACTGTGGTGTGAGGCTTATGCTGATCAGATCTTGAACAAAGTTTAATGAGGCACTTGGTAATAAACAACTCTTTTCCTAAAAGAAAAGTACAATTATGTTAATGAGTACAGAGAAAAGTAGTCACCTCCCTGAATGCCTGGCCTCCCTATAAAGTTCTTTATTTAACCTTTATTTAATAGTTCTCCAATCCCACTCATGTTTCCCTCCAGTATGCCTTGTGATGTTACAAATAGAATCAGTGCCATAAATTCAGTATATTCTTCCAGAGTTGACTGAAGACCTTCGGAAATTAAGAAATGCAAAAAATTTCCTATTTTCTACAATAAAAACCAGTATGGTTATTAGACAGTCATAGTGGCATGGAAATGGTTTCATTCTATGAATTTCTCTCTTTGTGAAAAAAAACAAAGGGGGAGGAGCCAAGATGGTGGAGTAGAAAGACTCACGTATGCTAGCTCCGAACCAACAGCCCATAAATTTCCTGTAAAAAGAACTCCCCACAAATTCTGGAGCAGTGCAAGCCATGCAGCAACACAGTGGAGGAGATTTCCATTCCAGAGAGCCCTAACAAACTGACCCCAAAGGTCCATCGCACACCGGACAGCAGAGGCCACACCTGTGCTGCCCTGGCAGCGTGGCCCTGAGAGGAGCAGATCCCAGCAGGCTTCAGGGATGGAATCTCCAGCAGCTGTGAAGGTCCCTCCACCCACAGGCACTACAGGTCAGTGAGAGAGACTTCTGGGCTGGCCAAGAGGGGAGGGGGGTGTCTCCGTGACTCAGGCTCCCTCAGGAGGCAGCAGCAGAGGCAGTGGCGGCCAGGAGCTCCTGGAGCACGCAGGACCTCAGATCCATTGTGGAAGGTCTCCACATAAACCCCCTGAGGGAACTGAGCCTGGAAGGAAGCCCTGCCCCCACCAGAGAACCAGAACTGAAGCTCACATTGAATAGCAGCCCCAACTGCTGCTGAAAGCCCTGAGGCTGGGGAGCAGCATTTGAATCTCAGACCCCAAGTACTACCTGGAAGTCAAGTAACTGGCTGGGAAAGTGCCCAAAAAAGGGAAGAAAAATAAGACCATACAAGGCTACTTTCTTGGGGAACACACAATGTTTCCTCCTTTCATTTCTGATGATGAAGCACAATGTTTACCATCAGGAAAAGACATAGAAGCCAAGGCCTCTGTACCCCAAACATCTGAAATAGATATCCAATGGGCTCAGGCCAGGGAAGAGCTCAAAAATGATTTTGAAAATCAAGTTAGACAGGTGGAGGAAATACTAGGAAGAGGAATGAGAGAGATGCAAGAAAAGTATGAAAAACAGGTCAATACCCTACTAAAGGAGACACAAAAAAATGCTGAAGAAAATAACACCTTGAAAAATAGGCTCACTCAATTGGCAAAAGCGGTTCAAAAGGCCAATGAGAAAAATGCTTCCAAAAGCAGAATTAGCCACAATGGAAAAAGAGGTTCAAAATCTCACTGAAGAAAATAGTTCTCTCAAAATTAGAATGGAACAGATAGAGGCTAATGACTTTCTGAGAAACCAAGAAATCACAAAACAAAACCAAAAGCATGAAAAAATGGAAGAGAATGTAAAATATCTCATGGGAAAAACAACTGACCTGGAAAATAGATCCAGGAAAGACAATTTAAAAATTATGGGACTACCTGAAAGTCATGATCAAAAAACGAGCCTAGACATCATCTTTCATGAAATTATCAAGGAAAACTGCCCTGATATTCTAGAACCAGAGGGCAAAATAAGTATTGAAGGAATCCATCGATCATCACCTGAAAGAGATCCAAAAAGAGAAACCCCTAGGAAAATTGGGGCCGAATTCCAGAGTCCCCAGGTCAAGGAGAAAATATTGCAAGCAGCTAGAAAGAAACAATTCCAGTATTGTGGAAATAAAATCAGGATAACACAAGATCTAGCAGCTTCTACATTAAGGAGTCGAAGGGCATGGAATAGGATATTCCAGAAGTCAAAGGAACTAGGACTCAAACCAAGAATCACCTACCCAGCAAAAGTGAGTATAATACTTCAGAGGAAAATATGATCTTTCAGTGAAACAGAGGACTTTCAAGCATTCTTGATGAAAAGACCAGAGCTGAAAAGAAAATTTGACTTTCAAACACAAGAATAAGAAGAAGCATGAAAAAGTAAACAGCAAAAAGAAGTCATAAGGGACTTACCAAAGGTGAACTGTTTACATTCCTACATGGAAAGACAATATTTGTAACTCTTAATACTTTTCATTATCTGGGGAGTTGGTAGGACCACACACACACACACATACACACATGCACACACACGTACATGTATGCACATTCACACACATATACACATGCATGCACATACAGAGACAGAGAGCACAGAGTGAATTGAATAGGATGGGACCATATTTTAAAAGAAATTATGGTAAATAGTGAGAGAGAAATGTAGTGGGAGGAGAGAGGGTGAAATGGAATGGGGTAAATTATCTCGTTCAAGAGGCAAGTAGGAAACTTTTTAGTGGAGGGAAAAAGAGGAGAGCTGAGAAAAAAACATGAAGTTTACCCTCATCACATTCGACTAAAGGAAGGAATAAAATACACACTTATTTTGGTATGAAAACCTATCTTACAATACAAGAAAGTAGGGGAGAAGGAGATAAACAGGGTGGAGGGGATGGTGGGAGGGAGGGCAATGGGAGGAGGGAGCAATTTGAAATCAACACTTGGGGAGGGACAGGATCAAAAGACAGAATAGAAACAATGGGGGGGCAGGATAGGATGGAGGGAAATACAGTTAGTCTTATACATCACAACTATTATCGAAGTCATTTGCAATACTACACAGATATGGCCTATATTGAATTGCCTGCCTTCCCAAAGGGAATGGGTGGGGAGGGAGGGATGGGAAGAATGTGGAACTCAAAGTTTTAGGAACAACTGTTGAGTATTGGTCTTGCTACTAGGAAATAAGAAATACAGGTAATGGGGAATAGAAAGTCATCTGGCCCTACAGGACAAAAGAGAAGATGGGGACAAGAGAAAGGAGGGATGACAGGAGAGGGCAGATTGGTGATAGGGGAAATTAGAATGCTTGGTGTATTGGGGTGGGGGAGGGGATAAATAAGGAGAAAATTTGGAACCCAAAATTTTGTGAAAATGAATGTAAAAAGTCAAATAAATAAATTTATATTAAAAAAATAAAAAAGAAGTGAGAACTTTTCAAAAAACAAAAACAAAACAAAACTTTTTTTAAAATGTGTAGAGTTAAGTAAGTCTCTAAGTCAGAAATTTCTACTATGCTGTCAAATTAATTTAATTCTTTCTCTTTTCCCGAAATGTATAAATATTCACTTCCAAGTTTTAAGGGAGTACTCAGAGGTGGCAGGAACTCAGTACTATACTGCTAAATTTTTTATTTCCCAAACAAATGATTTTTACAGGCTATATCCTTGAGAAGGTATGAATATTTGCCTAATGACTTAAGCACATTTTACCTTTTGCATGTGATTTCCATTTAAGATAGGGGAAATAACAGGTATATTCTTAATGTTGATTTATAAGGACCGTTAAAAACAGATTACATTTGTTCCACAAAGTAAATTGATGCAAATTGTATAAAGTAAGAGGTATACTGGGCAATGTAGGTTCTTCTCCTGTCATATTCATATAGAGACACACATCTTTCTAGAGAGCAACTGCCACTCTCTAATGTAGAAACCACGTAGAATGTTTTCTGAGGGAAAAATATTCTGTAAGCTTTCTTTATAATAAAAAGTCAATCACTTTTCTAAAGTTAGAAGTTAGTTGGGATTGAATATGAAAACAATCATCCAGTCAGTCTTAAGCAAATCTGTATTTTAGATGATCTACAGGATTTGTGACTTATCATAAAGTTATATATCATAAAGAAAGTTATATATCTTACAATGTTGGTAAACTAGCTTTACTTTAAATGTTTCTAGGGCAATTCTGAGTACTGATATAGCATATGCCAAAATAGCTGCTACACAGCCAGTAAACAAAATTTTGGTTGACTTCTTTCACATTACATGTAATCGAGTTCTTAAAAATCATGTGGGTCCCTGAACATGTAAATATAATTTTTCTTCCTTTAGAATGCTGATCTACATTGCTGAAATCTGAATAAGTGAAGATCTAAAGTAGACATTCTTTGATGGTAATACTAAATATAAATAAATACACCTTCTTCATTGGGACACTTTCTTGAGATGGGGGAATGGGAATCCACATACAAGTCAGTTTCCTTAGCTTCTCACCCAAATATGTTATCACAAGGAACACTGAATGATATAATCTCTTTCAGAGGGGGTCTTAGATGACACCATCATCATCATCCCTAACATTTATATAGCACTTACTGTGAGCTAAGAACTTTACAATTGTTACCTCACTTGAACATCACAACAATCCTGGTGCTATTATTATCCCCATTTTTACAGATGAGAAAACTGAGGGAAAATAGGGATTAAGTGACTTACCAAGGGTCACACAACAATTAATGTCTAAGGCTGGATTTAAACTCATCTTCCTGACTCCAGACCCAGCACTCTATCCACTGCTCCACTTTATATCCCCAGACAACACTCACCCTTCCATAATATTCCTAACAAATTGCTTTTTGCTCAAAGATCTCTGGGGATCTCAGAAAATTCATTAGTTCCTCATGTTATCCATTTCACTCTAGCTCTAATGCTATAGGACTATTAAGTTTTTCCTTATACTGAACTCTCTATAATTGTGACTTAGTGCTTCTACTTATGCTTCCAGGGCAATGGAAAACAAGTCCAACCCTGGACAAGGCACTTTATTCTCTACACAACTAACTGAGCAGAAGACAGCAGAGTAGGTCAGAAAATTCCAAATTTCTTCCACAAAAAAGACAGAATATCACCTCAAAGTGAATGTAGAGAGACAGGAATAAATAAAACTTGGGGTAAAACAGTTGTCCTTCTAAGATAACGTAAGAGGACCTCAGGAAAGACCTTACTTCCTGGGGCACAGGTTCTACCTGAGTAAAGTGCAAACATGCCCAAACAGACTTCACTGAATCAATAAACAGTAAGTCCTGGGGGCACCTGGATCTGGAAGCAGCCTCCAACTTTCACCTCACAGACAATATGTGTGTGCGGGTGGTGGGGGGTGGATAGAGGAGGAACAGTTGAATAGGGGAAGATTGAAGGATGGTTTCCTATTTGGAATTCCAGGCCCACCTGTGCTGATCAAATACAGTCCTGGGCTATGGCTGTGGGAAGGAGCTAGCACATGCCTGATTAGTGTGGTACCAGAGGGGTGGACACCCTGCTGGCTATGGGAACTTGCAGCAGAGTGGAGTCCCTAGTTTCAGTTCCAGGGCAGAGGAAAGAGCTGAAGTGTACAGTCACTGGGGGGCCACAGGTAGCAAGAGCATTTTGGGAACAGCATGGCTGAGGGTCCTAGCTGTGGCTCAGGATTGGAAAAGAGTACCCAAGGCTGGGCACCCAGACAGAGCTCAGAAAATAACAGTAAGAAGGACCACAGACCTGGGGCAGAATTCCCCATACCCTAGGACTAGGGTATTATGACAATGATAAGTGACTAAAAACAAAATAAAATATTATAAACATAGGTAAGCAAAAGACAAAGAATCTGACTATAGACAGTTATTGTGAGGATACAGGAGATCTGGGTTCATGTTCAGAGAAAGTAAAGTTTAAAAAACCATTCCTATTTTAAAGAAAAATGTCAAATGGTCACAAAACCAAAGAGAGTTATTGGAAGAACTTAGGAAGAACTACAAAAATCCTAAGAGAGATTGAGGAAAAAATAGGAAAGATAAGAGCAATCCAATAAAAATTATGAGAAGAGTGTCAAGCAATTGGGAAAAGAGATCCAAAAAACTTAAGGGAAAAAATAACTCTTTGAAAATTAAAATTGGGAGAGGGACAGAGCCAAGATGGTAGAGTAGAAAGATGCACATACACTAGCTCTTCCCACACAGCCCATAAAACACCTGTGAAAAAAGACTCTCAACAAATTCTAGAGCATCAGAAGCCACAGAAAAATAGAATGGAGGAGATTTCCAGCTCAGGGTGACCTGAAAGGCTGAAGGTAAAAGTCTGTCACACTGGACTCAGAGTTGAAGCCTAGCCCAGCCTTGGCCACACAGCAAAGAATCAGGAAGAGGACCAAGGAGGCCTTGGGGGCAGAATCCGCTGCTGCAGTGGTGGTGGTTTGCAAATCCCTCAACCCACAGGCACCAAAGATCAGTGAAAAGGTTTTCTCAGCTGGTCAAGAAGGGAGCAGGGTCTTCCCATAGTTCCCATCTCAGGCAGAGGCAGCAGAGGCCATATCAGGGTGGCAGCAGCTCCCACAGCAGCCTGCATCAATTGTTGGGTCGTAAAACCCCTGGGGGAACTGAGCAGCTCATCCTTACTTCAGCCTTGTGTGGCAGCACTGCTCCCACTTAATGTTACTGAGGGAACTGAGAAGCTGATCTAAATCTCAGCCCCCAGTACTGGCTTGGTGGAACTGTGGAGAAGGAACTCTACTAGTCACAGATTCTGGGCACAAAAGTTTCTGGTTGCTCCCAGACCAGTGTACCTGTTTGATTGTGCCACCTTGAAGGAACTGTGATCTTACAGATTCCCAGAATATACCCTACTCTTGACAAAGGACGCAAAAGTCAAGTAACTAGTTGGAAAAATGCACAAAAAGGGGGGGAAAATAAGACTACAGAAGGTTACTTTCTTGGTGAACAAATATCTTCTCTCATCCTTTTGGATGAGGAAGAACAATCCAAAATAAATATTCAATGGTCTCAGGCCATGGGAGAGCTCAAAAAAGAATTTTGAAAATTAAGTAAAGGAGGTGGAGGAAAAATTGGAAAGAGAAATGAGAGAGATGGAAGAAAATCATGAAAAGCCAGTCAATAACTTGTTAAAGGAGACCCAAAAAATGCTGAAGAAAATAATACCTTTAAAAATAGGCTAACAATTGCAAAAGAGGTTCAAAAAGCCAGTGAGGTGAAGACTGCTTTAAAAAGCAGCATTAGCCAAATGGAAAAGGAAGCTCAAAAGCTTACTGAAGAAAATAGTTCTTTAAAAATTAGAATGGAACAGATGGAGGCTAATGATTTTAGGAGAAACCAAGAAATCACAAAGCAAAACCAAAAGAATGAAAAAATGGAAGATAATGTGAAGTATCTCACTGGAAAAACAACTGATCAGGAAAATAGATCCAAGAGAGACAATTTAAAAATTATAGGACTACCTGAAAATCATGATCAAAAAAAAAAAAGAGCTTAGACACCATCTTTCATGAAATTATCAAGGAAAACTGCCTTGATATTCTGGAACCACAGGGCAAAGTAGGTATTGAAAGAATCCACCAATCACCTCCTGAAAGAGATCCAAAAAGAGTAACTCCTATGAACATTGTAACCAAATTCCAAAGTTACCAGGTCAGGGAGAAAATACTGCAAGCAGCTAGAAAGAAACAATTTGAGTATTGTGCAAATACAATCAGGATAACACAAGATCTAGCAACTTCTACATTAAGGGATTAAAGGGCGTGGAATATGATATTCCAGATGTCAAAGGAACTAGGACTAAAACCAAGAATCACCTACCCAGCAAAACGGGGTAAAATACTTCAGGGGGAAAAAATGGTTTTTCGGTGAAATAGAGGACTTTCAAGCACTCTTGATGAAAAGACCAGATGAAAAGAAAATTTGACTTTCAAACACAAGAATCAAGAGAAGCATGAAAAGGTCAGTCTGAACTCCCATGTAAAAGAAGTTATCAACAGGAACATGCTAGAGCCATCACAACAAACATTTAATGATGCACAACTTCAAATTTATACCTTAATGCACAGAGACTCCTCCCTGATTTATGAACTCTGCTCTTTATAAGGACTTCAATCCGTATCTGAAAAATCCATTGAAGTATAGAATTTTCAAATGTATTTATTATTAACATTAACAAAAACAACAGCAATAAACTTGTGGGCTATATCTAAGGACAAGAAATTTAGAGATAATAATATATTCATCTGATTTAATACTCAGGCATATTTTAATAATGGACATCATTTTCTTTTACAGACAGCTTAAAAAACCCATAAACCAAAATGTAGTCACCAATCACTTTTCCTGATGTTTTGGAGAGACTATGAAAAGCATGGCTTCTCCTTTTGCAAAGATAATATTTTTATTCTTATAATTATAGCAGCATGTTCTCAAAGGCAAAGACTACCATTGTAGATGGTTTCCATTCTAATTTACTTAGTATAATCACTGAGAAAACGAAAGGGCAACATTCAGACTTTTTGTATGAGCTGCACAAATGGCTGCTCTCATCCTAAAAAGCAAAGCAGTTCAGTAGCAATCTGCTAACTCCTGCCTTCCATTGGCACTCTCATTTCTAAATGTAGCATAAATTTGTGCCATTACCACAAGGCACATGATAGGTTGCAATTCACATCTTACAGTTGTTTTTTAGTAGATGTGGACCCTATTTGTAAAGGTATTTTGATTCACCTTAGGACATAAGTATGGATATACATGTATATGTATATATATATATATATATGTTAGCAGTGTTCCCTTAACATAGATCAATCTCAGATGTGTGCAAAAAAGCTGACTGGAGACATACTGCTTAGAAAATTCTTTCATTGAAAAGCATTACTGTTATTTTTAAATCAAGGTTTAGCTAAGGAATGAATCAAGTTATTGACGTATTCATGCTTATAAAAATGGTATCAACTGAGGTTACTTCCGTTTTTATTTTGGAAAGTGAAGACAAAATATGGGCATTTACACTCTAAAAAATAAAGCACAGGGGTTTAAAGAAAGAAAATAAAATTGGGTAAGGGAAAGGTAATGATATTACAAGACAGTAAGAAATAATAAAAGAAATTTAAAAGAATCAAAAAAATAGAAGAAAATGTGAAACATCTTATTAGATCTGGAGAATAGATTGAGGAGAGACAACATAAGAATTGTTGGACTACCTGAAAGTAACAACCAAAAAGAAAATGTCTTGATACAATATTACAAGAAATTATTAAGGAAAATTGCCCTGAAGTTTTGGAACAAGAGGACAAAGAAGAAAGAGGAAAAAATCCACCAATCAACACCTGAAGGAGATCTTAGAATGAAAACTTACAAGAATATCAGAGTCAAACTTCAAAGCTCTCAGATTAAGAAGAAAATATCACAAGCAAAAAGGAAAAAAACAATTTAAGTACTCTGACCATACAAGACCTAACTACACTAAAAAACTGTGGGTCTTGAAATACCATATTTTGAAGAGTAAAAGATCTGGGGTTATGATCAAAATAATTTACCCAGCAAAGCTGAGTATAAACATGAATTTTTAAAAAATGGACATTTAATTAATTGAAAGATTTTCAGATATTTGTAACAAAAACCAGAACTAAATGCAAAATTCAACATAAAAGATTAGGATAAATATAAGGTAAACATTAAAAATCAATTATAAGGGAATTAATAAAGTCAAACTGGTTACTTCTTATATGTGAAAATATTAACAGTATGTGGCCTTCTAGGTCCTTGGGTGCATCCTTTTTACTGAGTCCAAGTTTTATAGAACAAATCCTTTTATGAAGAAGTTTGGACCACACTTGAGGGCCTACAGGGTTATATATGGCCTTGATGGGCTGAGCTGAGTATGATGGATTGATTCTAAAAAATCAAACTAGGTAGGAAGAGCAAAAAAGGAAGTTATCTCACACAAATGAGGAAAAGAAGAACTGATATAGGTGAATTGTTAATGTATTTTTGCTTAATTTGAAAATTTTTCCCACCTATTCATAGTCCCATGGGACCTGCTTAAATCATATGGAAACCCAAATCACCTGTGTGGGAGGGGCTTTCTGAAAGGATAGGACAGAAAGGGTGGAGCAAAAGAGGTGGAGCTGGAGCCAAGCTGAGAGGAAGTTGGTCAAACTAGTCAGAGCCGGGAAGGACAAAGGAAACAGGAGGCTAGAATTGTGTTTGTTTGTGGGAAGGCCTGATAATGTATATAGACTTCTTGGTTACTATGATGGAAATTAGTTGCTATGATGATTTTGGCTTTCTGGTGTCTGAGTAAATGTTTTGGTTTTGTTTTCCATGTAGAAAGTCTGTTATATTATGTGATTCAGAACTATGCTGACATATTCATGGCTGCCATTGCTACTATAATGTGGAGGGTTGGTAGTTGTAGAACCTTACTCTCATCAGAACTGGGTTAAAGAATGAAAAATCATATACATCTAGAAGGGTATAAAAAATCATATACATCTAGAAGGGTATAATGAAGAAATAAAAGAGGGAATAGGAGAAGGAAGGGCCTTTTAGAAGGCTGTGCAGATAAAGAATTAGGAATGTAAGGGAGATTATAAAGGAGGGGAAAGTGGGAAAATTAAGGTGGAACATGTGGGGAAGGATAAGGGAGGGATGCTTAGAGGGGCAAGTAGATTAAGTAATAGGGGAGCAAAGTAGTGGTTACAAGTAAAATGGAAGTATAAGGAAGGATAAGGGAAACAGGGCAAGAAGGATAAATAAGTGATGAAAAATAGGATGGAGGGAATTACACAAGTAGTAATTATAACTCTGAGTCTGAAAGGGATGAATTTACCCATAAAATGAAAAAAAGGATAGCAGAATGGACTAAAAATCAGAATTTGACAATCTGTTGTTTGCAAGAAATATAATTTAAAATGAGAGACACATATAGATTTAAAAATAAAAATAAAGGGCTTGTGTATAATTTATTATGCTTCATCTGACTAAAAAAGTGGGGGTAGTAATTATGATCTCAGACAAAGTTAAAGCTAAAATAGATTTAATTAAGAGAGATAAATAGGGAAACCACTATGTGTTACCAATATTATTCAATATTGTTTTAGAAATGCTATCAATAGCAAGATGGTAGAGGAAAAGCAGAGACCTGCTTGAGCTCTCCCCCCAAACTCCTGCAAAAACCTGTAAAAATGACTCAAAACAAATTCTCAAGCTGCAGAACCCACCGAATGATGGAGTGAAGCAAATCTCAAGCCTGGGACAGATTGGGAGATTGACAGGAGACATCTATCACACTGGGCTGGGAGCAGATCAGAATGCAGTGTGTCATGGGCTGCACTGACACAGACAAGGCCAGAGCAGGCCTCAGTGGACTGAATCACTGGTAGCTGTGGCAGTCTCCAGACTTGTCAATCCATAAACATGAAACAGCATAGAAGGTCAGTTGGAAAGCTCTGTCAGACCTTAGTGGGTGAGGGGCATGGTCATGCTGGGGTCCAGTCTCAGCACCAGAAAAGAAGGTGATGGCAGCAGTTTCTGGAGCTCTGGGTCCGCAGATGGGGATCAAGCAGCTGATACAAAACTCCTGAAGCCTGGGACCCCATCCTCATCCCCACTGGAAGCAGAGACCTACCTTGATAAAGAGTTAGAAAGTCAAGTACTTGGCTAGGAAGATGAGCAAACAGAGGGGTAAAAGTCAGAATACAGAATCTTACTTTGGTATCAAAGAAGATCAAAAAATACAGTCAGAAGAAAACATATTAAAAACACATCAAAAGTCTCCAAAAAATATGAATTGGTCACAGGCTATGAAAGAACTCAAAAAGGATTTTGAAAATCAAGTAAGAAAAGTAGAAGAAAAATTGAGAAGAGAAATGAGAGTGATGCAAGATAATCATGGAAAATGAGTCAACATCTTGCTAAAGGAGACAAAAAAACACTGAAGAAAATACATTAGAAAGGAAAGCAACAGATGTAGGAGAAGAAAAAGAAATTGAAGGAATCAGAATGAGAAATGATGTAATGAACTTTCTTTTTGAAGAGAGGATGATATATTTGGAAAATCCTGAATATTCAACTAACAATTAATTGAAACTATAACTTTAACAAGGTGAGATGTAAAGGAAATCCACATAAGTCATCAGAATTTTTATACATCACCCACAAAATCCTACAAGAAAAGACAGCAAGAGATATCCCATTTAAAATAACTAGGCAGGGGGAGGAGCCAAGATGGCAGAGTAGAAAGACTCACATATGCGAGCTCCGAACCCCCAGCCCATAAATTACCTAAGGAAAGAACTCCCAATGGGTTCTGGAGCGGTGGAAGCCACGCAGTAACGCAGTGGAGGAGATTTCTGTTCCAGAGAGCCCTGAAAAACCGACCCCAAAGGTCCATCGTACACCGGACAGTGGAGCCCAGTCCTCCCTTGGCCACACTGCCCCAGAGGAGCAGATCCGAGCAGGCTTCAGGGACGGATTCTCTGGCAGCCACGAGGGTCCCTCCACCCACAGGCACTACAGGTCAGTGAGACAGCCTTCTGAACTGGCCAAGAGGGGAGCAGGGTGTCTCCATGGCTCGGGGCCCCTTGGGAGGAAGCAGTGGGGGAGGCGGTGGCCAGGGGCTCCTGGAGCACGCAGGACCTCAGATCCTTTACTGAAGATCTCCACATAAACCCCCTGAGGGAATTGAGCCTGGGAGGCCACCCTGCCCCCACCCAAGCAGCAGTACTTAATTTCTCACTGAATAGAAGCCTCTACCCCTGCTGAAAGCCCTGAGGCTGGGGAGCAGCATTTGAATCTCAGACCCCAAGCACTAGCTGGGCAGATCTAGGTGGGGGTGGAGAGGAATCTCAGAAGTCAAGTAACTGGCTGGAAAAATGCCCAGAAAAGGGGAAAAAAAA
The DNA here is from genome assembly GCA_023548195.1 of Bettongia penicillata ogilbyi. NCBI lineage: Eukaryota > Metazoa > Chordata > Mammalia > Diprotodontia > Potoroidae > Bettongia > Bettongia penicillata. The sequence goes on along the minus strand of JAJHZJ010000542.1, from coordinate 391,036 downwards.
TAAGACCACAGAAGGTTACTTTCTTGCTGAACAGATGTTTCCTCCTTTCCTTTCTCATGAGGAAGAACAATGCTTACCATCAGGGAAAGACATAAAAGTCAAGGCCTCTATATCCCAAACATCCGAAATAGATATCCAATGGGCTCAGGCCATGGAAGAGCTCAAAAAGGATTTTGAAAACCAAGTTAGACAGGTGGAGGAAAAACTGGGAAGAGAAATGAGAGAGATGCAAGAAAAGCATGAAAAATGGATCAATACCTTACTAAAGGAGACCCAAAAAAATGGTGAAGAGAATAACACCTTGAAAAATAGGCTAACTCAATTGGCAAAAGAGGTTCAAAAAGCCAATGAGGAGAAGAATGCTTTCAAAAGCAGAATTAGCCAAATGGAAAAAGAGGTTCAAAAGCTCACTGAAGAAAATAGTTCTCTCAAAATTAGAATGGAACAGATGGAGTCTAATGACTTTCTGAGAAACCAAGAAATCACAAAACAAAACCAAAAGAATGAAAAAATGGAAGATATTTTGGTATGAAAACCTATCTTACAATACAGGAAAGTGGGGGAGAAAGAGATAAGCAGGATGGGGGGGATGATAGAAGGGAGGGCAATGGGAGGAGGGAGCAATTTGAAGTCAACACTCAGGGAGGGACAGGATCAAAAGAGAGAATAGAAACCATGGGGGACAGGATAGGATGGAGGGAAATATAGTTAGTCTTACACAACAAGACCATTATCGAAGTCATTTGCAAAATTACACAGATAAGGCCTATATTGAATTGCCTGCATTCCCAAAGGGGAGAATTTGGAACTCAAAGTTTTAGGAACAACTGTTGAGTATTGTTCTTGCTACTAGGAAATAAGAAATACAGGTAATGGGGAATAGAAAGTTATCTGGCCCTACAGGACAAAGAGAAGATGGGGACAAGGGGAGGGAGGGATGATAGAAGAGAGGGCAGATTGGTGATAGGGGAAATTAGAATGCTTGGTGTATTGGGGTCGAGGGAGGGGACAAATGGGGAGAATATTTGGAACCCAAAATTTTGTGAAAATGAATGTAAAAAAAAGTTAAATAAATAAATTTATATATCCAGAAAAATAAATAAAAATAAAATATAAAAAAATAAAAAATAAAATAAAATAACTAGGCAGTATAAAATACCTGAGAGTATACCTGCCAAAACAGACACAGGAACTACATAAGCATAATTTTAAAAACATTTTATACAAATAAAGCCATATTTAAATAATTGGAGAAATATTAATTGTTAATGAATAGGCAAAGTCAATATAATAAAAATGACAATTTTACCTAACTAATCTATGTTATTTAATGCCATCCCAATTCAATTATTTTTAAAAGTATTTTACTGAGTTAGTAAAAGATGATAAAATTCATTTGGAAGAACAAAAGATCAAGAATTTTAAAGAAAATAATGGGAAAAATGTAAAGAAAGGAGTTTTTCAGCAGTATCAGAACCTCAAACTAAATTATAAAACAGGAAATACCAAAACTATCTGGCATTGGCTAAGAAATAGAAAAGCAGAGCAGTGGAACAGAGTAACCCTACAATACATGGATTATGGTGTAATACAGTATATAAGGTAGTATAAAGGATTATGGTAACCTTGTATCTGACAAATGTAAAGATTTAAGTTTGGGGATAAGAATTAATCATTTGGTGAAAATTGTTTGGAAAACTAGAAAGCTTTCTTGTATAAATTGGGCAAAGACCAGTAACTTGAACCATGTACCCAAGATAAAGTCAAAATAAATACGTGACCTAGATATAAAGGGAGATATCACAAGTACATATTCCCATCAAACTAATGGCTAAGAGATTAATTTATGAATAAACAAGAGATAGAGAGCATTGTGAGGTGTCAAAAAGACAATTCAGACTATAATAAATTTTAAAGTTCTTGTGCAAATAAAATCAATGTAGCCAAGATTAGAAAGAAATCAGAGAATTGGGAAAACATTTTCACAGACCTCCTCTCAGATCAAGGTCTCATTTCTCAAATATATAAAGAACTTTGTCAAATTTATAAGATTACAAGTCATTCCCCAATTGATAAATGGTCAAAGCACATGAATAGGCAGTTTTTTTGAAGAAGAAGTGAAAACTATATATAGGTATATGAAAAAATGCATGAAATCACTATTAATGAGAGGTGCAAATTTAAAAAAACTTTAATATATCATCTTACACCTATCAAATTGGGTAAAATGATAGATGCCCTTCAAGTGGGGAATGCCTAAACAAGTTGATAGGACTGTGATGGAATACTACTGTGCTATAAGAAGTGATGAGCTGATTGATTTTAGGAAAACACAGAAAGACTTGGACCTATGAAGGAAGATGCTATCCAATTTCAGGAAAAAATCCTCATAAATCAAAGTATGCACAGTATAGTTTTACATATATGTACATGTGTATATACATATGTCAATAGGTATGTATGTGTCTGTGTATTTGTATTTAATTGTAGCTTCCTCTAGGACAGGGTGAGGAGGGAGAAGAAAAATAAAAAGTACATAATCAGAGGTCAAAAGAAAACTTAGAAGGAAGCACAGAATAGCTGGATGGTTTTGAAAACAATGGGTAGTATTTATTATGTAGTATTTAAAAAAATAAAGCCTGAAATTAAAAAAAAATCTAACTGAACAAGTAGTTTTCCATTTCAGATGCCCAATTCTGTAAAAACATTCTTTCCCTGGATATTCCACACACAATCATGAAGAAAAAGAGGCAGATTTACAAAGAGATTCTTCCTAAGTTACAAAATACCAAACTTTTAAACATCTATTTATACAAAGGAAATGAATAGAAATGGAGATATAAGGGTAATAACCTAATAACTGCTTTTCTCTTGCTGCTTCAGCTTCCTTTTCTGAATGGTCAAACATGGTACGCTCAGATACAGGTAACTGAAAAAAGGCTGGAGCATATATTTCATCTCAAACCTGGGAGATGTCACATCTAGAGAACTTTCTAACACGGAAACAAAAGGCACACTGTCCTCAAGGGTGGAGGTGACCCACTGAGTCCAGCACAAGGTTGCTACCACTACTTACCAAACAGCAGCAGCTAACACTGTAACTCCACTGTTTTTCTAGAAAGAGTTGTTAAATGAGATTAATGCAGAATGAACCAAAGGGCTGAAAGGTTTCTAATTAGACCTGCTTTTCTTCAAGCATCAGCACTTAAGAATTTTTTTAATTGTTCAATTTTATTGTTTTTCTGTCTGGATTAACTACCAGAATTATAATTGGTACTATTTCAGCTAATTTATTGTAGGTTAAATAAGCTTTTGCGGGTTAGCCTTTGAACCTAATCGTGATTTATAACAATGTTCCAATGAGAAATTATTTCCAGATTTCAAGCAACTAACAAAGAATGCTTTAGAACAGGAGTTGGCAAACTATAGCCAAGGGGTTAAATCCAGCCTGCCACCTATTTTCATATGGCCCATGAGATAAAAAGTTTCTCCATTTTTAACTAAAAAAATTTAATGAACAAAGTGAAAAACCATAGAATATAAATTCTATTTTTTTCAGAATGTAAACTCCTTGAGGGCAAGGATGTTTTATTTTATGTTTATATCCCCTGTGAATGGTACAGTGCTTGGTATATAGTACAATAGATACTTAATAAATGCTTATAGATTGAATTGGGGAAAGGAAAGGGGAATAACAGTCCTATAGCATTCTTCTGGCTTCATTACTGATTTCTGTGATCTTTTTAATATGTTTTTAATAACCCACACTATACAACTAAGACTTCTAAACTCTAGAATAGATAATTATTTAAATTTCTTTTCCCAGTTTATAAAGTTCAATCTTATGTGATAAAATTGCCTCAAATTCCAAGAACAAAATATTAAGCATTTAGTTAACCCATAAAACATTCAAATATCAACTATAAAATGTTAATTTTAAAAATGTGTGCCTAGAAACATGTTCTGCTTCATGATCCCTTTTAAAATGAAACACACAAAGAATAAAATATACTTCTGTTTACTTTTGGGTTTTATGTATTTTTTTAATACCTTGTAGGTTTTTTAGTCTAATGAATCTTTCAGGATCATAGCTCTTCAAAGAAATGAAAAGCTTCTGCTATGTACTTCTATCAATCAAAGGCACAACTTCTACAATGGTAATTTATAAAGAGTGGATCAGCATTTGAACCACAAAGATTTTTTACCCTGATGATTAAAAAGACTTAAGGAGCATGGATTTACTAACAACTTTCAAGACATATCTAGCTCCCAACCAAGTGCACTGAACGAAAAGAGTATTTTAAAAACCTGATCCTGGAGGAGAACCAAGACCTAAAAGGAGTGAATGATGCAAATTATTCTGATGTTTCTTTTAGTTGTACTTAACCATTTCTTCTACATTCTCTTCCAAAAAGCCCAATCTTTTATACATATCTGTATTTTAGATAAAGCATGTCCCATCTAGCCTGGATATGGCATAGTCAATGATCACCACAGAAGAGTCATCATATAAAAGTGGGTTCTCTCAACCTATAAACATATCTAGATTTAGAAAATAATCCAAACCCAAATTATCACTCCAAGAAGGCATAGACCAAGTATCATCCTGGAAATGAATTTTTTTCCTTTTCAAAATATAGGAATACCAGCTTCAATTTAACATTTTCTCCTGCAAAATCTGACTTAATACTGATGAGAGTGTAAAGCTTGACACAATCCCTATACTGTAGCTGTCAATGTGGTAATTCTTTCTAATTATCTCTATCCCAATAGCAGCATTTTTAAAGTATAAAGTTGAAGGCTTTGCCCAATTGATAAATGGACAAAGGATATGAACAGGCAGTTTTCAGATGAAGAAATTAAAATTACCTATAGATATATGTAAAACTGCTCTAAGTCACTAATGATTAGAGAAATGAAAATTAAAAATATTCTGAGTTACATCATACCTATCAGATTGGCTAACATGACAAAACAGGAAAATGATAAATGTTGGAGAAGATGTGGGAAAATTGGAACATGAACACATTTTTGGAAGAGTTGTGAACTGATCTAGCCATTCTGGAGAGCAATTTAGAACTATCCCCGAAGAGCTATAAAACTGTGCATACTCTTTGACTCAACAATACCACTTCTAGATCTGTATCCCAAGAAATCATAAAAGTGGGTAAAGGTCCCCCATGTATAAAAATATTTATAGCAATTCTTTTTGTGACAGCTAAGAATTAGAAATTTAGGAGATGCCCGTCAGCTGGGGAATGGCTGAACAAGTTGTAGTATAGAACATAATGGAAAAACTATTGTTCCATAAGAAATGATGAACAGGTGGACTTCCGAAAAACCTGGAAAGACTTACATGAACTGATGCTGAGTGAAATGAGCAGAACCAGGGGAACACTGCATACAATAACAGCAACATTGTGTGATGATCAAGTCTGATAGACTTAGCTCTTCTTAGCAATTCAAGGATCTAAGAGAATTCTAAAAGACTCATGATGGGAAATGCTCTCCATATCTGGAGAAAGAACTATGGAGTCTGATACTATTTTCTCTGTTTTTGTTGTTTTTTCTTTCTTGTGGTTCTGCCCTTTGGTTCTAATTCTTCTTTACAACATGACTAATGTAGAAATATGTAAATATGATTATACAAGTATAGCCTATATTAGATTGTATCCCATCTTGAAGAGGGGAAGGGGAACGAGGTGGAGAAAATTTAGAATTCAAAATCTTATAAAAGTGAATGCTGAAAACTAAAAATAAATATTCTTTAAAGAGATGAAGGCTATGTTTCAATTCTTTAACCTGCACCCTTTTAGCTATTCCCCTACATACTAGGATAGAAAAACTCACCATAGGATACTGAGAAAATCCACCCACATTACCTGACTTATTGCCTGTCTTATCAGTTTGAGGGCCACTTAGCTATACGAATAAAATGAGAACTTACACATGTAGTAATTTCAAATTTTCAAAGAAAACACTTTCTCATTTGATTTTCACAGTAAAACTATAACGGCACATTTTTATCATCTCAATTTTACCAATGAGTAAATTGAGGCTTAAAGAGGTTAAAAGATTTAGTTACAGGATAACATTGCTGAGCAGGTCTTTTGAACTTCAGATAATGTTCTTTTCACTACTTGGAAGATATGTGTGTGAACATATGTGTATGTCTTTGTAAGTGTCACTAAATTAAATAAACTAAGTTTATATACCCTGACTGCTTCCCCAAGTTTGAGTCATATCTCCAGCTGCCTAAATGACACTTTTTTCCAGATTATCAACAGTAACTCAAACTTAATATAGCTAAAATACAGAAAATTATCTTCCTGCCATAATTAATAGTAGCTAATATTTATACAGCACCTACTATGTGCCAGTGCTGTGTTAAGTGCCTTACAATTATCTCATTTTGGATTCTCACAACAACCCTGGGAGGGATGTACTATTGTTATCATCACCATTTTACAGATGAGGTAACTGAGGCAAACAGGTTAAGTTATTTGCCCAAGGTCACATAGTTAGTGTCTTTGAACTCAGGTCTTTCTGACTCCAGGTCTGGTGCTCTCCTTACTTTGCCACCTAGCTGCCCAAATTTGCTTATTTTTGTGACTTCACTCTTCTATTATTTCAGTTGTTTCAGTCTCCATTTGGGGTTTTCTTAGCTAAAGTAGTTTGCCATTTCCTTCTCCAGCTTATTTTGTAGATAAGAAAACTGAGACGAACAGTGCAACGTGTCCGGAGTCACACAGCTGGTGTCTGAGGTCGCAACTGAATTCAGATCTTCCTGACTGTAGGTCAGGTGCTCAGTTATCCACTGTCCCTTCTATTGGTGGTACCATCTCCACAAACTTTGTACTATCGCTAAATTTTCCTTCTCCTCTACCTCTCATACATAATCATTTCGATTTACCAAGTACTTATTAAATGACTTTTCTGTGCCAGCCCCTGTGCTAGGTGCTAGAGACGCAAAACCAAAATGAAACAATCTCTGAACTCACAGGGGTAATAGTTTAACAACCAGATGTGAGCTTTATCCTACCTTCCATTCCTGCTATCATCTAACTGAGCCATTGCAGTAGCTACCGACAGGTCTCCCTGCCTCAACTAATGCTCACTTTTGAAATACTTATTTTCCTTATGTGTAAGCAGTGTAATACCTCTGTTCAAAACCCTTCAATGGCTTTCTATTCCAAATGATGGAATGTTCAAAGGTTTTTTGCATGGTATTCAAAGTTCTTCCACAATCTAGAGCAGCTCTATTGTTTTGGCTTTTGTTTCCTTTGAAGTATACTACACTGAACTATCTACATAACTCCAGGTACTACATAACCTGGATTTTTCTACTTCCATGATTTCATTCAGGATTTTCCTGATGCCTACAAGAACTTCACAGTGTCAGTATGCCAGTCCCCCCAAAGCCAATCTGATGAAATCCTATCCATCTTTTTAAAGCCCAACTCTAAAAACATTATCTGCTGTAATTCATGCTCTAACCCCTCTCCCTGAGGAAGAAATGCCTTCTCCCACAGCATTGTTTTCTTTTTAATACACTTTTCAGACATTCTATTGAATTAGTTATTTACGAATATATTTCCCTACGATCTATACCATATAATATCAAAAAAATGAGCTTAGCTAAATTTAGCTTTCCAAGAATGAAGCACAGTGCTCTGTACACCATAGGTGCTTAGTAAATGTTTGATGAATTGAACTTGGAAATTCAGTCTATCTTCTAAAAGCTTTCTTTTCACAAACATATTTTTATTATGACAAGTAGCCTTTAACAAATATATCTGAAGTAACTGGTACGATAAATACTTTTTTTGAAAAAAAAAACTATGGCTATCAGAATGCCACTGTAGTTAGAGCAACTAATTAGGTGAGCTATGTTCTCAGATTTATCCCCTTTAAATTTTCCTAAGAAATTAGTTATCTCAAAGCTAAATGCATCCCACAGATTAGGAAGCAAACTTTCACTTGGCAAGAATTTAAGAAAGTTCTACACATAGTATAAACGTCCTCAATATAACATACAACATCATAGCAATTTGTATATAATGAACAATTAAGGAACAGGAGTAGACATAAGTCTACGCAACAACTACTGGAAACAAATTATAAAGAAAGTTTTTGTTCTACTGCTTACAAGGAGGTATTTTTAAAAACCACCTCAAAGTATAATTATATTTACTGTTCTCCATGCCTTTTCTGACGTGAGAATTATTTTGAAAATTGAACTTTAGAAGTCTCTAAAAAATTTCCATTCAGATTTTACCATTCTATATTGCTAGCATTTTCCTAGGTTGTTTAACCATAATTCTTCAAATGCACAGTTAAGTATAAATACCATTAATAGCTAAAGAAGGGGTTTTTAACTTTAGGTGTGTGAACACTTTTTTTCCTTAATATTTTGATAATTGCATTTCAGTATAATTTTTTTCCCTTATTTATTTGAAAATAGTATTCTGATAATGGTTCAAAAGCTTCAGGCTGTCAAAGGGGTCCATGTCACAAAAAAGTTAAGGACTCTAAAATTATTCCAATGGAAGTTAATCGCATTTCTCAGATTGACAAAGAATAGCCCAGATAAATCTGATAATTTAGCAATAATGTCACACAACATGATTATTTAATATGTACCTATTAAAGAATAAAATACTTGTAACCATAGTTCCAGGGTTCATGGTGTCCTGGGGTTTTCCCAAGACAGGTGGCAGGAAGGGCCGGATGCTCTGAAAAGGAAACTAAATCTCTCTATTTTAAGCAATTAGGAAAATTTAATGTAAAACCTTTCAGGTCACTTCATTCCCTTAGTTCTACATAGGTGACAAGAATCAGGAACGAAATAAACATTGTGTAGTAGTAAAGAAGAAATCTATATTGTCTCTGATTTATCCAAAGGATTTATTCTATGGGAATCGAAATCAGGTACTTTAGTATAAAACTATCTTTCCTCCCTCAGCTTCCACCCCCCCCCCCCCCCCCCCCCCCCCCCCGCTCAAAACAAGTCAAGTGCAAGTCATGTCATTATTTCTCTGATGGCATGGTCTTCTTCAGCAACGAAGGATGAACACACACATCTTTCCCTGCTAATTCAAATTAGCTTAGGATTATTTTTTCAACTCTCTAGCCACCCTAAAAATAGACCTTCAGTATCATTAACAATAGATCCTGTAGTACAGTGTTTTTTTTTCCTTTAGAGAAAACAACATATGTATATATATACATATATATATATATATATATATATATATATATATATATATGTCCAATGAACTCTAAAGTCCAGCAAGAAGATGCAAAGCTACCCCTGCTTAGTAAAGAATGCTTCATCAAACAGGTAGGTTTCATGTTTATTTCTGAATGTCTCACAATATGAGCATGATGATAAATTTAAGGAATGGGTAAAGAACCATTTACTAATCTTGTTCACTTAGCCTATATTAGGAGAGAGAGAAAAATCTTATGAAGCACAATTCTCCTTTGAGAATTTTTCAAGTTTAATTGTGAGTACAATGTATGCTGCTTCTCTGGGACCTCCACATTGACTCTATTACTGCTGCTATCAGCACACTGAAAGAAAGAACATAAAGGAATACTTCAACAACAAAAAATGCATGAAAGAAAGCTTTCATGCTTATGAAACATGGTTGAAAATTTAATTTCACTGAATATCAAGCCAACACAAGCCTTATAAATGAACACCTCCTTGTTGCTAATTTTGGGCTATTTTACTTTTCATTTTAAAAAAAAGTAATTTCAGCAAAACTCATCTGAACACCATAAAGCTCTTGATATTTTAAAACATTTTGGAACAATTACTTTGATGGGAGCTCTTGACAGTTAAATGACTCTGTTAAATGAATGTTATAGAAGACACATAATGACTTTGGTGAAATATTGAATTTAACTAAAAATGAGGAAAACCAGTCATAAGCACCATGGGTATATTTGAATAATAATATCTTGCTTATAAAGCTCAGTGTATCATGGATCTTTTCTAATAATCATGCTATCAATTAGTCAGGCCATGTGTACATTTCTCATCTCAAGGTTCTGCACGTTTTGTGAGCTTTCTGTTTTTTTGTCATTCTCTTATCTGGAAAACCAATAAGGACATCTCTAACTGCCTGAAGGTACCTTTTCCACTGGAACTGCATTTTCCTGTTAGGAAGTAAATGGAATTATCAGCCTGTTCTGAAGCATTCCCAGTTCTATTTTTCTTGTTATCATCGTTGTTTTCAGTTTCTCTCATTTGCTCCATGGGATTACAAAGCAAACAAATTCACAAGTCGGAAACATAATGCTCATAAAAAAAGTGTCGAATCGTGGTCATGCTGGCTTTTTTAGAGTCCTTGTCTGTTAGCATTCTTTTGAAATTCACTTATAGAACATGAGACAACATCAAAGCTTTTACATGTTTTCTTATAACAACCTCAGGAAATAAATATTGAAATAATAAAACTCTCATCTCTTCATTTCTCCTTTTTACTACATGCCAATGTGTGAGCAAATCGGCCATTCTTAATGTGAAGCTGAAATTATTCTTGTAAAATTTAGTTTTGATAGGGAAAATGTGGGGGAAGTAATGGGAATGAATAAGGAGAAGTAACATGGCTTTTCAAGGTAATTTTACACAATTTTCAGCTTCTTCCAAACCAGACTTTCCATTGCTCTCCAAGTCCATACTTTTCCCCACGCCAGGAATGGCAGACCCTCGCTCTACCTGTGGCAATCCTTTAATGCCCAGATAAAATGCAGACTCTTTTGTGAAGCTGTCAATGAGCCTCAAGTCAAAACTCCTTCTCTGAATTCTCTCGGCACTGTGATTCTTTCTTAGCCTTATTCATATTCTATTTTCTATATTTCTTATTTGTGCACATGTCTTATCTCTCTAGAAAGGTAAATTTTTAAGATGTGTCTTCAGGGCAGGACGAGTATCCTACTAATCACTGCTTGTCCCTCAGATTGCAACACAGTATTTGGCACATATAAGATGCTCAATAAATATTTTTATTTACTTTCTGGGGAAAACTGAAGTAGAAAAGACAATTCCATTCATGGTAGGAAGTATTTCCTGATGTACAGATAGACTGATATGAGATAGGGTTTTTTAATGCAATTATAATATTCTAAGTTTCTTAATAAACAGAAGAGTCAAACTAGTCATTACTCAGAAAGCTGGAAGAAAAGGATCACAGAGATTTCTTGCTTCAAAAGAGAAGGTAATTTGGAGAGTTACTAGCATAAGGTTTTACTGAGAAAAATTCTGAGTGCTGCTATAGATGGTCATTTACTAATCACAGGTGGGTACACTCACTCACACTAGTTCACTTAGAAGATACTCCCTACAGTACTTTACACTTTTCCTACTTAAAGACACAGCTGCTCTTAATAATTATCTTTTCTCCTTGGCGCAAAGAGATTATTTATCCTAAACCTGCTGACATTCGCAGGAGTTTTAGCTTTCTCCACTGAAAATGTAGATGATTGAGAGGATATTGCTAACACCTGCATAAGAAATTCAATGACTCCATGGTATGTAAATTTAATTATTTTCTTTTTTTCCACGGTTTTTTAAAAAACATTTCTGAGCCTTAGAAAAGTCCTGGCAGTATCTTTTCATTTAAAAGTAGTTCAGTGGTTCACTGAACAGGCTGACACACAATTTCATAGGGGGAAGAAAGCTGCGCCTTTAATCTAATTTGTGCTTTCAGTTCCCAGCTAATGTGTCTGGGGAACCTGATGTCTGCATTTACTAAGAGACATCTGTAATGCATAGAGCCAAGCCCTCTGCAATTTCATGAAGCATAGGTGAAAAAATAGTCTAGATTCTTGCAGCTGCTATGCAACATAGCAGAGATTTATCAATTTCTCCATATACTCACAGATGTAGAAATATTCCCGGCCTGGCCTGAACTCAAATCCTAGAGAGAAGGGAGTGAAGAGCTGGAATTTTTCAGAAAATTTCAGTGGTCCATTTGGAGAATGAGGTCGATTACATTCCCACCTCTTGAACCCCTTGGAGGTGTGGTCGCAGGAGCTATAGCCATCAAAGTTCACCATGTACAGGACATATCGTTCTGTCTTATCTTCAGGGACTGAGTCCTCATAGTGAGGGCAGAACACATCCAGGTAGTCATTAATACAGACATCGATGTGATAGTCACCTCTTTGGAATCTAGGATAGAAGGAGAAAAGGATAAGATTATTCGTGGGCAAAGAGCTGTCCATCTAGAGGTTACAATCATATTATACGGTGGAGTCATTCTGCAATAGTTAAGTTAAAGGACAGAAATAGCAGTCACATTATGGTGGTGTTATTGCACGACATTGTTGGGCTGTGTATAGGGATGTGTGTGTGTGTGTGTGTGTGTGTGTGTATTCGAATCCAAATAACCTATTATAGTGGGGTTTTACTCTATTTAGTTTACCCTGTATGCAACATTAGAATTACACTTAAAAGTTTTAACTGTTCAAGTTCCTGAGTTAATTGTGTAGTAACTGTGGTCAATTTTCGATTGTCAGCATTAATGAAGGGGCAGGAAAAGAAAGAATTACATATACAAATAAACCACTAACTTCATTTTAATTCATTAACCCTCTTCTCCCTGCCTCATATCTCTTCCTGAACTGAATTTTAAAAGTATACAAAATGTTTGGCTTCCTTCCCTTTTCTAATTTACTTTCCGGAGGGATTTGTTGAGTAGTGAAAGGGAAAAATGTTAAGCAACAAGTCTGAATTATTCTTAAGTCATCAATTACACATAAACACACATCTTATGAGACCTACAGTATAATGAAGTCCTCTTCACCAATCACTTGGACACTTTCTCAGAATACACTAAGTCAAATCAACATGGAAAATTATAAAAAGTACAACTGAAAAGTGCTGAAAACTAGTTGCTGGAGGGTTGAAGACATCTTCTCAAAAATTTTATAATTTTGCAATCCAGAAAGTTGTTTTTCAGAAGCAAGTAAAATTAAAAAGTTGTCTTTTAAAGTGGCTTCTAGCGTCGAAAACCACAGCGAGGCAGCCAAATGGGGGGGGGGGGGATCACTTCATTTTTGGTTGGTAAATTAATTATTCTCAAAATGAGGTCTTAGAAGATTAATCATAAAAGAAAGCTTCTGCTAAAAATCACAACAACCTCCTGGCTCAAAAACAAAACAAAACAACAAAACCCAGAATCTTAGAGTTGGAAAGAACTTCAAAAGCTTATCTAGTTCAAACTTCTATCCAAAGCAGGAATTTATTTTTCAATATCCCTTAAAAGTTCAGCCCCTGCCTAGACACTTTTAGTGATGGACAGCACATTTTGAGACGTAGACTGTTCCAGAGTTGGACAGATCAAATTATTAAAAAAATTATTCACTATATACAGCTGAAATATATCTCACCGGTATGATAAGAAGTGATATCATAAGTGATGATCAATTAAGTCTCTTTTCTCTTCTGCAAGACACACCTTCAAATACATAACGTTATTATACCACTTCTCTATGAAGAACATATCCAGTTCCTCAAATTATTCATCAGATGCTATTATTTTCAGGACTTTCACCACAGTAATGACTTTCCTCTCTACACATTCCAGTTCACCAACTTCCCTCTTAAAGTACAGTGCCCCAAATTGAATATGATATGGTTTATTCAGTGCTGACTAGAACGGAACTCTTTATTAACTGTCTTGATCTAGTTCATGCACTTTTTTTAAATGCATCTTAAGATTATATGATATCTGGGAATCAGAGTTTAACGCCTTTTAGTAGAGCTAAAATATGACAACTACTTCTTAGAACATATTAAAAATTGGGGTTGGGGTGGAATTCATAGTAAATAGAAGGAAAGGAAGAAAATCATAAAAAGACATAAAAGTTAACCCATATTTTGCCCCAAACAAATGAAATGGAAGGCATATCAATGACATTACTTTCTAAATTCTCTTATCAAATGTAAAACTTAGTTAAAGGAGGTATTATCACCATTCATCCCCTGTGGTTTTCAGAATCACACTTTAGCTCAAAAGACTTTTACAGCTGAAAAGAAAGTTAAAGATCAGCCAAACCAGCACTCTCAATTTACATACCAGAAAACTGAGACCCTGAGATTTTAAATGATTGACTCAAGGTCACACAAAAGTAAATGACAAAATCAGGAATAAAACTCAAATCTCCTGATTCCAAGTTTGGCATCTCATTACATCAGTTCCTTAGTTATTAGATAAAAGAACTTATTTCTAGATCTTCCTCTTTGAAAATGCAAAACAAGAGCAAAACGCCTTCACTAGGCTGTATCTATTTCCTTGCTGCACAGATATTGGGCTATTGATACTTATATTTACAGCTATCCTATGATCATTTCATTTATTATTGGCAAGATGCTTTGGCAAGACGCAAGGAAAGCCCATGATGCTTTTAAAAGATTTTTAAAAAGCAATGTAACATTGCTGCCAAAGTATAAAAAGGAGATGCTGCAATATTCAGCTAAAAAGATGCTGGAATATGAATCATCAGCACACGGAATAATTTGATGGTTCTGAATGAGTGCCATAGGAGCGATGCAGCACTGTCCAGATGCACTTTGTATTATCATAATTTTTATTTAGGTTTTTGTTGATGGTCATTTAAAAAAATCACTGGTGTTTTCTGTCATACCTTTTTAGTCTCTAGAGTCATGTGTTATTGAAAACCAGAAAAGTGAAATAGCTTATCCAAAGATTTAGACCAGTGCTAGACCAGAAAGGATCTTCAAGAGAGGTTACAAACCCTACATTTTAACTCAGACTTCACAAACTGTCTCAAGCATTTTCATAACACACATTTCATTCTCTTCCCAATACTCACTCTAAAATTTTATTATCCTTTCATGTGACAAACATGACAATTTAAACCCATTATAGGGCTTTCCAGTTTCCATTTTTGGTGCAAGTTTCATTTCTTTCTTCTTCATCATCATCATCACCAATTATCATCATCCAAGTACTGAGTGCACCTTATAGTAACGGCACAGTTACCAATGAGACTTCCATTTAATCATGCCTCAGGGTGCAGAATGAAACACTTTTTCTTTTTTGGACATGATCCATGTAGACATTTGTTTTGCTTGACTGTGAATACTTACTATGAGGTAGTAACTAGTTAGGTAGAACTATACTGTTCTTTTTTCCAGTAGGAAAAAAAAAAAGGAAACACATTTTTATTCTCTAGAAAATAGTCATTTAAGTCTTAAAAAATAATATCTTCCTATATAGTCACTCTGCCTCAGTCTTTAAAGAAAGAAGAAAATAAACATTTATTAAGTATTTACTATGAAGCAGGCACTGGGATATAAATGCAAGAAAAAAGAAAAATATATTTTCAAGAAGGATGCAATTTAATTGGGGAGGGAGGTAAAAATTGAGAGAAAGGTGGAAAGGAAGTACCTGGCATGGGGAAGTGGAGAGAAGGAAGGGAAAATGGCAGGGTTTTGAAGTCCATTGAAAGTCAAGTAGAGGACCATGAGAAGGAGGAAGGGAGGCTGGCCTAGGTCCTCTACAAATGGAGAATTCAGGAGGCATCTATCAAGAGGATGGGACAAGGGGGATGGTAACTAGGCCATGGGAGTAGTAGGCTCACTGTTCCTATTATAGTGGAATTAAATGATAACTTCTTCAATTATAAGACAACTTTACTATTCTGAAAAGAACGAGAAATGTCCTTTGTGGTGTTCAAAGGCTAAGTAAGCATTTGATCAGGTCCTGATGTCTCCAGTCTCAGGGTATCATTCCAATCCTCCCTCCAATCCCTACCTCCAACAACGAATCACCCAACATCAAAACTAAATCCAGAATGAGTGAATTTAACACCATCTTTTTCATTCTTCCTATTAATTTACAGTTTAATATTAGAATATGACCTCTTTCTTTAAACAAAATCCCATTAGCCTCCCTTAAACAAGTGCATAATCAAAACTGCAATAAAAGTGAGGAAGAATAGACTATTTTGCAAATATGTTTTGTGAGAATATGTGAAAAGTAGCAGTCCCTGACTGTAACAAAACAAGCTTCCTCCTCTTTCCCTTCTGCTTCTCCCGTCTACACAGAATGTAAACCTTATGCTTCCCTAAAGCCTCTCACAACAGATGGCCTTTTTGTGGTCCTTAAGCAATTACCGTAGAAACTACACATCTTCAAGGAGAGCTTAGGGCAATAGGAGAAATATTAGTACCCACGATGTCCCTAAAATATCTTCCTTTTGTTCACTTTTGCCCTCCTTTCAAAACACATGCACATGCAAAAATATGCTATTATCTGATATGCACACATACAGTAAACAACTTTACATATATTATCTCATTTTATCCTTATAACAAACCTTAACTGTTATCTAATTTTATTATTTGATACTACCAATATTATCATATCCATTTTAGTAACGAGGAAACTGAGAACTGGAGAGAGTAAGTGATTTGTTTTGAGTCACACAACAAATAGAAGTTAAAGAGATGGAACTTGAATACAGATCTTTCTTGATTTAGGGTTCAGCACTCTTCCCTTATATCATAATCTAATCTTTAAACTGTATTAGTGTGTTCATCCTTTGTTGCCAAAGAAGACCATGACATCAGACAAATGATGACATGACTTGACCTTGACTTTGTTTTGAGTGAGGGAGGGCTGTGCAGATCATCAGCCTCACTTTTCCTCCAGAGCCATCTGAATCCAGTGACCAGATATTCATCAGGATGACTGGAGATGACCCAGGATGAGGCATTTGGGTTAAGTGATTTGCTCAAGGTCACATACCTAGTGAGTGTCAAGTGTCTGAGGTGAGATTTGAACTCATGTCCTCCTGACTCCTGCACTGGTGCTCTATCCACTGCACCACCCAGCTGCCCCAAACTGTACCAGTAATTGATTTTTAAGGAATATATTAATTCAGTATCACTGAAATTTTCATTACTACAAAGAAAACAAACAGTAAGTAATGCTATAAGGTATTATGCACAAAGACCATTAGATACACATTATTTCAATTCAGTTGTTTCTATCACCAGTATATTCCAGTAAAACGACTACTTTTATGAATACAGAATAGTTGGCACTTTTTAGAAAAATCTCAGTAGTAAATTGTATGATGTCATCTCTTTATCTTCTGTCAGAAGTGCAATGAATTGACAACCACTCCAGCCTCAACTTCAACACCCTAGTCCTCCCCAAATACATTTTGTACAAAGAAACACAAAACAACTGTCAAAATATGTTGAACCTAATTTTGTTGCTCTGTTTATCCATTAATGCAAATTCAAATACTGTCTGTGAACTTTTATTTATTTATTTTTGGTAATTCCAAGTTCTGGTCATGAAAGCCTTGACTTGAATTTAATAACGTAGGTCATTGAAATAAGACATACTTCACTTGACTAGATGTTTAGAATGCAATAATGGCTTTGTATGCTGACCCAGCTCTGTTTTTTTTTTCTCTAAAAATATTCATTATAAAATCCTATTTTGAAAAATGCCATAACTGACACTAATTGCCCATTATCATAATGATGGATTTAAAAACCAAAATATTTTTATTCTTGCTTTCTCCAGACAAATCACATTAGTCATGATGTGGTTTTATAAGTGTACATCACAAAAACAGCACCTATCTTAAAAGAGGGTGCATCAAATGTTTCCTCTTGGAGTGTTTCTTGCTTTCACTCATTTAGAGTTTATTTTCTTAAGCTCCAAAGTAAACAGAATTAACATGGCAGACCCTAAGACAAATTGCAGTGGAGGCCAAGGAAGCTCTATAATTGGTTCTAAACCGCTTAGATCAGCCTAAGGCAGATAGTGAATTCTTGGCTTTTAAAAATGTGTCAATATCAGAAGGCTTAACCAAGACTTCACAAAACCAACAAAAAAAGATCCATTTCAATGCTTTTTTTTCTAAGAAAAAATAATTAGCATTTGGGGACATAATCCATTTGGTTACAATGGTCTCTTCTACAATGTTAAAAAAAAAAAAACAGAACACAACTTTCTTTCCAGAATCTACTGAGCGATGCTTTGCCTGACAAAACTGCAGCATCACCCACCTTCAATCACCCATAGCACTGTATTTAGTAATATATTTAACACTGAACCTGTCATGGAAACCCAGATTCATAGAATAAGATGCAGAAAATATCAAAAGGTTATCCAATCCATCCTGTAAGGGTTGGATTAAGCCAAATGATTCTGTTCAAGAAATGTCAGCCTCAATCAAATAAACCACCTGCCAAAATGATTTTCCCATAGCCTTGTGAACCTTCAGTTTAGGTTTTATTTGATAATAACAATAGCCACATTCACACTGACAAATCTCCTTCACACAAAAAATTATTCTGAAGAATAATAATTTAACAACTCTTAAGTGCTTTAGCAATGCATAAATAAAAAATGAAATGTTTATTATGGACAATCCATAATGAACACTGCTATCCCCAAACTCTATACTTGGCACACATAAATAAGTGATAAAACACAATGTAATGCACCTGTGATTTAGAACCTTATGGTTTCAGTTCCATGTGTCAAAACCTTGATGGGCAAACATGAGGAAATCAGTTAACCTCTCCAAAGCTCAGTTTCTTTATCTGAAAAATGGAGATAACTCTTCCTCTGCCTAGCTTACTAGACTGATACAAAGTTCAAATTCAGTAATACTCATAAAGCACTTTGTAACTATAGAGCAATAATAAAAATTATTATGCCAAATACCTAATAGTATTGAGCTGTTTTGGACCAGCTGTTGTTTAAAATCATAAAAATAACACTTAAAGCATAGTTCTGAAAGTGGAGACAATATACTTCTAAATAATCTGGTTTTATGATATCTCTTCTCCCTTCAGTCTTCATTACCAAAAAGCACATATATCCTCAGCAAGAATTCTTTGATCAGATTCAACATAGAAATAAATTTCCATAGGCACATTGCAAATGTAGTAAAGTCATCTATGCTTTGACACAAAAAAGGATAACAACAATATTTTACAAGAAAAGCTAGTATTAACTATGCCTTTCTATACTGAACAGTATTAATTGATGGGATGTGATAACTTTATAACTGCAGGTCAAGAAAAGGAGACAAAAGCATCTTGATTTGAATGAAGAAAAGCAACCATCACAACTGCTTTTTAGTAGTAATTTAAAAAAATTATTACGGCTAGACTAGGAGACAACTTAAGTACCTAAGGCAGAGAGAAAGTTCTTCTCTTGTCACTAAGTCCTCCATTCAATTACCATTTATTGGGATAATTAAACACTGGAAAGTGATGCCAGGCTAATTGTTAGATTATGATAATTACATGTCTTCGCTATGCTACAGCTGATCAAAATAAAGATGTGGTCCCATGCACTTAGCTAAAGCGGCTCTGTAATCGTCAGACTTCTATAGAAAGCCTAGTCATTTATTACTAGTTCATTACAAATCAGGCAGAGAAGCTTATTATTTGTATGTTTATTTCTTAGTCTTTTTTCCCCAACACAATCTGCTGGAATAAACTCCCAAAAGGTTAAGCCCAAACTTTTGCCTTTGACTGGCTCGTTTCCATCACAATTACACAGCCGAGTAACATCAGGCTCCTGTGTCTGAGAAGGTTCACTGGACTGCTTCAGAATATCCAGCAGCCACCCATCACATTGACAGGAAGACCTGAGGCCTCTGTCAACTGTGAGATGTGTCACAGGGAGTCACATGCAGGAACAATTAATCCTTTGACATTCTAGACCAGCAAACTTTGCTCTAGGGCTAATCAAACTCTTTAGTTCTGGCCAATATTGCTCCAGTTTGGAACATTCCCTAAGGTTCTGCCAACAGCACTTTTAGGAAATTTTAATAGCCCTAGATCAATTGTGTGCCTTTCCCAATCTAGGAATTTGAGTTCCTGTTTAAAAGTCTAGGACCAGGTTAGGGATCTGAGTTTTGAGAGGAACCTTCTAGTGTCGATCTTTGAGGAATTAATGGAAAACAACCCATTCTTCCTTGGAACACTGGCATCAGGGATGACTGACCTTGCTAAGGTCACTGCCAAAAGCATGAAAAATGTTCGTTCTCATACGGGAGCTCTGAATTATCCTCAGGAACATTTAACCTCCACCATTATCACTACTGGTGATTACTATTCCTACAGTGTTAAGCAAAATAAGATTTTTATGGTCTCTGCTAAAAGGCAAAAGTAGAGGTTACAGAGACTTCTTTGAACTAAGTAATAAGGTCCAATGAGTTTTTAGAATTGTCAGTATTTATGGCGTTTCTTATAAGCTTATGGTTCAATTCATTTTCAACCTGTAATTTAGTTCTCTCCTAATAAGTCCCCCCGCCCCGCGCGCGCACACACACACACACACACACACACACACACACACATTTTTTAGCATGGCATCTCTGAATGTGATAATTACTATTTGCATACAGCTAAACTTGCTGGGGGAAAAGGCAAATGACAGGTGGCAAAGTAATGATGAAGGAAGGCAGGAAGCAAGGTTCGATATGAGGTACAGTTCCTTAGACAGAACTCAATAAATATTTGTTGATTTCAATGTTAGAGCAGGATGGTGAAGTGGGGCAAGAGGGGAAAACTGTATTTTTCTAAATAAGGATATTAACTATTTCTGAACACTGAAATTAATTTACAACACTGAGAAAACTATGTGTTATCACTCAAACACTCTTAGTACCTCGCAATTTCATCAAGGCTTTCACCCAGGAGATAAAATGAAAGGTGTTACATAGAAAGTCACATGTTCTTCTTTACCTTTCTTTCACCCTGATAAAAAGAATAAATTATGCTACTATTCTCAAAAAACAATATTATAGTAAATTCTGATGGGATGTCAGAACAGTTCTTGAAATGCCTTATTTTATACTAGTACATGTGAGGCTATGATTTTGTACGAGCATTTCAAGTTCCTGGCTTGAAATTTGAGACAGGAAATCACTTCAGAATAACACATAAAAAATGTTTTGCACCACTCAAAAGTATTGTTTCCTCCCCACGTTCATTACAATGATGTTCATTCATATAAGTGGGCCCTAGATTTACTTTTATAGCCTGTACCGAGAAAGAGAGAGGCAAGAAAAAGTGCAACTATAAAAATCACCTCCAAACTAATTGTTTTTCCCTGAGGAAAGAAAGAAAGTGAAACTTTTTCAAAAAAAAATCAACATTTATTTCCGATAGATAAATCTGGGGACTTAAAGGTTGCTCAAGTATTATAATGCCTTTACTAACTTAAATACTTGTGTTTTTTGGTGACAAAAAACATTTTCTTCTTTCTTTGAAAAAAACTCTGCTATCCCAACATCTATGTTTGGAATGGGATTGTAGTTCAAAGTAAATACACATGACCTTCTTGATCTTTAAAATGTCTGGCTCTGCTTTTGTTTCTGAAGGAAAGCACTTGTCTAGTCTGCAGGGTTTCAAGGGCACAGTTGTACCAAGACATGTAGATGATAAACTAAGAGGGTGACAAAGGGCACTTTCCATGCTGTGGGACATGTCAGCTCATTGATCCTAAAGAGAACAGGCTCATTCTTGGTTTCTTGCAATATCAGTAATTTGAATTCCTGTTACTCCATCTTCTATCTCTGTACAGATTTTTCATGGCTATGGGAAGTTAACTTTCTAAGTTGGCCCATACTGGTAAAGGAAGAAGAAAATAGAAACTATGAATTTTTGTGTTAAAGGTATTATTTTTATTTGTTTTTACTAAATTTTAATGCTGTCTGATCTTGGTCAAAAAAAATATGGGATACTTCTCCAAAAGGAATATGAAAATCAACATGGGATTCAAAATAAAATCTGTAATTCATCTCAAAAATAATAACATCTGTGAGGATATCTTTTTGCAAGATTTATTTATGGAATGTGTTCATAGAACCTTAAATTATTATTTAAATTCAAATAAATAAATTCAAAACAAATATTGATTTTTAAATCAAGGGGAAAATTAGATTTGCCAATATAGAATAGGAAGTGCATTTTTCAAAAGGTTCCTGGAATGCTAATGTACAAGTTAATATGATATTCCCATGAAAACACTCTCAACTGCTCTCACTCAAGACATGTAACATCTAGGTCATGTTTCTGAAAAGATTCACAGCAACAGCCAAGTCACACCCGTGAATCCTAGACATTAACAGAAAAATCTACATCTTTCAAACACATATACATATTAAGTGACAATTAAAAAATTAAGCAGGGCTATCTAGTAATATGTGTATATGGGGCTTAACAGAATGCAGATCCATGACTGGAGCTGTTAATTCTGCCATGAGGCATATGCTGATATACATTAATGGATTAGGAGAACAATTTTCCATCTTGAGAGCTTGGTTGTATAATGGATAGAGTGCTAGTCTTGGAGTCAAGCAGACCTGAGTTCAAATCCTGTCTCATAATTTCTGGTTATGTATACCTCTCTTAGCTTCAATTTCCTCCTCTGTAGATAGGAAATAATAGCACTTACCTCCTGAGATTGACACGAGGAACAAACGACATATTTGTAAAGAGCTTGCAAACATTAAAGGGCTACCTAAATATAAGTTAATATTGTTATCATCATTAATATCTCATCATCCCTAAAGTCTTGGCATTCTGCATGTATAGAAAGAAAAGGAATGCTAACATAATAGGAGAAGGAGCACTCACCAATTTGATTAAAATGGGCAATGCCACATGAGGCAAGGAGAACAGGTTTGGAGATCTGCCTGTATTATGTCCCATGAATAAAAAAGGAAGAAAAGTCTTCAATTGAAATCATTACACTAGTGAAGAAAACTACGATACCCTAAAGTGTATAGTGGATCAAGTGACAAAATATGGTCCTGAATAAAGAGAATTCGCAATGAAAATTTACATCATGAAACTATTGTGCTATAAACAGAAATTTATAGCATGTAAAGATGAGGTATTACCACATCAGCAACTTGATTTCAAGAATAAAGAATTCTTAAGGAAGCATTACCACTTAAGTTATTTGAGCAGGTTTGTGTAAATTTTTAA
Source organism: Bettongia penicillata ogilbyi (assembly GCA_023548195.1). Classification (NCBI taxonomy): domain Eukaryota; kingdom Metazoa; phylum Chordata; class Mammalia; order Diprotodontia; family Potoroidae; genus Bettongia; species Bettongia penicillata. Next base: position 368,016 of record JAJHZJ010000542.1, on the reverse strand, counting down.
TTAATGCTTGTAAAATTCTCAGAAACATTTGGAAGTTCTGTAGAAATATGAACTATTGCTGCTAGCTGTTAGAAATCAAGATATTTTAAAATTCATACTCTATGTGAGGAATTGTTTTGATTCCAATGACTGGAAAAGAATTCATAGGATAACTCAAAACTGGATACAGCATTCCTCTTCTTTTTAATGACAAACTACACTCCTGCTTCTCCAAGCACTCATTGAATTAAAAAAAATGGAATTTTCATCATTAAACTAGCAGCTGTTTATTATTTATCTACTGCATCCATAAACTTTTCTAAACATAAACTTTAAGCAATCTGGATTCAAAATAAAATTTTCATCACTTTTGTCAACAGAATTAAAATCAAAACTTTGAACTTCAAAACCCAGTAGCTTACTGTAGCGCCAATACAATATTTGCCTACCATGACCATGAATATGCCCAAGCAATTCTGAATCATGAAATACAACAGACTCCACATGGAAGACAGAACCAAAACATTTATCCAGACACCAGAAAACCGAATCCATCACAGTAACCAAGAAGTCAATACACATTAGCACTGCAGGGGACAAAGCCATTTCCAAGCCTCCCCACCCCCATCACATCCCACACCCCCAGGCCTTCCCACAAACACTCAGAGCCTACCTGTGCCTGTCTATGTCCTCCCTCCTCTGCCCCCAATTGCTCTCACCAACTTCCTCCCAGTTCTGCTCCAGCTCTGCCTCTTCCTGCTCCACCCCTCCCCACTCCATGTCTACTTAGATTCATGTAACTCAGGCTTCTGTGTGACCTGGCAGGTCACATGGGCATATTAATTAATGAAAAAGATCTTCCCAGTTAAACAACCATTACTCTTATTTCTTTTGTATTCCTAAACATTACAACTGTTTTCCAGTACTCAGCTATAATTACAGATTTGATGTTCACAGCATGAATTACTTAAGCTTGCTAAAGATAGATGACAGGGGATCTATACAAAGAGGTCTCTATACTTTAACGAATTTCCCATGAGCCCTAATTCTGAGTCAGAAGCCCTGGAATCTTTCACTTGCTGTGTGTGACCTTGGACAAGTCACATCACTTCCTTGAGTATCAGTTTCCTCAATCTCTAAGATGACTTCCAACTACAAATTTATGCCCCAATGACATAGGTAAATAAAAATGTTGCTTTGGGGCCATTTAATATTATTGAGGGAGTAGGTTTTTCTTTTCTTTTAATATCATGATAAAGAGAAAAATTTAACCAAGTTAGCTCATGTTTCTCTACTTTAAAAAAGTCTGGTTGATTAAGTTATTGTCTATAGCATTAGCTATTTCCAAATGAAGGTTTCTTGTGTTATAGGATTCTAGTTCAACACCATTTTTATTGTCTAATGCAACAATGGTATAACAATAAGAAAATACTGACGATAGTTTACTGTAAAAAGAGAATTTAAATGTGGCCTATGTTTAAAATACATAAAGAAACTAGAAAGATAGAAAAAGTACATACTTGAAGACATTTTCTTTACTCATCTTTACCTTCTGGACTAAGAACAATTTTGTATCAACAAAGAGACAAGTGTTTCTTCTCTGTTTTGCAATGAAAAGTTGTACATGTAGTAGAGTCTCTGGAATGGAATTTCTTCAGAGTTCAGAAAAAGAGTGATAGGCTCTACCGTTACCATAAAAGTCAATGATATGACTTTTATAAACACCTCTTTTAGATGTTCTAACTTCAAACTCTAGAGCTCCCTCTAATACAAAATACTACCAAATATCTAAATTCTTCTAAATATATAAATCATTCTACAGAACTGCCAAAAACTTTTGTGACCTTGGGCAAGTCATTTCCCCTTTTTGGACCTCAGATTTCTCATCTGTAAAATGAGAGAAGTAAGCTGCCTGTCCTGTGAGGACCTTTCTACCTCTAATAATCTGTAATGTAGCTTTATTTTTTAAAGCTGTACCACTCACTATAAATAGCACATTGGACCTTGTATATAAATGTGCTTTAAACACATTAAAATTTTCAAAAAGAAAGACAATTTGAAACGAGGTGTAAAGCATACAAATAATTGTGGCTGATGTAACTAGGGAAAAAAAACCTTTCTTTCATAACTTTGTCTTTTTTTTTTCAGCAATGCTTATAGCTTGAGCTTTAAATTTCCATTATTTTCCAATCTAACCTTGATCTCTAGAGCAGCACTTATCAGATACGTATATCAAGATTGAATCAGCCTATAGACTCCCTCACATGGTACATGATAAGAATTGTCTTTTTTCCTTCCCCTTCCCGTTCCAGTCACACATTGCTTGCTTCCAGCAATATGGTGGCCCAGTGCTAAGAGATCTTGGTGTTTTGAAATGCTGTGTCAAGACTTAAGTGACTCTTCAGTTCTGCCCTCACCCTATAATAATGTTATCAGGATAGACAGGGTGCTGAGCCAGTTAAAATAAATAACATTCTGCTTTATCTCTTGCTTTGATTTTCAGGTGTGACAGGTAGTGTGCTCTGTCCCTAGACCCTCAATGAAGGGGGTCAGGAGGAATGGGTGGAACTCTTTACCAGTATTATTTCAGTTCCTATATGAAGCAGAGACAACTAGGCAAACTGGCACTTGGGTCCCTAGCTGCTTTTTCCACTTCGTGTTTCCTTTCCTGGGTAGGTGATTAAACATTCTTGGGGTGGATATGTCTAATCTGAAGACAGCTTTGTGAGAACAAGAGGTCCAGAGGATTTAGGTCCTGGCGAGCTGGAGCTGGCTGACAGAGGAAGCTTCTGCATCAGAGAGGGTGGCCACTAAAATAAAAGAATTGGCCCAAGCCTGCCAGTCTATTGGCCAGCAGATATATACCAGTGCAGAACCAAGATGAAATATAAAATGCCTAATTAGAAGTCCTGCTAATTGCTTTGTCTTTTACATTTTTAAGTAGCAACTTTCCAGCATGTTATAGTAATAGTTATAAGTTGTCATTGTCTTAAGTCATTCTGTTAAGGCATGCTTTTATGTTTAGAATTTCTTTACAGGAATAAATTGTTTGGTCCAAGTCTGATGCATATTACATATTAAGCATACTTTTGCTCCCTTTTGGGGGGCAAACCTAGATGTGAGCCATAATGTAAACTATAAGTCAAATGATCTGCAGGATGCTATAGGTTTAACAAGCTGAGGAGCGTGAGAAAAGCTTATTTCATGTCCCCTAAGACAGAACGCAGTCCAACTCCATGACTGGGTTCAGAGCTTTTAGACCTCCTGCGCAGTGAAGAAAGTGCCATGGTACATCAGCCCCGCAGACTCAGCTGTGGCTCTTCAAGGTTAGAAATAAATTATGCCTGTGGGCTACCCATTATCCCATATTGCTTTTACATGACTTAAGAGAATTTTTTGTTGAAAGGATTCTTTAAATGGTTGATGCGTTCTAATATCAATTTCTGCCTACTTATTAGTGTTAGACCTCTGCAAAGAGATATTTGATTTAATTCCTGATTATAATAACTATAAGAATATTTTAATGACTGTGACCTTGTTAGTATGGATAACCCCCAATATGAGAACTCCCTTCAACCAACACAGATCGCAATATCCGTGACTTAATAGATTAGTCCAAGAGAGTTGCCTGAAACACACAGACGTCAAATGACTTGCTCAGTTACACAGCTTGTAATTGTTTGATAGAATTTGGACCCAAGTCTTCCTGATAACTAACTCAGCATTCTTTTCTCTGTACCATACTGCTTTTAATAAATCATAAATGGAGTGATATAAAATACTGCAAAGACTGTAGACTACAAGAGGAAATAAATATCATCAAAGAATAAAATGCAAACACTATAGTAAACTCTTGTATAAAACACCTTTCCAAAAGTCTTAGACCCCTTTGTTGAAGAGGGCAAATTAAGCTATAGGAGGATTACAACTGTTGTTACTATCATCTCATGAGATGTCTATGTCTAAACATGAAAAATGGAAGGTAGCTAAAGTTTGTGGAGTCCCACTAGTTTTCACAGGTGCAGAACTTGGTTAGTAACGAATAAAGACTTGGAAACCATGCATATTTGTCACCCAGAAATCTCTGGAGATGTGAGTTCGCTCAGGACATCCATTAGTGTGAAAAATCTAATGTTCACGTAAAATATTTGAATCATTTGCTATTAGTTGCTCATTGAAAAGTGGGAAACTCTGAGTAAAAGCTCTGATTTTTATCCTTAATTGTCTAAGCACTTTTAGCAGACATAAAATTAGGAACCAATCCAGAGGCATTCAGGAAACTGAACTAATTAAAGATATTTCTGCTTTATATAAATGTTGGGGTTTTAAACGACATATGAAATTATTGAAAGGAGCTGTTATTACTGACTGGTTTACTATAGAAAATAAAATACAAAATGTTGTTAAAACAATATTCTGGTATGGACTTTAATTCTGGGGGAAAAAATGGTATTTTCTGATCACAAAAATTATAAATTACAGTTCTTCGAAAATGTCTCCCCCAAAAGAAATTATTCACTTCTTTTGAGTATCTTGATGATCTTTAGAAATGTTCCTTATTTCAAGTACTACTTACTCTGTCATCTACTTTGCTACTTTTCCAAACTAGGATTAATCTACAGAACAAGAGTTAATTATGTAGTAAGATTTCAATGATGCCAAAAGACCAGCCTTACCAAAAAATCTTCTTGTGCTACTTATATTTAAGTTCTCAAAGGCCTTTTTCATTTTAAGTGGGTTAAGACTTGATATTGGGAAGAGAACTGGCTGGATGATGCTATATATTTTATTTATTTGACAAGTTATTCTGATTTAACTCATCTGCTCTCACATTTCACCTAATTCTACCCAAAGGAAACTTTGATTTAGAAGAGATGATCTATGGAATAAAATACTGTTGGGAAGAGAAAGTATCATTGAGTACCATTGTGGAAGGCCCCAAACAGCCTAACAACAGTCCTAGACATTTTATATTGTGAAAGAGGAAGGAGAAAAATTAAAACAAATTGACAAATTCAAAATTTTGACTAGGGCATCCTCTTCCTACATGTTGTGGCATATGGATATCAGCAAAACTTTTATAAATAAACAGAAGTCCATTCAAGTGGATATTTTGCATTGTGTAATGGGGCACATATCTAGAGCACATGGGATGGTGTCTCAACACAAGAACTTTACAGGAAGCCTCCTTCTGAGAGAACTGTAGTGAAAAAGGAAGTACCTTAAGAGTGAGATTGTGGGCCATCTATAGACCTTCTGAAACAAGTTCTGGCTAGCTCACCACGTGTTGAATGAATCTTTGTTTTGACTATAGAGCCATTCAAGAAAGGCCTTTCAGTTTCACCTAAAATCACTTTGCCTCATTTGCTTCTGGAAGATCTTGGTGACTCCTTCACTCAGTGGAGTAGAAGGGAGTGGAGTGTCCAAGCTTGGGCTGTCTGAAAAGACTGGAGAGAAATCTACAGGCAACAGGGACCCTGAGCTCAGGCCAAGTTGTCAGCTCAACCCTGAGAAGCAAGAAGCAATCTACAAAAGCACTTTTTGTTGCCTGGCAGCAGAAGCTTAAATGTGGCAGAGACCTCAGCCCTGAATATGAACGTGGTGGGACCAATGCTTGTAGAAACCGAGTTAAATTGCCCTACTTCTCCTGAAAGAGCAAGGTTGTACAGGGTAGAGCATACTCCAGAAGTGTGGAAGAAAATGTTTGTATGTTCCTTCTGGCTATGTCTTGGAATTAAATATCCTTCTGCAAAAGCTGCTTGATATTAACTGATTAAAGAGGAATATGACCACTGGAGGCTCTAGTCTATGGTAGTAGAAAGAAAAGTTGCTTCAGTCCCCTCAGGATAAAAAGGTATTCAGTCGTCTTTGAAAAGTGAGCTGGAGTACACACTACATTGATATTTCAGTTCAGAAACCCAATATTGTGGATAGACTAAACTATACTACATTCTCCCACTAGTTACAAGAATCATATGTTTATGACATCACATCAAATAACATTAAACTCCTGGAGAAGAAGAAATTTTCCATGCCCTTTTCTGACACCCCTGAGTGCTATACACATAGAAGGAACATAATAAATCCTTGTTGATTAAGAGTAGGAACAATGTGTTTGAATAATACTCACTCTGGTTAATGGCATTGTATATAATTCTTCATTTTTCCCCATAGTGCATAAAAAATATGACTTACATTTGTATGGGGTTTACAGTTTTCAGAGCACTTTTAAATATCATCTCTCATCTTACAGCAGAGTCTGCTTATAATAGTGATTAATAATGATTCAAGATGCATTACCGCCAACTATGTTTATCCCAAATCCTCCTTGTCTCCTTATCCTCTGTGATTCTTGACCATATTTTTATAGGAAAAAATTAAGAAAATCTACCTAAAGGTTTAGAGACCTTTCCTCCCTAGATACCAGTGCAGCACATAGATTGTCTATTATAAAACCACATATTCAGAACTGGAAAGGAATTCAGAGATAATTTAGTTCTTTCCTCTCATTTTATAAATGGGAAAACAGATGTAGAGAGAGCATTCCTTTAAATATCTGACCAGCTGGGGCACTTGCTTCTAATCATATGTATCCTTGTGAAACTTCCGCCATGTGGGTCACCATCCATAACCTATATGCTGTATTATAACTTATTGATATTTATCCTGAGTCTTTCTATTGCTCATTTAGTCACCAGGAATTTTTATTCTTCTGAGTCATTTAGCACTGGTTCGATAAATGTTATTGCTTAAGTCAAGAAAATCAACAAAACGTGGCTCAATACGTGGCTCCAACCACATTTGTTTCTGTATAATGAAGATCAGTCAATGAACTGAAACTGATATAGCTGAAAAGAACCAGCTGCTCTCAAGGTGGAAACCTTGTTGTTCAGAAACTGCAAGGGGCCAGAGGGCAATCTATCAAGCAAACATTAATTAAGCACCTACTATTATATATACCAGGCAGCATGCTTAAGTGATGAAAATTCAAAGGCAAGAATAAATTTAAAAAATTAAATTTAAATCCCTTTCCTCAATGAGATTACAAGCAAACTGAGGGAAACAACAGCTATACATATAGAAATATGTAAAATATAAATGAAATAATTTGTGGGGAAAAGCACTAGTATTTGAAGGTAGCAGGAAAGATTTCACGTAGAAGGTAAGTCTTCAGTTGAATTTTGAAGAAAACTAGGAATAGAAGAAGTAGAAGGGAAAAGAGAGTTTATTCCAGGCAGAGAGTAGTTTGTGCAAAGGTAGGGGAAAATATTTTAACAAGCATTTATGAAGTACTTATTATATGGCAGGCACAGTAGTAAGCGCTTTGAAATTTTGGTCCTTATGACAACCTTGGCAGGTAGATACTATTTATCATGCCCTTTTTCTAGATGAGAAAACTAAAGCAGAAATTTGATTCTTCCAGGGCCCCACAGCTAGTAAATGTCTGAATACAGATGTGAACTCAGGTCTTTCTAATTCCAGAGCTCCATCCATTGTACCATCTAGCTGCTTCTAAAAATGGAGTATCATGTGTCTGATGAACAGAGAAGGATAGTTTGAATGGCCCTTAGAGTGTGAGGAAGCGAGTGATATTCAGTGAGTCTAGAAAGACAGGATCGGGCTAAGTTGTGAAATTTTAAACGACAATCCAGAATTTATATCTGATCCTAGATGTAATAGGGAGCCATTTATGTTTATTGAGTAGGGGGAGGATATAGTCAAACATGTACTTTGGGAAAATTACTTTTGCAGCTGGATAGAGGGAGGATAGAAGTGTGGTCAAAACAGTGATTTGAAATATTTATAAATTAATATTTTAACTTTTGCCCTAAATAACTTCTAAAATGTTGCCCGTTGGTTCAGTACCTAAAGTTTTGAAGAAAGCTACTGAAGCCGTAAACTTCATTTTTAAGAATTTAAGTGCATACTGCAGAAATGCTCAAAAAATGTTTTACCTCTAGTCCACTCTTACCACAACATCTGCATGACATTGGTTGATTGACAGAGCTTTGATTCCAAAGATTTTGGAAAACTAATTATATGCCCAAGCACAGATAATGTGATCTTTCCCAAAACCGTTAACAACATACAAATCAGATGGAGGTCATTTCCTTTATTTCTCTAATTTTCTCTTTCTCCTGTGATAAGATATTAGAAAAGTATATACTTCATTGCTATGCAGAGCAGATTCCTATAGGTCACAGTTGTGTTTAAAATCACTCACTTTAAATAATTCATTTTATCACAGATGAATTTGGGTTTAGGATGGACAATTCTAGACATTTTTATAAGATTTTTACATTAAGAGAAAATTCATGAAACATAAAGGAATCATGGTTTGGGATTTTTAGAGGTTTATTTTCATTAAGGATCTATCATTGAAACAATAAGACTTTTCCAATACTGTTAGGTCACTATATTCTTTGGTTCAGAATCCCAAAGGTAAGAGATTCGTTCTAGAATTGTTTCTCTGGATTACAGATTAAAGATTATCCATCACCTTGAAACTGAAGCTATCTGCTTCCTTAGGCTTTCACTTAATTAAGTATATGGGACAAAAATTCTACTTTACTGTGGTGATGACCATCCTTGTTCATAAATTGTCCAAGATTTGCCAGATTCTACAAACCAAACTGAAGAAGCTTCCAGCATAGTCACGGAGATGCATTTTATGTTTTCAGTTTGATAATTAATCAAGCCAAGTTTAGAGAGGTTCACTAACAAAGAGTTGGCTACTAGGTTATTTATTTTCTCAGCTACATGAATTCATGAAATTACCAAGTAATCCACAAAGGAGATATCTGTATAGACAAAGTACAACAAATGACTATTTAATTATGACTCTCTGAATTTGAAAAAAGCATGGTACGTTAGAATTTTTTTCAATTCTTTATATCATTTCATCTCTCTTTACTCCATTTACAATAAATGAATTTCCTTAATGACTAAATGAAGACTGCTATCTTCAAGCATGTCCATTGCTACATTCAATGTACATCATTTAAAAATTACTCTGAAATGGTTTTTCTGGGTGTGCTCTTTAAAATATGCCTAGAGTAAAACACTCTAGTTCTTTGACTTCTTCTTTATAAAGAAGCATCTAAATTAGAGAATTAAGGGTGAAAATAAGGGTACTCTATTTATGTAGCTCATCCATAAAAATATTCAAACAAAATGTCTATTATTGAGTATGAGCCAGACCCTGTTCTGCAAGAAACTGCTGATCTCTCTCTCTCTCTCTCTCTCTCTCTCTCTCTCTCTCTCTCTCTCTCTCTCTCTCTCTCTCTCTCTCTCTCTCTCTCTCTCTCTCTCTCTCTCTCTCTCTCTCTCGTTTAAAATTCTAAAATTATATAATATTGATGTGAATTTAAAATCACTCAAACCAATAGAATAAGTCAATCATATTCATACATTGCAAGTAACAAATAGTAAAATCAAATCTTTGCAATAAAAAACATCATTCTTAGAAGGAAAGGCTAATTTTCCCAAAGTCTTTACATAACTATAGAAAATAAAAGAGATAGAATAGTCCCTCAGGATCTGATCCCTGAGTTTTGATCCCAAAGGAATAAAAAGAACCTTCATCTTTATGAATCAAAGACTGTAGTAGTTCGTAACATAAAAATGATAGACCCTTTCGTGATAAAGAATTTAAATGTATTTGTTAGCCTATTAAAAGTTTGTGCCATCTCTGCTATATTCCATGGTATTCATCAATAGACTCCCATTAATCTCTACAGGACTCTTCATATAGACTCATATAGTAATACCTATGTGCTCAAGCATCAAATATCCATTTACTTTATATGTACAATTTGCCCACTTATTCATGCTGCAATAATATTCTCAGTTTAATTACCCGTAAAGCAAGTAGCTAAATCAGCTATATTTGTTAGTATTCACTGTTTATTTATATGTATGATGCATAAAACCATGTAATGTTTCTCTATTTAAAAATGATTTTTTAAAATTTCATCATCCAGAATGGCATTTTTCTGCAATTATAATTAGCTATGCTTAGCATAGAGACTATTGACCCTTGTTCTTTTCACATTTTTTCATATTTCTCAAACTGAAATAAAATTATTAATGTTTTGAGGGATGAGGTCAAACATATAGACTTTTATGATTTTTAGATATACTTTGGAAAGGTCTGTGTAGCATACATAGCCACATACAAATAGATTGTATTAAGTATAGATCACCTAATGTATAAAGAGGATGTGTGGGAAAACCAACTGACAAAATAACGAAATAGTTTTGCTTGAACTTGTCATAAAAGAGCTATAAATTTAGACTACAGATATCAATACAGGTTACTGCCACTCTTTATATCCCTGTTATGTAATAAAAATCTATAAATTCCAAGCATACCTGTGGAATTTATGCATAATTTTATATATTGATGGGTACTAATTACTTAAATGAAGGTTAAACATATTTCTTAAAACAATAAACCTCGAAATGAAAATAAGATTTTTATGAATATGCTAATTATTCTTCCCTAGTAGGCATTAGCCAACACACACATATGTACACGCTAATTCGGTTCTAAAGCTAAAGATTCTGTAACTGCTGTTTTATAGTACAAGGTCAGAGCTGTACATCTTGCGACTATCTTCTGGTTAACGAAAAAAATGATCATATAAAGAAACTGTGAATATTGATAAGGATAATTGCCTTCAATATAAAATATAAACTCCCCTGATTGGCTTGCAGCCAATCTGCCTTTCAAGCCTCCTTGTACATTAATTCCTTTCTCACACCCTGCTGTACAACTAAACTGGGCTTCTCGCTCTTCCTTTTACGCAGCACTACCCAGTCTCAAAGAATCTTCCCTTACTTCCTGGTAGACTCAGATCAAGGTCTATTTTCTATATGAAGTCTTTCCTGACATCCCTCCCCCAAATGCTCTACCTATCAAAACAATCTTGTATTTATTTATAGTATGCTTGCATATTTTTAATATTCTTTTGCCTAATTGAATATAAGCTGTTTGAATTTTTTGTTTTTTGTAGCCCCAATACATAAAAGGTGTCTGGCATATGATAGAAATTATAATAAATATTTATTGATTCATTTATATTTTCTCATGTAAGATCAAAATAATTGAATGTTTTGCAAAAATAGGATCACAGATTTAAGAGGTAGGACAGACTAAAGACGTCATCTTGTCCAACCTTCTCATTTTAATTATGAGGAAACTGAGGCTTGGGGATGAGAAGTGATTTTTCCCAAGGTCATTAGCTCCCATAGATCCATTACATTTAAGGAAGTCAATCCCAGATCCATTTTTCTAATCCTAATCTCTTCTGAATTTCAATCTCATGTCACCACCTTTTAGATGTCTTGAATTAGATGTCCTCTAAACATCTCAAACTTCGTATTTTCAAAATGGAAATGATTTTTTTCTCCCTTAGGTCCTCCTATCTTTTGAACTCTTTGCTGTCAGTTTGGGTATCATCCACCTCCCAGTCAGTCGAGCTAACTGCACTGGTTAACTTCTCACTCTCACTCACTCCACATATCCAATCTGTTGTCACATCCTACTGTTTCTACCCTCTGTTCTTATGAGTACATACCATTCTTACACAGCCACAACTCTTGTTCAGGCTTTAATTACTTCTCACTTGGACTATTGAAATAGCCTTCTAGCTAATCTCCAGCTTTCAAGGCTGTTCTCATTGCACTTCATCCTCCACTCAGCTGTCCAAGAGGTTTTGCTAAAGCTCCACTCTGATAATCTTACCTTGCTTCAATTCCAAAGGCTTTCTAATATGTATTTAAAAGCCATTTATAACATGGATTCATCCTGCTTTTTACACTTTGCTCCCCACTCTATGATCCCTAAATTCTGGGGATCTCTTACTGGTCCCTGCTCAGGACAAACAATTGTCATTTCTCTGTGTGTTTTCCCACTAGCTCTCTCCTATGTGTGTGGCACCAACTTTTAGTTTCCCTGGCTTTCTTTAAGTCAAAGCTCAATCTATAACAGATGTTTCCCATTTCACCTAGATAAGAGAGCCCTCCTTGAGATTGCTTCCCATCTACCTGGTATATATCTAGTAGTTTGCATACTGTCTCTTCCATTAAAATGTGAATACTTTGAGTTCTGGGACTTTTTTTTAAACTTTCTTTGTATTGCCAGTGCTTAGCCTAGCACATAGTAAACCCTTAATAAATGCTTTCTGATTAAGTGGCTAAGGCAAAATCTAAACATAGGGTCTCTGATTATAGGGCTAGTGCTACTTCCAAGATATGACACACACTATATTTAACTTGATAGTTTGTCCAACAATTTAGAACCTTAAAAGTCTTTAAACTCAAAAATATATTTCCTACTTCAGTTAAAGTTTGATGTTTTAAACAAGTAGATTGAAAACCAAATAAACATTGACTTTACCCTTATTCTGAAAAGAATCTCAATATAAAGTATCTTATACCACAATAGTACTATGTTCATGCATTATCTTCAATAAATCCATATTAGTCTTATGGCTTCCTACTAATGACCATTTTCCTACAGAGATATGCATTATTCAAATAGATATTGTCAAACATATCCTCCTTTGCTATGAAAATCTGCAGTGCAATCATTTTTTTCTTGGTGCTATAAATGGCAAATAGGTCCAAACAGTCAAAAGTGAAGGTTACACACCCCTATGAGAGATTCTTATAATTAATCAGTCGCCATCTTCTTTATTAAGAAGCTTTTGCCACCTAGTGAATTTAGACAACCAGTAACCCAAAGGAGTTCGTGAATCTCCTAACGGCAATCTCATTTGTATTTGTTCTGTCGCATTTGAAAATACTGAAAAAAGAGCATCACTGCCAGATTAATCTGAACCATTCTGATGAAATCTGCATTTCGCCCTTGCCTGAAAAGTATGATGCCTTTTTTGCTACATATGTGAACGTTTTACAAATGAATTTTTCCCATAGCTTATATGCATTTTACAGATTAAAATCATATGTATACGCATATATAAATATTTCAGATATGTGCATATCTGATTTCATCATTTTTGAGCCATTTATCACCTAAGTCATTTTAAAATATGCCACTATTTCTGAAGTCTGCCACATTTCTGCTGCTGAAAATGCTCAATATCTTAAGGTCCTGCTTTAAAATATTCTCAAACTCACATCATACCAGAGAAGAAAAGCAGGTCCTGATGACAGCAGGTGGAGCATAAAAGGTACTATTGAAATACTCGTTGATATAAGAGTGCTCAAAGCCATCTGATTCTACAGGCCAAAATCAGCAGAGGCCTAACCTAGCTAATTGTCTCCCCTGATTGTGCCAGTTTTGATTAGAAGATTAATCAGCTCTCGGCAGCCTGTAGGCAAAAATGCCAACTGAGGATTTGCATGGTGTCTTTTTTTGATGATGATGCTTAGCAGAAAAGATGCCAGATCACATCATTAACCCACTCTCCCAAACATTAAAGGGGCTTCAGAATGAGCAAAGCCAATAATTTCCATCATAATTAACATAAACATTTTCAGTCAAGTTGAAAATCTTTAATATAAATGAAGCAAATTCTGATATCCAGGCTTTCTTGAAATGGAGACCCTGCTATATTTTGTCACTAAAATCCTGTAACTATTTCAGAATATTGGTGTGAAATAAGTTGTTAATAATAAAGATTCAGTTTAAAATATATAAAGTTTAGTATAGTTTGGATAATGTTACTATGTAATCCGCATCAAAATATAAATGTAAATATATAAATGGAAAATGCTTTGCTTTCTAAGCTGTCAAATATTCACCTTTAAAAACCAAAACTACTGTATTAATGGATGCAAATTTCATTACAAGAACCTATCACTTTTTCATCTTTTCCTTGTTTGCCTTCAGAATGTAATAATTACCTTACAATTAGTTCTGCAGAAAAAAAAGTGAGGATTGCCAGCAGAAAATTAAAATTTATTATAACGGTTATGTTGATTCTAAGTAACTTAAAAATTGTAAAGGAAAATGAAAAAATATGTGAAGAAAAAAGTATTTTGTTTCTTGAGGGAATTTGCAAATAAATTTTTAAAAATCTTAAAATTTCTAAAAATGTAAAATGTTTTAGTAACGGCATTTTGAAACTATAAAAAATGGGAAAAAATTGGGACAATTAAAATATGGAGAATACTTTCTAGACCTAAGATCTTACTGTAAGAATATTAATATGGCATTTCTATAACTTGTTTTCTTATAAACTAATAAAATGTAGTTTGATAATAAAGACCCAGGAAAAAGCTGAGGGCGGGGCAGAATTACTAACAATCCCTTCTTCTTTGTTCCCCCTAATTTTGTATGTGGAGGGCAAAAGCTACTTGCATCATATTTTATTTTGTTTTCTCCCCCAAATGCATTAAAATGTAAGCTTCTTGAGGGCAGTTTCACCTTTCTTCATATGCCTAGCACTTAGCACCATGCTTTACATATGCTAAGCTTAATAAATGTTTATTGATGATGTTGATAGACTTCCACTATCCCATGGTAAACTAGCTGTCTGGTATTTTTGAAAGCCCTCAGTTTATCACATACTCTCCTGAAAATTGGGAAACAAAGTTGTGGAATACTAAAAAGTTGACCACCTCAATTTCCATTTCATCCAGTAAGCAGGTTTTAGCTTCAAATCAGCCTTAGAAGCTATGATCAAGATCCATCTGCAGTGAATAATTGAAGCTGGGTTCCCATCCACCTACTTGATTCAATGAATGGCCATATTTCAGTGGGATGCTATGCATTTAACTTTCTATAAAGCAATGCCAGCACTTAGTGTCTTCAAAAAGGATACAGCCATTTGGTCCTTTTGTAAGCATCCATAGTCTATAAGTCAATCAACAATAATAGCTGATTTTTGTAGAGGACTTTAAGATTTCCAAAATGCTATAAATGCACTATCCCCTTACTGCAACTCTGTGAGGTAGGTACCACAGGAATTTTTGTAGTTGAGGAAACAAAAAGTTGACAGGCTAAAAGAGATTAGTTTACTTTTCAATAGTTGTACAACTAATCCGTGCTTGAAAAGTAAGGAAATTCAGGTCTCTTCAACCCCCTTTTCACTACAATATGTAGTGTCATAGTATAACCATAGGCACATTACTTTACACAAATCACACAGACTAGAAGACTCAGAACTTAAAGGATTCTTTTTTCCTGTTCCATGTTGATCAATTCAGACAAATAATTAAATATTAGGCTGAATTAGATAATAGGGATATAAAAATGTCCTCAAGGAATGTTCCATTTGGAGGTTGAACAATACAAGTTAGAATATGCAAAGTACCAAAGAGAAGACAGAGAGGGAGAAAAGATTGCGGAGAGAAAAAATCAGTTCTAAACACAATGATGGAAAATTTCTTGAAGAAGATGGTACCTAAGCTCAGGTGTAGAGTGACAGGATCATAAATATGGAAGAGACAGAAATCGTATATAACCTACCTCTTTAATTTTACAGAGGAGGAAATCGAGGCTCAAAGAAGCTATGTGACTTATCCACAGTCATGCAGGTCCTAACAGCAAAAAACAATTTCAAAAGACAAAACGTGGAAGAATTCAGTGTTTCAGGCACAGGGAAAGGCCTGATCTTATGCACAGGGGAGAAAGCAGGCAAGGTGAGACTGGAAAATGACTAATAGTCTAACTTGACTGAAAAGTAGAATATTACAAAGAATGAAAAATAAGGCTAAATAGATAGGTTGGCATCAGACTAGGAAAGAACTTAAATGCTATAAAGAGCTTGTGTTTTGTCCCTAAAGATGATTCACTAAAATTAAACAAATCAAGGTAACCTGAAAAAACACCTTGACAAGAAATTTGTTGAAGGAATGTTAACCTATCTATTAGAGGAAAAACACTGAACTATGTACCTTTACCCTTTGATTTAAAACAGACACATTTCAAAAATTCTTTTCAGAACAAGGAATTTCTAAGATGTTTTCATACTTCTAATGGCTCTAATTTATGAGGAGCCCTTGAAAGTCTAATGTTTAGATCTGTGAATTCTATTGCTGGAAACGAGGTAACAATGGAAATCCCTGGCAAATTTATAAATGAGAGAGGTTAGTTCAATTCCACGACTCAGAACTGATAAGGGTCTTTACCAAAAGGTTTTATTTAATATTTGGATTAGAACTGAAAAATCTCAACTTCCCACTTAATTCACCTTAATTCCTCTTTTTCTCAGATTCAAACAGAGATAGAGATTTAGAGAAAGTACAGATTTCTCTTTGTTTCGCTTTTAGAGCTTGTTATAGTCTGGTAACAGAGGATTTACTTATTTTATCTATAATAGCAGGTAATATTTTTGGTCCCGTCAGCATTAGCATCCTTTCTGATCTATTATACCTGAACTACAAACATTTAGTGAAGGTGTACTCGTGCTTTTGAGGCACTCGGGTACACAAATATCCATCGACAAAGAAGAAGATTTGGAGGAGTCTGCTTCATCCCCTTTTTCTTGAAGATAGCATTATGGCTTATAGTTCATATTACTAATAAAAATTACAGGAACATACTTTTCATTCAACACCATTCTACAAACTAAACAGAATTATGATTCATATATTAGCTCTTGTTCATGCTTATATTCCACGTGTTGACGCCCGCATGACAGGGCTCAGATAATGCTGCCTGTTGTCCAGCAAGGAGGTATTCATAAACGTCAGTCTGAAGTAATTTAACTTATAGCTAATGAGGGTGTGACAGATATTTAGACTGTAAGGCTGCAGTCCATTTTTCACATATCTTCTAACATGCTGGAACTTGTTTTTGTACCAAAACACAGAAGGAGAAAAGCCTGATCAGAGGAAAGATGGTTTAAGTAACCGTCAGGGCTGGGCAACTCAGCTTTAAGGAGCCAGTTGCTCTTACGCTATAATCTAGGACAGCAAAGCCTGTTTGAACATGCAAAGCTGTAAGTTAGATGTTTCAATGTAGGTAAAAGTTTGCATGAAAGAATGTGCTAGCAGCTAGCAAACAGGAGTGAAATCATTTCGGTCTTACTAAACTTCTAGAGAGATAAGCATCCCCTTCAGAGCGCTGATGATGATCCAAATGTAATTAAAGTCTTACCAATTGGGGAAGGGGGTGGGGACCTATTCTATGTGGGTTGTTTGGCACACCACATTTTTTTTGGCCTGAGGTTAATCAACCAGTCTGCACTTGCCATTGAAACTAAGATGCCTCCTATTTATTGCTGTTTCTCTCTTACATCTCAGACTATTACAGATAATGAGCATCTGATGTGACAGTTCTATTAGAAATCCAGACTGCCTTCAGAAGCAAGTCCAATGTCACTCACTAAAAATATGTCTAAGATTTTACCACCACTGTCTTAGGGATAAATGGCCTTACAAACACAAAGTATCACAGTGGATACAGTGCTAGACTCAAGAGTCAGGAAGATAAGTTAGATTCCTCCTTCAGACACTTACTATGTTGATCCTTGGCAAATTTCCTTTTTCAGTTTCAGTTTCCTCATCTGTAAAATGGGGGGATGGACAGAATGTGTAATAATAAGACATCTCACAGGCTTGTCATGGGGATCAAATAATATAAGATTTATAAAGCAGTTTGCAAATATTTAAACTCTATGTTAATTTTAGTGATTATCATTGATAGGATCATTCCTGTTTTTAAATCCAAAAGTTCATTTCCCCCCATTTATCAAATTTCTTCAAGATATATTTCTCCTTGACCTTGGGTGGGGAGGGAAATGTTTATTTTTTTTTGTATGTGTTATTTTATGTTCCTATGCTTCTATGACGTATGTTTTTCCTCTTCTTTATCAAGGGATCAGTCTAGATTACAAGTGGTACAGGCACTCTATTCAATCAACCATTTAGGAACTAATGACCCATCCAACCCATCTGAAAGCTATTACTTTTACAAACTGAGATTGTGCCAATACAAAATTCCTAGTTCTCTTGATAAAAACATAACTTTCATGCCTTTTACTACTTGAGCTCAGTCTGCTTTAACCTGTCACCAGTTTAAGGTCATGTTCTCCAGAGGGAAAAAAACAACAAAGAGTTTTGCTATGCTCTACGACTGACAGGGTCATCATTTAAAGTGTAGCATTTTACAGAGTCTCAAAAAACTCAAATATAGCTCCTTTCTTGGGCACTGAAAATATCAAGCATTTAACCATCTTGCAAATAAGTTATCTAGTTACCATCATAGTAACAAGTTGGAGTAACCATAGCTAGGCTGTGGCTCTAGTTATGTTGTATTTACTGCCTTTTTAAAAAATGGTCTGCCATGGGAGAAAACAAAAAGGTTTGCAAGAAAATACTCACTCTGGGTGAATTTTATTAAATATACTCTAAAACAACAGCAGCAGCAGCAGAGAGCAGAGACTGAATGATTCTGGCTGGTACTTCTTACATTTTTAAAGAGATGTAGTCTCCTTGGGAAGGTTTCCTTGTACTATGTTTTTGCCTTTGTAAGGTGTGTCATATATAACAATGCTCTTAATACCGATGTGCTATAATATGTATATACATATGCACACATATAGGTATGTAAAGTAAAATCAGGCTTCTTTCAACATTAGAACACTGATGAAAAATCTAATAGAAGCATTTTTGTGATTTTTAAAAAAGGTATATGGGGTAAGTTTACACCAAAGTTAACAAACGTTAGGCAGTCTTCTTCTGAGATCTAGGAACCTCGAGGCTGGGGTTATTTCTGAGACTAATTCTCCACTAATTCCAAGACACTGACAGGTTCCAAAATAATTTGATTTTTCCTCTTGAATTAAAATTTTATTCTGCCAAATGTGCATTTAAAAATCTTAAATTCCTTAACTAAAAGGGGAGCACTTCCACCTTAAAATTTAATTTTTTCATAAATATAGAATTCTTTTTCAACTATGTTGTTGTGTATATTTTCTCTGCCTATGGCACAAAATAATAAAAATGTCCCAGGGAAGCAAGTATGAGGTAAAAATTATATCTGGAATTCTCTTTTATCCCTTGTACTTTGAAATCTCAATAATGTGGACTTTGTATTTTTCTTCCAGTCCCTATGCCCCTACCCACACACACCAAAACTATGAAAATTAATTTGTCAAGCAACAGGAATAGTGGGTGGCACAGGATGAGGAAAAGTTCTTAATTTCTGATGTGATGGGTAAGTTGACATTCCTTCCTTAGGAGGAGCCAAACACCTGGAATCTGATACTATATAATGAGGAACTTGCAGACAAGTGGCTCTGCAGGACTCTCCACTGGATTCTCCTTTAATGGCTATGACTGTCACCACCTGCCAAAAAACACAAGTACACTAGAGATGAAACGGCCATCCGCCATGCTTGAGCCACTCTCACATTCTTCTGTGCTCTTTGGTGTTGTGTTCTATTCCCCTTTTACCACTTGTCTTTACTGTCATTTTTAAAGGGGGTAAGGGGGCTCGATCTTGAACTGGACAAATGCATGTGACTGCTTTGAAGGAGCTACAAAAAGTGATGAGGGCAAGATTTCAAAGATGAAAATTTCTTTTATGCTTTGTTGTCGTAATTTAACGAAGACATCAGAATGACTGCCTTAAGAGAAAGTCTCCATATTAACTTAGCATAATGAGCTGCATTAGCACAAATAATCATTTGACTTATCCAATCATGGTTGTAACCTCCTGGTTTTATGCCAGTTTTGGTTGAGGAAATACTGACCTGCTAAGATAATATCTTTGAACTGAAAGATGGCCAATAAAGCAACTACATTAAAAAATAGTCCCTTTTGCCAATCAGAGAATGGAGACCTCAGCATCCTCTCATTTAACTCTCCCTGTTAGTATGTGAAAGGTTGGATTTTGAAAGAACCGAAGTGTAATTTTTTTTTAACTTTGCTGCTCTCTACATATTGATGAGGTGAAAAAGACTCTAAAGTGAATGAAAGAAGGAGCTAGGGCCATAGAGCAAAGGATTATGGGCTCCATCCATTTCTGCTCCATGTCCCCCATTATTGCCTGCTGACTATTTCTGTTCATAAGGGAGCGTGAACTATCCATGAGTGCAAAATGGATACAGCACAAATTGATTCAGTAACATCACACAGATATGTATGAATAATGAGATTCAGTTGCAGTCTGTCACACAGTAAGCATATCAGTGTAACTGATTTATTGAAAACTTGACTGAGAAAAGTCTAATTCATAAAAGGAAAAAATAGTCAAAAGCCTACATCAACTTCTCCTTTATATTTCAAAATCTTTTCTTCCCTAAAACCCAAACTCCAAGTAAAATTAAATTCTCTATAATTTAAAAGGTAAAAAAAATCTAAAGAGTGAAAACTGTCACACTGTTAGTCTACTTCCCCCTACTTAAATAAGACTAAACTCTTAGAAGTCTTTATAATGTTTAAAAGCTCGCTAGTGATTTTAAATAATATCAAATTTGCTGACATAATAGCATCTCCTTACATTTAAACAATAAGTAGTACCAGAGTACAGTCATTAAAATACAAGAAAACAAAAGGAAACTTCTCACTTTCTCATCTTTCAAGAAAATATGCCTACCAAAATTAACATTGACATTCCAGTAATGAATGCATTTTATATTGTTTCTGGCTATATAAGAATGTGCATCTTGCCTGATTATCAAGACCTTGTTTATAATGACTGATATTCAAAATAGTGAATATAAAGGCTACAAAATCTCTCAAATTTGTAAATAACAATAGACAGTATTTATTATAGTGTTTTAATGTTTTCAAAGATGAACAATAACTCTGTGAGTCAGGTCCTATTATTATTTCCATTTCACAGATGAGGAAATTGAGGCTGTCAGAAGTTAAATGACTTATTCGTGGTCACACCACTAGTAAGTGCCTGAAACAGGATTTGAATTCGGGTCTTCCTGAGCCTAGCATTCTATTCACTATATTATCTTGTTGCCTCTACTTGCAAATTCTTTTATGATTTCAAAGTAAAAGGAAGTGTCATATTCTATCACATATAAATGAAATGAAAAATAAAAATGAGAATAAGGGGAAACACTTTCATAAGAAAAAGAGAAAAATAATAAATAATAAATGAATAAATAATAATAATAAATAATAAAAATCTATGTCACAGAATGTATCCCTCTTCACAGTCTTCACAGGAAGTAAAGATGTATACATATGCATGGATTCTCCTGAACCATGAGTAGCTACTGATTTTGGGGGGTACAAAAGAAAGTTTTATATCTTCAATGAATCTTAAGCTCTTTGTTTTCAAGATGAAAGGAACCTTAGTGATCATCCACTGCATATCTCTCATTTTCAGATGAAGAAAATGAGCCCCAAGAGAGAAGTAAGTTCATAAAAGTTCACAGTTAGAAGGGTGGGCCTCCAAGCAGCCATCAAGTCCAACCCACACCTGGATCCCTAATCCTCTTTACAATGCAATCCAGTGGTCACCCCACTTTCCCCTGAAGATCTGCAGTGTGTGGGAGCCCTTTACTTTCCCAGGCAGCCAGTCCATCTGCTTTGGGATAGCTTTAATTGTTAGCAAACTTTTCCTAAAATATAAAATTACTCCATAAATCATTGAAATTATGCTCCATATGGTTTCCTTGTAACCAGAAAGACTACATTTTCATTTTTAAAAAAGAAATGGATTTTAAAAAAGAAAAAAAATGGATTAAACAAAACTCTTTAGAAGATATCTGAGTGACAACGATGAAAATTAAGGCAACACCAACTTAAATGAACAATGAGATCTTTTAAAAGGTCATGCTTCTGTAAACTAAAAGGTAGAATTCTGAAATATGAAAGAAAAAAGGCTCATATTGGCTTAAGAAAATAACTAAAATTAGTGTCAAGTTAAACTTAAAAATAAGCTGATTTACCTATCCAGATTGTTATGTTGGTTTAAAAAAATTACAACTGTAGTTTATTCACTGGCCCTGAATATATCTTTTAAGTAAAAGACAACTTAATCACATTCTGAAGTTTTCACCAAACACTTGTGCACATTTTCCAAAAGTTTTGAAAGCACAAAGTGCTTTTAGCTGTTGACTACACATTAACTAAATTCCAATGGGCTCTGCCTGGACTGCTTGACCATATATTATTTCCTACAATTCTTCAGAATGTGCTTTTCAGGGATTGATTGTTAGGCTTTAAGTTATATAAGGAAATTATAAAAAACATATTCCATCATACTAAAACCTTGCTGCATGGAGTTTTCATCTTTCCAAAAGACAGAGGGAAGAGTACAGAGAAAAGACAAAGGGGAAGAAGAGAAAAAAGAGGAAATACAAGACAATGAAAAGGAAAAGGGGAGAAGGGAACATTTTTGTGTTAACAAGTTTGGGTTTTAGACCAAGCTCTGGACTTTGTGCTAAGAAGCACAGGCAATAAGTAAGAATAAATAGAAAATGAAGCATCTGCTTTCCTGTAGACTTGATTACACTATTTAAAATTCAGCTTCATTCCAAACCAGTCACTCACATCGGTGTTTTTTTTTTTTAAGTGTAATTACGCAGTCTCCTAAAATCTATGCAAATGGGCTACAAGTAAAACTTTTATATACCTTTCTTTGCCTTGCATGACCAGGTTTTTGGGGGGTGTAATTTGAAGTGTTCGATATTGCCTACTTTTGTAATAATGAGGATTTTGTTTATCAAAATGATATTTGGTGGCTATGAATATGGAATGGAAACATTTTGGTGTGGAATCATAATTTTTCTTCTGAAATAAATGGGCCATACTTTTAGAAGGCCTATAAAAATATCTTTTTCAGTGTTTGACCATTTCTCTGATAGCAAGAAAATGTGGGAATGGGTGAGTTTAAGGACCATATTAGTTGTTTTTTAGAACCCAGCTCCATTAGTTTGGGTTAGGATGAGAACCCAGGTTCACAGAATCTATTTCTAGTGCTATAGAAACCAGGTTCTCCTAAATTCCCTCGAAAACTAGAATGGTCTTCCCTATGTACTAGTTATGTCAGTATTGGGCTTTGTGTAGTTGTAAGGAGAAGCATTTTCTTAAAATGTGTCTCCACTAGGCAGATGGAGATTAGGAGTTCACCCTAGGGTGTCCTTTTCTATTAGTGTAAATAGTTAAATTATTTGCATTCAGCTGGCTCAGTTATCCAGATTGAAAGGAAGTAACCTTGCTCTAGACAGCAAATGATTCATTTACCTAGATCAAGAATAAAAATGGGCCAGACTTCATTATTGCCAACACATGAGAATTTGAAGATTAGTCTATCCTTATTTACTTGATTTTCTGCCTACACATCCTCCTATGTCTGAATATAATCTTATTTTAAGGTACCCAATAGCCTTCATAGTTATTAATGTAGTACACACAAATGATGAGGGCTAAGGATTACAGGGGTCCCAGTGAAGCCAAATTCTCTCTCTTTCTGAGCATAAACTTGTTCAATTTCCCAGTGTTAACTAGGAATGATGAGGAAAACCAATCAACCACAATGAATCAGAAAGTCTCTTTGAATGTTTTGAACAGTTCCTAAATGTAGTCATCAGGGGACTTCTAGATCACAAGAAGCCAGGTCCATAGCCTTCGGTATTGTTAATGTACTTTTGCATAATGGGAAGATCTTTTCCATCCATTAACAGGCCCATATAACTTGCTTGAGTCATATGGAAAGCTGGATCACAGAAGTCCGTGGTAGGAGAATTTGCTGAACAGGTGCAGCAGAGCTGAGAGGAAGTTGGACAAAGCAGTTAGAGATGAGGGAAAGAGAGGAAGAAGACAGCAAGCTGTGAGTGTTTGTTTGTGGGAAGGCCTTGCAGGGGGAAGGCTTGGGGAGGATGATGCCCCCTGCAATGTTATTGTATATAATTGTGCATAGATTTCTTTGTTGCTATGATGTATTTGGCTTTCTGGTGTTGGGATCTGGCTTTCTGGTGTTTAAATAAATGTTTTGGTTCTGTCTTCCATGTGGAGAGTCTTATATTTTGGTGTGATAATCTAGAGACAGACATAGTTTCAGAGTGATCTGCACCACTCAGACATCTCTCCTGGTGTTTTTTTTTTCCTGGTTTAATTACCTAGAAAGTATTGGAGGAGGAAGGGAGCAGCACAAAGCATACTGGACCTAGACCTTCTTAAGTATTAAAGTCTTCTTTCTCCAAGGAGAACAGTTTCATCTCTAGTCTGAGTTTCCTACAATAATTCAGCCCTCTGCCACACTGACAGTTTAGTTAAACCTATAGAGTAAAATGTTACAAATAAAATCTTGTGTAAGAGAGGAACTGCCCATAGGCTGAAGTTAAGTATCAGTCCCCAAGTACCTAACCTTCAGTTTGCATATGGAAAGAACTCTCAAGTGAAACCAAGTGCTTCAATAAAATTAATCATTCTAGAAAAGAAGAGGCAAGGGAATAAAACCTAGAAATCTGCTGTTACAGTTTAGAACTCTGCTTCTAAATCCCAAATCCTAACAGAGATGCCATTTTTAGGGGGCCCTCTGCTTGTAGAGATAAATCTTTTTAATGCGAATATTGCCATTAATTAGATATTCCCACCCCTATCCCCTTGAGACTAATTCTTTAACCCACTGAAGAAGGTGGGCACCTGTGGCCTAAACATTTAATTCTTTGCAGAGATTTTTTTAAAGGGATGATTTACAGAATGTTCCTGAAATACAGCTTTTCCTTAGGTCACTTTTGTCAACAATTAGGACATGATTTTAAAATTTAAAATATAACCCAAATGATGACTCATGCTGCAGCAGATCTCATTTCATTCCTTTCCCAAACTAAGTGCTCAACTCTCCCACATCAGTAACACAGTCAGAATCTCTGAAGGGCTTGAACAAAAATAAGCCCAATTAAATCATCAAGTCAACAATATTTTATCAACCATCTGTTGTCAATTAAGTGACCAGGTCAACAACCTTTATTAGGAATCTGTTATGTAGAATACATTGTGCTAAAAATGTGAACATGATTCCATAGGGCTCTTTATGCCAACCACTATGTATTTTCTATCTCTTCCCTAGCTATATTCTTATATTGGTCATAAACACTTTGAGCAGAGTATAAATAAAAACAAGAGCATATAGAAAATTCTTAAAAGGGCCCTAACCCTCTTGATTAAAAGGCTAAAGTCAATGTTTCTTTTGAGTACTTGTAGAACATATGAGTTTCTTATAAGAACTCTTCTGATTCAAGGCAAATTATATAAACTTACCTCCTTGAACTCGTAAAGAGATGAATTAATGTGAAAGAAAGAAAAAAACAGACCCAGTAATTAGGAAATCACTGTAGCCCCTGAAAGAAAATCTAAGTCTAACTTCATTAAAATTCGAATAAATCGGAAGTAAAACTACTGAAGGTTTCATTCCAAGCCAATCCAACAGAGTAGACATATGAAATGTAATAAGGATTTTAAAAATTCTCCTCTTCTTCAAATGAACACTTAAGGAGTTCTATTTATAATCTGCCCATTTGATGCTTCTGCTAAGATTTCCCCTTTAATTTACTGGTGTGTTACCTTAGTAGAAAGCAAAGAAATAATACAACAGGAATGGAGGAAAACAGAACTGGGCCTATCCCTGGAAAAGGCTTCCAGTAAATAAGGAAGTAAAAAGATGGTACATAGATCTGTGTATGTTTCCCTGCTAAATTACCTAGTTTTCTTGGGAATAAATGTTTTTATGGATAGCAGCCATTATGTTATACTTAAAAAAATAAAAAAACCAAACAGTAGCCTTTGCATCATCTGAATTTGTCTCAATTCTCAGCTCCCCTGGACACTTACTAGCTAGCTGTGTGACCTCAGGCACCACTTAATCTCTGCCTCTCAGTTTCTTTATCTGCAAAATAAGGATAATAATATTTGTGCTACCTACCTTGGGGCTTTTGGAAGTAAAGCTTTTTTTGTAAATCTTAAAATAATATATAAATGTGAGCTACTATTATAGATTTAGAGATGTTGGTGGACCATAAGAAAGAAGATATGATTTGTTTTTAAATGCTTTGTCATGGCTTGGAACTGTAGGGACAGTGATACAGCCTAAGCACTTATAATAAGCTACTTGGACATGGGGGAAATATTTAAATAAAACAAAATCACAAATGAAATTATGTAAATGAATAAATTATAGACTCTAATTTTTCATTTTCCAGTTTTCCCCTCACAGCCATACCTTGTCCCTCTCCCCACTTCATTATTTCTAATGCCCAAATGGCTGAAGATTATAGCAATTTCTACAAATGTAAATGGAGCAGAAATTAAAATGTTTCATATTTATTTTAAAAATTACTTACAGTTTATTAAATACTTTGCTCACAACTCTGAGAGATGCAAATAAGAAGGGAGATAGGTGATAGTGCCTCACATACAGCATTTTATCTTCCGTCTCTTTTCCCGTGTTCATGCTGGAAATGTAGCCTCCTCCTGTCTATAGCATCACAGAATCCCACATTTCTCGAAGACTCAGCTCAAATACTACCGTCTGCATGACACATTTTCTGATTCCCCCAATCATTATCCCTAAATGTTGAAATTAACTACTTAGTATTATTTTGACATTTTTTTGTATTTTGTACTGTATGCAAAATTGACATACTTTATGTGGTATCTCTTCCCTCCAGTAGCAGTTTCTACAGAGCAGGGATTTTTTGGTTCATTTTTTTTCTTTTGGTCTTTGTATCCACAGCAGGTAGCACATAGCATGTGTTTAATATATGTTTGTTGACTGACTGATTGATGGGTGAGAAGAAAGTGAGGTTGGTGACCTTGCACAGCCCTCCCTCACTCAAATCAAAGTCAAGTGCAAGTCATGTCATTGTTTCTCTGACGTAATGGACCTCTTCGAGAACAAAGGATGAGTACAACAACGACTATGGATCATATTCACTATACTCTTTGAAGAATTAAAAATGAATGTAACTAGGCTGTAACAGGACCAAAAAAAAACCTGAAACGTAAAGGAGAAAAATTAAAGAAATGGAAGATTGAAAAAGTAGTCAAATGGAAAAAGTAAGAGGTAACTACCACATAGCCCAGGTGTTCCACTAATATACTCATGCTGTCAAGAGAGATAAATGGCCTCAGCAAGGTGAATGGACATCCCCTCCCCCCGATGTCACAGCACATACACACACCCTGTGGCTTGTGTATAAACAAGAGGGGTTACTATCAGTATTATTGAAAGGAATGTCCACAACTAATACCACAGAGCCATTTCAATGTATAACCAATGACTGGGGAAAGGGTGGATTCTGAATACTTGGTAAATGCAAATAAATGTTTTCATCATTGATATAAACACACTACTTCTTCAGGAAGCCTTGCCAATCATCCCATTTCCACATGAACATGGACTGAAAACACACTGCCTCTTGGGAATTATAGTATCCAAATAGTATACCAAATATATTCTTTATATTCTCAAAGTTGTGAAGATGTGAAGAGTGATATCATTTTTTTCAAATACTCCTGAAAATTTGTAAGTAAAATTTTCTCAAAATATCTCAATGTTTGGCTGCATTCTAACTGATGAAACAGTTCCATTTTTGTAAATAGGCACTTTTATATAGCATAAAGAAATGATAAAGAAAAAGATAATCATCTGGAAGTGGAGATTAGTAGACCACCACACTCTGGCTGACCCTGCCACAGTGGTGTCTTTCTTTTCTTGTTAATGTGTCTTTCAACACTCCAACAAGATGTCAGCCATGAGGAAAAGTTACTGCCCTTTTCCTACAACGAACACCAGAGGAGTTTCCATACCACAGAGAAATTACTGCTACTCTCTGGTGAACTCTTGTTCACTGCAATTTGACCTTGAAAAGGAAGCAGATGTACACAGTACCTTAAAGGCAAAAAGACATGGAGAAAAAGACATTTTTCCCCACAAATTCTGTCTGCTAGCACTGCTAACTCTTCTCTGCATTTTCCCCTTTTATCTAAAATCTTCAGATTTATCCTCTTTCAATTTAACAACTTTCTGGCAATGAAATATAGAGAGGTGATGACTTACTCCAAATTAGGAGGACATTAACAATTAAATGTTAATGTGAACACCATTAACAGTAATGCAATTATAAGTGTATTCTATAAAGGGCAATCTGAAATAATTACTCTCTTTCTCAAGTGAGAGTTCTAGGAGAATGAGATTCTCAACCTACAATTCATCAGGAGGGGCAGTGCCTTTCAGTGTGCAAACCTCCCTTCTGCACTAAAGATGATGTTCTTTCACCATATGTGTTTGCAACTGAGAGATGATCACAGTGGTATCCTGGGGTGACACATTCTTCTAGTCATTGGTCAACCACTCTAAGGGTTAAAAAGATTCTTCCATGGAGTCAGAAATCACCTTTACCTGACAAAATGAACCAAAAATAATGACAACCAGAGTGGTCTAGGCAGGGGTTCTGAAGATGATGAGCTCTCCCCAAGATACACATTTCCCAAATGTACCTCAGCATTGCATCCAAAAATGAACACTAACTTGCAATTTTAAGTTGCTGGAAGGTAGAGGTTACATGTACGAAAGTAATATAGGCAGACTGTTAATGTTTTCATTTATTAAGTGTTTTAATAGAAAGATAAAATAGCCAACTCTCAATCAAATACAGATCACAGTGCTCTTCAGATGATTTTCCAACCTGTCTTCAGTAAACCTTTTGTCAAAGCTGCCAATAAGGACAGGAAAGGTATACCTTCAATTTCATTTTTTCTTTCTTCCCTATTTCCTGGTAGAAATGCTAATGGCAGATTTGCTTTTCACTGTTTCCTCTTCAAGCCCTATATCTAGTTATCTATTACTTAGTTTTTATCTATTTTCCTTCAAAATCTCTCTAAATCATTCCTTACACTCCTACTGCAATGTTGAAATATAGTAGGCACTTCATAAATATCTATACCTTGACTGACTTTAGTGAATTGTCTGAGATCACACAGGGAACAGCTGGGTCTCACACTTAGTTGTTCTAAATTCAAGTGCCATGTGCCCTTATGCCACAGGATCTGACTGAGCTAACATCTGAATTCATACATTTACATATATGTGAATATTCATTCATAAATGCATATATATATACATTATATATATTGTATAAATGACTATATCTAATCATTTTATGACAGCTAGATAGCATAGTGGACAAAGTGCTAGGCCTAGGGTCAGAAAGACCTAAGTTCAAATCTGACCTCAGACACTTACTAGCTGTGTAACCCCTAGGCAAGTCACTAGGCAAATTTACCTCAGTTTCTTTATCTGCAAAATGAACTGGAGAAGGAAATGGCAAACCATTCCAATATCTCTGCTCAAAAAAAACCAAACCCCAAAAGAGTCATGAAGAATCCAAGACTCCACACAACAGCAAAAAATCATTTCATATGTTTTGATCTGATCCATCCAACTAGATAGTGAGTCATTTGAGATGATACAAATTTAAGATTTCTATTGAATCCCGTAATGCTGGGCACATATGATATTCTCAATAAATACATAATAACTGGTTACTGTATACAAGTCACTTGAATTCTTTTGACTTTGAATAGCAGCATGCTACAAAATTAAAAGCTGACAAATAATACTAGGTGGTTCAGAAAAATGATCATTGCTATACAACAAAACTTTGACAAATATAGCTAATATACAGTAACCAATAAAATAGCTAAATTTAGACTTTGTACTTTGGTGGTCATGGATGAAAACCTGCCTTGGAATCAAGAAGACCTAGTTTCAGACTATGCCTTTGACTTACACAAACTGAGTGACCCTGAACATGTCCCTTGAACTCTTAGTGAGCTCAGGCAACCCTCTAAGGGACTTTCACCAAAAGCTCCAGACACAGAAGAAATCACAGATTTAGACAAAGTAATAATAATTGCTGCTTAATAATAGTAATATACTCAAAGCCCAACCCATTTTTCATATCCTAAGGGGCACAGGCAATGACCAAACAGGGATGGTCAGTGCAGATTCTACTATTATTCAGAGTCCACTGCAGTAAAACTGTGAAACCCTGTCAGAAACACAAACATCAATATATTGGTCTGTAGTGCTCCCCTAATTGGGTTAGTATCCCTCTCATTCTCTGTGAAATAACTTCTCCTCTGAACGTAAGAAACAAACAGGATAAAATAGGGTTGCAGGCTGCCCCTCCCCTGACAAAACTGTTGCAATGAATAACTTGATCTGGAGATAGTGGAGAAAGTGATCATTGATACCACAAGAAGGCAAGATACATCAGAACAAATCAGAAGTCCCACTTACTGGAAAGGCTTTTGGGTAGATAGCATAGGCTGATTAAGTTGACAAAGTCTGTGCATAAAATATACTGAAGATATAAATGTGTTCTGTTATGTATAACTATAATATCATAACAAAACTGAAAATATATCACCAGTGAAAAGGTGAGGATTTGGAATTACGTTTTGTCTATGATTACACAATTTATTGCAGATCGTTTAAGACAAGCAAAGTTTAACTTCTTTCCTAAATCCAAAGGAGATGAAATGGGAGTAAGAATTGAGGAATTAATTGAATCTGAAGAAGGAAAAGTCAAAGAATTAGAAGCATTGCAAACCTATGCTTACCACATAACCTAGAAGTATTATCTAATGATGAAATAGATGACAAAATTAGTGGCAATGTTGCAAAAGATTTTGAAAAGCTAGTGTGCATGTTTGGAACGGAATTGCAAAAAGTCATTTTTTAGTTTGATGACATGAATCCTACTAATTGACCAACCAGGCCAAAATAGATTAATTTTTTAGAAAGATGATATAATCATAATGAAGACAAGTCTGAGGCCAGACTTTAACTCAGGTTTCCTGACTACAGGCCCAAGATCTCACTCTATTACCTGGATAATGGCTTTCAGCTTGAATCTGGGGTTACACAGAACCCATGGGTGAAGGTGATATTTAAAGATACCTCTCCATCTCATCTAGATAAGGCATATCATGCATAAAGATATCAAAGGAGAACATGGAGGCTGTGCTCTTCAAGATAGTGACTGGTCTTCTGGAGTAATAGTTTAAAGGGGAGGACACATCAATGAACATCTGTGTATACCAGTCTGAATGAAACTGGTAGTATTAACAAAATGGACAACAATGGGTTTAGAAAATGTAAACACAAAAACCTGTACAACATTTTTTAAAAAGTGGAAGGAGTGCCATGGAAGGTGGCCTACCCATACCAGATCTTAAATTGTATTATAAAGCAGCAATTATCAAAGCTACTTAGTACTGGCTAAGAAATAGAGGGATAGATCAGTGGAATAGGTTAGGTACACAAGACACAGTAGTCAATGATTACAGCAATCTACTGTTTGATAAACTCAAAGAATGTAGCTTCTGGGATAAGAACTCACTACTTGACAAAAACTGCTGGGAAAACTGGAAAATAGTATGACAGAAACTAGGGATGGACCAACACCTTCCACTGTATATGAAGATAAAGTCAAAATGGGTACACAATTTAGATTTAAGGGCTGATATTATAAACAAATTAGGGAAGCAAGGAACAGTTTATATCTCTGACTTATGGAGAATGGAGGAATTTATGATCAAAAAATAGAGAACAATATAAAATGCAAAATGGATAATTTTTATTACATTAAATTGAAAAGTTTTACACAAACAAAACCAATGCAACCAAGATTAGGAGGGAAACAGAAAACTGTGGAAAATTTTTATGACTAGTGTCTCTGATAAAGGTCTCATTTCTAAAATACATAGAGAATGTGGTCAAATTTACAAGAACACAAGTCATTTCCCAATTGATAAATGGTCAAAGGATATGAACAGGCAGTTTTCAAAGAAAGAAATTAAAGCTATCTATAGTCATATGAAAAATACTCTAAATAATTATTGATTAGAGAGATGCACATCAAAACCACTCTGAGGTACCACATCATACCTAGCAGATTGGCTAACATGACAAAACAGGAAAATGAGAAATGCTGGAGATGTGGGAAAGTTGGAAAAATAATTCATTGTCGGTGGACCTGTGAGCTGATCCAACCATTCTAGAGAGAAATTTGGAACTATGTCCAAAGGGCTATAAAAATGTGAATACCTCTTGACCCAGCAATACCACTTCTAGGACTATTTCCCAAACCAATCATAAAAATGGGAAAAGGTCCCCCATATACAAAAATATTTATAGCAACTCTTTTGTAGTGACCAAGAACTGGAAATTGGGGAATGTCCATTGATTGGGGAATGACTGAACAAGTTGTGATATATGAATGTAATGGAATATTATTATTCTAGAAGAAGTGTTGAACAGGAGGACTTCAGAAAAATCTGGAAAATCTTATATGAACGGATGCTGAGGGAAGTGTGAACCAGAAAAATATTGTACATTGTAACAAACAAAGTGTGTGATGACGAATTTTGATAGACTTAGCCTTTCTCAGCAATGCAAGATATAATTTCAAAGGCCTCATGATGGAAAATGCCATCCACATCCAGAGAAACAACTATGGAGTCTGAATGCCGAGTGAAACCGAATATATTTTGTTTTGTCTTGTGCTTTTCTTTCTCATGGTTCCTTCTATCCATTGTAATTCTTCACACAACAAGATTAATGTGAAAATGTGTTTAATAAGAATATGTAGATATAAATATATGTGGAGCCTATATCAGTTTGCATGGCATCTTGGGGATGGGGGAGAGAAGAAAGCGGGGGAAATTTGAAATTTATGAAAGTTTATGTTGAAAACTGAAAATAAATACATTAACTAATTAAAAAAAGGAAAAAGGGGGCAGGGGGAATCCATCACCCCATCGCATCCATAGAAAGTCTTCCAATTTGTTCTCTAAAAGGAGGAAGACGAAAATCTCAGAGTATATGGTAAGTTTAAAATGCACAGAAATATTTCTGCAACAAGCATACATCAGTTCACAAAGAAATAGTAAATTCTGACAACAGATATACACTATTGGATTTGTTGAATGTCAGTAAAAGTGATTAGTCTTCTGAAAGGGTTTATAAACTGGTTAAAATTCACAATATTCACATAAATTCAACCAACAATATGTCAATATTTATGGTTAGGGTAAGTACTGCCATGAAGATTTGCTTATAGAAAGAGTGGCTCGTGGTGCCAATTCAGGACCCAGTCACTGCCACCAGAAACTACAGAGATACTTAAAGAGACCATATTTATTGACTAATGTATATTATGCAATGAAAGGTAGACACTATGCAACAGAGCACTACTGACTGCAAAAATTTAGTGTGTACTGCACATCTAAAAAATATGATCAGGTGAACAGAATTGTG
The DNA here is from genome assembly GCA_023548195.1 of Bettongia penicillata ogilbyi. Classification (NCBI taxonomy): domain Eukaryota; kingdom Metazoa; phylum Chordata; class Mammalia; order Diprotodontia; family Potoroidae; genus Bettongia; species Bettongia penicillata. Next base: position 334,823 of record JAJHZJ010000542.1, on the reverse strand, counting down.
AACAAGAAATTGACCAGGCTTTATAAACTAACAGATGACTAATACAGGGAATTCAGTACTAATACCAGAACCAGAGCATCACTACAGATAGAACCATTACTCACAACCATCCCAATATAGTACTGATCCATAAATATCTATGAACAATATGTTTAATATATCACCTTACCAAATTTTATAATAGCTAAACTGCATAGAATGGAACACTTTCAAAAGCAGAGATGCAGAGGAAGAAATAAAAACTATGTGGGAATGGGATGAGGTACATATTATCCACACTATCTTACCTACTTCTAGAACTGTCCTAAAAATACATTCAGGGAATCTACAGAAAATGAATTTACATTCTAATACTTCTATTCAACCATACAAAGAAGTTCTGTTACCCCATAGTACAATAATTTACAAAACGTTAAACATATAAAGATTAATTAGCAGGACAGTGATCTGTTCCAGGGTTGTCTCTGAAAAGAAGATGAGGGAGAGGAAGAGGAGGAAAGTGAGGAGGAAGACGAAAAAGAAGGATAAGAGAAAGAAAAGGAAGAAGAGGAAGAACAAGACACAAATAGATACTGCCATACTGAATACTCCTAACCTTCAAACTGTGTGGAAAAGCTCTATAGCTGACTAGAAAAAATCAAAGTGATGTGGGAGCTGGACGAAGTATATATCATCCCCATTGTAATGACAGCTAATGGAGATATCCAAAAGATACTTTCAATAAACCTACAGCATATGCTCACATACCAACACTTCAATTGACAGAAAGTAATCATCATCCACCTATATAGTAGTCCAATGAACTTTAGATATTAAAAACAACAGAACAGTGGATTTTTCTAGGACTATTTTTATAGTCCTGAAATCCCTTGATAGCAATATATGAAGAGAGATGAGAAATATCAATTTGAAATAGCTCTTAAATGTGGTTGAACAGCCTATGAACTTAATGACCTTTCAAATAACCATTATATAACAAAAGCATGCAACTTGGACTATACCCATTCATATTAGAGATTAGGAAACTGAATCCTGTGAATGGCCCAATGTAAGACCCATGTGTCTGGACTCTCTATCCAACATTTATTCCATTATATCACAACACTTACACAAAATGTAATTGGAGAAGCCACTACTAAAGACCATTCAATTTTTAAAAATTAACCATGCTATTTGATAGCATTAATAATGTAGTAGAACTTTTGGATAAAGCAATCTCCCCTTTGTAGAAACGTCCAAAAAAATTCAAGAAGGAAAAAAATTAATAAAAAGCTAAAGCAAATATATAAATTATGAAGCCGTAAAAGAAAGTCAGTCATCACACTATCTCAAACAAGGTAGTATTTGTGAAGAACATTGCATAGCACCTGCCAACTAGTAGGCACTTAATAAATGCTTGTTCCTTTTCCCTCCTGAGGCTTTCGGTATCTTAAGTGTATATCCTATGGAAGCAGGAACTTTACACCTGATGGTCAAATGACATTGTGGCATCAATTAAAAAATTATTTTTTTTTCTGAACCACTGTCACATTACTATAAAACTTCTATTCCTCAATATGTTATCCCTCTATTCTTGGAGGGAAGAGACAACATTGTTGTGATTACATCTCTGAGCTGTAACAATCATTACTAATAGTAATAATATTAATGGCACTATGGTGATGTAGAAAGGGATTTGCCTTAGAAATCAGGAAGATGGGTTCAAATCCTCTCTCTGGCACATACAGGTTGTGCAATTAAAGCAAGTTACACACTCTATCAGCGCCCCAGTCAACAATTCGGAACCATAAACGATAAAACAGTTGGTCACCTATATTGGAAGGCAGTTTCTAACAGGAGTGGAGCCAGAGGTGTAGACCAAAAGCAAAAAATAAATTACGTATACATATGTATGTACATATATATGTATATATATACACATATGAATATATATTACATATATATGTATATATGTAATTTATTATATACACATATATAAACATCCAAACACACAAACCCCATGATTAAAGCTTCTGATTGCACCTTAGTAAGCACCGCTCCACAATCTTTATATTAAAAGCATGGACAGTAAGAAAGTTCGCCCAAAGGATAGTGATTCTGTGGTCTCTAAGACCTGTCAGCCTCTGTAACAGGATCCTTTTGGCCTGTCACAGTCATGTTGATTAGGGACATATGTAGCACAGAGATCAAGTAGAGGTAGTAGTGGCAGCTTATTTGCACCCGAAAAGTACAACGCATGTGGGAGGTAAAGAGGCTAGAATGACAAACAGATAGCCATCAGTAACTTGAGACTAATCAGTCATCTGAACCTTACTCACTTCTGAAATAAAGCTAACAAGACTAAGTGATGCAAATGTAGAGTTGATGAAAAGGAGAGATATTTGAATTCACCTTTGATATTCTTAACCCCTTCAGGAATCTCACCAATGTAAACAGAGCCCCCAAACACCTGCATGAGCTGATTTTCATCCTCCTAGACACAGAAGATACTGATTCTGTAGGATGCTCCCAGCTACGTGCTGTAACTCCACCATGATTGTATGAGGATAGCTAGCTAGGAAGATATGCAGATACAGAGGGAGAGAGGAAGGGAGGGAGAGATCAAGGAATTGTTCATATTCCAAGATAATATTCTCCCTAGTGAGTTAACCCAGTACAAATTCTAGGCACATAAAGATAGTTTTATTTGAAAAAAGGTTGCTTGAATGGCTGGTATAGTTAATAACTTTACTCTGCACATACTGTGACCACATGTCTAGGGTATTTTTTCCAGAGTAATCCTGATATTAAAATATTTCAACCTATTTTTCCTACATACTACTGAAATGTCCCCAAAACGTTAATATTTCAGTAGATGCTAATTTAAGTCAATAAACATTATAATAAAAAGCAACAAACAGCTGGAAGACATGATGATAGAGATGTGCACGCTGAAGAAGCATTACTTTTGCTCTTGGAAACAAATGCACACTAGCCCATGTTATATACTTGTGTCGTTATGTATACATATATATGTATTTAAGGAAGACCCAGAAGATAGCAACATTGGTCAAGGAAGTTGATCCGTTAAATGTGTAACTGCATGTGATTTTTTAAATACTTTGTGAGACTTTTCATCGTATGATTTAACTATGGGTTCAGGAAATATGGTCACTGTACCTCTGCCAACTATTTTACTTTATTTTCAAAATTTTAATATCTATTTTTGTTTGTTCATTTTTTTGAAACTGGACCCTCTCTCTTGCCCAAGCTGAAAGTACAGGGGCCAATGATAGGCCAAGCCCCTTCACTATTTGACAAAGAAGTTCGAACTTGCTCTGTTTCCATCCTGGGTCTGTTCACCATTCTAAGCAGTTCAGTGGCCTCTGTTCCCAGGGGCTCACCATACTGGTGTTGGATTTAATGCAAGCAGCTACAGTAGTTTTCAGAATTCCCAAGCTGAAGCAATTGACCAGCCCCAGTCTGTGAGGAAGCAGGGAATACAGGCTATCATCACAACCTTCAAATGTTTTACACCAGGACTACTTTTTTCTATTTTATAATAGAACTGTTTATAATAACTGTTTATAATAACAGCATCCCAGATTTCTATAGCTTTAAAGTTAGTGAAAAATTGTCTTTAAAACAACCCTGTAACATGAGTACAGCAAGTATTGTGATTCCTATTTTATAGATAACAGCAATGATAATAATTTGTTGTTTTTCAATTGTATCTGATTCTTTGTGATCCCATTTGATGTTTTCTTGGCACAGACACTGGAGTGATTTGGCATTTCCTTCTCCAGCTCATTTTACAGATGAGGAACTGAGGTAAAAAAGTATCTGAGGCCCGATCTGAACCAGCCTGGTCAGCACTCTGGTCAGCTGCCAATTAATGCCAATATCTGACATTTATATAGTGCTTGCTATGTGTCAGGCACTGTGCTAAGTACTTTACAACTATTATCTCATTTGCTACAACAATCCTGCAAGGTAAGTGCTCTTATTATCCCCATTTTACAGATGAAGTAAGCAATAACAGTTTTGGAGTCACTAGACCAGAATTCAATACTTAGTGGTTATGTGCCTGCCTCTCCCTGAGCTAAACTTTCTGTATCTGGGTGGCACAAGGGATAGAGCACCAGGGCCTCAAGTGAAAAAGACCTGAGTTCAAATATAGCCCACTATGGAAATGTATTTAATAGGACTGTATGTGTAGAACTTATATAAAACTGTATACTGTCTCAGGGAGGGAGTAGGGAGGGGGAGGGAAGGAGGGAAGGAGGGGGGAGGGGGAAAAATCTAAGATATATAGAAGTGATTGTAGAACATTGAAGACAAATTAAATAATTGTTAAAAATATAGCCTACTATGTGTCACTAGGGATAGATAAAGATGAAAAAGACAGTCCCCACCCTCAAGAAGCTCATAATCTTATGGGAGAGATAAGTAGAAAAAAAAGGTATAAATAAGTTATACATAGGATTAATAGGTAATTATTAAGAGATAGTCAGCCCTAGAGATTGGAAAAAGCTCCCTGCAGAAGATGGGATTTAATTTAGGACTTAAAGGAAACCAGATAAGCCAAGACGTGGAGGTGAGGAAGGAGAGCATTCTAGGCATCGGAGACAGCCAGTGAGGAGTATTTTTTTTAAATGGAACAACAAGGAAGCCAATGTCCCTGTATTGAAAAATATATGGAAGGGACTATGGTGTAAGAAGACCAGAAAGGTGGGAGGAGGATAGGTTAGAAAGAACTTTGAATGCCAAACAGATTTTGTATTTGATCCTAAAGGTGTGAGGGAGTAATTGTATTTGATCCTAAAGATGATAAGGAGCCACTGGAGTTTACTCAGTAGGGGAATGATATGGTTGGACTGTACTTTAGGAAAATCATTTTAGTGACTGAATGGAGGATGAATTGGAGTTGAAAGAACCTGAGATAATTAGACTTACCATCAAGCTATAGCAATAATCCAGACATGAGGTGATGATGACTTGTACCGGAGACATAGCAGTTAGCAGAGAAGACAGGGGGAGTGTATTTGAGAGATATTACAAAGGTGAAATCAACAGGCTTTAACAACAGATTTGATGTGGCGGGATGAGACATACTGAGGAGTTGAGGATGAATCCTAGATTGACAGTGGGACTGAGAGTATGGTGTTATCTTCTATAGTAATGGGGAGAAGTAAGGAGAGATTAGGGGAAAATATAATGAGTTCTGTTTAAGATATGCTGAGTTTAAGATCTCTGCTGGCCATTCAATTTGAGATGTCTGAAAGGCAGCTGGAGATGTAAGTTTAGAGCTCAGCAGAGAGATTAGGGAGGCATAGGTAGATTTGAGAAATATAAATATAGAGGTGACAATTAAATCCAAGGTTGCTGATGAGATGACCAAGTGAAGTAGGATAGAGGAGATAAATATCCAGGATAGAATCCTGTGATCTGAATGGGGATTTGACAAAGGAGGTCAAGAGGAAACTAGGAGAGAATGATGTCCCAGAAACCTAAAGGGGAGACAGTATCAGAGGAGAGAGTGATCGGTAGTGTTAAGTAGAGAGATCAAGGAGAATAAGGACTGAGAGAACGCCAATGATCTAGAAGTTGAGATCATCGTTAACTCGGGAAAGACAGTTTCGGTGGAAAAATGAAGTCAGAAATCAAACTGTAAGGGGTTAAGAAGAGAGCGGGATGAGAAGGGAAGGCACCTATTTATTGCAGACAAGCTTTGGAAGGAGTTTAGCCATAAAGGGCAAGAAAGATATAAAATGATATTTAGCAGGGATTGAAGGAGCAAGTGAAGGGTTTGGTTGGAGGATGGGGAAGACAGGACTCTTGCCCGGATCCATCAATTCTACCCTCACAATATCTCTCCTACCTGCCCCCATCTCTCCTCTGACATTGGCATCACACTGATATGTGTTATTTCTCAGTCCCATTTAATGTAAATGTTTTCCACCTACCCTGCATATATTGTTTCTGCCCTTTTGTTGCATTCCCAGACCTTAGCACAGTGACTGGAACATAGTTGGCAATTACATAAGGCTTGCTGAGTAACTGATTTATGGTTTTCCCTATCTAGCTCTCTAGTCCAATTTGTAGTAAACAATGTTTTCACTAGGTTCATACTGTAGGTAGGAGCCAATCCTACATTCCAGGAGTCGTTGTACAGGAAGAATCCAAAAGTATTCTTTCTGGTTATACTTCCACCAACAATACAGAATAGGATGATATGGTGACTGCTGAAGCTGTACCTGCATGCTTATGTAGGTCACTCTCAGGGAAAAGAGTCAGTAGCTTCTAAATGCTCTGACTTTGCTATTTATGATTTTTTTATTTAACACAATACTGTAATGTCAGAGAGTTCCTTCCTGATACCTGAGATAATGGAAGAACACTAGAGTCGAATTCGGAGTCAGAGGGTTTGGGTTTGAAACACCTCTGTTTCTCAGTACCAGTTTGATCCTGAAAAAACCTCACTGGGCTTTAGTTTCTTATTTGTTTTTGCACTGGGTGTGTTCTGGAGTCCCTTCTAGCTCTATGCCTATCATCTTATGATCCTTCCTCTTCATAAGATAAGATGGTACTTGCCCTAAGTAAACTCTCAGTCTGAGATGCTAGTTGATAAAATATATTATTAACAAGCCAAAGGGTATATCTTCAAATTATAACTTTAGAAATTGATAAGGTATTGTTTTAACATGGAAACTATCTAACAATATGCCAAAGGAGCATGCTCATAAATATTCTTTTCCTGTAGGATCTATGAAATTAAATTTTAGCAATTACTTTTCAACTAACACACGTGAGTTTTTCAGATACATTCCACTTCACTCTCATCTCAATCTTGTAAAAATGGGAAGTCATTTTATATACTTCACACTTACCACGATAGCACTATTTTTCACTTTCTCCTACTAAGTGTAAATTAAGTGGTGAGATGTTTTACACTGTATAGTAACATACCAACACATGGTAATTTTAGGGCATGCAGTCAGTGTTTCCTCTGTGTGGAGATGGTTGTAAAGAGTTAAAAGAAATTGTTCGGAAAAATGTGCCACTGCTATTTAAGGAAATAAATTGGCTTAGGATGCATAGGTGTGAACACAGTGTGGGGTGGGTGTATGAGCATACTGGTTCATTGAAGATAACCAGAATGAATGAGCAAACCTAGCCCTCCCTCTATTCAGGTATGTGGATCCCACATAACCTGATCTCCTCAGTCCTCAATTTTCTCAGTTACAAGGTTCTCTCTCCCCCTCACTTTGGGATCAGGCCAGCACAGTCAAACACGTGTGTCATCATCTAATGAAGTTGTACTTTTGACAAGATCTTTATCTAGTTTCCAATCTCTTCTGTTCTGGCTTTTTTTTTTTTTTTTTTTTTTTTTTTTTTGCCTAACGTCTGAGGTTTAATTGAATGGTAAGCTACTTCAATGATGCAGTAAAAAACATAGTAGAATTCTTTACTCCCCTGGTTTGGTAATCTTCAGATATTCATCTGATTTCTCAGGCTGCATATATGGCCTGCCATGAGATATCGGGATCAGGAAACATGCTGACTTTACCCGCTACATATTTCTGCTACATAACTTCAGATGGGTCTCCACTGCTGTTTGGCAAACTTTTCATTTTGCATGCTCTTTCAGGGAATAAAATGGTCATCTTTTTACCAAAGCTAAGTAATTCCTCTACCTGTCCTTGATTCCATCCCCTCCGAATCTTATTTTATCATACATTCTCTCCTTTTTTCACATCTTTGGTCTCCCCCTCTCCAATGGATACATTCTACTTCCCTACAAACATGCCTCTCAACTTGTATGAACTGATGACAGTGAAGACACCCAGGCGAACATTGTTCACACTAACAGCAATAAAAGGAATTATGTGAAAGACTTGGCTACCCTGATCCGAGGATCCAAAGGATCCGTGATGAAAAATGTTATCTACCTCTTGAAAGAGATCTGATGAACTCTGAATGCAGCCTGAAGAATATTTTTTGTTCATTTTATTTTTCTTGCTTTTTGTGCAACATGGTTAATATGGCAATATATTTACATGATTTCACATGTATAATTAATATTGTATTGCTTGCATTCTCAATGAGTACAGGAGAGGCAAGAAGGAGAGAGAATTTGGAACTCAAAATTTTAAAAAAATTTAAATTTAAAAAAAATTTAAAAATAAACAAATATTTTTAAAAGCTTTCCTGATCTTTAAAACAAAACAAAATTTTCCTGATCCTTTGATACCACCAAACTACTGTCTCCTCTCTTCCATTTGGCCAACAAATATCTCATAAAGTATGTTCTATACTGGATGCTTCTACTTCCTCATTAATTGATCATTCCACAACCCCTCTCAATTTGCTTTATGTTATTATCTCTTTATTGAAATTCATCTCGTTTACCCACAATAACCAAATCCAAAGATCTATTTCTTAGGTCTCATCTCCTGGATCTCTACAACTTTTGACACAGATTATGGCTCACCCTCTTCTGCATGTACCCACCATACTTTGCTACTGAGACACTCTTCCTATCATTTATCCTTCTATCTCCTTTGCTGGCTCATTTGCTTGCTCCTTTCCTTCTTTCTCTTTCATGTTTTTGCTGTCCAAGGCTCAATTCTTGGCTTTCTTTTCTATAGTTTCTCCCTTGATGACATCATTCACTCCTACAAGCTCATATATTAAATCTATGCAAGTAACTCCAAAATTTCTCTATCCACTCAGACTTTTCTCCCAAGTTTAAGATCCTCCCCCCACCCCCCACACACACTGCCTACAGGATATCTCTGGCTGGATGCTTTATGAAAATCTTGACCTCAGTAAAATGGTTCATTTTTCCACCCAAAATCTGTGACTTCTCTACCTCCAGCTGACACTGACATTCACTAGTCATCCATGTCGCAAACCTTTATAACTATCATTGAACTTTCTCTCTCCCTCATTCCCCATACTTAAAAGTTGTCAAGTTTTGTTCTTTCTGTCTCCACAATCTTCATCACCCACCCCTAAATCCCAACAAGTACCATTATTATCACTTTAGGATCTTAAGAAAAGACTACATAGAACATCTAGCACAGTCTCTTCATTTTATGAAGAAATCAAGGCTGAGAAATTAAGTGATATGCACAGGAAAAGCAGTCCAGAGGTTATAGAAAGTAACTGTTCTTTCCAATGTACCATAGCCTCTGTCTTAGTCCAAGTCCCTATTACAAGTCACTCTCTCCCCATTTTTCTGTCCGTCAAATCATGCCAAATTAATCTTGCTCATAAACAGACTGAAACGTCTTCTTTGCTGAAAATCTTTAATACCTTACTGTTTATTATACAAATTTAAAACTCCTTAAATGCATCATTGAAGGTCCTCCATAATATGACACTTCCTTACCCAACTCTGACACTTGCTATCCACGGAACCCTGAGGAAACTACTTAACCTCAGCCTCTGCTTCCTTATTTATAAAATGAATAGAGCTAGTAATATTTATACTACTTAAAGTAAAGGATTGTTGTAAGGAAAGTGCTGCGTAAACTTTAAAGTGCTATATGAATGAATTATTTTCTGTGTGACCTTCTCTAACATTAATTGTACTCCATGAGAACACTTTGCTCCAGCCAAAATAGACTATTTTCATGCTTCTCCACACATTCTACTGTGACTTGTTTGCATGTCTGGTGATTAGGTGAATGGTACTACTTTTTACCTATTTGCCGATAACTGGACTTAGTTTTGACCTCAACCAATGCCTGAACTATTGCCTTTCCCTTGTCTCTGCTTATCGAATCTCTAGCTTTCTTTTATAAACAAAATCTCTATGTGATCTTTCTCAAAAAATCATTCATTGAAAACAATTTCACATAACACTTTGTTTGCACCCCTGTTATCAACTTATATTATTTTGCTTAATAACTATTTATATCTGTATTATGTACTCCAAACTAGATTATGAGTTCCAGGAGGGAAAGGACAGCATTTCACTTAATTTGTTTATCGCTAAAGCACATGGGCACTGCATATAATAGATATTTAACAAATATCAGTTTGTCAAGACACTTTAAGCCTCTTATTGTAGTACATTTTATTTTTATGATACAATATCTCTATTTTTAAATTGTTTTTCCCATTATCAAGCATTTATTTTATATCCCTCCTCTCTACCAGCATATTATTTTATATGTTTTTGAAATGTTTTTAATCTCTTGGATTGTTGAAAGAAGAGAATGAGCTAGAAAATACCAATCACAGCTAATTTTGAATGCTGTTCAAGGACTATGTCAGCCAAACCACTTGTATAAGTCTTACAAATCTTAAGACAGATTTGCCCAGGGTATCTGTAACCTTATTAAACATTACTCCTGAGAACATCTCCTTAATACCTTATCCCAAAGAGAGAATATACTTCAGACCATCCTTACTGAAGATTATACGACTACAGAGTCTCACAACATCCAACCTGAATTGTTTCTGGAGCACTGGGATGTTCGTAATTAAGATCAACTCTTCCCATTTAAAATATCTGAAGCAGAAATTTTTGACAAAAGGGAATTTCAAATTGCACGTGATTTTTGCTGCATAACACATGGTGTAGACATGGCAGAGACAAAGTAGATACAAATGGAATGGAAGAGAATAAGTAATAAATTTTGGGATGTTTTGGTTTGCTTGTTTTTTTTTCTTTTTCCAATTGTAAGACTTTTGAGAGGAAATCAGTATATGCTATATGACTTGTCAATAGGAATCTGTTATAAAAACTGTAATATCATGAGTTCCTTCCTCCAATGATGTCAACTATTTAATTTCTAAGATGCCCTTATGGAACAGGAGTCAATGTCCTTCAGAATTGGTGGATACTTGGAAATCACATAAGTCACCACACCCTACCAGGCTGACTAGATATATTTCCATTTTGAGATGGGGAAAGTTATCTATCGAATTTAAGTGTTAGTATATACTTGTTGCATTGTCTTTTCTATCTTAGTGTGAGGTAAACCTCCTGTTGTTTACTGTTCAATGACCACAGAGTGCTTCATTTTGAACCCAAACAGAATTCTGGCATCAAGCCTGCCTCTAATTTTCTTCATATGGAATAATACCATATGGGAATTTAATCATAATATATCAATGATGTTCATGTAGAGAAATTTACCTTGGTGCAACATTATGCAGTATATTCTTGCAACACTTATTGAAATAAAAGCAAATAAGTGGACACTGGAGAGCGCACTGGGCCTGGAGTTGGTAAGATCTGAGTTGAAATCTAGTCATAGACACCTACTAGCCATGTGGTGGTGCTGAGCAAGTCACTTCACCTACCTGCCTTGGTTTTCTCTACTATAAACTAGGGAAAATAATAGCACATACCTTCAAGGGTTGTTGTAAGGATCAAAATGAGCACAGTGCCTAGAACTTAGCAGGAACTTCCCTTACTTTGTTCCTTATCATTCCTTGCTCTTTACCATTACTTGTATCTACAAACTCAAAACAGGATCTATTAGTTCCGTGTTTACATTCCACGTAGAGCCTGGCATATAGCAGGAACTCAATAAACATTTGCTGAATGAGTGAGTGAAATCTCCTATATGCAGAGTTCCCAAAAATTGAGATACTTTGTACTGTCTGCTCTCACAAGATAAAAGAAGTAATACTGAACTCTGAAATCAAAAGATTAATGTTAACATCTTAAAGAGGTCTTCTTACAACATACAACTCAAAAATATAGACAGAAATGATAAGTGAATATCAGATAGAAGCTACAGCATTCATTATTTAAGTGATTATCCTTCTGGTATGTACCTGCATGATGCACTCTATTTGTCTGGGGTTTTTTTAAGATTCTCTCTAGTACTATATATTCCATGTCTTTTTTTAAAGGTGATTTCTATGTGATATGAGATAGCTCTGAGAGAAACAGCACAGTGCAATGAAAGATGACTGGGTTGCAAGAAAGAAGATGGTATTTCTAGCCCTAGCTGTGCCACCTTGGGCAAATTATTTAATATCTGATTCTCAGTTTCCTTGATCATCAAAGGAAGGAGGAGTAGGGCAAGATGAATGATCTATTTATTAGGTGCCATGTGGCTGTAAATTTTTATGTATCTATGATTCAGTCTCCACATGTGATCAGAGGAACATTGTGATGCTTAAGTGAAATAATAGATATAAACCACTCTGCAACCTTTAAAGCACTATATGTCAATTGTTTATTATCAATTATAGTTATTATCTTCCAGTCATAGGACCTCTTGCCTGGCCATGATTTCATTCTTTGAGCCTTATTCTGTACTCCTATTGAGCTCAAGCATTTGTTTATAGAGCTAAACAGAGATGTGCTGATCAATGTTTAGACTCTGGGGGAAACTGTATGTGCATACACTTTTAAATTCAATTGGTATTAATATAATTTAAATTTTTAAATTCAAGTTTTAGTTTAAATTAATTTCATTTAATTTTCAAAGGCTAGACAATCAACACTAATATAAAACAATGCATAATTTTAGTAATTGCCAGTTTCTAAGGTATGCAAATTAAAATTGGTTCTTGTAAGCCAGTGAAAGCTGGCTCCAGCACATCCCTATATGTAATGGTGTACAGCATGAAGCAATGAGCCTAGCAATAGCATAGGATCATTCAAAGACACTGGACTAGAAGTTAGGAGACTCAGGTCTCGCTCTGCCTACAGGTAGCTACGTAATATTAAGCAAATCATTCGACATCATTGGATTTTAATTCCTTCATCTGTAAAATAGTTTTAAATTTGAACTAGCTTATCTCGAAGGATCTTTCCAACATCAAAGTATATGAAATAATCATATGGATATAAAAGTGGCCTGATACACATGCAGCCCCCATCAGTTTGCTAACAAGAATCATACACTTGAAGGATGATGGAAGTCACATCCAGGAAAGTTGTAGACCACATATGGACATTCTGTTACATAGAGAGAAATATCAGTGTATCTCTTGAGCAGCCTGAGTCAGCACTAGCCTTGGCATTAACTGCATTCCTTCCTGGGGGTAAGCAAGGTGACTCCTTCACTCAGTATTGAGAACATAGGGTAAGGGGAGAGGGTTTTAGGAGCTCTAAGGTCATATGGCTTCTGAGAAACAGGCCTACCTCTTTGATTCTTTCATTAATTTTTTTCTGTTCTAGGTATAGGGAATGAAGTCCCTGATCTTGACTGGGAGCTAGAGATAGTAGGAGTCCAAGAATCCAGGCTGAATGTTGTAGTCTGCAACCCTGAGGCCTTGAGGAGTGTAGGTCAGGGAATGCAGCCTAGGAAAAGCCAGCATAGACCTTTGTGTATGAACCTGGTGGAGCCAATGCTATGCAGTAACCAAACTAAATCTTTAAACCATTAATCCCTTCAATATCTCTCTTCAGAGATCAAGGTAGTATAAGGGAGATTATGCCAATAAAATATTGAGAAAAATGTTTCTATGTTTGTTCTGGCTATATCTATGAAGCAATGTGTCCCTTGGTAAAAATGCATTGATATTAAGTGGCTAAATGGAACTGGGGTGCTAGTTCCTGAGTAAAAATGGGGAAGCACAGCCAGTGAAAGCTTATGCGAATAGCAGTCAAAAATATCCTCAAATCTCCAGGGTGTCTGAGAACCCTGAAAGGTAAATATATCAGGGTTGGCCCTAAAAGTACAGGGCAGAGTCAATGATATTATATAGAGAATCAAAAAAGATAAAGTTCTCAATGTGGCATTATTGCAGTCTTTTGAATAAATACTTACATGCCATTTTCTCTTTTTTAAAATTTCCTCTAGGATGCAACATGAATCCTTCTTAGATACAATAGTAAGACTGAATATATTCATATTTTAACTATGCAAATGCATAACAACAAACATTTCAGAGAGCACCTTGTTTTTCTCAACCATGCAAATCAATACGTCTTGAATTAAATTCATACATACTATAAATACAGTTTTTCGTGGTTCTGAAACTATCTAACAAGCTACCAATCAGTGGCTGCTATTTAGAGGTAGCAAAATTGATTGGTTGCACTAGAATTTCTGGACATTTTTAATGAAATACATGAAAAAGTTTCAAAACTGTAGGTAGGGGGGGAAAACTTGACAAAAGTCCTGACAGATATATCATACCATAATAGAAATACTACTCATTAAGTTACACCTAATAATCCACTTGCGTCCCATTACACAGCAGTTTTTGTTACACACTGTTGCCACACAGAACTCCTACTCTCTTTCCCAGATCCAGAAATATTTCAAGCATAGTGGCCAGCAATCTATAGACAAGAGAGAATATTCAGGAAACCCAAAGTCATAAAGATAGAAATATCCTTAGAATTAACCAGGAAATTTTAGTTGGTTGCTCGAACTCAATAACAGAGTCTATTTCCCAAAGGTTTATGCTGTGTAATTAGAAGCTACAAACACTGCTAGAGATTCAATGTATAGGTCAATTTATGAGATTACCTACAAATGTTTTGTAAATTTCAAAAGATACCTACACAGATGTCTGGGAGGAGGGGGAGGGGAGGAGAATGCAGACCAGCATAATAGATGCAGCCAGACCCATTAAGCAGTTTAGGATTTGTGAGACTCAGACAGCCTATAAATTTTATGGGAGAAGTCATAAAAGTCCGATGGGAAAAAATATATAGCAAAAAGCTTCCAAACTTTTAAACAGCCTATTTAAAAAAAAACAACTAGAAATTAGGAAGGGGGCAAGGAAAGGAAATGATAAACAGTCTAGGTAAAAGTTCATCACTCATAGTAATGAATAAGAAAGGGTCAACTGTGACGTCTGGAATCCTATAAAATCTCTTCATATCTAATCATTTTTGTTAATAAGATAGTCTAGTTTTCCATTAACTTTATCAATAAATTGCTTCATTATTTTTTAGTTTTCAAAAATGAAAGCTATTAATGTTATATACGAAAGATTTTTCTCTTGATTTTGATAATGCCATCAAGATGTTCTTCCAAGGGCATGTAGTTAAGTAATATTAATGTTAAGTAAGGTATAGTGTTAATAAATAAATGAAAGCAAATTTTTCATTAAGAGAGTGATGACTGTACAATCTAATGAAAATAGCTTAAATCCTAGAAAGTCATTCTAATATAATATGAGAAAATCACTTTGTAGATGATGGAATAAGGAATGACAACGTAAAGACAATGTTTATGATCGATTAATAATGAATAATTCTAGTTTTCTTGGATTAAATTAAAGTTGTAAATTCTGGAGTTGATTTCTCTATAAACACTGATTAAGCAGTGCAAAAACTAAATGGATACCTGTTAACACAGAAGCTGAAACTATTGTCCTGGATGCCAACAGAAATAATTAACAAAACTCCTCTGGTCTCAAAATAAATATGTGAACAAGTGCATGGTAATGAATAATAAAAATTTCACTTCCTTCTAACTAATCCTAATTAAAATCTGATCAAAGAAATAATGAGCAGTGCCCAGGCTACACTGATATTTTTTGGTCAAGTTTCAATTGTTATACACAAATGCACTGACCTCAATAAATGCAAACACATTAAAAATAGATTGTAACTGTCCTTATTAAGGCCAAAATGTGATCCACTGTCACCAAGGAATTCTGATATTAGAAAAAGATTTCTGGTTGACAATACCATTGCACTGAATCAGAAGACTGTGGGGGAGCAAACCCTCAAACCTAATTTATAGCAGGGGTGACCTTGTATAAATCAAATTACCTTTCCGAACTAGAGTTTGCCAAGGTAATATGATAGGGGAAAGGGAATAAGCATGTATATGGCACCACTATGTGCCAGGTACTATGCTAAGTGCTTTCACAAATAATTCATTTTAGATAGGGTTCACCTATATAGGGCATATTAACCACAGGGTCTACAAACTTTTAAAAAATATTTTGATAACTATTTCAGTATAATATTTTTTGTATTCCTGTTTATTTTGTTTTATTCATTAAAAAATATTATTCTGAGATTGGGTTCTTAGTTTTCCCCAAAAGGCCAAAAAAAGAAATCCATAACACACACACACACACACACACACACATACACACATGCACACACACACACACACACACACACACACAAAGGGTTAAGAACCCCTGGCATCAATGATCTCTAAGGTTCCTCCAACTCTCAAAGTGTATGATCCTATATGTAAGATACCAAAAGGAGATATCGGTTTTAGTCCCAGATCATTGCCCAACTGCATGATCCTGATAAAGTGACAGTCTTTCCAGGCTGCAGTTTCCTCTTCTATAAAATGATAGTCTTGGATTCCATGATATATAAGGTTCAGTTCATTTCCCACATGATAATTTCTCTTTGCTGATACTAGTTTAGTAATACTGTGAAGATGATATCCTTCATAAAAAACCTACTTTCATCTCCTGGAGTGGAGATAACCGTATCAGGAGTGGGGAATCTGCAGCTTTGAGGACACATGTAGCCTTCTGTATCCTTCAACTGAGTCCAAGTTTACAGAACAAATATTTTTATTAAGGGGATTTGTTCTGCTGAAGTTTGGATTCAGCCAAAGGTCTGTACATGAGGACCTAGAAGGCCATGAGGCAGCAGGTTTATCTCCCCACCCCCACCCCCACCCCCACTCCACCTAGATCCTTTAAGATTATACTCTGGTGTTAAAAATATGCAGGTTTGACTACATTGGAGTTATCCAGGTAACAGAATCAATCTGTTATACAAGGAAGGGCATCACCACATGGCCAACTTCTTGATCAGAGGTACGCAAAGTGAGTGATAATGGAGGAGAGGTTTTAATAGCCTCGGGTGCAATTGAGGGGGACTGAATAAAAATAAGGAAGTGGATGCATATGGAAAGGAAGTTTTGCAAAACCATTTGTTCATGTTTCATTTGTTGTGTAACAGAGTTAGAGTCCAGGTGATTACACTATTTTCCAAATAAACCCACAAAATATAACTTACAACCCATCAGTTGTCAAGTCCACTAACAGGTCTTAACAAGCAAGTGTTGGTAGGGAAGTCTGTGCACCATTGGGAAGTCCAGCATGCATCAGTAGGAAGATGTGCATATATTGACTTATTTACAATACAAAACTATACAGTGACATGATGATATATAATGTCATCAAAATTTCAATCCAGGAAAAAAACCACAAATTTACAATAAATTATTACATTTAAGACATTTTTTTAAAAAATCATTTTTTGAAATTATGCAAATTTCAAAAAAAAACAGTCAAAGGATTAAAGAAAATAGATTTCCAGGGGGGTGGTGAGTAATATTTTTCTCTTGAAAAGGGGGTGGTAGGCCAAATAAGTTTGGGAACTTTGCTGTTGATAAACTTTGGTTAGGCAACCAATTGTACAAAAAAAACATCGTCAGTACTAAGTCTTTCTACTTTTCTAGTGACAGAAGCAAAGGGAGGACAACTGGGCAGAGGGTGTTAAGAAATATAAAGTATATTTTTTAACCTTCTATAAATTTTAAATTGGCTGTTTATGGTCTAAAAGTGAAGTCCTTGTCCCATTACCAGCAAGGAGTGGCGGTACAGCTAAAAGACCTAAATTCTCTCAATTTTGCTATTCTCTCTATGAATGCAGACAAAATAATGAAACTCACCAGAAGGAAGGCATGAAAGTTCTCCTTGGAGAAACAAATAAAGGAATTAGCAGAGTTGGTTTTATGTGCTTAAAGGCAATAAGATACATCATGAATGAATGAGCATTTATTAAACACTTCCTATATGCTGAACTGCTATGCTAAGCTATGTCAGGGATAAAAATACAAAAGATAGACTGGTCCAGCCCTCAAGGAGTTTACCTTCTAATGGGGACAACAATGCAAATAGGGAGTTGCTGGCTAAGGAAGGATGTTTTGGACTAGGATAGGGATAGAGTGGAACAAAGGAACTGATGCCTTTTTACAAAAGCAATGGTAATATTGATTTGGTTATTGTTGCCAATGTAAGAGGTATAAAGAAAGGAAAGAGGTGGCGGGGGTGCCTTGGAGGAAGAGGTGGGATTACAATGCTTGGGTGCCTGGAGGCAGCTCTCAAGTATCAAGACATCAATGTCCCAAAGTAAGAATTCCAAAGATGAGTAGTAAAAAATAATTTTGAAACTATGGATCAGAAATAAGGAACAAAAGATATTTGACTTACAAATTAAACTCCACTCTTTCTCCCTTCAAATCTATCAAAGCTTAGCTCTCTTTTCATCTACATTGTGAATTAATCTTCTTCCTTGACTCCATATTTTAGTTATGATCTAGTCAAACTGGCTGTCTTACTGTCCCTTCTGTGTATTTATCCCTCATACCTTAAACACACTCCTAAGACTGTCTCGTTCCTTTTACGACACAGTGCAAGCAATGCCTTTGACATGAAGCTTTTTCTGAGTCCCTATGTCCTTCCTCTTGTATTGATATTCATTGGTATTCATTAAATTTTTATTCTGTATAAATGTATATATGTACAGGCTCTCTTCCCAATAGAATATAATGATATAATATATATAATGATATAATGATTGTCTCATTTTTGTCTTTGTTAGGTCTCCCAGAGCCTAAGGCAGTGCCTGGCACACAGTAGGTGCTTAATAAATTATTACTGATTGGCTGATTACTCAGAAGCTTCATACATATATATTAGAAGTACTTCCTTCACAAAAGGATCAGAAGGCACTAGAGAGCAAATACGAATTACCATGACAAAAAATGAAACAGTATATCTTAATAATCAGGAAATAACTCAATACTGATATAGGAGTCATTCCCAAATCAATTCTCTGTTATTGGACTACTCACTTGTAAGAACAAAGATTGAAGTTATTATAAGCAAGGAAGGAATAAATATTTCAAACATGGTATGTGACTAAAACTTCAATCCCAATTATGGAAGTCAATGATGATGAAAACTTGGAAGTAAACAGAAAAGAGGATAGTGACACCAAATACAATAATTTCATACAGACTTTTAACCAATGTAAATCAATTGCCACAAAGGAGAAAACAAAAGAATCTAAAAGCACCAAGTAAACAGTCAACATATCACATTTTTGCCAAGCAACGAGGTGTGGCATCCAATGATAACACTAATTTGCAATATAAATTAATTTGTAAAATATTACAGAGGATAATGGTGAAAGATAATGAGCAATATTGCCCCACAGAACAAAAAGGAACAGTGGAGGATAAGAACAGTTTAAAATAGCTCAGTGAGAGCTCCATTAAAGGCGTATCAGAAGAATGATAACAAATGAAAGAAAAACAAAAGATTTGCCCCCAAAAAAGTTATAAGAAATTTTTTTCACAACAAAAGAGAGTGGAGCTACCATAGTTAATCTCAAATGTACTGACTGAAGGGCTAGAAATGGCACTAAAGAGAACAAAGACATGAAAAGCATTAAATTAGATGAAGTATACATCAGGAACATCTGTGCTTCATGTACAGCCTATATCAAATGGTTTTCCATCTTGGGGAAGGAGGGAAGGAGAGAGAAAAATTTAGAACTCAAAATCTTTCCAAAAATGAATGTTGATAATTGTCTTCACACAAAATTGGAAGAAATAAAATACTATTAAGTAAAAAAAAAAAATCAATGCTGGTGACAGCACTAAAAAAGCAATTCAAAAATTATCTGAAAGTAAAGAAAAAGTAGTAAAAACCTTGATTCATTAATATAAAAACAAGAAAAAGGTCAACAGCAATAACTAAAAACCTGCATACCTGTTTTCAATATAAAATATCACATATGCCAACGATTAACATAAGATTTTGTGAAAATAATTGATGGTGTCCTTAATAAGGGTATTATTCTAGAACAGGTAAGCTCTCCCAACCAATATTTCACAGTAGACTAAATCTTTCCCATCATAAGTGGGCTGAAATATAGAGAGACTATAAGTATATTTATGATCTGATTTGTAAAAAAGTAGTTGATTTGGTCTCCACAAATCTTTTCTCAAACAAGACATCAAACATGCATAGCTTCAAATATTCTAAGATTCCTTCAAGATAAAACAGATGTTATCCTCTGCCCACTATTATCAGGTAAAGCATAAAATAGGGAGATTTGTGCTGTCTACATATGTTTACACTGTAATGAAGGAGATCTAGCACAGAGGCCAAGTTATAGAGAGACTCCCTATACATGTCAAGGCTCTTGATGCTCCTGTTTGCAGAGGATAAGGCACTAGCTGCCTCTAACCCTGGAACACCCAAGAGCTTCCTGGATGAATTTCATAATCAAAGAGATTTAGCCTCACTTGTTTACATAGAAAAAACCAAATGGGTGCAGGTCTATGGTCCAGATAATAACTAACATTTATTATGCAAATATATTTATATAGCACTTTCAAATTTGTACAGCACTTTATATATTAGTCCATTTGATCCTCACATTGGTCCTGTGAGATAGATATTATTATCACATCTTATAGATGAGAAAAAAAATGAGAGGATAAGGACGATAATGATAGCCAACATTATTTAGAATATACTTTATGCCAAGAACTGTGCTAAGAGCTTTGCAACTATCATTTCATCTTCGTAACAATTCATGAAATTATGCATTAGCATGCATTATTTCCGTTTTTCAAATGAGGGAGCTGAGGAAAACAGAGGCTAAGTACTTGTCCAGGGTCACACAGAGAGAAAATGTTTGAGGTCGGACTTGAACTCAGGTCCTCCTGACTCCAGGCCCCACACTCTTTCCACCACTCCACCTAGTCACCAAATGGAATTAGATGGTCAAGCTATAGAGCTCAATTAGCACATCAATATGAATGGACAATTAGTTAGGTCCATAAGATGTCCATGGAGAGATGAATGGTATACATGAGCAGTTTACAATATATAACCAATAAAAAACTTTGAAAAGAACAGGAATACTAAAAGCACATCGGAGAAACATCTGATAAGGAGAGAAGATGGCAAGTTCAGAATACAGTTTATGTTCTCCTCTGGTATCATCATGATATTTAAAACAAGCAAAAAATCAAAGTGAGTTCCCAGTGGTAAACTTAAAGGCAGAAACAGACAAGAGAAGCACAGGATGGAAAAGCATGGACAGCCTGTGGGTTAGACCTTCTGCACTGATGACATCACAGGTACAGTTGAGTATTCAAAGGGAAAAATAACTTAAAAGTTGAATATCAACATATCTCACAAAGAAAGAAGAAAGAAAACTTCAAAAAAATTACACTTGCATTTTCAAAAAAGAATTTTTTTTCTGGAAGTTCCTGGAAATATTTGGTATCTTTAATAATAATGATAATAAATGAAGCTTAATAATAAATGAAAACTAGATCACTGAAACTCTTCAGGTAAATGAATAAAAGTATGTTTGACTATGGTTAGGTAATAGCAAAAGATATGAAAAATATTAAAAGAAAATTTTAACTTCTCCCACAAAGCACTCAATAAAAATGAAAACAGACCTGCCACATATGGCATTCCATGTGGTCATTTTTCCAAGTGCATATCTAGTCACCCTTGGAGGTTACTTGGTATGTATAAAGCTCTTATTTAAACTTAAAATGTTGAGTCTGTTGTTATTTTGATATTACTGCACTATAAAAAATTCAATAAAGTCAGAGCTAAAGTTTTCTCCTTAATTATAAAAAAATCCATCCATTTTCAGGACGATTTTTTTTTACTCAGAATTATCTGCATTTATGTTCTCCACAGAACTTTTAAATTAAAGGGAGGATGCCATCTAGGTAGTTTCTCACCCTCTCCCCCCCCCCCCCGCCACAATAAACACAGGAAAAGAAAACAGAAAATTATGAAGCTATAGAGATGGCAATACGAGTATCTACATGAAAACTTGTTTACTTACAAGGTTTACTCTACCTGAAAAAAATAAACAGACAACATACCCTAGTTCAGACCAAATGAATGTATCTATTTTCTTGGATTTAAATGAATCAGATTCGGATTAAACCAATCAAATTAGATAACACCAGATAATCACCGGAGGTATAAATAGAAAGGATAGAATGAAGTCTATTCCCAGGAAG
Source organism: Bettongia penicillata ogilbyi (assembly GCA_023548195.1). Classification (NCBI taxonomy): domain Eukaryota; kingdom Metazoa; phylum Chordata; class Mammalia; order Diprotodontia; family Potoroidae; genus Bettongia; species Bettongia penicillata. The sequence goes on along the minus strand of JAJHZJ010000542.1, from coordinate 312,846 downwards.
CTCTACATATAAAAATGTATTCAGCATAAATATAAAGTGAATAAATATAAATATACAAAGTAGTTACATACAAGGTGGTTTGGAAGGGAGGGAATGAGGAAAAGTTACATGAAGAAGTGAGAACCTGAACTGTGTGTTAAAGCAAGAGAAAGCAAAGATGAAGAAAAATGAGGAAATGCATTCTAATCAGAGTGCAAAGATTGTAGGGGAATGATGTTTTAGCAACAGAACCAAAGAATGAAACTAAATCATTTTTTCAAAAAGGAATAAAGGGTCTACTCTGTCAAATACACACTCTCGTCCTCTTCCATACATGCCCCTATCCCAGCCTTGGAATGTCCTGACACAGGCTGATTAATAATGTGTCAGCTTACTTGTGCTTAAGTTAGGCTGGAGCTGCCAAAGTGGCTACAAGCAGCAACAGGGAATCTTCTGGGCCTTGTCATGACATCATTTGGGCAATGTAGCCTGTGATGGCAGAAAATGGAGCTAGTATTTATACAAAAGCATGAGAGAAGGACCCTCCTACCCCAGGCTTCAGGTGACTAGATGTGACCTTCAGTCTTCTGACAGTCTTTAGTCTCCCTCTGTAACCTCCCTTTTTTGTTTTTACTTGCACTTTTTATGTACATATGACGCTAACAGAAAAATAAATTGAAAGGAGCACTGAGGCAGAGTGTATTTCACGCCCTGATGCCAGTGTTTCATATCTCATGAACCTCCAGAAAACAATTCATAGAGCTAATTAGTTTACAGTATTTAAGCGGCTTGTTTCCTGTCTTTAATCTGCTTTATGTAATACTATGAACAAAGCCATATTATCTTCTGATTTTTTTGGGTACAGTTTGACAACTATAATCTCCCTTTTCTTTCTAGAGATTATTTCATTTAGACATCAAACTGTGTTTGTTTTTTCACCCTCTTCCCCCAGGGGAAATAAAGAAATTGCCATTCATTTACACCAGTCTCAATGGCCTCCAAGTCCCTAATCTCCTTCCTTGTCTTAGAATGTACTTGGCTTAATTATATTTCCAATTTTCAACGAGTCTTCAAGCAGGTGTTTCCTGAACTCTCTACATCCTCTTGGATCCTGGCTATAACTTAGAGTTAGTTCAGCTTTCCCAAATTCTGTATTGGAGGGGAAGGGGCGAGTAAAAGAGAGAGAGAAGGAATAAAATCCCCATTCAAAGTTAAGCATGAAGTCCTTCAGGAAAAAAATCCTGATAAATTTTCCTTTTGCATGGTTTTTACAGTACATTAAAATGATATTTTATGAGCACATAAGAACAAAGAACAGATAAACTAAGCAGTCATGTAATAGAGAAACAAATCAACTCGGAGGATGGATGGCAAAGAGGAGTAATTATAGGTTACAAATATCAACTGAGACTGCTATTTTTACATTGGGGGATCATATGGATTTTTCAGCGAGACATCTGATGCTCTCTCATTATCTAGGTAACTCTTCCTTAATTATAATACAACCATTATATTATTCAATAGAGAAGAGGTGATTGAGTTCATGAGCTAGTTAGGGCCCATGGTGAAGTAAGTGCTATGCAATTTTGTAGATGACTTATACTCAGTAAACATATTTAGTATCAAGAGCTCAAAGCAGTCCTTCTCAAGGAGCTACTTTACTGAAAGAACACTCACGTTCATTTATTTCAATCTACATTTTTAAAAAAACAGCCTAGCCTCAGTGATTTTCTCACTTGCTTTAGAACAGCTTACTGTCCCATATTCTGGCCTATCCTCCTTAAAGTTCACTCTTTCCTTAATTGTGAAACATATTCACTGTAATTCTTAATTGGAGCAAAACAGGTAACACAGCTGTGACTATGCAAACCCCAAACACCTACATAAGCCACATCCAGCTGAGCTCAGAGGACCACTCTATTTTCTCTCCAGGTTTATGCTTTTGAATCTTCTGAGACTTGGAAAGCATTCATATGGGATGGGAAGGGACATCAGATTTTTCAGCCCTCTGCTTGTGGTTCTAATAAAGATTCAAGAAAGTTGAGAAACTGAGTCCTAAACAAGTTATAAAAACTGGAATCATGGCAAATTTCATTCAACTTTCACACTCTCATATAATACTGAAAACTATAGGACATCAATATCAAGGTAGAAAAATATTTCCATTGCACTAAAATAAACACATCCACGTTGTAATTGTAATAGCTTGCCTTCCTAAGGGTAGGGTGATGAACCAAATGATCTCTCAAGAGCTTTTTTAGCTTTAAGATATACGATTATATGAAATTAGCTACTTTGTCCCTAAAACATTACAAGATAGCTTTGTAACCTATTTTGCTTTGCGTTCATCTCACAACTTTGAGAGGTGTTAAGTAAATCACTTTCTAAATCAATATCCTAAAAATATTTTTTAAAGTATAGAATTCAACCAAACCAAAGAAAGAATTATTTAGAAAACAACCTTAAAATTAAAGATGTGAAAAGGAGGGGAAGGAAATTTTAAAAAAATTAAATGAGAGAATAGAAAAAATAGTAGGGAGAGGAAAAGGTAATAAAAAGTATAAGAAAAAAGAAATGAAAAAAAAGCAATGTTGATTTCTATAACCTTTGTTTCTTTCTGTCTTTCTTGGGTAGAGTTTTCTGCAATAAAAATAGTAGCTTGAAAGAAACCCCCAAGGTATACCAATATAATTTGCAATGTTTTTAAATATGTTTTGCTTCATGACAGATAAAGATAGCCCACAATCGAAAAAAGAATTGATTTGGTACCATGTGCTCATGGCCAGAAATAAGTACATGTACTGTTCGGGTTTTTAAGATTTCACTTAAAAGTTAGTTGTTCTCTGTCTTTCTGCTATGGAAAATTAATCAGTAGTCACTTCTTTCTCTTTTTCATAGTTATTTTATGTCAAGCTTGGCACAGAATAAAACGTCAAAGAGATTGGACAGAGGAAAGGATAAAATGTTCATAGTTTGGGCATCTGCAATACCACTTTCTGATAAAGTGTTGTGTAGGCTCTGACCTCTCTTCCTTTTGTATATGAATTCTTTTTTCAATATTCTCTTTTTAAAAAAACAAAGTTGAATATATAGTTGTTTTCAAAGGTCAGTGACAATTGATTTATTTTTTATTTAACTTAGCCAACTGGATACTGAATCTTGGGATGACATATTTATTTCACCCTACACTTTATTTCTGATTCATTGCTAAAATATGCTAATCTAACATCATATCTATAGTAAATACTGTGAAATTTCCACTACCTGAGAACAAGAGATATGGACCCAACAAGGCAAATGTCATTAGTAACTACCCATTAAAAAGGATTCACCTCATTACTTTAGTTCAACTCAAATCATAAATATATGATAGATTCTAAAATCTCAAACAAAAATATGCCAGATAATAGCCCTCCCACCTACTGTGCACTAAGGAGAACATGGAAACTTTGTCTCAGTCAGAAGCAACTCAAACATAGACAATAACATGTCTAAATTGCTACATAACATGAGTCTACCATATTGCATTTAACAAATTCTATTTCATTCCACTCAACAAGTAATGAATGAAAGCTTTCTTACATCCTCATGATCTACCAGCCATTGGGGAAATATAAAAGAAGACAATACAATCCCTATTGTCAAGATCCTAATAGTCTAGTTAGGGAAAGAATACTAAAACAAGAGAAAAAAATCTCAAGTTGTACAGCTTAGAAGCATGTATAACACCATGAGGCCAAAGGCCATATGCATGAGTACTATTAGTATTCAAAGGAAAGGAAAGGTCATTTTGGAGTACAGTGAATATAGAAAGCCTTTACGGAAGAAACAGACTTCTAACCAGGATTTTAATGAAACTGTAGGATTTGGGATATTAAGAGAAATGGAAGAAAAGAAACCTAAACAAGGAGAGCTACATTCACGAAAAGATATGGATGTGAAAATGAGCAGGGAACGGGTGGGAAGCAGGAGACGGAAGATGAAAGCAGTTTAGGTGAGATTAGGTGAAACCGGATAATAGAAAATCTTGGCTTTCAGGCTGAAGAATGTCTTTTCCTTCTATTGAGAACAGAAACTTGTAGTTTCTTGCTTAAAGAAAAAACAGAAGTATTTTAAGATGATGGCTCTGAAAGGAATATGAAGGATGATTCTCAGCAGAGACAGACCAGTCAGTACACTATCCAAATGATTTAAAGGAAGGAAATATAGCGGATAAAGAGTCTGATTCAAAGTCAGGAAGACCTGCATTCAAGTTGTACCATGAACATCCTGGTTTGGTAACCCAAGGCAAATCTCTTAACCTGTCAGTGTTACAACCAAACACAAATTGCGTAAGAGTGGAAGATTTGCATTAGTAAAGAGAATTTCCTCCCTTTTCGTGGAAATTCCTTTCTCCAATGAAAGAAAGAAGGGACAAAGGCTTAGACAAATACTAATGAAGAAATAGAAGAACCAAAAACCTATAAAAACAAATCAGGAGATTTGGCAACGGGATATTAGGACAAAACTGTGTGTTTGTCCTTCACTGCCAAAGAAGACCATGCCATCAGAAATAATGACATGACTTGCACTTGACTTTGTTTTTGAGTGAGAGAGGGCTGTGCAGGTCACAAGTCTCACTTCTCTTCCAGAGTCATTTGAATCCAGTGATCAGCCATTCATCAAGATGACTGGAGATGATCCCAGATGAGGCAATTGCAGTTAAGTGACTTGCCCAAGGTCACGCAACTAGTGAGTGTCAAGTGTCTGAGATGAGATTTGAACTCAGGTCCTCCTGACTCCTGCACTGGTGCTCTATCCGCTGTACCACCTAGCTGCCCCATTAGGACAAAAAGAGAGGGTGTAAAGGAGGATATAGAGTTAGACTTAGTTCCAATGCTGTGAAATCTGAGGGACTATGAGAGTGGCAGTGTATTAATTCATTCAATAATCATTTATTAAATGCTTAAGCATGAACACACTCTTTGCCTTTGGAGAGCTCATATCCCACAAAGAGGCAACAATACGTACAGAGAAGTCAATGCAAAACATTCTACCTGGAGAGATGTGGGAAAAATTATTGTGCGAGATAACAACGAGCAAAAACTAAAAAGGAAGGTAAGAAAGGAGTACGTTCTGGCCATGGGGTACCTGTGCAAAGGTAAAGAGGTGAGAGAAGGAATTTCATTCCTTATGAAAAAGGAAAGTTAAGAAGGAGGAATGGCTATTACTGGAAAGGCAATGAATTCTCTTTATGATTCGTTAATCTGAGGGAAAAGGAGTGATGCTATCCTGCAGTTGTGAGCAGCTAGACATATAGAGTAGAAGACCTATGAGAAATCAGCCTGTAGTAAATATATGTCAACAACATTAATAACTCTCTAGCTTCCTTTTATTCAACATCTGCATATTTAGTCAACAAATACTAAGTATTTTCCTTGGCATTCTCAGAATTTATCCAAAAACCTACTTATATTTAATCTCTGACCAAAATATAAATATTCTATCCTTTGATCCTATTAAGGCTAATAATGAAATTAATAATGAAAGAAGATATTGGTAATAAAAAAGAAAAAATAATACCTGTTTTTCCTTCTTCTGTGTTGCTCTTTGGCCTGGATTCTATGTAATAAAGCCCTGTTCATGTTATGTTCGTAAGCATGGAGTTTCTAGAGACTGCGAATTATCTTATAGGAAAAAAAAATGACTCACCAACACCATCCCAATTCTTCAAAAGCTTTTACACAAACTGAAATTGGTTTTAATATAACAGCTCAATGGGAAATTTAGTATCGAAGAAAACTTTAAGTGTTCCCAGTGATATAACCTTCTTAAAAGAACATAATTTTGAAAAAAAAAAATTATTTGCTCTTTAAAAATTGAGCCCCTTTGCGGAAAACATGAAAATAAAAAGTTAAATGCACATGTATTACAAAAGAAAGACCATTTCTTTTTGACTATCGAGAAACAGTCCATAAATACTTGAGCCTAAGGTAAATGAAATTAAATTTCACAAAACCCGAAAATGCATTTATAATAGTATTAAAGTTATTTTCTGTTTTTAATAGCTTGAGTGGAAAAGATGTTTCCTACTTATCAAATAGGATTTTTGCTGTATAGTTAACAACATCTGTCAGACCATCAAGCAAGACACAGTGAAGTCTCACAAGAAAAAAGTAGGTTCTGGTTCAACTTAAAGGAAAACATGTAAGGTTTGAATTCTTCACACTGAGTGCTTACCAGACAGGCAGAATATGAGTTTATAAAATAATTTTAAAAAGAGAAATAAAACAAGACCCTTCTTATATCGCCATTGATTACTGACTTCCAAATTCAGTGTTTCTTTTTTGCAACTGAATAAAACCCATTTTTTTCATGAAGTAAAAAGAACTCCATACTTATACTATGCAATTCTTTGACAACACTGTCTGGTCTTCAAAACTCCATGCAAGTCATGTCACCTACACTTTCATTAAAATATTTTATATTCTTAGGAACTGTATTACATTTTTAGAAAATTCAATGAAAAGGAAAGTAACATTTTATGCACACTTATTGTATAGCACTTGAATGTGAGCTTGACCTGAAGTTAATGGATTAAAGCTTTGATCTCAGCTGTTAGGGCTAGTCAGTCTTCCTCCTGGAGATTTTGTCACTCTAAGTTGCTTCCTTAGGTAGGAAACTACTAATCTTTTCTATCACTATATACCTCAGAAGTCGATGAAATAAAGAATAAAGAAACTGTGGGCGAACTTATCTACAAATATATGGCTAACGTCATAGAAACAATCAGTTTTAGCTTCATTTGTGACATGATAATTAAGGAAAATGACAGACTCAGAGTGGTATAAAACCAACTTAGACAAATGACAGTCATTTTTAAAGAAGTATTATCTATATATGTTACAGAAATTTTAAGAATGAGAAAATTCAACATAAAAATTCACACTAACATAAACAAAAAACGTTATTCATAAAACTGGGAGCTGTTGCACAATATTCAGAACCTATTTTAACCAGTATACAACCCTGGTTACACGAAGATAAAGTGAAATGAAATCTAATTAGAGGGGCCACTAGAAAGTATGGCTCTTTTCCAACATATTTATGATTCAGAAAGAGTCTCTAGGTTTTCTTCTACTACATTGCAAAGAATTTTCATTGTTTTTTCTTCTCCCCCCCTCCATTTTTTTTTAGAAAAGAAACAGTACATTAATATTTACTGTTGCTAAAACGTGTAGGAAATTTGTCTGGGCTCATAGTTACATTCGGTTTTGCTTAAGTGTATTTTTTTCAAACTTAACTCCTTTTTATTTTTTTTAAGCATATTATAGATACTTGCAGAGAGAATGGTTTTCCTAAACTGCACTTAATACTGTCGTAAATATCAGCATTCAACAGCTAGGCAGGTTTGTAATATACCACTTCTAGAATAGGAAAAATAAGTTTGGAGTAATATAATTTCAATTCTTAAAGCAATTTTCAACTACAGTATCTATTTTAATATTGAATTTTTTTATCTACTTTGACTTTATTATTTTGAATTGCATCCTTTCATAAAGATGAGTACTTTTTCCATCAACACAGATCACAACCTCCTATAGTCCCTATCCAGGGGGTCACGGTCTATGTATACATACATATATACTTATACACACACATATGTATATATAACATACACACACATATATAATACAAACACACACATGTATATATATAAATAATACACACTCAAGATTTAGAGTTGGAAGGGACCTTAGATACCATGTAGTCTAACATCTTTATTGAAACAGAGTGAAAACTAAGTCCTCTATGGGTTATCTGGCTTGTTCAACAAAGGTCACACAGAGAGATAATTTCTGAGACACAATCCAAAACTATGTCCTGTGCTTTCAAAATTTATAGTTCCTTCCCAAATACTATTATGCTTTCCTTTGGCTGAAAGACAAAAGAGCTCTTAAATTAGCGTTTATGCCAATTTTATCTATTAATATTATGAATTTTTAATATTCCATATTTGGTGAATGGTACAAGTGACTTAAGAAATAATACTTATCTTTAAAAATAATGATGCAACTTTCCCCTATTATGTCTTCTTTTCTGCATATTTCAAAATAATCATGGAACTGTGTTGCCAGATTACATACATAAGAGGCAGCAGAGCACAATGCACAAAGTGCTTCAAGTCCTGAGTTCAAGTCTAGAGTCACAACCTGAGGCTAAATTTTCTCAACAAAGAAACAGTGACAATAATAACACTGGACAAAAAGATATTTTCTGAGGATTAAATTAGATAACGTATATAAGCGCTATTAAAGCCTTAAATGTCAGCTATTATTATTGTTATATAACTATTTTATTTCTTTTCTCAAATTAAAATATTTTGAATTGTGTCTAAGACAGACTTGCCTTATCCCCATTTCTTAATGCAAATATAAAGATATCTGACACAACACAAATACTATATCTAACTATTAATTTATCCCATAAAACAGAATGTTAGGCAAAACAATATTACATGAGATAGTTTTTCCCATAGGAAAACTGAGATTAAAAAATATTCCTCCAAGGCCAAAGTTTAGACTGTCTTCAACTTCCAGTTGAAGTTCACTCATATGGGTATTCCCTCTACCAGTAGAGACCTAAACCCAACAATGCCTTCATCTTATATGTCTCTTGCGCATTTCCTCTGAAGCTCAACCACTGGGTACCTACTAGGTTAGTCCTAGGGCTTCTCTCCATCTGTTATCCCTCACACTCTGTACCTGACTGGCCTGTTTCCTTTGCCAGCCACACATTTCTTCAATAAGATCTCTTTATGATAAATTTTGTCATAATTCTCAGGAAGACTTTGTAAAAATTTATACATGATGAAAACATGAAAAAAACAGAACTTTGTGAGTAATTTTTCTATAGCAGACTACAACTTTCCAAGACATACAATTGACTAAAAATTGCAGAATATATAAGATCTTACTGTGCTGATTGTTTGCTGAATTCTCTTAAACTGCTGCAAGGGGTTTGTTGCTTAGTCATGTCAGTCATGTCCAATTCTTCGAGACTCCATTTGGATTTTTCTTGGCAAAGATACTGGAGTGCTTTGCCATTTCCTTCTCCAACTCATTTCACAGATGAGAAAACTGAGGCAAACATGGTTAAGTGGCTTGCCCAGGGTCACATAACTAGAAAACATCTGAGGCCATATTTGAACTCAGATCTTCCTGACTCCAGGTCCAGCACTCTATCTACTGTACTGCCTATAGGGCTCCCCTATTTCTTTCCATGATATTTTCCTGCACAAAGAGGGTATTAAAGTTAAGGGAAGTAATAACAGAGTGATTTTCCTCTTATGTCCACGGTTAATTTTTTCGTAATCTTTTTCAAGAATAGGTAATGTAAAATTCCAAGTTTCATGCAGAAAATCTAAAATTGGCTGAATGTTGATGCTTAAACCTAGTAAATTACTTTCTTCCACTTACAAATAGTCTAATTGCCATTACGTTAGTGTAAGTTCTTCTTTATTTCAGAAAAAAATATTTTATGAATAATTCTAGGTAAAATTTCACCCTTTAAGAGGATTTTTGCTGTTTATCTAAAAAGCCAGGAGCTAGAATTTCAGTAGACTATTACTATTAAATGTATTTTTATAAAATTTGTCCAAAAATTACATCCAAAGCACTCACCAGAGATTTTTACTGAACTACCTTTATCTTTACTTAGCCAGACAGATATTATATATAATATGCAACTTCATAAGTTAATGATTATTTTTTAAAAGATAGCACATATTCTCTGAGAATCTGAAATCTAATTATCTCCTACTAAGCACAAGGCATATATTTCACATTTAGCTTAATTCAGGTTGATACATGGTTATCTACAATAGGAGCCGTAGTTATACTAGGATGGTTGAGTAGTAGACTTCTCGTTTTGATAGTCTAGATTGTCCAAACAAATCTAACTTACATTTTCTATCAGCCCAAATGTTGCCGAAGAATAGCCAAGTCCTTTCTCATTCCCTTAGATGGCAAGAGGAAGAATTTACATAGCAATCAGATAACAATAGTTAGAGAGAAGGATGTAATGAGAAAATAGGCTTGAGGATCATAGCATTAGATGTGTATTAAGAGGAGGAAAAGGATCTTTAAAATGACCCTTACATTGACCTGGAACAGATTCAGACCCACTTCAGATTTCTCAGCCATCTCTAAATTTTTCTTTAGATGACTTATCTGTAGCAGTACCTAATCTTTCCTGTGGAAGACTTGCTCTCCCACCCACAATCCTTCTGCTTCTATAGGAACTATCTTACCCAAAAAACTAGAAAGGCTATGCTCTTGATTGAAAGGGTGTCAACTTTTGCTAAAAAGAACCAGTTAGTATTTTACAGGAGAAATCTGTTAAATAGTATTCTAGGCTACTGAGCAAAGAATTACAAGTCCCAGTCTAGCTCTCAGGGAATGACTTGTGCAAGAAAAATTTGACTCAACATATCAGAATCAGCATGGCAGAACCTTTGGCTTGCCTTCTCATCATTGAAATATGATTTTCCCCTCTGAGACAGAATAGTTTTAGAAAAAGAATAAGTAGATCCTTCACATGGTTGAAAAAAATAGTAAGGAATTCCCTATTCAGAATCTTGGATTTACACAAAAATCTGGAATGAATTCTGCCCTGTATTCCTTCCTGCTTTGTTTAGCTTAATGACAAACGTTTGAGATGATCCAAAACAAGGAACTATTGTTTCTCACTCTGGAAAACATGAATTCCTTCTAACTGGTATTGCTGTTTGGATCTAGAAGCTTGTTAATTGCCTTGGATGGAAATGAAGACAACAGCAAAACAGTTGTATCATAAGCAAAACATAAAACTGAAAGAATTGTGACATTAAAATCCATCTCTTTACAAACTCATAGGAAGTAAATAACTTGAGAGCAGGAAATGTCTGTTCCTTCCCATCCTAGTATACCTTTTATGTGGTAGGTTCTTAGTAAATATTTGTGTAGTTGAACCACTCCTAGAAGATGGATCCATGCATGCAATATTCATAACAAAGTATCAGTCATGGAAGAGATAAGTCTATTCAAACACGGGTTCCAATAAAATTATCTAGTGAGGTAAAAATTTAGGTGGAGAATCGGATGACAAATTGTTTTTAACTAAACATTGTCAAACGTAGTATAGCGCTGGCAACAGACTGCCTGTCATCAGAGGCCCAGCCTAAGTGTGGCCCATCAGCAAGCTGGCCACATGTTGATTACTTTTTTAGACAGAATGAACAAAGATCAGCACATAGACTAAGCACACACATTGACAAAATACTAGATTTTTGAAGTATGGTACCTAATGAAACAGAAGAGATGAAGGGAAAGTATTCCTTTCCCCCTGTGCCTGATGGTTCAGTGTGTTCCACATAAGAAAAAGTAATAGAGCTTTGAATTCCAAATTCCACATGAATAACCGTAAGAGATAATATAGCCTTTTCCTATTCAAGTAAATTTTTGTTTTGAGTTTATAAAGGATTTAGCATCTGCAGAGATCTTAGAGGTCACTTAGTCCAATTTCCTTATTTCAAGGATAAAAAAGAGGCTTTTTAAAAGCCTTGACCAATATCACAGAGTGAAAAGTGACAAAAGTTAGTAATTGAATCCAGGTTCACTGACTCCATAGCCTTAACTCTTTTCACCAAATCACACAGCCTCCACCACCACTGGAATACTATACAAATTTAGACTACTGTTCTGTCCTATCAGATATCACATCTGGTACTTTGGTAACAAATCAATGATGTAGGGCTATTGTCTAGAGTAAAAATTGTGGAAACTCTGTGAAGACCATTACAAGACGTTTATTTTTATAAAGTTTTCTTCCTCTCAGTGGTTTATCCGATAACACCTATGATTATGAGTAATGTTTCTTCTGAGACTTCCATTGAAACCTAGATTTATTATACTAAGTAACAGCTTCATAACCCATTATAATCCTCTAAACAATTGGAACAATCACTTAAAATATTCACACTGATTCGAGACTCTCTATAGTTAGATTTGTCCATATCTGGAACTACTTTTGTCCATTGCAAATGGAGGTCCCAGAGATACACTTCTTTTATGTCTTGAAACTTGCCACAAACAAACTACAAATAGTCAAAAGTGCTGGTTAGTCATACCATTCTATGAAAGCGAAAGGGAAAAGTTAAGGATAATTCCAAAAGGAGAGAGAACAGGAGAATCAAGGGAAGAGATTATTTCAGAGGGTCAAAAGCAAAGAAAAAAGAAAAATATTCCCTAATACTAAATGCTAAGACCCACCAATTCCCCCTTTAATCAGCTACCCCCTATCTCCACCTACTCTCTGAATTATCAAACAGCTACAATTAGTTTATATTAAAAAGCTAAACACATTTAGAGGCAACAGCTGGAATTCAGCAGTTGTTGTTAATGTACCATAATTGCTTATTATTGTAAGTTATTTGTGCTTTTGGTATTGAATGTAACTCTTTCATATACACACCCTAGGAAGTATGACTTTTCTGCGTTTAAATGGTGACCAAAGAATTTTCACATTGTAACATTAGACCATTTTTCTGAAATGAACAGAAGTCAACAGTAGATGAAATATCAAAATGCTTAAACAGAGATGCACACTGAACCAGGTTTTCTGCTGGCAGAATTGTTAGACCTGATGTACACTGGGGATTGGCCAAACCAAAATGAGATGTTTTTGCTTTTAATTAAAGTTACAGTAAGGAAAGTTGCCATTTCCCCTAAACAATTCATTTCCTGCCTTAGTAAGACATTTTCTCTTCACTCTTTTATTTCAAAAGTAAATAAAATCAGAATGAAAGGTCCAAAGGAAGAAAAATTACCAACGTCAATGCACTGGGTGTAGATTATCAAGGTGACTGTGAAGACAGCAGCACCACCTGGCATATCTGACAGAGCTCAAAAGGAAAAAGCCCAAGAGGTCAGTGTCTCAATTCTGAAGCATTCTGTAGCCATTCCAGTAAGAATAATTTGCCTGGTGAATCAGAGTAATCAATAGCTCAAAGGCAGCTGTTATTTGGCACTGAGAGCTCTTGGACTGGAGCTTCATTTGTCATCCAAATGACATTCTGAAGTAGTGTCTCTTGTGTCCCAAAAATACTTCTACAAAAGATATTTTTATCCAAACATAATTAATATTTTATTTAAAAGACATGGTTCATAGTTTTAAAAAAGATAAAAGTGACAAAATGATCACCGATAAAAATGTAAGTAGCAGGCATTCTTATCTGTATATCTCCAGACTACTCTTGAAATTGTCTAAAAACAAACTTCAAACACTTGATTATGCTTAATTTAAATCATTTAATTAATTAATTAACTGGATGATTGGAACTTACTTTAAATTATTTCAGAGTTTAAAGAGATTCAATGGCCATCCATGCCAATCTACACATGGGAAAAAAAACTCTCTACAACATGCTGGAATGTAATTAATCATCTAGCCTTGGTCTAAAGTTCTCTAATGAGAAGAAAACAGTCTCCTGAGAGACTCCCTTCTATTGTTAGACAACTCTACTGATAAAGAAGTTATTTCCTTATATCAAGACTAACCTCAACTAGGCCTTCACTGTTACTAGGCAATCCTTCAACAAATTTCTTATCAGCTTACTGTCTTCCACTCAACACAACAGCTCTTCTAAACCTTGTCATCCCTCCTCATATTTCTCCTCTTTCCCATCCTTTCAGCTGAGAACCTTTCCTCACATTTTACCAAAAACACTGATGTCATTTGCCATGAGCTCCCTCTTCTTGCTTCATCCTCATATTATATCATCCAGATACTTTCAGCCATTATCTTCTCTTTCGTTGCTGTCTCCCATAGCCTTACCAAAGCTAATACCATCTGCCGAGGCACAAGTGATCTCATTCCATCCCTTATTCTCTTCCTGTCTGCTGGCACCTTCCCTACGGTCTACAAACATGGTCATGTCACCCCAATCCAGAAATATCCCTCACTTGATCACTTCATCCCACTATGATCCTATATTTTTTCTGCCCTTTGGTCCCATCTACAATAGATGCCTTCACTTTGCCTCCCTCTCTCCTCTGAACCCCTTACAATCTAGATGTCGACCTCATTTTCCCATAGAAACTGCTCTCTCCAGAGTTATTAATGATGTTTGAATTGCCAGGTCCAGGGGTCTTTTCTCAGTCCTCATTCTTCTTGACCTCGTTGACACTCTGATCTCAATATTCTTATCTCTGTAGGTTTTTGACATTCTCAACATAAATAAAAACATACAAAAATGTCATAAATAAATGGAAACATGTCTTCCATGTTCTTCTCTGAGAAAATAAAAGAATTAGGTAAATTTGTTTCATCACATATCAAAATAACAAAAAAATAAATATCATTGGATGTTTACTCATAACAAATCATCTTACAATGCTTATGATAAATGACCAGTTTTCATTTTTAGCTGTTTTATCATATTATCATGTGTTATCATGAGCAAAAACCTCATCACGTGTGTAAAAATATTATGATACAAAGCAACAGACCATAAGGAAGACTTTTCAGTTAATAATTCACCACTGGTCTTTGTAAAGGATGCAGCAGTAGTGTAATTCTAAAAAGAATTAGATGAGATTTTCCACCAAGTAATGTGTTTTCCATCCATTTCATTTCTCTGATACATTTTTTTGGTTCAATCCTTTAGCCATTGCTGTGGATTTCAGTGAAAATGATTAATAGTATTTTATGTCCTGATGTAATTATGATAATGCTGTCTCCAAATATGAGCATTTGGAGAATCTCACCAACGAAGTAAAATGGGTAGAGCAAATACCTTAGTGGTCATGACTTCTCATTTTGTACTTCTTTTTGGTGTCAGGACTCACTGCCTTATAAAAGAAAGTTATCTGAATAATCTGATGTCATAATAGCTCCTAATTATATGCTGTTTAAAGGTTTGCAAGCTACTTTACATACATTAGCTCATGTCATCCTTCCATATGCTCGCTTTCACACAGATTGGGTATAAAATTTTACTTAATTATGTTGAGAATATCAATAAGGATGTGGTTCAGTTGCTGCAGTGCTATGTCAGCTAGGCCACTGGACAATGATCACACTTTAAGAGTAGCAATAATTAATGTTTTTAAACAGTCTAATAAGTATGCACTCATCATCCCTACCCACTTTTCAATAACAGAAAAAATGGAAGGGGATCACAAAAGATAAAGGACCAGTTTTCATTTTTAGCTGTTTTATCATATTATCATGTGTTATCATGAGCAAAAACCTCATCACGTGTGTAAAAATATTTCAGAGACAAGGCTGTCATTTAGTTTGGTTGGTCCTTTGGCAGCAGACATTGGGTCTGTTAGTTGGCTATATGATAAGCCTTGGTTGAACTTGTTAGATCTTAGGATCTCCTGATATACCTTTTGAGAACAATGTATTATCCTAATGTCATTATGGAACATCAGAGTAGGTCTTCAGTAGAGTCTGTACAAATACTCTTGCAGTTTTATATCAGCCTCACATTTATTAAGAGCAGCTGCAATAAATCAAATTGCCCTAGAAAAAAATTCCTGGACATGGTTTTCAACATTAATTCAATGAATTTTGATTGAAAATCTGAATAATATCCATTTAACATAATTATTCCCTGAGTTAATTGTGTCCTGAATATTTTAAAGCATATATAGTAGAATGCATGTGAGTATCATCTGGGTTTATATTCATTTATAATTACCTGAATCAGAATGAAAAATCATTTTCACAAACAGCTCAGGAATAATTAGGGTCTTAGGGTTGTGTGTGGGGGGGGTGGGATATTAAAGAGAATTGGAATCTCATTTTAGCCCTTTAAACATATGTACATATATATAGATATATACACACACATACACATATATTATATATGCATATTATATATGTATGTATGTATAATATATAATATAATTTATATATATATAATCATACCATAAAGGGGAAGACTGATCGCAAAACAATGACTTCAAATAAGAGAATAATGCAAATGTATACAAATGCAGAATTATTGTGATGCCCAAATACAACTATTTCACTCAAAAGTAATATGTAATCATAGCCACAATTCTCCACGTCTTACAACTTTTAAAAATACTTTATTTAGCTAAACACTTCTCAATTGATGCTTAATATTCATTTTTCAATATTTTGAATTCAAAATCTCTTCCTTTAATTCCTCTCCAATTCCTTCAGAAGGCATGCAATATATCAATTACATATGTGAAGTCACATAAAACATATTTCCATATTAGTCATGTTGTAAAAGAAAATGCATTTAAAAAACAAGAAAAATAAAGAAAGTGAAAAAGTTTGCATCAATCTACACTCGGTTCATCAGTTCTCTATCTTTGGAGGTGAATAGCAGTTTTCATCAACGGTCCTTTGGAATTATCTTGGATCGCTGTCTTAATCAGAGTAGCTAAGTCTTTCACAGTTAATTATGGTTACAATATTGCTCTAGTGGATACAATGTTCTCTTGGTTTTGCTCACTTCACTTTGCTTCAGTGCACATAAGTCTTCCCAGGTTTTTCTGAACCCATCTCGCTTGTCATTTCTTATAAGCAACAATATTCCATCACAATCGTATACCACAATATATTCCCTCAATTGAGGGAATTCCTCAATGTCTAAGGGTATGCATAGTGTTAAAGCTTTTTGGGTATCATTCCAAATTATTCTTCAGAATGGTTGGACTAGTTCACAATTCCACATACAGTGTGTGATTATCTACGTATTTCCACATCACCTTCAGCACTTATCCTTTTCCTTTTCTGTCATGCAAGACGATCTGATAGCAGTGAGGTGGTATGTCAAAGTTGTTTTAATTTGCACTTCTCTAATTAATAGTGATTTAGAGTATTTTATGTGACTATTGATAGCTTTGACTTCTTCTGAAAATTGCCTGTTCATATTTTTGACATGTCTCAAAACTGTTTTAAAAAAGAATACCTCCTCACCCCATATTTAAATACATTTTTTTCTTCTCATAAGGGAATATTTACAGTTCTTCTCCGAAGGGAAGTTTTACAGTTCTTCACAAGAACTGTAAAAAGGCAACAGGTCTGAGATCTTGTTGGATCATGTAAGAGCCCTGTCTTGCACTAAAGAAGCTCCATTTGGGGTGTCAGTTCAGAGTTATAAATGTGAAGCCTCCATTTAAAATTTGAAAAGTATATAGAAAAGTCCATCTGGATGTATTTTCAGAGCAAGATGGGCCAGAAGCATTCCTTAAGGAAGATAGCTAATTATACCAACCTGCATTCTGTGAGGGCTGAGCAGTGTTCCCCTTCACCAAACATATAACAGAAACCAATCCTCTCACTTCACTGATCTAATTCCAGTTTTCAAGCACCCTGGCTTGAAAGAGCAACTCTCTATGCCAATCCACCTCCTAGTTTCCTCACCTTTCTCCTCCAATCCTTTCTCAAATGGAATAAAACTAATTTACGGCCATTTAATGCATTTTATCCCTCATGACTCACTGCAACTGCTAGTTGCTGCCTATATTGTACTGTGACTAGGGCGTCATCTCCAGCTACTAGCCAACCACAGTATTTTCATTTATAAAAATCTTTCTTGGGTCACCGTAGGAAACCAAATAGTTCCCTAACATTTCATGGATATTTAGACATTTCTCCCATCTGATAAAAATGTGAATTGGCAAAAATTTGCAAGGAGGAAAGAGTCTTTAATGTGTGCTTTAAAGAAATGTTTCTGGCACTAGGAGAGTCAAGTCATGTTGCAAAGCACAGTTGTGTCTTTTTGTTTCTTCTGTCTTTTAACAACGGACGGCCACTGCTGCTGAAAAGCATGCACATGTGTTGATGTATACAGAGGGGAAGCACAAAGAAGAAATAGCCCATGTTCGCTTTAAGTGTATAAAACTGTGAGTTCTAAATTCCTTTCCATCAAATGCCAGTAGAAACACTTGATAAATGGGCCCTAAGAGAGCACTTCTTGTTGCCTTAAGATGGAATGGCTTGCAGGCATATGACACTCCATCAATACAGAAAGCTGGCAGATTGAAAGGCGGGAAGGATGATCACTGATAGCATGCATCTGCTTACTAATAGCAATAGCGCTCCAATCCTTTTCTCATTCATCGCCTACAGAAACTACTCCATGGAGAGATGCTCCATCAACAGATGGTCCCAGGCTAAGGTGTAATCAGGAGCAGCTTGCTAAATTTACCCAAAACAAATAGAATTACAGGCTTTTGCCCAAGTCTGAAATTGAACTGAGAACTTGGATGGTAGGTAACGGAAGATAACTCAAAATGCATCACAGTGTGCTAGAAAAGAACTGTCATAGAGAAACATTGTGCTGAATTTCTTATTTACTACCATGTCACCCATCTATTTGGCAATCACAAATGTGTCCCCAACTAACAGGGTTTTCAGAATTCATGAAAATTGTCACCTACTAATAAAGTCATTTACCTTTCATCAGTGGATTTCCCCAATAAAATTCTTTGCTCTTACGTTTTAATATATCCTTTTATATTCATTGCAACTATTTCTTTTTGAAAATGTCAATAGTCTATCAATTCTACTTTCATTAAAAATATTAAAAATTCCACCAAAATAAAATCACTACTGAAAGGACAAGAAACATTAAGAGTATTCAATAGTCTTGCCCTTCTATGCAGCTACACCTCGAGGGTCTTCATAGCTAGACAATATTGAATGGTACTTTTCTGCAATAATTAAATGAAAGCAGAAACCAAAGAAATAAAACGAAAGCACATATCGAATACAACTTGGCACACTTGCAATATTCACTTAGTGTATGAACTTGCTAGGTGGGAGTCAGGAGATATATATTTGGAACTACTGAAAGTCTCACAATATACATAAAAGAAATCACCTAACCAGACCTAAAGAGTAAGAGGATCTTTCTGTAATCATTTGGTGAGGATGCTATTAAGATACATGAATTCCAAGGAGTAAATAAACAAGTTCTTATGCGGGGAAATCTTTAGACATATGGAAATTTACAAATCCTAAAGAGAATCTTAATTAATAGTAATAGTTTTTAATAGTAACATAACATAATAGTAATAGTTTTTAATATCAGGGAAAGTGATTTAGCCATTCATAAAGGATTTTAAATATAGATGTAGAATTGAAAGAGACATTAGAGGTCATCTAATCCAACCCTCTTATTAAAATGAGGGAACTGAGGCCCAACAGAATTTATAACCTCCTTCTGGTCACAAAAATATAGTAAGATTCAGAGCCAAGATTTGAATGACTGTGGCTTCAAGTTCAGGGTTATTTCCAACGTACTATACAGGTTCCCTGTATCTAAATTTTCCTTTAAAAATAATCTTTGAAAGTAAGCATGTGTATTTTACTCGTATTTTATATTATTTACAAGTTTCAATAAATTTATGATACCAAAAGATTTCAACAAGTTTTATTAAATTTTAATAATGAAAACTTTGGCCATAAGAAGCTCTTTTTCATATATCAGTATATAACTGAAATGTAATGGTTGGTGTCTAAATAATTCTGTAAATTATAGAAACTTCTACCAGTTATAGGAAAGGAATTTCAAAATTAAGTTTTTTCTATGATATTTCAGAAATTAAAAACTTAGGGGAATTATTTTACCAGAAAATAGCCTGATTTCGTTTATACAACCACAAATTCTACCTTAAAAAACAAGAAGGGAAAGGGGAAGTAGAAGTGAAGGAAAAGGCTGTCAAAGACACATTGGTTGCTTATCAAGATATATTTCTCACAGACACTTTGGAAAAGGGAGAGACAAGTGGTCTTCTGACATCACTAAAGTATTTGTCCCCCAGAACTGAACCTTTATCTTCTATATTCTCAGACTTTTATCCTTTTTTGTGTATGGACACAAACACAACACACACATACACAGATACTCAAGCAGTAAGGATACACTGATAATACTATATGTATGTTTACAAATATAAGGAAATAGTATGGAAAGGATGGTTACTACTCTATAAAACTAAGGCTACATGAGCATAAATATGGTGGGTTAAACCAATATTCCTACATATACAGTTAGAACTATAGGGAAGGAAAATGGAAAGAAAATAATAGGATAGACAGTCATAAATGTTGTGTGACTTTAGATGACTCCTTTAGCTTTTTTTTTGTTTCAATTTTTCTCATTTGTGAAATCAGCATAACAACCTAAAATGCCTTCCATCTCTAGATCTATGATTCTTTCCAATGATCTTGCCAAGGCATATGAGAAAATATACAAATTAAGCACATTGAGTAGATGAAGGTAAAAGTGTTAAGTAACATTGTGACCACAGGCACATGTTATTCTAGGAAGCACATGGAATAAGGAACTTTAACCAAAAATAATGGCTATTCTTTAAATTGCCAACAAACATTTCCTGAATACCTACTCTGTGCAAGTCACCATGTTAAAAACTGAGAACTGCAAAAATGAATGTAATGTGACCTACTTTCAAAGAGCTTACAATTTAGGATGGGAGATAAAACAAAGTTCTAATACTAGCTAGAGTGTAATACTGCGAAGGACAGGCATATGCAAAACATTGAGAGACAATTTCAATCATTTGTCTTAAAACATCTGAGAAACCAAGTTCAATGGAAAACCTGCCATATCATTCACAGGAGAGTGGTACCACTTTAATGTTTCATGGGTATTATTCACATAAAGCTTCAATGAGACTGTGTATTAAAAAAAATTTCTGCATCTTTTATGCAAAATATTCTAAAGAACAAAGGTGATGATAATAGCAAAAGACAAGCACAGTAAATTTAACATACAGGAAAGATCTAGAAGGAGAAAAAAAGCTCAGCTATGATTTCAAGTCAAGGCAATGCTGTCTTTTTATTATTATTACAGATGTTAAGTAACATGTTTATCCAGGGTTTATGAAGCAACTTATATTACATACATGCATTCATATACACACAGAGATGCACATGTACATATTTACGTAAAAGAGTGAAAGACAATGTACAAATGAAAATTTCTGGTTTAGAAACTAAAGTTTGAAAGGGATAAGGGGAACATATTGCATCGCCTTTCTCCCTTCCAAAGTTGTATGCTTTTAATTGGAAAGGTAAATAAGTACCTACTGTTAAAATGTGAGAATGTAAGGATTACTGTGTACCACAACCTCCACGAAACAAATCTTCCATTACTGCCGGTGGCAAATGCTGTATCCAAAATTTAGGCAGCTGGAAATCACAGCAGACAGTGATTCAGGTCATTAATTGCAGAATTAGAAAAATTTCTTCTAGTGTGGAAAAATGAGCCTAGCACATGTCACCCATACAAATAAAAAAAAAATATACTCACAAAAGAACGTACTATACCTTTGGGAAAATTATACTTTATAAGCTAATACTTGAAATGCCTAAACTACAAAGTGGAGCTAATGTGCAAACATTTATTAAGAACTATCTATAAGGCACTGTATTATGCGCTGTGGAAGGTTCAAGAGAAGTAAGAAACAGGTCCTGTCCTCAAGTAACTTACAATACAGTTAGGGAACTATGACATAGGGTTTGTTTTATTTTTTTAACCCTAACAAAATAAGGTGGCAAATGGAAACTAGGGAAACAGGGATAGAGCTACAGTAACATGCCAGTAGGAAAACCATAAGCTATAACAAAAAGAAGAAATAGGGCATGAGGTGGATCTCAGAAGACTGGTAGAATTCACATGAAGCTACAGAAGGGAGGAGGGTATGCCATGAAGAAAGTATGAGCAGAAGCACAGAGGAGATAATACACCAGATGTTCAAGCTTGGCTGGAAGTAAGGTTAAAGAAAGGTTAGAGCCAAATTGTGGAGGTCTTAAATAGCAACCGAAGGAATTTAGGCTTTACAGCATAGGCAATAGGGAGACATTGCAAAAATTTTAGCAAAGGAATTGCAAAATAAAATAACTATTATCTACACCTATGACGAGTATCGCTCAAAGAAAAAAATCTCTGCAAAATCATCAGCAAACAAAAAAAAAATACCATTTCAACCTAAAGTGAGACTAATTGGAAAAATGAGGAAGCACATCGAATCAATTGAAAGTCTTCTCAGAGTATGAGAAGGGGGAAAGGCATCAGAAAACAGTTCTGTGTAAATATGCGTGATCAATTTCATGTAACATTCCATTTGCACTGAAACTTTGAATACAAAGCTCCGAATTAGACTAATGAAAAGCAAATCCCCTAACAATGGGTGTTCCCCATAGGGCTCTGTCCTCTTCTCTCCTCACCTTTCATGGGTGATCTCATCAGCTGCCTTGGATTTACTTATCATCTCTATGCTGGTGATTCTCAAACGTATATATTAACCTCTCTGCTGATCTCCAATCTGCCTTTCTGACATCTCAAATTGGATGTCCTATAGTAGACATCTAAAACTTGATATGTCCAAAGCTGAATTTACTATCCCCCCAAAGAACTTCCCATCTTCCAAACGACCGTATTGCTATAGAGGTCGCCAATATCCTTCCCAATCCTCCAGGCTCACAACCCAGCCTTCTGTGGATTTTGCCTTTGCAACATCTCTCAAATATAATCTCTTCTTTCTTCTTGATACTGCCATCACATTGGTTCAGGTCCAGATGATGATGATAGCTAGCCTTTATATAGTACCATATGCCAGGCACTATGCTAGGCACTTTTACAAATATTATCTCATTTGACTCTCACAACTCTGGCAGGTAGGTGTTATTATTATCTCCATTTGACAGGTCAAAAAACTGAAGCAAAGCAACATTAAGTGTCTTGCCCAGGGTCACACAGCTCATGTCTCAGGTAGTGTCACTCTCTCTGTCTCTCTCTCCCCCTCTGTCTGTCTGTGTCTCTCTCCCCCCACCCCCGACCCCTGCCTCAATAAACTCTAATGACTCCCTATCACCACTAGGATGAAATATAAAATTATGTTAGGCATTCGAAGTCCTTCATAACCAAGCTCCCTCATCCCTTTCCAGTCCCTCACATGTTCTCAATTCAGTGACACTGACCTCCTTGCCATTCCACGAACAAGACATTCCATCTCTGAAGCCCTAGCATTTTCTCTGGATGCCCTCCATGCCAGAAATGCTCTCCCTCCTCATCTCTGCCTCTGGACTTCCCTGGCTTACCCCACCCCATCCCAATTAAAATTCTATCTTCCAGAAGAAGTCTGTCCCAATTCTTCCTAATACTAGTGCCTTCCTCTGTTAATTATTTTCTATTTGTTCTATAAATTCTGTAACTTGCTTGCACATATTTTTTCTTCTTTTCTCTCCCATTAGACAGTGAGCTCTTCAAGGACAAAGAATGTATTTTTCTTTACTTTGTATCTTCAGTGCATAGTGCCTCAAACATAGTAGGCACTTTATAAATACTTACTAAGTAAACCAAAGCAAAAATCCTTCAAATATAAACAAATTATAGTGAATATAAAAAACTAAAAGGAAAGTAGACATTCCAAACAACAGTTTGATGAATCCACTTTTTCTTTTTACTGTAAACTTAATTATCAACAAATTCTGATATGCAAAGAACAAAAATGATTATCTAGGAAATTGAACTTTGGTACAATCTGTCTTTTAAGAAATATATTTATGTACTTATGTACATGCATATGTGTGTATATATATGCATATACAATTTAACAAGACATCAATAAAACTGCTCTGTCTCTTTCAGTACTTTTTGCTTTCTTCTGCGTATGTATATATAAGATGATTTTTGTTTTGCTGGATTCCTACCTTTCTTATTTGCTGTTTTACTTTTTGAAATTTTAATTATTTATAAATTTTGCTTTTAAAAGCACCCATTTCCAAAAACATCCCTCCTCTCTTATTCCAAAGTTGTTTACCCCTTGGATTTTAACAAAGATTTTACAAGAGAAAAAAGTTCTCTAAAACTCACCTGACTGTGCCTGACTCTCCATAACTATCTGCCAGTAATCCCCTTCTCTGCAATGAAGGGAGAGAGCTACAATTTCTCCACTCTTCTTCAGTGCCACCCTCAATCTTGGTAATTGTGTAGCAGCCAATTTCATTTTTTAAATTTTTGTTCTTTCTGTTTAAAATGTTGTGGTCATTAAGTATATTGTTTCCCCTGTTATGTATATTTCACTTTTCATCAGTTAATATACATCTTTCTAGGTTCTCTGAATTCTTCATTTTGGTTGTTTTTTATGGAGAAATAATATTTCTTATGTTTCATAAACCATGCTTTGTTTAGCAGTTTCCCCAATTAGCAAGCATATGCTTTATTTCTAGCCTTTACTTCCAAAAAAAGTTCTTCTATGGATATTTTGGTATATACATATAGTGTCTTTGACTTGCTTGGAGTATGTGCCTAGTGATGGGATCTCTGGTAAAAAGGTATGGGCATTTTTGTCATTTTTTTGAGCAAAATTCCAAACTCATTTTCACAATGGTTGGATCAATTCATAGCTCCACCAACAGTGTATTCATGTGCCTATTTGAATGCATTTACTTTTAAAAATTTGGGCAAGAATTAGCCTAGTTCTAGATCAAAAAAATAAAGATGAGAGAGAAGACAGAGAGAGAGGAAAGAGAAGGCAGAGAGGAGAAAGGAAAGGCGGTAGAAGGAGGGAAGAGGAGAAGAGAAAAAGAACTGCTCTGTTTCATAGCACTTTTCCAAAGATTTAACTACAAAGCCTTGCCATGTTCTGCCACCATTTAGGAATGTAATGGGGCCCTCTACACAACAGGCAGTTATTCACTGCTTACTTCCAGCAGACTATGTAAGAGTTTGGAGGTGGGAACCACCTAGTGTTCAGTCATCTATGACTCATCACTGAGAGTTCCCAAATTGGATGCTGAGTCAGAAGAGTTGATGACAGGAGGTGTGGTACTTGGTAAAAGAAGAGCTTGGATTAAACTGAGTTGGATTTGTATCAAACCCTCTGGATAGCTTTGCCTGTAGGCAGTGTTTCCTTCCTTTAGTGTCAAACTTGTAAGGATTGAAAGGTCTGTGGCATTGGAAGTTATCATCTTCTTCCCTGGCACCCATGCAAACAGAAAAAGAGAAAGAGATGGTGCCCAGAGAGATGCTAGCATCAGAATTAGGCAATCAAAAAAAGACATGACCAAAAGAGGTGAAGTTTAATGCAGACAATTAGGAGTCTTAAAAATACTCTCTCTCAACAAGGCTTGGATGTTAGCCCCTGAGTTAACTGTCCTAGTAGTAATAAGTAAAGGTATTGAATTCTCTTATAATTATTCTAAATGTGCACTATCATTCTCTTATACTTAGCATTCAACTCTGTTTAGGAATAACCTACCTATTTAAGGCCCAGATGGCTGCCTGATTAGAGGGAGATGGTCTATCTCCCACAGACTGACTCTAGCACAAATCTAAAAATCACATCTGACTAAATAATGGTCAAGAAATCCAATGATAAAACTAAAGTGATTTCTTTCACCCAAGAGTGACCAGAGATAAAGCAGGGTTACATGTAGCTTGAAAGGTTCTGTATCAAAAGACAGCATTAAGGCCCAGAAATGAACAAAAATGTATAATCCATACTTTAGATGTGACCAAGAAGGATAGTGCCTAGTGCTGGTGGTACCTAGATGCTCAGACTGGAACAGGGTTCTGTGCTCCCTTGTTGCTTTTCTGAATTGTCATACAGGACCTTGAAGATGTAGTTCTATAAATCTCAAAGATTGGGAGAGAGGGGTAAGGCAGGTGGAAGAAAATAAGAGAGGGGGCTAACCCTGCAAGGAGAAGGTCAGCTCATGAACCCAGGCAATCTAAGTCAAGGCCAAGCAAGGTTCACCATCCTAACCAAAAGGGCAGTGGGGGAACGCCTGGCGCTGGCACATAATCTCATTTCAGGAATTAAGACTAAGGAGATGAATAAATTGAAAAAAGACACCAAACACTATAAAAAAATTAATGTATTTCCATAGTTTCTCCAAAACCAAAAACTAGATGAAAGTAATGGAAGAATGTATTGGAGCCAGCTTGCACTGGCTTAAAAGAGCCAATTTATCAAATTTTCAATATCAAAATATAGTAAAAGACACAAATCAGGGTTTAATTTTTTTCTTTTCTAGGCTTAAAAACATGATGGTGAAAATGTTATTAATAGATATTAAACTTATAGTATAATGTCATACTTTGTTTTCCAGAGAGAGTTGTTAAACATTTAGAAGAGCACTCGTGGAGTCCTAACAACTATAAGTAAGAAACTAAAAGGAAAAAAAAGAATTTTCCACAGAAACAACCTGAACACATAGGGAAAAAAATGAAGAGATAAGGAAAAAGAAAAAGATATAGAAAGATAATAAACAGAAGAGAATAAAAAGTGGTTAACCTTGCCCAAGAAACAAACTCCCTGAAAAATGAAATATACCATGAGACAATAGGATAAATAAATAAAATGGAAGATATCTGCTATCAGAGGCAACTAGTGTGGACAGTCAACATATAACTACTGGGAGGATTCTTTTGCTCAGAGTCTGCTGAGGTCATTATTCATCATTTCTTTCTACATACCTATAAGAAATTCCAACCAATCCTTCAATGATCAATAAGCCATATACGTAACATTTTAAAATCATAAGAGTTCCTGAAAACCAAGCTAAAAATATGCCTGGCAATTATATTTTTAAAACCATAAGCAAAAATTTCCCAGATAGATTATAACATGAGTAGCAAAGTGAAAATAGTAAGAATCTACCAATCATCTCTTGAAAGAAATTCCAAGAGTTCCAAATATGTCATAGCCAAACTCCTTAGTTTCTATATAAAAGAAAAATTTATACAAGCATTTGGAAAGGAACAACAGACAGGACTGCAGAAAACCTGACAGATTCTGTCAAAATAAATTCATTGTTTAGAATGTAATATTCAAAAGGAAAAATATATGGGCTTGCAAGCAGAATTTTTCCTAAAAGATGATCATAATCTTACATGGAAAAATATGGACCTTATGATGGAACATAAGACTTTCAAGCATTTATAATGGGAAGACCAGAGCTGAATAAGTACTTTGAAATGCAAACATGAAACTCCAGAGAAACCCAGAAAGGTAAATTTATTTGAACAATTGGAAGGGAATATATAATGATGATGATGATGCAGTGATAAAATTATAAGGAGAAGAAATGTGGACTCTAAGAACCTTATACCTTCAAAGGGTATTAAGGAAATTTAAAGAAAGAAAAACAAAATACTTAGAGAAGACTGATTCTGTTTTGAGGGTTTAAAGGGGGAAAAGAAGGGAAAGTAAAAGGAAGACATGATGTCTTCCTTTGAAAATTTTTGATAATTGTAATGAGTGAGATGAGACATATACAAATATGGATGAAGAGATGTGGGAAACAGGCATTCTGTGAATATTAATCTCTTATCTGAACCAGACAAAGGAGAGTTGGTCACACAAATACATGAGTATACATAAACTATGTGATATATAAATACATCAAGCTTAACAGGGGAACAAGCTAGAGTGGAAGAGGGCAGTGTTAAGCAGGAGAATAAAACCAGAGGGGGGACAGTCATGAGCAAAAGAAACTCCCTAAATCTGAATTGGAGATTAAAAGAAAAAGGAAAAAAAGTCTAAAATCTAAAAATGTGTCCAACAATTGGGGAATGATTGAGTAAAATATATATAAATCAGAAAATTTTGAAAGTAATGTCAAATTTATTATATATATGTATATTAAATTCAGTGGTATAAAATCAATATTTATGACTTCATATAATCCTCTTATGTTTGCAGTATATATAAAAAATAATCATTGTTTTGGTGTTCATAGAAAAATAAAAGTTAAAAGAGGAATCAAGTATCATTTCTATACCTAATTCATAAATTACATTGGTTACCTTTTTTACTCTTTTCCCCTTTCTGAAAAAAAAAATCAACCTTGGATTTTCAAGTCCATGTCTTATTCAGTCAACATATTACTATTGGGAAGTTTCTTTTGCTCAGTTTGATGAGATCACTATTCATCAGTTCTTTCTACATACCTGTAAGAAATTCCAAGTAAGTCTTCTAAGATCAATAAGGGGTTGCAGTGAATTGTCTTGATAAGGACCTCTCCATTTTCTAGGGCTACTCTGTAAACAAGTATGTTACCCAGTCTCTCAATAAATTTGTATGAGTTAGATTTCCATTGGTTTTCTAATTTGTGAGTCCCTTAAAAGCCACGGTTTTCAACAAAACTCTTTCCTTGGTAAAGAACTGACAATGTACTCCTGCATCATATGATTTTTTGTTTTTATCTGCTTCTCTGAGCTGAAATTGTGGCTAATTGATAGATTTCTATCAGCTTCTCTATAGCTCAGAGATGTCCGATAGTTTTATGGAGTTGTCTTATTGATAGTATGCTCATTAATATCTGTAGATGACAGAACTGAGAGGGATGGCAGAGTCAGAATCCAAAGAGACCTCGACAGCCTAGAACACTGGGCTAAGTCCAATAAGAAGATTATTCAATAGGGATAAATGTAAGTAATTCAATAAACTGGAAACTGTGGAAATGGCCGAAATACTTCTATTTTGACCCATGCTCACTCGGTGATGGGGTTCTATGTGGGTCGTATACTTAACAGAAGCTTTGAAAAACTTGCATTTGTCTACTGACTTCTTCTGATCAGTCTCCTGAAACTGAACTAACATTTTCATCAGTTTTTTCTCATACTCACCCAGTCCTTCCAAAGATGATGAGGTTATCAAATTACATTAAGATTATCAAGTAGTTCATATCTCAAGCTACTTTTTCCAGCAGCTCCTAGAAAGTGGCAGACATCTCTGGGATGTCTGAGGTCATACACGCAAATTAGAAAAATTCATCTGGAGAGATGAAAGCATTCTTCTCCTTGTTTTCCTCAATAATAGGAATCTGAATGTTTGCTACACAGATCCAAGATTGAGAACCACTGGCTGCCTAGCAGACAGTCCATGACATATTAAACCCCAGGCATAGAATAAGCATCTACCTTAGTTATTTTTCTCAAAGTCTGCGTTACACAAATCAAATTCTTCCACTTTTCATTGTCATGACTAA
This sequence comes from Bettongia penicillata ogilbyi, assembly GCA_023548195.1. Classification (NCBI taxonomy): domain Eukaryota; kingdom Metazoa; phylum Chordata; class Mammalia; order Diprotodontia; family Potoroidae; genus Bettongia; species Bettongia penicillata. The sequence continues at coordinate 283,833 of JAJHZJ010000542.1, read as the reverse complement.
AGGCATTGCTTATGAGCTGAGGACCTCGGATCATTCCACTGACAAGTATTTTTCTTAGATGCTTTCTGAGGTCTCCAAAAATTTTTGACAAAAGAACCTTCCTAATTTGTTCTTAGAATGATCACCAGTCAGTGAACTGAATCTTGAGGATAGCTGCTCAGGCATATCTCATACCCTAGTGATTCAGTGAAAACATGCCCATCATTTTGCTGCATCCCTGCTACTGCTGGGGATGTCAAACACCTCAGAATTCACTTATGATTTCTTTTAAATAGCATCATGGTGTTTGATGTCACTTTTTATTTCTATTATCTGGTAGACCTCTGTACAAAGGCTTGTATATATGATCAAAATGTGTAGGTGTTGGGGCTCAGCTTGCTGCTTGCAAAATCTTGTTAATATATTAAATAGGATGGAACTGGTTCCAATCAGTGCTATAACTTCAGTGAATGTTGATGGATATGGACATACCATAGCAATCTTCCTATTGTCCACCCTCTTATTTAAACCACCAACTTCTTTAGGGATACAACCTGATGCATCCCAGGTATGGATAGTATTTATCACCTAGTCTACCCAGGTCAGATCTTTTAAAGGTACTCTTTTTCCAAATGGTTCTTTTAGAACTACTGGGAAATGATGGTAACTTGATATCTACTTCTACAGACAACGATATAGTTCACATCCTCAGCCTTCACCTTCATTTCAGTCCTAGGTCTAATTCCAGGTGGAATAGACATATAAGGAAATGATGATGAGGTCATTATGACCTCTCAGAAAGGCCCCATCAAAGGAAAATATACTGTATATTCTTGATGAAATTGCAAAAAATGTATTTCACTATCATGGCAGCTGACTCTCTAAATTCTTGACATTTGTTCAAGGCCTTGTGCCCAAACCATACTTTCCTCAGAAGAAAAGGAGTAGGCTATAAAATTAGACACTTTAATAAGTGCCTCATTTAGTGCTTAATAGTACTATAGGTCTAGCTGTCCTACAAAGCTTTGCTATATAATGGGGGGAAAGCTGAAATTTGGAATTCATTATCAAGCAGAGAAGTGAACAAGGAGAATACCTATGAAATAAATATTTTACTTCTCAAAATAAGTCATTTGGAATACCTACAGTCTTCCTTTGATAAGTGTCTACTATGGACTCTTCCATAATGGCTCCAGGGAGGCCCAGGATAGGTCCCACAACCACAAGAAAAGTCACAGAGCAAGAAAAACTCATAAAGATGAGCAAGGGCTCCTTTGCAAAACTTGAACATAAAATGAAGGGCAAGTGTTATAAATGAAGAAAATGTTTCTAAACTTTAATGTTGGTTCAAAAATTTTATGAATAACCTGTATAACTTGGAGTAAATCATGAATTATTCCATCAAAAAACAAACATTTGTTAACCACCTTCCACTACCAGACACTGTGGTAGGAGCTTGGAATACAAAGACAGAAATGAGATCATCCTGGCCCTCAAGGACATTACATTCTAACCCTTTACTATATCACTCTCTCTTTTAAAAGCTTTTCTTCCTTTTTTGATATGTGCCATAAAGGAGAGGGAGATTTGAAGGCTGCAGGACCACATGAAACTTGCCAGCACAACTCAACTAGATCAAACTATAACTAGGAAATATTTAACAAAATAAATTAAAAAACAACATAGAAGTTTCAAGTACGGTCTTCTAAGGCAAAGTGCCACCAGAAGAGATCTGTTTCTATTTTACTTTGACCCTACCGCCACAAAGAATTGTAATTCAAAAAAGTACTTTTACTTTCCTTAAGGGCTTGTGACCACCTGATGTCCCAGAGATACCATAGAGAGGAGAAAAAAGAGGCCAGTACCAAGATGTTATCTATTCTGCTATGCTGATTTTCTTTTGTAATACCTGTGTTAAAGAACTGTGTAAGAACTTTAAAAGCAAAGTGGTTTCAAGCTATAGGCAGATGCAAATGCCATATGTAGCCAACAGAGGAAGTCTCACCCACTGAATACGTAAGCCTCCACTCCATCCTGTTTTATTTAAAGGCAAGCTGACTGTCAATCAAAGTGTACTCCATAGTTAAAGAAACAAGTTCTGGATCCTCCACTGCTGCAGAGATAGTTACGTTGGCAAAAGCACTTCACTTTCACAAGTTGGGTTGGGGGAAAAAAGGCTCAATGTTGATAAATACAGATGCCAGAGCTATTCTGTAGCTCTTCTTGCCTTACTTGAAGCACACAACTCTCTTAGGCTATCCTTAGAGACACCCAAATAGGGCAATATTGAAAAACTTTTAAGAGGCTGCGTTTGCTGGCCTTTTTCAAGGTTACAAATCTTGTACTATTTTCAGTCACTGTTGCCATGAAAATAAAACAACTGGAAGAAACAGTTTTACCAATGCAACAGGAATGGTGTGGTGTTTTAATAGATGCATATTCACAGCCTAAATTCTCTAAGACAGATCCATCTTGCAGTAATTACAAAGGAATGTGCCTCTGAATGTGGATGACTCTGCCAGCTATGTTTTGTGAATAAATCCTCAAACCTCTTTTTTTATCACAGGTTTCAAATTCCGAATGACCTTACACAGGGTGGTTAGGAAGGAAAACTAATAAAAATGATTTCTTGAGCTCTAAGAACTAAAGGTGCTAGATAAAAAATGAATGATGAACCCAATCCTATGTTTCAGAAAGGTAACATTCTACATCTGGGAAACTGTCTTCTCAAACTACAATTCTTCACATTCTAACACCAAATCCCCACCCCAACCCCTGTCCATCACTTGTGATTTCATTAATGTGTTAAATTCCCAGTCTAGAGACACCTCCACTAATGTAAACTGGCAACATAGTAATAATACTAAGTATTTACATAATGTTAAAGTTTTCAAAGTACTTGACAAATGCTAAGTCATTTAAGAATTACAACAATTCTCTAAGGTAGGTTCTATTATTAACCTCATTTTACAGATATGGAAACTGAGTCTAAGTGAGGCTGAATGATGGTTAAATACAGTGAAATCACACAGCTATTGCCTGGGGCAGCACCTGAATTCAGGTCTTCTTGATTATCCACTACACCAACTAGGCATGGAAACATTATATAATTTACCCACAATGTACCCACTAGCCAGAGAGAAACAGGGCTTGAAGATAAGTCTTCCTGTTGGCACTCCAAATCCACAATAGCATAGTGCCTCTCCTTACATTTGAAAAATCTAAAGCACTTTCCCCACAACTCTGCTCCAGGGTCAAACCACAGCACAGAAGTCTGGACGAGATTAGGTCCAACAGTAAAGCCAGAAAGCATACTTATCTGGAACTTTTTTGGTATACTTAAGGCATTTCAGAGAGAGAGGGAGAGAGAGGGAGGGAGAGAGGGAGAGAGAGAGAGAGGGAGAGAGAGAGAGAGAGAGAGAGAGAGAGAGAGAGAGAGAGAGAGAGAGAGAGAGAGAGAGAGAGAGTATAAGTACAGATAGTGTATCTATGGTTAGACACCCTATAATGGAGAAAAGGTAAGTTTTTGTTCCCTCCAAATTCCTGAATGTTATGATGTGCCGTATCTTCCTGAACTCAGGGTGAAACTCAAGAGGAATGAAAAATATTCTAGTTTACAAGAACGTGCTCATTGGGAGTGCAATATAAATGTCTGATAAGAATACTCTGCATTCTGTACCTTTATTTCTAAAGTTCTCGCATCCTGTTGAATCTTTCTTTTTCTCTCATAGTGTCTCGATGGACAGGATGCAATTTATAACCATTTTCGGGGGGGAGGAAATCAGTCGGATTCTGGTAGGTAGGCCAATGAACGGAACCTAAAAGTCACCCTAAAACACATTAACAATTGCCTAGAAGGCCAATGGAAAGCAGATTCTCATAGGGATTTTACCTGAAAAGCTGAGAAATGCTGACACTGGCTCAGAAGGAACACTGAATCAAAAGAGGTGGATGGTGCCCATCTTTTGCAAATAGCCTCCTCCCTACTAACAATTCCCGATCCAGCTTTGTCTTCCTTTAGTTTCAAGTTTAGTTCTAGTTTCAGAAATTAAAATTGCTTTAGTGAATGAATGAAAATGTCTAGAAAGCGCATAGCAGTAGACAGGGAGAAGAGATGGAAGTAACGTAAAATGTAAACCGATATATGCAATACAGTAAGAACAGGATGTGGTAAGGTAGACCGAGGTCAGTGGCACACAGGTGCAGGAACTCAAATGAGTTTCTTGAACATCTGCAGTGCACATAAAAACAACAGGCAGGGCCATGAGGGGAGAAATAACATGTCTCACATTGCTTTGACAAAAACACAAAGCAAAGCACATACCTTTTCTTTCCCCTATGCCCGTCATGCTAAATGGCAGCTCAGTTCTCAGGGTGTGCTGTGATTTCCCACATCATAAAAACCTAATCAATCTTCTCTCTTTTTCTTGCAGCAAGTTGTGAAACATCTTTCTTTTGATAGCTAAACTGAGCCTGTCCCCTCGACGGAAGAAAAACAAAGCCACACACACTGGGCATTCCTCCTGTTTCGACGGGGGATTTTCTTTTTTTTTTTTTTTTTTGGTCAAATCCTTTAGACTAAATATAGATTGGAGTTTCCATATGGGAATTCAGCAACAATTCAACCTATATTCTAAATACATATGCAGAAAAGAATAATTTGTGCGTTTTCTTCATCTGGGAAAATATCTAGAAGAAGAAAAGGTTACTGTTTTATCTGAAATTATTTCCCCCTTTGGTGTGGTATATCAACCACCTACTTTGCCATACCAAATCTTAGCCATTTATGGAAATTAAGCATTTAATTTATGGCACTGCAAAAACAATAACGGGTCAAACACTAAAAAACATTTATTTTTTAGAAAAAGGAATCTTGTCAATGTGGTCACCAGCAACAGCACTCACACAACAAAAATAGTTTATTTCTTAATCATGAAGAAAATATGAAGGGAGGGGAGATATTATATATGTACATAGATATACACATATAAATGTATGTATATTACATGCCAGAGTATAAAAAAGACACAATGACATTTACTGATCAGAATATTTCCTGATCTACTTGTGTTTAAGAATGTCATTCTGCTTTCCAAGCATAGCTGAATCAAAGTCATGTGAAAGAATAAATCTTTTAATGATGTCTGAATCATGTTGCTTTCAAAATGTACTGAAATATGTATCTAGAGGCCTCTCTACCACAAATCAAATTAGTGAATTACAAAAAAGAAAAAATAGACTCCTCTATATTCTCTAGACAATGTAGATAGAAGATTCTTGGCCACAAAGTCGATAGGACTTGGGGTTTAAATCCCACCAATGACACATAATTAACAGGCTGGTGTCCACTGTCAAGTCATTTAACCTCTCAGTACCCCAGACAACTCTATGAATTGCAGAGTAGTTCCTGAACTTCATTGCTAGAGGGATTTTTCATATTGGAAATTGCTTATACCAATAAAATCAGAAGTCTGGTCCAAAAAAAAAAACCTCACAACTTCTCAAATTATGTAATTTTCTTTTACCCATCTTCAGGGCTCAGAACTGGTTAATGAGATGTTTCATATACACCCAAATCCACAGGTTCTGATAACGATGACGAAATTCATAATAAAACCATTGGAAAATAAAAAATAAAACAGACTATATGTTATTTTAAAAAATATCCCCCAGAATCTAGAACTATGTTTTCCTGATTATACCAATCACCTAACTGCTATAATTTTCCTCATTTTCCATACCATATTTCTAAATGTTTGCTGGATTTCTCCACCTGGAGGCCTTTAAATTTCAACAAACTCAATGTGTACAAAACCAGATTTTTGCTATTTACATTCAAACTAGCTGTTCCTCCTGACCATCGATGGCATTGTTTTTTATTGATAACAGTACCAACTTTCCAATTGTCTGTGCTCAAGACCTTGGAAACATCTCTGACTTATCCAACAAGCTATGAAACATTGTAGATTTTATCTACACAGCATAACATCTCTCAGATTTGTCCTGTCCTTTCCATTCCCATTAGCACCATCGAAATATAGACCCTCATTACCTTCTGCCTTCAAGTACCCTCTTAACTCGGTCCCATGTCCAGTCTTTCTTCCTCTCTAATTGATGCTACATAGCTGAAAAAGAGCACTGGAGTTGGAGTCAAGAGAGATTTGTATTCAAATCCTGCCTCTAACACTGGGTAACCAGGAACAAGTTTCTCAAAAATTTCAGCTGTAAATTGGAGAATAATAGCCCTTATAAGTTACCTAGCTGGTGAGGTTATCATTGAATTCAAATTTTATAGACATATATATAATATATATGTATGTATGTGTGTATATATACATATATATGTTATTTTATATATAATTATATATTATAATTAATATATAATTTATAATATATTATTATAAATAATATATAAACACATACATATACACACAACACTATAATATATGCACACTACAATAAATTTAAACTATTATCATCATTATTAACTTTCACCAACTCAGATTTCCAGGTTATTCTCTGCCCAAACATCCTTAATTTTCTCTGCTATCAATAATGTAACCAATGTTCAAAAGCTGGAGGTAGACTGAGCCTTTCCTTGGTTTTCCTTTCTTTCTTACCCCATAACCAACCCTCTATTAAGAGAGGGGAAGAAGGCAGCAGTGGACTTGAAATAATAGACAAAAGTATCACTTATAAATGTAATGGTGCCATGGCACATCTGCAAAGGAGAGAAGCAAGAGTTTATTATGAAAACCAGCAATTACTTAAAAGTTAAACAGTAAGGCAAAAACAAAACAAAACAAAAATTGCCATGATTTGGCAAACATATTCATCATCAGGAAAGCATCCACTGTCATTTTTATGAACGGTGAAGCTGCAGATATGGACCAGACCCCACTATGACAGACATGTCTCCAATACAAGAATACAAGACGTAGACTCTCACTAGCTGAGGGAGCTGCTTTGGCTGAAAGCAAAAATGAGGAAATGGGGACTGATGGTGTGGACCTGCACCAGGGCACTCTTAGCTATTTGGATTCCTCTCTTTGTAGAATCAAATAGCAACCATTTGGGGGAAGGAGGATGAGATAACACTTATATGTAGGGGATGCTAAAAGGGCATGATATAATAGTAGAGTCGTAGATTTTAGTGATGGAAAGAAGTCCAAACTTTGAAAAAATTGAGGCCAAAAGAGGTAAAATGACCTGCCCAAATTCATATTTCAGGAGCAGAGAAACAATTCCAACCCAGGTTCTCTCTTATTCCAAATCCAGACCTCTCACCACTCAAGTATGTCCACTTTTATAATAGACCCCTATTGCTTACAGGAGTAGAAATAAATAGCCCTAGATCAAGTCATAAATGGTACTAGGATTAAAATCAAATCCCTGTAAGCATAGAACTTTTGTCCTGGGTAAGTTACAATCAATCACATAACAAAGTCCAAACTCTTCATTCTAACATTAAAGTCCCACTGCACTATAACCCCAACCACTCTTTCCAATTGTATTTTCCACCACTTTCCTACTGAAAATCTACATTCTAAGTACTCCTATTTCCTTAACAAGTTATAAACTCTTTGAAATCAGGCACTATTTTTATTACTTTGATTATTTCATGTATTATTTCTGCAGTGCCATGCCTGGAACAAATTAAATGCTTCCATAAATCTAGACCTTTGTTCATGGTATTCCCTGAACTTGAAAGGTCTTTACTTATCTTTACTTAACAAAATGCTACCCCCTTTTCAAGTTCCACCTAAAATACCAACCGCTACATGAAGTGCATCTTGATCTCCACTCAACCAACTTCCATATCAACCTTGATTTCTCACTTCTCTGAACCACATTCTGCTTTACATTGCATGGTAGATTCTTGTATACATGCTAGCTTTATACAATCTTCTGGATTCCAAGATCCTTTCATTCATTCAATAATAATTCAATGAAGGAATCAATAGTATGCATTTATTTAGTACCTACTCTCTGCAAAAGGCATTTTGCTAATTGAAACAAAAGACAAAAAGAAAATGTTCCCTGAGCTCAAGGAACTTACATTACACTATGGGAAAAACAACATGTACACAGATAATATAAAATCTCTACAACTATACATATAAAATATATACAAACAGTGATCTAAAGAAGAATTGGAAACTATTAACAACAATGCAATAGAAAGTTCCAAATCACAAATAATAGAAAATACAAATCAAAACAAATCTGAAGTTTTACCTCAAATCTAGTTAACTTCCAAAGTTGACAAAAGACTAAAATAGTTCATGTAGGAAGGATTGAGGAAAGATAGGCACACTAGTGCTATTGGTGGAACTATGAATTAGTGAAATTATTCTGGAAAGCAATTTGGAATTAATGTAAATAAAAGTAACTAAAATTCTTTCAGTCAAATATTCCAGTCTAAAGATGTACTCGAAGGAGGTCACTGACAAAAACAAAGGCTTCACATATACACCTAAATATCTATAGTAGCCCTTTTTTGTGGTACCAAAGACTGGGAAACAAAGGAGATGCCCACTGATTAGGGAATGGTGAAACATGAATGTAATGGAATATTACTATACTGTGAGCAACCATGAACATGATGAATACAAAAAATAGAAAAAGATGTATGAACTGATGTAACAATGTAGCAGAGAAAATAAAAAGAAAGAAATCACCATAAAACAATCAAGACTGAATGATAAACAGCTTGTCCCCAGAGAAGAAATAGGAGAAGATATATGCTATTAATTTTTCTGAGGGGGAAAGAGGGAGCAAGAGGAGTCCATGAGTGTGGAAGATTGCATACAGTATCAGGTTAGTTTTTATAAATATTTTTTTCTTTTTCTCATCTTTTTAAAAAGAATTCTTTTTCATAAGAAACGATTCTCTGTGATGGGCAGAGAGAGGGATGCAGGGGAAAATACAAGTTAAAACAAAATGTATTGGTAAATGCATTTAAAATGGATATAAATTAGTGTGGGAGAGAGGGGTGAAAGTACCAATTAGGTTACTCAAGTGAAAAGGGAATATATTCCTCACATGAAAGATAGCCCATGTAAAGGCAGGGAGGTAAGACAGAGGTGTTCTGGGAAGGGCAAGTAGAACACTATGACTAGAAAGTAGAGTGTGTGAGAGAGAATGGGAAATCAGTCTGAAAAGAAAGGTTGGCAACAGATCTAGAAGGGTTTAAAGTGACAGAGGAATTTGTATTTTATCCTAGAGGAAAAGAAAGGGGTGCCAATAATACTCCATGAGCAAGGATGTAACATGATTGTGCTTTAGGATAATCACTTTGGCAGCTTTGTGGAGGATGCGTTAGAGTAGGGAGAGGGAAAAAATAGTCAGAAAAGAAAAAGAAACTAATTAGGAGGCTGCTACAATCCTTAAGGGTCAGAACTAGGTAATACCCATTTTTAATGAAAATATGGTCACCATTATGGAATGGAAATTGCTCCCCAAGACTGGCACAGTGCATTAAATACAGTAGGCATGTAATAAATGTTTGTTGACTTGAATGAAAAAAGTGAATAGCCTGCGATATATTACCCAAGTGAAGAAAAATAGCATAAAAGAATCCCATAGAAGAGATTAAATGGTGGCCAAGTTATGTCACAGAAATGAGGGATAATCAATGGATTTCTTGAATTCTCCATTAGAATTTATGCAACATGATGAAAGCTAGAGAAATATTCCCCAGTGCATTGGGTGGAACTCTGCTTATTTTATAAATTTATGTCCTAAGATCAACTGTATTCAAATTGTCTTTGTTAATTTTGTGGGTATGATAATTTTACGATTTTCTTGTATATTTGTGTAAGGTCACAGCATAAAGTTTTGGCCTGGGCTTATAAGTGTATCTTTTAAAAATTAGTTTCAAGTGTGAAATGAAATATACCCAGCAGGGATTCAGGTCGTGTGTGTGTGTGTGTGTGTGTGTGTGTGTGTGTGTAACTATATCACAACATGATTAAAAGCTTTTTAATGAATATACTATAAACAGCAATTTTTCCTTTTGCTTTAGAATATTTCAAATAGAACATTAGCAAACCTCTGAGACTGGAATTTCTCCTACAAGAGAGATGAAAGGTTAACTATTTTAAAAGGAAAGAATATGTTTGACATATTCTATTTGGAAAATAAAAGAGTTTTCTAATAAAAGCAGAGGCTCCATTTGATGTTCCTAATGCCCCTTCAGTGTTTGCATACACTACCAAATAATTAGAAAGCCCCACTCCAAAAAAACAAAAACAGCAAGAAAAAAAAGACTGGAAAATAAAAAGCCATTGCAGACATCAGCTGCGCCTTGTTTGCGAGGCTCATGGAGGCCCCTGGAGGTCATGGTGATTGACAAGTTTTGGGTGTCCTTAGGAGGGTTGATAATGCACACACACACATCTCTAGAGGAGAGCTCCCTGAGTACTGAACATGTTTAATAGAGCAGGGGCTGCCACTAGGTTGAATAACGTAGCAGCCAAAGCCTGGGGAGCTGGTAGGAGAAGAGACACTCAAGGATCTCAAATTATGTTCCCAGTCAATTAGTAGCAATTAGGGAGCAAAAGTACAGTGTGCCAAAAACCAAAATCCCATGGCAAGGATCTCTATTATGCCACTCTCTCCAATGACATCTAGATGCACCTTTTGGTATTTCATAGATTTGGGTCCCCTAAGAGAATATGTTGTTATGTACTCCTGAAAGATGGAAAGTTCATTCAAAAAAGCAACACAAGCAGGAAAATCAAAACTGAAGTCTCCATAATATACAGAAAGAAGTACTAAAACCACCCTTTCAGGAGGTATATTTGAAAAGCAACAAACTACACTTTTGAATCAAATAAATCAAATAAAATTAATTCCTTGTCATACCTGGGTCTCCTGAGTTTTAATGCCAAGTCTTCAATATTTCCCATCCTTCAGAGGAGCCCTGTTAACCCTCCCAAATGTTCTAATGCTGAAAAATCAAGTCTGCTCCTCCCCGCAACCCAAAGTTAATGTATCCTCAGCCTTTTTCATCTGGCAAAATTCTGCTTTGGATGTGGGGTAACACAGAATCAATCCATTTCCCTGACATGTTATTACATTGTTTTATGATATGACTTCATCTAGGGAGCTTCTCTCTGGTCCAGGTACACATCAGACGGCTGCTACTCATCACTTCTGTTTTGCCAGCTAAGTTTCTTGCACTAAATTACACCTCAAGTTATTCATGAGGCTGAAAATCAGGAAGTACCAACAACCACCTCCTGACATTTTCGCCGTCAGAAAACCTCCACTCTAAGTTTTGAAAAACCAAGTTCTGGTGAGCAGACATACTACTTGTTTCCCGATGATGTTTTAATGATTCAAAGTACTTTCAAAAAGACTACAGGACTTTGATTACATTTGATGGAATTAAGATATACATGAAAACTCTTTTCCTTGACATTGCTACCCTAAACTACACACCATTTCCCTTAAATAAAGGAATACAAGCAAAAATAATTTGATCTTGGCAAGGTCACACCAAAAGCCATCATGTCAGAAATTTTTCTATTCTACTTAACCGACTATAACGTTAAAAAATGTTAGTGTCAATGTTAAGAAGTCAGTTTAGAATTTCTTGTCAATATTAAAACAATAAAAGAATATGTAAAATTTGCCAAAGTTCCGAGAAAAAAAGTATGACATAGCTTTGAAAGAAAAATTATACTAGAGAAGAGATTTTTTTATTCCAAAATAAAACCTATTTGAAAAGCCTCCTTTTTATTTGAATGTACATTGTAGATGTCAGCAAACAGCACATACAGGCACACACATGATAAAATTCTGTGTGTATCTTAGAAATGAAAAATATAAGACATGTTATAATTATATCATAGACCTTGTGAAATATTCATGCTAACAAAATGTTTACTTCAACATTATTTAGATTTTTTTAAAAGAATAAAGCATTTTGAAAAGCATTTTAATTTTGAAATCTTTGAAACCAAGACTAAATGATGCCAGAAGGGCTTAACGTTCCCCTTTGAACTGTAAGTGCTGTTAGGCTTATGTCAGGTGTGATGAAGTGAGTGCAACTGTGACAAAGCACAGTGACTCATTTTCCCATTCTCTCCTGATTTCTCATTCATAGCTTTGTTTTCCTCTTTAGAAAGGAAAAAAAAAATACCCTCCATTCATTTTCCAAAAGGTCCACAGAACTATTTCAGGGCTTACAGGGACAGTGTGTCACCAGGACAACAGAAATATAAGCACAAGACAGATGTGAAGGCCAGAATTCTTCAAAGGCAAGAGGCTTTGACACTTCATAAATCACTGTGTTGCTCTGGTATAATAATAACTGTTCTCATGGACTGTACTCAAGGTTTTCCTTCTTAATGCAACCTAGTTTATCCTTGCATACCACATCTGGCTTATCACTAGACGTCCTATAAATGCAACAAATCAATAGGAACCGGAAAAGTACCGTACTGCCTTAGTCTTTAAAACACTAAAACATTCTTAAAGGACGTTTTACAACGTAACAGTTGCTTCAACAATGAAAACTTCTTGGGAAAAAAATGGAAAAACTTAAAAATCTTACTTGTTTTTTATTTAGCTGTTTTGTCATTCATTATTTACCAAATATCACTTAAAGAACACTCAATCTGCCAGATTTAGGGTAAATCCAAACCAGAAGTACATTAAGGTTTTCGACCATAACTACAGTTCTGAACATTAACATAAAGTACAAGATCTGGCTTACTGAGCTATAATTAACAAGTTAACAAGAATAATAAGAATATTTCCATTTGTCTACTTACATATCATCTAGAATGAATTGATATCAACACGTGATGGTCAGGCGGTTTTTGCTATTTCTTGCAACAAATGAACTTTATTTCAATATCGCAGTGTTATTAGGGTAGCTGATAATCAGTTATTCATATTACTTAACTGTATTCTAACAAATAAGAAGTTTCTCTTTCTCCTGGTTATTTCTTGCTTGGCTTCCATACTCTTAAAATTTTTTTGATGTTATAAACTCAATAATCAAAACCTTCAAATTCTGTTTAAAAATATAATTGGATATGAACTCTAAGTAGTTTGAAAATTAGTTTAAAAGTAGTTTTAAAAAAAAGAAGCATCTGCTATTTTGACACTGAAAAATACTTTGTCAACTTTTCATACCTTTGTTAAGGAGGGAAGCCACACAAATAGAATCTTTATACCACAGTGGCCTATTTACCCTAAAATAGCTCATGGACCATTTACTCCCTGGGATTTCACAAGAAGGGCACAGATGAAACCTAAGAATATAACATATAACTAAGAGTAGTATTGCTTGATATTTACTCTTTTTAAAAAGAAAGGTCTTTACTGATTGCACAATGTAATTTGCTGCTTGTCTTTTGAAAGCTGACCACCAACCAAATGTCTTTGGCATTATCTAAATTTGTGAGTTTATTATGAGAAACCTGTTGATCAGAGTATTTCAGATGGTTTTAAGTAACCAAATGCATATCTTTAAAATTATCTCAATATCTTAATTATCTCAATTATCAATAAGTGCCATTTAAAAGAGGTAAATGCAGTAAGACCTCATCAACTGAAGTTTTATGACCTAAAGATAGAGTGAATATTCAGACAGGTTATACTTGATGCTTCACATAATCTTTACTTCTCATGGAACTGGATTCTTATTGATTGACTCATATTATTATCGATTCTAGTTCAGACAAAATATTTGTTTATGGCCTGCCTTGTTTCAGATTGCGTGTGCAAACAACCATTAATTCGTAGGATCATGGGACTTGAAAGAACCTTAGAGACTTTAAGCTTTAGTTCACTACAGAACCATAAGATAGAGAAGGAAGAAAATCAGTGAGAACCCTTGTACCTCCAGATTTCTAAAAAGAAATAGAATAACACAAAAGGGAGATTTTGGTTCCAGGAATAATATTAGTCTCTAAAAGCGTCTCAATCATTAACAGAGAATGCAAAGATAATATTCACTGTCCACATTATACAGCTTGCTGCAGTTCTCAAAAGGTTTAAGTGTGCTTATCTGTCATCCCTTCACTTTATTTCTTTATTGAAAGGAATCCCTTTATAATAACAAATGAGAGTTATCTACTTATCCTGTATGCAGATGAGGTACAAGACTGCTTTTACAATGAATTAGTACAAGACAATGGATACAGGTAACACAAGGAGTCTGGGGATTATCATGTGCAATTGACTGAAACAGACCTATCTCCATTTTTCTCCCCTTCTCCTGTAGTTGTTTTAATAAAAAATAATTTAAATGAACAGCATTTTAAAGCAACTAGTTGATTTCCTTCAATCTTCGAGTTAGCTACAAGACAATTAAAATTTAATTTCTATATTTATGATTTGAGTCTTTAAAAACAAACTGTTGAATTTTTCAAATTTTATTACAGTTCGGATCATCAGAATGATACTGCTTAACCTTATTTTCACCTTCGCCAATCTTTGATGCAAAGGAAGTTATTAAGGCATGCTTACTAGCGTAAGCATGATACTCTCTGAAGTTAGCTTTAGTTACCTCAGTAAATAAGTCCTATGACATTGTCAAAGCCAAAGACAATGGCTATTTGCTTCAATGAAGGATGTTTTCTACACTGGGAAAAATCACAAATTCTTCTGAATTCATGAAACTTAATACTAGCGAGGAAATTAAATCATTCTCCTGACCTGCTCTGCCCCGTGTTCCTCACTTCCTCGTAATTTCAACAGATCCAAATTCAAAGAGGTTGTATAACAACCAGGTTCTTTTCCTCTACCTCTCTCTCTTACTTCTTCATCTCTTACTTCCTCTCCCCCTCCGCATACACCCCAGACTCACTAAGAAACAGCCTTTCTTGTTTCCCAGTAACAGTAACAATTTCCTGATAGATGGATGGGTAGCAACATCAGTGACAAGAAAACCATCTAGGATTGGCCTGGTCACAAACCATGGACCAGAACCTGAGCTAAGTAAGTGCAAGCTAGAAAAGTACTTCAAAGTAAGCATAGACTTTGTGCCCATTAACAGTATGGGAAAAAAATATTACTACATCATTTACAAAATACTTAAGTGATACCTTCATAAGTGAAAGGGATTTTCACCATCCAATTTACTTAAATTGAAAACTTTTACTTACATAAACTGAAAGGTAAATAAATGTAGATCTAACTATACCAGCTACAGAGAAAATATAAAATCCCATACAAGCTTTTGATCCAAGGAAAAATTTGACTAATTGCAAAACACTGAATTACCTCAAAACTATTTTGTTCTAAAATTAATTATGTGATCAAAATTACTTCTCAATGAGTGTTTTTAAGTTAAAGTTCCTCAAAGAGGCTTCAGTGGAGAATCGACATGACTTTTTAGGCATTTAGAAGAAAACCAAAAAATTAAAGCAGAAGTAAAAGGGTAGTGAATAAGAAGTACATAATAGAGTTTAAATTCTCCACTATGTTTGCAGGAGGGTTATGTGAATGGGGAAAATGTACCATAAATCAGTTATGAAATGAGTCCAAGCTCAGTTGTTAAAGTTACTGTATTGAAAAGGCCAGGGTCAGGTGGATTTGTTACTTACTCCTGAGTTGCTATATTTTACTATAGGCTTGAAGTAATTTTGTTTTTGTCGATGTTTTCAGTTAGCAATTATTTAAACCATCTCTTCTTTATTTAATTTTAAATTCTTACACTCCAATTAACATGGATTCTTTCACTTAAAGAAAAGTCCCACTATAAAGAAGCAAATGAAATTTCACCTTCAAGCAGTTTGCTTAAGTACACAATTTAAATGGTTACTGGAAGTTTAAAGAGCTTAACATTAATGTATAGTTGCTCTTATAATGGCATTAAAGTAGTAGCCTAGATTTTTAAGCCTAATTGTAAATTTCCTTCATCTTTTACTGAAGCTACACATACAAAGTACAGTGAAAAATGAAGGTAATTATTCAAATAATACTAAATTTTTTAAAAAATCTTTTCATAAAATATTCAAGGTAAATGATTTTGCAGGAAATGGATTAGATTTTCTGGATAACTATCTCAGTTGCCCGTTGCATAGATAAAGATAATCTAACATGTGAGGTTCTCAAGGATATTCTTTATGCACTATTAGGTATTTGAAAAATGCCAGAACATTTCCCTGGAACTTGTTGCTAAACTTATTTTTTAAAGATTCTACTTATTAAGTATACATTGCCTTATATAATGTGCCTGTGATGGAAATGCAAAAAGTTCACCTTTCAGGTGACCAATCCTTTTCCCAACAACTGTGTTTTAAAGATTTTACATAATTGATATTTTTAATAATCTGATTTATGATAATTTAACATAATTGAAATAAAACCCTTTAATGTAGAATACAATAATATAGCCAAAAACTTAATTCACTGAAACTATGCATTGAGTAAAAGTAATGTTGGCATTATCAGATTCTAGGGTCTTGCTTTTTCAATAGATCAGGATCTTTCTCACAATGCTTGAGAACTAGAAAAGCATGAAATTTCCTTAACTCGTAAAGAAAAAAAATCTCATTGTACTTTCCTGTAGTCACTTTCCCATGTCCTTTACTTTAGGTGTAATTCCTTAATACCAATTTATTCCAACATGAGTTTTCTTGTTTCCTAGCAGCAATTGACATTTATTTTCTTTTCCTTATGCAGAGTTGTCCCTTACTTATGATCATTTTCATCTGACAAGAAAATACAGACAGAGCAAATTTGGTTTGTATCTAAAAAGAAATATTTTTGCCTCTCCCCCCATTTCTATGTTATACAACAAAGAGCTTCCAAATACTATTTCTGGAAAGCACTTGAGGAAGCATATGTAAGAATTGTTGTACAGGACAAAAACTGTAACAATGTTGAGGGTGTGAGGGGATTATCGGTGCCAGTCAGGCAATAACCAAACTGATAAAAAGAACTATACGTTTGTGTGACAAACAATTACATCCCCCTCCACCATGTTTAGTCAATGAATTAGACCCATTGCTCTGTTTCAACTACCTTCCTGGAATGAAAGATGTAGTGAAGCATGACTTCTGAGAAATAGCGTTTCAGTCAAGGCAGCAAGAGAGGCAAACTCTCATACAATAAAGGATATGTCAAGATACTGTTATAATTGTTAGACATAAACAAGAATCTGGTCATGAGTGAATTTAGGGGGAAAAAAAGGTTTTTTATTTCATGTCTAAAAATATGGGTGACTTGGCCTCCAAGCAGAGCCCAGCCCAAAGCACACTTAATGCTAGTTACATAAGTCTTTATAATTCATCCAGATTCGAATTTTGTACTTTGAACCCCATTGGTCAGCATTGCAGTGTTCACTAAACTCCACCCCTTGATTATATCTTCATTTACTTTATGCTCTAAAGGAATACTCTTAGTTCCTTCCCCTTTTGTCTATATCAGATACCTTACATAATGAACACAGCAAACATCTTCCTAACATTAGAGTTGTCCAAAAGTGCAATGAGCCACCAAGGAGAGAGTTTTCAAGCAAGAATGGAACACTTCTCATACCTTCTTTAGTTGCACTAGATGGCTCCTGAGGCTCCTTCAAACTTTGGGATTCTGTCTTGGGAGAGACCAAAGCCATCAAGTTTCTAAATTAAACTTGGGATTTACTGGCTACATTTCCTTGTCAGAGACCAAGCCTTAAAATCTGAGTGACTCTGAATCTCCTGGATTAGACCACAATAAGTCCCTGCCAAAGCACCACTTATTGGTTATTTTTTGTCAGTCCAGACTCAGAATGAATGTAAATAGTAACTGTTTCTCTTTAGGCCATTAACCCTCAGGGTCTTCCCCTCCCAGTTTGATTTTTTATTTAATTAAAGGGGCCATCCCTTGATTCACTTCTCAAAGAGGCCTATTCACTGAATGGGTGTTGCTTCACTGAAAGTGAGAACTTGAAAAGCCCTTATTTTAAAAGGGCCAAAGTCTCCCACTGCATCCTGGATCATCTTGTCATCTAAACTATCTGGCCATTGGACCCAGAAGGCTTTGGAAGAGAAAGTGAGGCTGATGACTTTGCACAGCCCTCCCTCACTCAAAACAAAGTCAACTGCAAGTCATGTCATCATCTCTCTGATGTCATGGCCCTCTTCAAGAAGGAAGGACAACTCTGGGAAACTCAAGTACTCTATCTGTGTTTTAAAGATTCAGTATTCTAGGAGAGTCATGGGTTTTGCTTACAAGACATCAAATAGAAATATTTAACTTATTTTGAATTTCAAGTACTCATATTTCACTTTCAGATACAAAATTAAATCAACAATGAACCATGTAAGATCTTTAGAATCTCTGTTTGGAAGGAGCATTACAAATCATTTCATTCAACTCTTTATTGAAAGATGAGGAAACTGAGCAAGACCCACATTCAAGTTCTATCTCTTAACACAAACTGACTGTATCTGTGGGCAAGAAAGTCATTTAACTTCTCATGGCTCTAGGATGAGGGAACTGAGGAAGACCCAAGTTCTTTTTCTAAGATTACAGGCTTCAGAGAAGGTGCCAACTTGCGTAATAGAAGGAGTTTCTTGTTCAGGGAGTTCCCCATACCAGAGGAATCACAAGACTAATCCCTAATGCTACAATACTTTACATACAGTATTTTATTGGATGCTCACAACAACCTTTGGCAAGAGGCAGAATATTTATCATTATCCCCCCTAGAACATGTGGAAAAATTGAGGTTCAACAGGTAAAGTGATTGGGTAAAGACCAGAGTTGGAGTTCTAACCCAGACAAGTCTCTTGATCCTTTGCACTGGATATAGTCATTCATTTGACCTGACAACCCTGTGCGATAGACAGATAAGAAACGTTTAAAAAGGGTGCAAAAGGCCATAGGGCTGGTTGGTAAAAGCCTTGGGAGAAGAATCGAGGTCATCAAATTCCTAGCAGCAGTTTTCTTTCCATCTTATCGTGTAGAATGCCAGGAGGGCTTCAGAATTCCTCTCATATATAAATGCACTTTTTAAGTAATACTTTTTAGAGATACAAATTAAGTTCTTTTTTTAGAAAACATGAAGACATAATTTAATATAATTATTTTCTACTTATTAAATTGAACGGGTTGTTATAGATAGAAAAAATCATTATGCTACAGCCAAATGGATAGCAGTCTCATGAGTCACAGAAAGGTACATATTCACTCTCTTTTTAGGACTGAAGAAGTATTCAGAAACTTGATCCGAACAAGTAGTTAAAATGAAATATAGCCATAGAAAGCTAATAATCAAGGGGGCGGGGGGGAGCTCTAGAACAAGCGACTTTAAAGAACATTCCTTCCAAAATCTTCTTCTATTTATTTGTCTCTACCTGTGAGAAAACTGGCAAAAAGTGTAGACGTTTCAAGTCCTGGTATGGAAATTCCCTTCACTAGTGTAGATCAATGACATCTACAATTTACAGAGATTTCCTAAAACATTGAGAGGTTAAGTGAAGTTGAATGATTTGCCTGTGATCTCACTTAGATACTGGTATTCCTTGACTCCCAGTCCAGTGCTCTGTTCACTAGACATTATATCTTCCTATCATTTTTAGATAAAGAAATGGAGATGCACAAGGAAATTGGGGTGTGAAGTTACTGAATATCATACACTAAGTAAGCTGTAGAGTCAAGATTTGATTGGGTTAGTTGCTCAGACTCAAAATTAGGTCCTTTCCCCTGCTATCTTTCCTCTTTCCTTCTTTCCTAACACGCTTACTTCATCCTTTCCCATATTTTCCACCCACTCCCTTCATCCTTACAAATACTTACTATGTGCAGCATGGCATAAAGGACAGAAATTTGGTCTCAAAGACAAGAAAACCCAAGCAAAAGCCCCACCTCTGACACCCCATGAGTATGACTCTGGACAGGTTATTTAATCCTTCAGTGCTCTTATCTGAGATTCTTGTCATTGATAGAGGAAGTTTCCTTACCCATACTAAGGAAACCACAAGTTCAGTCATGATCTATAACCCTGTGCTAGGTGTTGTAAATACACACACAAAAAGGCAACATAAAGTAGTGGCTAGAACACTTGTGAATCAAGAAGACCTGGGTTCACACCCTGCCTCACCTACTTTGGACAAATCACAACTTTTCTTGGACCTCAGTTTCCCTTCCACTCCATGTTCTTGTCCAGCTCTACATATGACCAAACAACTACTACCCGAAAGAGATTACTTCTACTAAGGGGAATATCACATGTATGAAAACAATTATATACAGAGTAAATAAATAGAAAGTAATATCAAGGCAGTGAAGGGATTTAGAAATTTGAGAAAAAAGTGTTCAGGCAGGAAATGATACCTCAGTGAGCCTTGCTGCCACCCTGGCATTACTAAGTCTAAACTCAAATGGGAAAATCAAAACATGGCATAAAAAAGCCACAACTAGACCCTGCAACTCATGTAATAGAGTCAAAGAACACTGGTCTCAGAAATCAGGAGACCTGGACCTGAGTCCCAACTCTTCTGGATAAGGTACAACTTTTCTGAGATTTAGGTGAGTCATCTGAAAATGGTAATAGCGATACATCATATACAAGGTTGTTGCAAGAAAAGTTCTCATTGTATGGATTGCAAGAATGAAGACAAGATATTTGGCAACTCAGAAATTCAGAAACGTGTTACACTTCACAATTTTCTGGCTTAAATAAAAACAGTAACTCATTCTAGGAGAATCAGGATATCAAAAATATCAACCAGCTAAAATTAGGAGCTAAAACTAAAAATATGAAATTTTGCAGGCTTAAATTTAAAGCTCTATACCTGAATTCAACAAATATATGTAATATAAGAAATTTGCTTTAACTGCCTAACTCATGAAAAAATAACTTTGGTGTTTTAGTTGACTGAAAACTCAATGAGCTACAAGTATGTTCACAAGGATACCAAAAATGCTAATGTCATCTTGGACTGCATTAACAGATATATAGTGTCCAGAACAAGGGACTACTGATAATATAGCATAATCACAGAACATCTGGAGTATTATTTTAAAAGGAATATTGACATACTGGAGAGTGATCCAAAAGGATGGTGAAAGGTCAGGAAATGATGCCATTTCCAAGAATGGATGAAGGAACTAGAGATATTTAGCCTACAGAAGAAAATATTTAGGAGGAAAAATAACTGTCTTCAAATATCAGTATTATTATCATGTCAAAGAGGGATTTAACTTAATCTATGCAACTCCTGGGGCTGTGGGGAGGGAAGAACTAGGGACATTAGAAGTTACGTTGTAGGAAAGTATAGTTCACTACAAAACAAACAGCTTTCTAATAATTAGAGCTGTCCAACAACATAAAGGACCACTTTGGAAAATGGGGAGTTCCCTATCACCAGAAGTAATTAAGAAGAGGGATATGAAGACTACTTATTTGTCAGACATTCTTTAGTAAGGATATCATAAGGATGACTTCTAAGGTCCCTTCCAATTCTGAAATAGTATCTTACTCACAAAAATGCTTAGCCTACATACATAGTGAACTCAATTCTAGACATTTTTTTATTTTCTTCAGGAAATATTCTTAAAATATTAATGCAATAAGCAAGAATTCATCTACATGACTTCTTGATTTAGCAAACTCCTTCAGGTTATTATTTCTACTGATAGCTGCATATGATAAGGATGTTGTCAACTGTGAATTATCTCACTCCGTTTGACAGATTATCAATTTTAACAGTAAACAAGGAGAAAGTAGGTGACTACATCAGTTTAGCTGATATCTGTCTTTTCTATATAATTTGAGATCAGGTAGAGCTGATGGTATGTTGGGATACCCTACCTGAGGAGGGGAAAAAAATATGGACATTAGCTTCAGGATATGGAGGGTAATGGAATATGGGAAGACAGATCACTGTGGAGATGAGCACAGGAATTATTTCTTATTTGGAAAAAAAAATAAGGTTAAAAGATGAAGCAACCGAGTGTGAACACTGCATGGGACAATTATTAGTCAAGAGCCCTGACTAAAGGTGAATGGCCTGCTGGGAGATGCAAGACATCTGATAGGTAAAGTCAGACTTGCCCTGGGGCCATGACCTCATTAATAGTTAAACAACATCACTGAAAATTAATGACCCACACTTGACTGCCCAGTGAAACTGCACTCCTCTTTACAACAGGTTAGGAATCATAACATTCACATCCAAGCAGGGAGCCTGGCAGGCAATGGTTATAGCAATTCCTTTGAGAATTAGCATGTTGAAATGAGAAGTGGCAAGATGGATAAAGGAATGAACTACATCCGGACTATGTGATAGAATGTGAAACAAAAGAAACTTGGACCGAAATAAATCAAAGAACTGCCCGCGTGGAAAATATTCAGAAATGGAGAAAACAAGAAAGGTATTGTATCAAAATTAGCTGGGCTGACCCACACAGCCCGACTTCAGGGTAAGGAAACTTTGTTGGCCCATTAAGCGATCTATGGCATCATGTGAGAACCATTCTTCAGGCTTCTCTTCTCCCTAAAAGTTCCGATTTTTAAATCACTTGCTGGGAAGAGTGAGCACTAAAGATACATTTAAATTATGCATTAAATGGCTTCATTTTAACCATGGGACTTTATACTGTAGATATTTGGTTACATGGACATTCATATAGCCATCTACACTCCAATGAGAACAAAGAACACCCCGACAGCCTTGGGGGACAGGGGTGGTGGTTCTGCTTTGTGTACAGATATCTGAAAATAAAATAAATTTACTGTGTGACAGTTTGCAATAGCTAAAAACTAAGCTCTTGAGATGTTCCTTTTTTTATTTATTGGGAATGGTGGAGTGAGGTAGTAATGGTTCCTGTATTGGATAGCTTATACTTTCTGGACCTTTAGGGACCCATCTCAGAAGAATTCTTTAACAGCTGATATGACAGGGATGTCCATTACCCAAATGGACAGCACTCTCTATATTGATCAGTGCTCCACTTAGCAATCTCATCTGTCATCCTATTGTGTCTCTCATTTTTACTGCTCACTATAAAAAAGGGTGGGGGGTGGGGGCGGCAATGATTCTTGTTTTTCCCAGATTTTAGAATGTTAATCTACATTCCAGGCACAATTGAGCAATTAAACAGTGTAATGAGGAGAACTCTTAGTATTTCAACTACAGAGAGGCAGAAATTGGGCTTCTTCATATCTCCCCCATACAGGGCATAAAAAAATAGCAGTCCTGGAAAGCTCAGAATACCCTTTAAACCTCAGCCATCTCAAGTGCTTGTGTCGTCTCCATCTCCGCTTTCAAAAACTCATTTTAACTGATAAAAAAGGAATATTTGGGGAAGAAAGGGGAAAGCCTGACAAAACAATGAAAAGACTACCTAATCCACCAGTTAATCATTTGGGGGAAGTCTTGCTCTGAATGTAATTAGATCTATGCAGTTAAACAGCCATCACGCATTCTCCTATACAGGGTATGTTTTAATATTGTTCTCACATGAGAGATTAAATTGGGCATGAGAGAAGGAATCTTGATACATTTAACAGTCTCCCCCAAAATACACATAAGAATCCATGTCACGAAGCTGGAAGGCTTCTTTATCCTTCCACCAAATGCAATAACAGAAATAATTAAACATCTCTCAGACCTGAACCGCATAGTCATTAGCCAACAGTCAATGATTAGAACTGCTACTGGAGCTTGAACGGCACGTTACCCTGGCTTTTCTAGCTATTTCTATTCAGAAAGCTTTCCATATCCAGATTTCCCCTGAGAACCATTTTATGATGCTATAAAGACTGTCAACCAGAGACGGGAACTCCAAAGCACCTGAGCCACATACAGGACTATCAAATAACATTTAATTGCTGGATGACACTGTGTGGCTGGGCTTGAATTCTGAACTCCAGATAATATCCATGCAACTGTGTGCAGAGATAAGGTTGTTATGATAGCAGCAAATAAAACCAATTAAATGTGAGGAAAACAGACATATACATCAGGATCTTGACTTTCAAACCCTAAACAGCTTTAAGTATGAGTAAATTCAAGTACGTTTGATGTGATCTCAGCTACGTAAGGAATATTGCAGAGAATTTTCCCCCTTTGCTGGGTGTGTGTTTGTAAAGATACAAAAGCTGTTAATTAATTTTACAAGTTGTATGGAGTGCATTTACTCCATACAACTTGTAAAATTAACACATTAATACAACTTTTACCAGTTGTACAGCTAGTTTATTTTTAAATACAGAATGCTTTTTAGGATTTAAACTGATATGGATGAATATTTCATCTGAAAAACACTGCACAATTTTTTTTTCACCTTTTCACATTTCAGTAAGTCCTCTGCCTTTTAGCTGATGAAATTCCACTAGCCTCTCTGGTGGGTAGCACTCAGTCTCCTTCATGATATATTTCTCAGTGCAACCGCCTCAAACACTGGTCTGAAGCTCCAAACCTTAACACCAAGTTACTGCTGCTGGACCACAGATAAGAAAGAGCATGCTGAATTGGGGTGAAAGGGACAGTATATGTGAGCTCCCCAGAAAGCTTATCAAAATCTGACAGCTAAACAGGATGGTAAGAAAATCTATCAACCAAATGATATCCTAAAGGAAAACAAAATTGATAGAAAGTAAGGGAACTTGGTTTCATTTCAAAGGAGGTTTTATTCTATAAAGTATGGATTTCTGAAGAGGAAATATAGACAGAAAACAAAGGAATGAAGTTTGTCACTAATGAAAACATTCAGTCTTCTTCCATTCCCAAAATAATTTTTTTGGTGGGTACAGTGTTCAGTAATGTCTTTTTGGATAAACAAGACAAATTTTAGGGTCTTCATCAACCAAAATGCTAAATACTCCATCACATTTGGCTTATAAATAGAATAAAACATATTGAACTAGTGTCTCAAAGAATTAAGTTCAACAGGTGATTCTGAATAGAATATTTAGAGAGGTAGGAAAAAATACATATGGAAAATGAAAAATATACACATAGGAAAAAATCTGAGTGAGCCATGCAAAGCATAAAGTCTGAATTGTGGTGTCAGCATGTTAAGCTAATGACATCGAGGAGCTCTGATATTGAAACTGATCAGACCTTTATCAGAACTATATTTGAATTTTATGATGTAAAAGTGGTGAGTAAACCATAAAGATCTAAAAGAAAACATTTTTTTTTGGTTGGGGGGGAACCTTTGTGTGGAAATGTGATTGAAACTGAAATTATTTAACTTGCACAGGAAAAAAAGATTTCAAAAACACAAACAGTAGAAAGAATATTGAACTAAGAACTGGGAAGGGTTTGGGTTAAAATCCCACCTCTAAAACTTGTTAATTATATGCCTACAGACATGCTGTTTAACCTCTCTGAGGATCAATATACACTCTGTAGATTGGGATAATAATACCTGTAGAAGATATTTCGTGGGGGTAAGGACCAAATAAAATAATTTGGAAAACCTCTGTCACTTTAAATATATAAATATCTATATATTTATCTATACTATACTATATATCTATACTATATAAATATCTATTGTGTGAAGAGTTCGTAGTATAAAAGGCAAAGACAAGACATACTCAAATTCAGACAGAAGGAGATGAGTCTTTAGATTACTGTACATGTAAAGAGGAATAGTTAGGTCTGAAGCTGTTCAAGAATTTCCCTGAAAGTCGTTGAAAGTAAATGTTTGTCAAGATTAATTCACTTAGTTTTTGTCTGTGTCTCCTTTATCTAAGACATCCATCAATCAAGAATTCATTAAGCACCTACTATGTGCCAAGTTCTATACTATTTGCTCAAAATCAAAGTACAAGGAATGAAACAATCCCTATATGTTAGTATCTTGTATTCTAATAGGGGAGACAAGGAGCATATGTGTAATTATAATAGAAGAAATATAAAATTAATAAATGCAAATATATACAAACTATTTCAATACATGGCAATATAGGAGGAGTTTTGAGGGGATCAGGAAAGGCTTGAGGCAAAATAGAGCGCTTAAACTGCATCTTAAAGAAAGAAAGGGTCTGTATGAGGTGGAGGTAAGGAGGGAGTCCACTACAGATATACTGGAGAGGCAGAGAAAGGCAGACGATGGAGAGCCATGTGTGAGGAGCACAGATTGGCCAGTGAGTGCAAGAACAGGAATACACAATAAGAATGAAAAGGTAGGTTTGGACCTGGTTACACAGGGCTTTAAAAGCTAAATGGAGCAATTATATTTCATCCCAGAGACAACACAGAGACAATGGAGTTGATGTATGTTTAGGGAAAATTACTTTGGCAATGGTTATGTAGACTAGAGTTCAGGAGAGATTTGAGTTAGAGACTAATTAAGAGGCTGTAGGTGAGAGGTGATGAGGCCCTGAAATATGGGGGTCACTCTGTGAGTGAGGAGAAGAGGTCAGATGTGAGATGTTGTAGTATTGAGTACAGAAAAATTTAGAAATTAATTGGCTGTGGGTGGTGAGGGAGAGTGAGTAGTCCAAGACAAGGCAGAGGTGATGAACCTGAGATGCTCCAAGGATGGTGATGCCTTTGCCTTTGGACGCGGGGTGGGAGGTTTAGGAGGAAAGATGAGTTTTGTTTCAGACGTGATTTTCAGATGTCTCCTCAAAGTCAATAAAGTCAAATCTAATTATGAACTTCCCTATTACTGACAAAGATATTAGTGTCCTATTCCAATCAATGCTGGAACTCCCCCTTCATTTTTATTCACTTCACAGATCCAATCGGTTGCCAAATTTTGTCATTTCCATCTCTACAATCTCTCCCATATATTGATGAGGTGCTCGGCCCCCAGCTCTAAGATCATGTCTCTGGAAACTTCCCAATTGCTCAGTAGGTCCCTGCCATCTGAGAAAATTTTCTCTTGTTGCCGAACACACTCTCTTAGCGGAACAGACACAAGGGTGCCTGGCCCAAGGATTTTTGTCCCTGACTGGCCCACGGACTTTCCCTAGGGCCAGATCCCCAAGGTCTATGCTGCTGGCAACTAAACAAAAAAAAAAACAAACTATCTTTTCTCCCTCAATGTCTGGTATCAACTAAGTTATCTCTGCAAAACTCCCTATGTTTTCCCATCCATAGTTCCCAAAGACACCTGGATCCCTAGATTACCTAATTAGAATGTTTGGTATCCTTTCCCTTTTCCCTTTTCCATATATGCCCAAACACCATCCTCACTATCTCACAGGGATCCTTATGCCCTTTTGCTAAAGCATGACAATAAACTTTTTGCCACTTGACTAAGAGAAGGCTTAAGTGTGTGAATTCATTCCAGGCAACTCTGTCTTAGCATTCCTGGAGTCTCAGTACCCCCAAATCTCCTCATATATGACCCCTTTTTCCATTCACACAACCATTGTGGTTCATCATCTTTCAACGACACCAGTGGTTCTCAAAATGTGGTCCAGTTCCCCTGGCATTCCCCAAATGACTCTATGGTCATCTGCAAGGTCAAAACTATTTTCAAAACAATATTAAGATATCTTATTTTCTAATATGGTAACTACTCATAGATATAACCACATAAAAGCTATTAGAGAGGGGTAGCCCCCAGTAATTTTTAAGCATGAGCAGGGGTCTTAAGACATCACTGAGCTAGACTATTTTAATAGCTTCTTATTTTCTCCTTCTTTCCCAAATCACTATTGACCCTAATTTATCCTTCATGAGTTACCAAAATGATTTTTCTAAAGCACAGGACTGACTCTTATACTCAATAAATCCAGTGATTCCAATGCTCCATATTACGTTTAGGTTTGCCATTTAGACTCTTTACAACCTAGATCCTTCCCAGATGGGACAGTGGGATAAGGAATGTTGCATGAAGATTTTAGTTCAAATCTTTCTCAGATATTTACTAGTTGTGACCCTGGACATGTCACTGAACCTCTCTCAGATTCAGTTTATTCATCTGTGTAATAGCAATAAAAGCACCTACCTCCCAGGGTTGTTATAAAGATTACACATTACTTCCCTCCATGTACTTTAGGAGGCAGTCGTGCTCAGAACGTTTCCTGTTCCTCACATAGGAGGTTCTATTTCTTATTTCTGTGCCTTTGAACTAGCTACATCTCATGCCCCTTAGAATCCCTGGTTTCCTTAAAGACTCAGGAGAAGCCTTCCCGTTAAAGGTGAGCTTATGGGTATACACCAAAACATAAAATGCTTTTGATTGCTTTTTTCTGTGCTTCCCCAGTCCTTAGCAAAGTGCCTTGAACATAACAATGGTTTTATAATAAATGTTTGTTGAGTGACTATAGAGATGCATACAATTAGGAAACAGAAAAAAATTTACGATTAAATGCTAAATGATATGAATTATATGTTTCACTTCCTTAAAAGAAACATCAGAGAGCAGAAAGAGGTTTCTAGATTTTCCACGAAAGTCTATTACAAAATGAGGGGAAAATAATTCGCAAAATATTTAATGTATACCCACTATGTTCACAGCATTGTGCTGGGGACTATGGTGACACAGACAAATTTTAAACACCATCCTTGCCCTCCAGAAGCATACAATCTCACTGGAGGGAAAAAAATTATCTCTAAGAGACAAACTAATCCATATGTGAATAAATGACAAATGAGTAAAAACAGAAACTGAGAGGAAGGTTATGACTGACCTAAGTAGAACACATAATACGTACCTTCTGGCATTAACTCATTCTCAGTTGTTTCATTGTGGTATACTTGGTGATCTTAGATTCAAAATGGCACAGTGAATCCAGGGAACTACATAAGCTTCCTTCTAATCTCTCCAGCACTATTCTGAAGCCCCTCCTGCCTCATTCTCCTGCATTTCATATTTTCAATTAGTTGCTAAATCTTTCCTTTTTTACCACCACAATATATCTCATGTTTGACTCAAAGAGCAACCACCTCGGTCCAAGACTTCATCCATCACCTCTTGCCTACATTATAAAAACAGTCTCCAAAACAGTCTTCCTACTTCAACTCCTTCCTCTACTACACGCCATCCTAGACACTGCTGCCAATATAATTTTCCTTTAACATGTGTGATCACTTGACTCCTCTTCAATCAACTCCCAGTTGCCACCAGGATAAAATATTACTTTTTATATTATTGCCACCAAGGTAAAAGTAGAATTTTTCTGTTTAGCTTTTAGATCCCGATGCAATCTTTCCAACATTCCTGGATATTATTCCTGGTCCTACACTCTAAAGTCCAGCTGAACTGACCTGATCTCTACTCCAAATATATTACTCCTCATCTACGACTCTTAGCGATCTGTCCTTCCCTTACGATGAACAAAAGAATGAAGCATTTATGATGAGCTTGCTTAGTGCAAAGAATTGAGCTAAGTACATAGGGATAAAATAAACAAGTAAGACAGCTTCTGGTCTCAAGGAGTTCACATTCTAATGGGGTAAATAACATATATGGAAAATTTCTGCTGAAGATAGATGGGAAGAACCTGCAGTATTTAGTGTATAGCAGCAAAGTAGATATTAAGAGTGTGTTAATATCTTGCAACTGCTAGTGCCTTCCTAAAATATCTTGAATTTACTACTGTGTATATATTTATATTAATTTTATATTTATGCTATTTACATTGATGTGTGCGTATATGTCTTCCCCTTAGAATAGAAATTGTTTATGGAGAGCAATCTGTGTGCTCAGATATGACATGATTGGGTTTTTTTAGTCTTTTCTCAAGCACAATTAACAATTGCACACAAGAACCATAGCCACTGCCACAATTTTCGTAGCTTCAAAGCTATTTCTAGCTTTCAAGGCATAATGCATAGTGAATACACTATATATAAAGGCTGAATTTTAAATCTTATTCATCTCCCAAATGTCATACTACTTTAAGATGTCTTTAGGATATTGCTGGAAGACACTGACCTCTTTGAATGTTGTTCATGGTCATTTTTTTTTCAGAAAGATAATTATGCCTTACACGCCTAGATTATTTGAGGCAACATGTACTCATCTGTTTTAAGAAATATTTAGGGAGAATGTTAAGAGTGACACTTTATTTTGTACATAAAAAGTGTTCTCCCTCTTTTGCTAGCTAACAAGGTAGGCTTAGACAAATAGCATGGGTGAATAGTTTGCTTTTCTGTTAATATATATAATTCACTACTACTACTGAAATTTAAAGCAGAGGAGGGGGACTCATCTAAATTTAGGCTCTTAGAAGAAGTTGATCTGCTTAAGATTTAATTTGAACAGAGCTTTTTCTTAAGAGGGGAAATTCCTAAAGGAAGTATTAGCGCCCTAGCTTGAAGCCAGAATGGATTTTTGGACGTTGTTTCTGAAATCACACATTAGCCAATGGCATCTTGCCCAACACGACACTCAGTGATCATACAGTGACCATATGGTGATGCAGACAAATTTTTAAACACCATCCTTGCCCTCCAGAAGCATAAAATCTTACTGGAGGGGGAAAAAATATCTCTAAGAGACAAACTAATCCATATGTGAATAAATGACAAATGAGTAAAACAGAAACTGTTTTTCATACTGCTCATCAGCTTTTCTGTAGTTTGGGACAATTTATTTTAGATTATTTTAAGGAGGTAAAGAAATTTTAATCTCTTCGACATTTGATTTGATCAGTGCACTAACGGGTAAAGACAAAATATCCAGGGAGTATGTGGCATGAATTACGGATACAAAGTCACATCATTCTTTACGCTATATGGAAATAGAAAAACCACAAGTCAAAATAACTTTTCTGGTCACCCTCAATCCTACTTATACACTTAACCAAACCATGATATAATCTAACAGGACAGGTCAGTCAGAAACCTAGAAATATCCTCTCCCATGTTCTGATAACTCCATCCCTCATGCTGGCAGGGAGCACTGAGTAATCTATCTTCACGAAGGAGGTGAGTCTCATGCAAATAACTGAGCTATGGGTTACATAGGAACAGCAGGGGTGCTTTTACAGGTCATGTATAAGATGCCTCCTAGGCAAAACTGAGTAGAGATGTATAACATCTGAACATGTTCCCTGGTTCACACTAAAATTTCTCCTGATGTAATAAATTCACTCATCAATTTGAAAGAAGTATTATAAAAGAAAAGAAAGGAACTCTGTAAAGTAAGTTTTAAAGTATCTTCTTTAAAGGCTCTTTTACATTTATTTTAAGCTGACATTTAAATCTAAGTGACAATGTCAATCATTTTCTTTAAAAATATGAAATGCTATTCTGTTCTCCACTTATTTCTCCTGGCTTCAAAAAAAAATGGGTAAGGGAGGGAGAACCCACAGTCTTTTCCAAACAATAATACTGACTTCCTTGGCAGAGGCAACCACTTCAAATATTTTATTTTAAACGCTTGTTTTAATTTAATTATTTACTGTTACTTGGTATCATCACCAAGACGGTTTGTTTGTTGTTTTTTTTTTTTTTTAAGTTCCTAAAGGGTAAAATATCAAAATGGCACATAGGTAAGTTTTCTGAGATTTTTAATCTGGAAATGGGTCTCAATGTATTTAACCAAAAGTATGAAAAGTAATGGTAGGGCACCAAGATGAGGGAAAAACAAAGAATACCTTGACCTTTTTTAATTTGCCTTATATTACAGTTTCCTACTTTTCAAAAGTTATTCTGTCAAAATATAAATAATACACTTTCCAATACCTTTTATCTTAAGTGTAACCTTAAAAATACTATTCCTTTGTTTAAAAGTTTAATTCTCATGACATCTGATTCATTTTCAGAAAAGATAATAAATCACAATTTAATACTCTACAAATTGAAACTTAATTCAAAAGGTACAAAAATAAAATTTCACTAATCACTGACCCCAATATGGGCACAAAATCAAGGTGTCATCCAGGAGCCAGAATTATGGAGAGAGTGCAGGTACGGGAATGAAATATCAGGTGGGCAATGCTGGAAAGCAGATTATATCGGTGGGGGTCCTGACATTTTGGGTAATCTAAACCTTGTTATTGTGTGAATCACCCCTGGTAGGAGGCAGATTTTGAATAGATATCTCTCTACCCAAGCAATTAAGATCATTTAGGAAACAGTTAAAATGGGCCATAAGGGGAACCCTCCTAGAGAGCACTTACATCAATTCAATCAGCACAGTTCAGCTAAAGCAGATGAGATGTAGCATTTGCTGAACAAGGCGGGGAGATGCTGTGATGCTCAGTACCATAAGAGACACTTTTCTCTTAGGAGCTATTTCCCTGAACATCATGAGCTTCGGAAACACAGAACACACATCATTTCTGAGGCCCCGACAAGCAGTCAGAACAAGGGTGCATTTTCCCTCAGTGACACCTTCAGGTACCAGGTCACATCCACCCTTCAATGACTATGAACAGGACTGCCCCTGCAAAATAGCCTATCTTCCATAAATAAAAATACAAACCTAAATTTTAAAGTACACAGGAACAGCACTTGGAAAGAGCTAGTATTAGACCCTAATACATTCCGAAAATAATTTGCTGGGTTTAGACATGAGACAAGAATACATTTCTTTTGAAAAAGAAAACTGTTATTATCCTTGTATTTTTTCTTCCTCCCTGAAACTTAAAAGCCAACATCTATCACTGAATTTCCGATAACCTGTTCTTCTTTCTCAGTAATTAATTTCTATGCACGTGATTTTAAAATCGATGACAAACCAAACTAGCAATGTAGGCCACAGGTTGAATGACAAGTCCAGAACATATGTTCTTCTCTGTCTCCTAAAACCATACCTTGATCTCTGCTAAATGGAGGAATAAAGCTGCACACTGAACCTTTCACTTTCCTTAATGCATCAAAACCACATTTTTCACAAACATTACCTGCTTGTCAAAGCATCAGGGTTTGGCGCAAGGGATGCAATGTTGATTTTCGTAATCTCGGGTGAAAGCCATGTGTGCTCAATCTATTGAACAAATTTTCCTAAAGCCATGGGCAATATTCTGATAGGTATGAAACAGGCTTTTCATCCCATTTTTTTAAAATCACCTGAAAGAAAATGGTCATATAAAACATTAAAATAATGAACCAGAGCTACATATACATACATACACAGCTTCATGAAATACACACACACACACACATATATATATGTATATATATATATATATATATATATATATATATATATATATACATACATACACAGCTTCATGAAAAAATGTCTATCCCTACCCTGTCCCTGTCTTATAAGGAAAATCTCTCCTTTTGAGACTGAATTTATTAATTAAGGATGAACATGTATTTGCATCATAGATTCTGTAGAGGATTGTGTTGCATCAAAACTGCTAATTCCTCGAGGTAGGGGTCAGGGACCTGTGGTCTGAAAGCTCTTTAGCAGCATGTGTTTTTCATGCACTAGACCTGGCATCAGACCCTAATTTTCAATAGCACGTAAGTGTAAAGGAGTTTTATTGGCAAGAAGAATCTTGATGGTTGTGTAATAACTCTGCTGCAACAGTCCTTTTACAGTGACTGAAAGCAAGTCAAACTTTCAGAAATCCATTAGTTTTTCCAAGCGAAACATTATCCCTATTCCTCCCACCATCTTGCCTGTAAGATTGATTTGTGTGGACAAGCAAAAAAAAATCTGAATAACTCATCATGGTAACAATCTGAAAAGAGAACAGTGCTTCTTGTATAGTTTTAATGGACACATAATATTAAACAATATCCTCGGCAATCACAAAAGAGAGATTTCCATAAAACTCATTTTAGGGTTCGGTTTTTGGTTGTTCTTCCATTTCCATCAAGTGATACCTATTGTCTACTTTTCAGACACCAAAGAGGAAAGCAGGAAAAGGCAGCTTTCTTTCTCTCCCTGCAGTGTGGAGAACTAATAGCAAAGAGTCTTAAGAAGATAATACAATTTCTAAGGGCCACCCTTCCTAACACTTGGTACTGCTCTGGTCCTTCTCACTGATCAATTTGACTGTCTCTAGCACATCTGCTTTTGAGCTAACAAATGATGAATTCCATCTCTGAATCCATAAGCAGGGAAAAGCTTGCTGATAAACAGCTGAGAGGAAATATATGCACCTTTCCTAAGCAAGACAAATCATTCATTCTCACCAAATGCTTTGAACAGGAACACTGATTCTGTATTTATTTGCACAGCATATGTACTGCGTCCAAGTAAGTACTTTAAAAAAAATATTTCAGGCAGCCAACTGCTTTGATTACATGTATTCATCTCAGTATTACAAGGTCCAAGTGGCACAGCTCAGAAACGAGAAGCTGGTGGAAACTGGAAATGTTTTATAAATGGTTCGTTAAGGTTAGGAGATCTTTCTGCTATTTATTATATACAATGGGTAATAAGACATATAATATACATATGACCATAAGCTTGAGATATA
The DNA here is from genome assembly GCA_023548195.1 of Bettongia penicillata ogilbyi. NCBI lineage: Eukaryota > Metazoa > Chordata > Mammalia > Diprotodontia > Potoroidae > Bettongia > Bettongia penicillata. The sequence goes on along the minus strand of JAJHZJ010000542.1, from coordinate 249,593 downwards.
GATGTATAGATGCTTATAGATGTATAATATCATTCCTGATTTGGAAAAGGGTTTTTTAATATACAATTCTGTGGTCATACAAACCAAAGCTTCTCATGTGCCTTTCCTGCTACATGGAAGTTATTTTTAATAATAACTCCAAGAATATATTGTGGGATTCTTTTTGTTTTTAGATCCGGTCATGTGACTCTCTTGACACCAGGGAACACTGGGTAAATTGTAATGTTCTAAGATGGCAATGAATAGTCCCTTTTAAAGCAGAGATGGTGATGAATTGTTATTTGCTAAGGCCTAAGCAAGCACAGAGCACTATATATATTCTGTCTTCTGTGTTCTCTAGAATGATGGATAGAAGTGAGAGGCAGGAAAGAAGTCACAGAAACAAGCTCGAGCTGACAACCAAGCAACTCCAAGCAAGATTGTTTTAATCAAGCTGCAAGAAAAGTGGCTTTTTGTATTTTTACTGTAGCTTCATTCTCCTACTAAAGCATTGATCATGGATATACTGTCCCATGTTAGCCTGTCTGAGAACTGCAATGCAGTGGAAACAACAGAGAAGAAAACTTCCTTTAGAACCCAGAGAAAGCTCTTTTCAGAGACGTATTTCCTATAAATGGCAGAATATGAAATGTATATTCCATCCACATGACAGAACTGTCTTTCTAGAGGAGGAGGATAATGGGCTTAGTATATTTTCCTTTAATTATACACTGGAGCCTCACTTCCTCACTCTTCTCAGGGTTCATGGCACAAGATCTTCATATAGGTAAAACAGCATTCTAATAATATCTTTTTAATAATAATAATCCTCCTGTACTCCAATGGGTATAATAGGAAGCCTTTATTTTGTTCAAAAGAAAATCGAGACCCTGTCACTAGAGGTGTCAGGACAGACACTGGATAAAAATTTTTAGGTTGTCCATTATAGTCCTACAGTAGGTGATTTCAAATATCATTTCCAAAACTAATATTCAAGACCTCATGAAATATTTTTGAAACATGGGTATCTATCACGCAACATATTTTTTATTCCAATTGGCCCAGAATTACTAGAAAAAATATTAAATGAATTTTTGTGTTTGCCGTGATTTTTTTAACAACATAATTTTAAAAATCAATTCAAACTGCCTTTGGATGATGTATAATAATTGTGAATAACTCCGAACTGGAGTATTCCCATTGAATTTTAAAGGGATATTGTATATTTGCCAAAATAATTCTGATAATTTTTTTTAAAAATAAATACTACATGACTGAAAAACATCAAATCAGTCACAAGCGAAGTATACTGGCTAAATAACTAATTGCAGCTCTTAAAAATCTCATTTCTTAATCCAAAGCATTGTTCAATTCTAGCAGAGGCAGTCAGCACTCTCTGTATCATAGAAGTTCAGGTGCCAATGTGGTTCTTTTAAAAAGAAAATTTTTAATTAGTGCACAAGGTAAAGTACTTCATGAAAAATCTACTCGGTGAGATTTTAATTAGAACATACTTTTTAATCTTGAAAAGTCCTTTAAAATACTTAGTCCATATCCTCCATTTTATAGGGCAGTTATCTATCTCAGAGGTTAAAGTATTTTTGTATTTGGTTGTTTTCAGTTGTGTCTGACTTTTCATGGCCCCATTTAGGGTTTTCTTGGAAAGATACTGGAGTGGTTTGCTAGTTCCTTCTCCAACTCATTTTACACATGAGGAAACTGAGGCAAACAGGGTTAAGTGACTTGTCTTAGGTCACACAGCTAATATCTAAGGTCAAATGTGACCTCAGATAGATGAGTCTTCCTAACTGCTGACCCAGTTTCCTATCCACTGTGTTATGTAGCTGCCCTATATAGCTAGTGAATGAGAACTAAATATTGAGTTAATATTGCATTGATGGGTGGGGCAATATTTAGCTTTTAAAAATAGAATCCATAATTCTACTTTGTCTTATAAACTTCAAAGAGTAGCTAAACTCCTTAAACTGTACATGACCCAAATACATGGGGGAAAGAAATGGCATGAGCTAGTTAAAAAAAAAAAAAACTCTGAAATTTCTTATTTCATTCAGTTTTAGCTCATAGCTGACAAAAGTTGAATATTAACCCTAACAGTGGGAATGGAGAAAATATAGGAACAGTGTTAATATATTTCTCCTAATTGTTTTCCTTTGAAATGCTAATAATGTCTATAAAGGGCTAGAGTGAAAACTCAAAGTTAGACTAGTATCTGCTTTGGTTTCTGTTACATAAGAGCTACAAGATACCTACATATAAATAACACAGTGCTGAAATGTGTGACTGACATGAGATGTGAGTAACAGAAATGCTTTTCAGAAGTAACGAGTCTGATACGGCATGTTTATGAATTGGCCCTTTGTTTGAGGACCAGATGTGCAAAAGGCAATAGCTCCAGTCAGTTGTCTAATCGATGAGAAGTAGGCTTTCAAGAATCTGTCCACATTGGTGGGTTAAAGAGAGTGGGACAAGTAATTCACCAGTTTCATTAGCTTTAAACTGGAATTTGGCAAAGGAAACCCATCAAGGCTCTGCACTAACGATTAACAAAACTTCCAAGACCTAACAATGCCTTTAATTTGGTAGCATACAACCCAGATCAGACAGTCTGGCACATACAAAAGATCTGCATCCAAAGCCCGTGAAGACCTTCAAATTAAAAAAAAAAAAATCACAGCACATGGCATTTAGAAGAGGGCATCCAACAACTCCCAGAAAAAGCTAGCCATTTTGGATAATTGTCAAAGAATTAAAAGAGCACAGAAATGCATTCTTAACACCAGGAGTTAGGAGTTTATTTGTTGTGAATGACTGAATTAGATAGAAATATGTGTTTCATTACAATTCACTGAAGAGTTTCTATATGGAAATGATAATCTTCTTTGAACTGTAGTTGAGAGCCTACTTTAAATTGAACCATGAGGATGTTTCAATAATGGTCCAATTTGGTCAGCACTATACAAAAAGAATGATTATCGCTCATCAGCAATTTGTCTGCAGGATGCTGCAACTCTGACAACTCTGGGAAATTAAGGGTACTGGGGTTGTGATCTACCTCAGGGAACAGAGCAGCACACCAGTGAAATCATGGACATCTGAAACACTGAAGCAATTTTGTCTGTAGAGCGTGATTCCTTAAGATTTCCCTCCATAATTCAAGCATAATTATCTTTTTGATTTCTCCCCAATACATGTTAACATTTGAAACTCTAAGAAAGAACTCCGAGAAAAATGATAATTGTAAATAATAATTACATATTAATTATAATAAAGCATGCTAAACTTTACAAAATAAAATTATCTCCTTTGCTAGATCAACAAAATCCACTGAACTTCTTTCTTCAAGTGTTATTTTCTTTGGGGGTTTTTTGGGGGGGAATAAAGGAAATCATCTCATTTTATAAAAATATCCAAGAAACTGATAACTTTACAGTATGGACACATCTAACATAGAAGATATCTCACAAATATGCAATATTGAACTAACTACTAAAACTAACCCTTTGCTATATACATACACACCTATACATATAGTTGGGTTACAAGGTCATTACCATTATGCCCCACAGTACTACACAAGGTATAAAAAGTTGTCATCATTCTAGTCATTTATAATACAGATGGTTAAGGAGGCAAAAAAAGGCATTCCTCATATCAGCATCATGTAGAATGGTGCATAAATGGTAGAAAAGAGAATGCAGCACCATCAGGGGATTTTTGTAACTGTTTATTTTTTTTTACTTTTATTTTTTATTAATTTATTTTAAACTTAAATACTAAAGCTTAAACATACAATAAGAAAAGAAAAAGAAACATATCATAAACTTAAATACAAAATAAGAAAAGAAAAAAAGCATTGCCATGTGCACAGAAGAACATGAGAGGATTCAAAATATACAGCAACAAATTTCCATTTCAAGAAAGCCTATATAATAAATACTATGCATTGTGTTCAGAGCTGTCAATCTTTTCTTTGCTTCCTTGTGAGTTTTCTTTTTCTCTGCTATGCACTTTTTACTATGTTCTTTTATCCCCTTCCTTCCCCCTTCCCCGAGAAGGCTCTAATTTATATACTATATATATTCATAGTTTATATATATATATATATATTCATAGTTTATATATATATGTGCATATATGTATATATACATATACTCACATATAGACATACATATGCATACATATACTTAGATATCTATAATCATATTCCCATGTAGACATATACATTCATATGCATCTATGTAAGACTGTACTATACTTGTTTGCATTCTGTTTCTCTGAGAGTGGATAACATCTACCTTCATAAATCCAAGTCTTTCCATATTTTCCTAAGCCCACTAACTCATCATTTTCTACATCACTTCAATATTCCAACCTTTTACTATCTAGTTATTTCATCAGATTGCATCATTGTGTCATTCATCAAATATTTTTGATTGGTAGTATGTACGAGGCACAGTTCTAGGCACTGGAAAGTCAAATCTTACATTACTTGTTCTAAACATTTTTACATAAATCTTATTTCTTTGCATTAAATAACTACTTTTCCATCATCCTAGAATTAACTACTTAAAAAGAGATGATATATGCATGTATATACATCCTCGTTGCTTTACTCAGAAAGGAAAAAAAAAACCAAAATACCAACAACCCTATTAGACTTACCAAGTGAGACCACAGCAGAAAGAGTGCTCGGGAAAGAATATCTTTTCATTGCTACCTGCATTGAAAATATCCTTTAAGGAAAGCATCATGATTAAATGGTTGGTGCTTCCCTCTAGAAACTCTCCAGATAGTCAACATCCTTCTTAGAGGCAAGTAGGTAATATAGTATGTAGCAGGGCTTAGAACTGGAGTCAGGAAGACTTAAGTTTCAAATTCAGTTCCAAACATGTGTTACCTGGCTGATCCTAGGCAAGTCATTTAACTTATTCCTGCCTCAGTTTCCTCATCTGTAAAAATATAGCTCATAATGCTACCTTCTTCCCAAAGTTATTGAAATGACCAAACGGGCTAATGTGTAAAAATACTTTGGATAGAAATGCCGTTATTGCTGGTATTATTAAGTTCTTTTCACCATTATTGAACAGAATACTCCAAAAGTGATCTGACCAGGACGGAATACAGAGGTACCCCCTTTATCTGGAAATTATGCCTGTCAATGCAGGCTTTTTGGCTGCCATTCATCTAATCATAAAACATTTAGAAATATCTACATATCAAGCCTACACATTTAAAAAAAAGTGAACAATTAAGTGTGCTATATAAAAAACAAGACACATCATCATCATGGTATATTCTTGGGAGCTGGGAAGGGCTGAGTTTCATTTCTGCCTTTAACACACACTCACTATATGTCCATGAGCAAATTTCTTCAACCCTCAGTGCCCCAAATAACTCTCAAAGACCATAAATTTGAAGGCTAGTTGCTGATCTCCATTAGTGAGCAGTGTTTCCCCAATGGGAATTTCTGAAACCAATGAAATCACAGGTTTCTAAGAAAAAAATACAAAGAATTGACCTGCTAATTTCAAAGCATGTCTTGGATAAACCACTATTAAGGGTCACAACCCTAAGGAGGATATAACCATTGATTAACTTATCAATTCCTTGAGCATAGAGATCCTGGCTGTTATTCATTTCATATCTCCAAAAAATAAAGTTGTTTCTATCACACAGGCAAGGTTTTGACCTATAATAGATGATATAGCTCTTATCTATCACAGCTCTTCTCCAGACAATAGTTCATCAATTCTCCAGAAAATCGTTATGCTGTGTAGACTGTTTGAGTGGTTTAGTGGTTAATCTTACAGGGTGACTGGCAGTGTGTGTGGAGAAGGTGAAGAAAGGAAAACTAGGCTAAATAGATAAACTGTGGCCATAACAATTAGAAAATAAAAAGAAGAATCAAATGGAGACACAACCAATGAGAAAATCTGATTCAGTTGAAAGAGAAAGCTGGTCTGAAATCAGAGGTCAAATAACGTTAATAAAAATGCTTAACTTAAATACATAGGTGGAAAGTAAAATACGGTGTAAAAGCATGAGGAACATAATGTGGAGGAGACATTCTCATATTAGTGCAGGAAATAGTTTAATCAATCATTTGGATATTTTACAATGGGGGAGACATTTAGCCGTAAGCATTTACTAATCAATGAAATAAACTGTGATTAATGATACAGTGTGGTGTCTACTGGAAGACTGATATCCTAAGCAGGAACATGGATGTTAATCAGGTATGTTAAATTCAAACATGCTTATTACGCTATTTAACCCTATGAATTTGGGGCGTATTCGTAGATGACATGCCTACCTTGAGTATAAACTAGGGATAAACCATCTTGGGGATAAAACAGTGTAAACTAGAGTAATTTTTGCTACGTATTATATACCATAGGCGACATAGTATTGCTCAAAGAAGGCAGGATCCCAGTATGTACTTTGTCCAGTACATACTACCATTCAGTAGGAATGCTAAACAAACACTAGATCTGACAGATAATTCAATCCACTTTTTTTTTCCTTCAGGGGATTACTTATTTGTTGAAAATCAAGGACATTAAAGCACTGGGAATGAATCTGCAGTACAAGTGCATTTGTGCTTCTCCTGGCTAGCTTTTCTACAGTTCATTCAAATACACTACCATATTTTCTACCCGTGCCATTCGATGTCCATAATTTATTTTTTATATTTGGAAGAAAATCTTTTTATGATGCTTTTAAAAAAGATACTTAACATTCAGAAATTATTACTCAAAAAACTGGAGTAGTTTTATGATGAAATTTGGTTCCCAGAATAAAAACAGTTTCTTCAAAGAAACATAAAATGGAATTGATGGTTCATCAAATTGATTCTCCTGTAATGTTTTTGTGTTCCTTTAAAATGGTACTGACAATAATATTCCATTTTGTAAGGCATTTTTTCTTTAAAGTATTTCAAAGGGCAGCAAATGCAAAAAGGAAAGAAATTACTACAGATTACAGAGAGATTAGTATTAAAATCATGCATCTCATTTATGTTAAAACCCTCACCAAAATTAAAGATTTATACATCCTTTTCAGCAGCATTTCATTCAGACGTAAAAGTTGGAATTTTATTTATAAATCTCCAACATGGAAACAATTAACACCATGTAAACAGAATACAAGAATAGATTTGATATGTTATCCAAAAGCAGCAATTGTAAGATGTCTTAATTTTATCCTAACAAACACAAAGGAGAAAAATGTGGAATAATCTAAAGTAGTGCTAAAAAAAAAAAGGAAACCATTTAAAAAGAATCACTAAATGAAAAACATCAACACTGTAAGTCTAAGTCCTGAGGTTAGTTATTAAAAATAACTTCACCAGGATTAGGGGTCAGGAAATTCACTTCCATAAAACTCAAAAGAAATTTTAAATAGAAACTCTCCATACATATAGGACATCAGTGTCCTGATTACCTATTATTAAAGTTACTCCCTGGCCATTTCACCAACTATCTTGCCATCTAGGTCATGCTCTGGAGGACTTAACCCTTTCATATCTAAAACTTCCGGCCTTGGGAGCAGTTGTCCCGATTGGTGACTAACATATATGGCTTACTGTTTCGGATCTGTTCAACTATAGCCATACTTCTCTTTTATCCTTACCATCTCTTCATCATTTACCTACTCCTTTCCCTTCTCTCCCTCTCCCCACCCCTCCATTCCAGATCTAGAATTATAATCAAAGGAACACCATGAAATGGATGTATCAATTAACTCTACTAAGACTCCATTCACCATCCTTTAAACATTTCAAATTGCAATATCCCTCTCTGGCTGCCACTCTGCATTATATATCAACTTACTCTAGTAGACTATAACCTACTTGAGGAAAGGGACTGGTTTCTTTTTTGTATTTGTACCCACAGTGCTTAGCACATAGCAAATGCTTTATAACTATTTTTTCATTCATTTGCTCTGTTTCTAGGATGCTGTCTGTGTAGGAACCATCTTAGAGATTATGCATTTCCCTCGGCATCACAGTCTCTTAGATCAATATCACATCTCCTAATCCTTAGACATCTGAGGTTGAAGAGTGAGGTGTCTGTCAGCTTTGAGCTAGAGCTTAGCAATTTTCTGTTTGAACTGAGCATACAGTTGCTTCTTTCTAGATCTACATAAAACACAATATTTTACTTTTCAGAACCAAGAGTCATGAGTGGGCAGACTAAGAAATTGTAACAGATCCTACCAAACTACTGATAAATGACACATTGTGAATAGATAACTGGATTTTTCCAATCAGATTAATCATCTGTGTAACAGACAATTTCACTATCATGTCCAAATAAAAACTCAAAAATAGTTACATCATATATCTAATATATACTATATATATACACATACATATATACATATATATGTACACATATATACACACATACATATACACATATATAAAATCAGATAGCCTTTTCTCAGTTTTCTAGATATCACTGCAACGTTCAAAATTACTGACTTCCTTCACCTCTAGCCATTCTTCCTTCCTTAAATTTTTTTAACAGCATCCTTTCCTAGTTCAATTAAAAGCTGATCATTCCTTCTCAGTCTCCACTGTTAGATTATCATCTAAATTCTATATCATACCCGCTTTGTGTAGAAGTATTCCAGGGACAGCCTCAACAGGCCTCTCAAATTCTACATGTTCAAAACTGAATTCTTTATCTCCATAATTGCAAATTGAAATCTAGAATGAATGGGGTTCTTCATAGCTCCAAGGAGTAAATCACATATACCTTATACTAATGTCTGTTCTTGTGTTTTTTGACAGTTGTCAATATACATGGTGTGTGTAATGTAAATTTAATTGTAAACATAAAGGTAAATGTAATTTGAATGGGAGGTTCTTTCCCATTCATTAATAGGCCTATGTGACCTGCCCAGGTCACATGGAAGCCTGAGCCATATGAGTTTGTGGAGGGAGGAGTTGGCTGAATGGGTGGAGCAGGAAGAGGCAGAGCTAAAGCAAAGCTGAAAGTGAGTCAGAGAGCAGTCAGATCTAGGAAAGATGCAGGCTTCTGGGTAGCATGAGAGATTTTGTGATTGTCTGTGATCTTGTTTAAGAGAGCTGCTTGTGACTTGTTTAATGGAGCTGCTTTGTGGGAAGCCTGGCAAGAGGAAGGCTCAGGAATGGTGTGGCCTCTGCATTGTTACTGTGTATACATTTTTGTTACTATGATGGATTCGGCTTTCTGGTGTCTGAATAAATGTTTTGGTTCTGTCTTCCAAGTGCAGAGTCTCATGTATTTCATGAATTGTGTTGCACTAGGATATTCAAGACCACAGCAGGTGCTGTGAATATCACATTGGCTACAGTGTGAGATGAAATTTACTAGTAGTGATATGGAGCATATTTTCATATCATCTGCCCCCTTTGTTTCACTTACAGGGCACCACCCTGCTTCAGATTCTTATCACCTCTCACCTCTGCTATCGCAATGATCTCCTAATGGAATCCACTGTCTCCACAATTTACCTTCTCCATTGCTAAAAAGATAAAAAATTGCTATTGTTAAAGCAAGGGTCAGACCATATCAGTCCCGCGTCATCAAACTTCAGTGGCTCCCTTTGTCTCTAGGATAAACTATATATTCTTCTGGCTTTTGAAGCCCTTCACCATCTGACTCCAAGCTAATTGTAAATTAATATTTTTCATGGTCTTTGCTCCAGCCAAACTGACCTGTTTTGAATGTTCTCCTATATGTTATATTCCATCTTCAATTTTTATGCCTTTGCATAGGCTGTCTCAGATTCCTAGAAAAGTATTCCACTTTCCCATTATAGAATCTCTAGTTTCCTTCAAGACCCAGCTTAAATTCAACCCATTATGTAAGGGATGATATTGAACCTTCCTCTCTACCTGATGCTACTTCCCTCTGCTCTGAAAATTGCTTTAAACTTATCCAATATATATGTTTTATTTGATTTTCTATGTACATATTGTTTTCCCCCAATAGAAAGCAAGCTCCCTGAGGGTAATAACTTGAAATAATAGTTTGAAAACACATAGTAATTATTTAATAAATGTCTGTTTAATAATAGATACGTGCATATAGTCATTATATTAATTCAATTGTATACAACCCAATTGTGCAGACAGAAAAATAAATCAGCTCTACATATCTACATATGCTAAAATATTTTCTAGTTTCTTTTGTCTCATTGCTTCCTGTCTTTCAATGAGGAATAGTTTCTTCTATTTTTTCTGTCTTCATTTATTTATTTTTGAATTTTTTTAATCTAAAAGATATTAAAATATTTTCATGTACTACTGAGCACCACCATTATACATCTAATAATCTTAAATTATTTGCCTATTGAAGATCATGGAAGAGATAGAATTGGAAAGTACCTCAGAGGCCATTGAATTCAACCCTATCCTCCAACCCCTATTTTTCCAAAATAATAGCTATGGTCTGGGTAATTTAAGTGACTTGAAGGGTAACAAAGATGTTAAGCATCAGCGTTAGGATGTGAATTCAGATATATAATGTTTCAGACAATATGAATACTAACCAAACCTATAATTTGGGTTATAAACAACTATTCACTAATAAAAATAATAGCTAACCTTTATATGTCTCTTTAAGATTTGTAAATTATCTTACAGATATGATCTTATCCTCACAACAACCCTGGGAAGAAGGTACAAGTATTATTAAGCCCATTTGACAGATGAGGCAGCTGAGGCAGGTAGTGATTAAGTGACTTGCACCCAACTCTATGTTTTGGAGAATGAACTAGAACTCAGCTCCTACTGACTCCAGGGCCAGTACTCTGTCCAGGACTTCTGCAACTTTTTCCACTCCTGACACCATCAGTGCTTCTTAAACTGTGGGTCACAACCCCACATGGAGTCAATATCCTCAGTTTAGGAAGCTGCCTGAACCAATCTCAAGTTGAAAACAATGGATGGAATTTTTTTCTAAAAAAACAAATAAAAAAAACAGTGTATATGCCACAAAAGTCTCTTAGTTGGATTTGGAATCTGAAAGACCTGGCCTCAAACGTCATAAAACTGACTCTAGGCAAGTCACTTAAACTCTAAGACTGGCCTTCCTCATCTATTAAATAGGAATAACGTTAGCATCAGGCAGTGAGGTGGTACAATGGGTAGAGTACACCAGACCTGGAGTCATTAAAACTCAAGTTCAAATCTGACACATTTATTAGCTGTAAAGGGACCTGGGCAAGTCCCTTAAACCGTTTGCCTCAGTTTCTTCATCCATAAAATGAGCAGGAGAAGGAAATGGCAAGCCACTCCAGCATCTTTACCAAGAAAATCCCAAAAGGGGTCATGAAGAGTCCGACACAACTCAACAACCACAGTACTTGTATCAAAAAAAAGATTGTATGAGGTGTATCCAAATGATAAGCAGCCTAGCACAACTGTATTAGTGAGAGCATTCTAGGGGAGTGGTATAAGACACAGCAAAGATAGAGGCAGCTAGGTGTCATAGTGTCAGACTTGCCCAATCCACTTGCAAGCTATATGACCCTGGGAAAATCACTTAACCTCTATCAGCCTCAGTTTGTTTTTGGTTTTTTTTTGTTGTTGTTGTTAAAAGAAAAATGGAGATAGTAATAGCACATACCACAAAGAGTTATTACAAGGGCCAAATGAACATGCAAAATGCTTTGCAAACTCCAACACACTATATAAAGGCTAGTTATTATTTATTGTACAGATAAAAAGATGGCTTTAAGTAGACATCCTAAATTCCATACAAAGGAAAATTTTTCAATAATTGTACCAGGAGAGTGGGCAAAGAGGTCGTTTAGGAAATCTTCTGTGCAGAACTACAATAGTCTGGTGTTTCTGAGAATATCTTCCTTCATCCTTTTTTTATCAACTAGTGCTCCTCCTCTTTGAGAAAGGTTGTGGTAAGATTCTCCAGTCTGTGAATATCTCTTATCCAAAAGGTTACCATGATGAAAATTAGCCTCGAAGTCTGCGAGTGCATGACAGTCAGTCTATACTTTCAGGCAAAATGGAACTTACCTAATTAGTGCTTCCTGAGGTCAAAATTGAACCCTTAAAGGTACTAATAGGGAAGGAAGGAAAGAAGTATGTATTAAGTGCCTGCTACATATCAGGAATTATGCTAAACCTCATCTGATACTCACAGCAGCCACATGAGATCCCCACTTTACAGCTGGAGAAACTGAGGCAGACAAAAGTGAAGTGATTTGTCCAGGATTGCATAGTTAGTGTCAGAATTTGAACTCATGTCTTCCTGAACTCCAGATCCTGTACTCTATCCATTGCACTACAATAGGGGAGAATAACATGAAAACACCATACTATCTAATGACTGGAATTATTTCCCCATCATTTCTCCATATACAAATCTAACTTCAGGATCTGGTTCAAGACCTGCTGGTGATTAATCTGAAAACATCCCTGCCTACTACAGCCCACAGTGATCTATCTCAGCCTTCAGTGAATTCCTACAACCATTTATTTTTTTCTGGACTACTGTTTTGGTACTTAAGTCATCTTATAGGGTTTTTCCCCCACAAATGTCTATTCTCATCAATAAGATTATAACCTCCTTAGAGGTAATACCTTGTAATGCTCTTATATTTCTCTCCACTACACCTAACACAATGTTGGGTACACAGTAAGCTTTCAATAAATGTCTTGAAATTATGAATGAATTCCTTACACCAGTAATCATACAGCAATTTCTTCCTGACTGGAAATTCCTTATGTAATTCATGGTAGCATACTAACAATAACTTTTACCAAGATCTCAATCTGTTTCAATTAATTCTAATATAAGTGTAATATTCTATATGGGATAACATGTGGTCTCAAAAAAGAGCTTTTTAAAAGTATTCACTCTCTCTCAGAAAGGGGCTCTTCTGCAGTTATCCTACTCATTTGAACATAATCATTGAAACAGAATGTGAGTTGCATAACATTGCAAAGATAAATTCTGAATACATTGTTGATGCCTCTAAAAAGCAATTATCCTTTAGAAAGATTGTTTTTTGGAAGAAATCCTGAGTTATTTTTTCAAATGTGAAAACAAATATCCTTTGCGAGTATATGTGTGTAACTCAATACGTTTGGAAATTGAAAAGAGGGACAGATTTGTTTCAGATACATGATACATAACATATTTCTACAATGTTACTGTAAAGCTCTTAGGATAGTGAAAATATGATATAAAACTAAATTGACTATTTTCAGAAAAAGCTCTACTGCTTAAGATTCAAGTTTCTCACCATCAAAAAAACTTTTTAACTGAGATTTCACCAAATTAATTGCTTTCAACTTTAAGTCTTATTCGGTAGCTATCATCCAAGATATAAAAGTCTTTACATTTCAACTCTAAAGTCTACATGTTGCCAAAACAACTTGTTATGTAGTCATTTCAGTGAAAAGAAATCACTCAGAGTAATGCTTAGGTATCCCTAGACAAAGCAACTAGATGACTACAACTGCTTTTTTTCTCTTTTCTTTTAGTATTAGGTAAACCCAATCACAGTACAAAATAGAAAACTTTGGCTATGTATGAATTAAAGGGGAGGGAAGGCCAAGCTAAGAACTTTATTTTCATACTAATGAGGATTCCTTGAATAATTCAATGCCAGTCTTGAATACCATTTACTTGCCACTCCTGTAACCTAACTATTTCATCCACCCATCTGCTTTGGATATCACTACCTACATTCCTGGACCCTCCCAAAGTTGGGGAAATTTTCCAGGGGAGATTGAACTATATGACTTAATATATTAGGCTGGCATGACAAGCAGGGATCTGGAGCCCCTCCTACAAGGAACCAAACACAATCCCCACAGCATGGTCATTTTCACTCAATCAAATGACCGCTGTGTTCTACCATCCATGGCAGCCCTACCAGTTTACTATCCAGGACAAGTTTCCTTATGTTAAAAAGCAAAGCCATGTCCCTGACCCCCAGTTGCATGGATTAGCAGCCTATTTCCATTATCTACACCACTGAGTTAACTATCTTAATCTTAAGAGTTTTCCTGAGATCATTTACAATGTTTCTGGATATCTTGAGAAAATTAGTACTATAGCAATACCACTAATACCCCTATAGGACAGGATTAAGAAGAAAAGAACACTGCCACAGTATTTATGAAGTCTGAATTTGCTCAGCAAAATTACTGGTAAATTACCAAATCAAGAGCAGGGCAACAAAACATTTTCAGATTTATCTTTTATACTATCAAACTTTATGCACAAAGATGAATGTTCACATGACCTTTCATAATCATTATGACTTAATTCTCCTTTATTTATTAAGGCTATATATAGGCACCTCTGCATAAAAAATGGGTGATTTTTGTTATATTTTGATTTTCAATAAAAACTGGAATGTCAATAAAAACTGAAATGTCAATAAAATAAGGACCTTAAATGCCTAGAATTCATCTTATTTTCAATGATCCAATTGTGAATGAAAAACCAGAGTTAAGCTAAATAATAATTTGGACCTGTAGAAAATATATGGACATTTATGTAGACAATTCATCTTTCCTCAAGACGATTGGTAAACTGTCCTCACATCAGAAATATCATTTTAAAGCATCCACTCTGTGTTTATATAGTGTTTTGGAAGGTACAAAGAATCAGAAAATATAATTTCTGCATTTAAAATCTGTGTTTAATAAATTAAAGAAAATAAAACAGAAATGAAGATGATTTTATCATAGATTTTTTGATACTTATTTCAAGTATATTAACGTCTACTTATTAAAAGATAAAAAGTCTAAGTTAATTGTAACGCAATCTTCCAACACTTAGAACAGTGCCCGGAATATAGTAGGCACTTAATAAATGTTAACCGATTAAGGGCCATGTAAACATTTCATGTAATTAAAAAGATAATTTACATGTGAAATTAAATAACAGTTTTAGGAGATTTGATATAGCAGGAATAACTCTAGAGAATGAGGCAATTTTGATAGTCACATACTCATGTAAAATGCAGATATGTAAAGCGCTTTCTATTGGCACTGAAATTATTGCTTCTTTTTTTTTAAACACAAGGACCAATATTTCTCAAAGCCACACTTTGAATTGCAATATGAACTGATCTAGATTCTGTTTCAACAAAGATGGCATAATGAAAATATGGATCTTTTGATGTTCAAATGTCTTCCTGAAATGACCTTATTCATTTTCTGTAAAATCGTAATAAACCTAATTAGGTCACAAAATAGAAAATAAAACAAAGAAAACACCATTTGGCTACATTTTGATCTGCCATTTGGGCAACGAGTCCAAAGTTTTATAAACGTGTTTCAGTAATAATTTGTGGGTCTAATTCCTAAAGGGCTTTTTACTGGTTCATTAGCCTCTTTCAGCTTTCTCCAGGGCCCTTTTTCAAGTTATAGTTACAAATGTATCAGGAACAGATAGTAATGATTGTCAAGTATTAGTGAATCATAGGGATCCCTGATGTGTGTGACTTTTTACTAGCTGGGAAGGTTCTCTGTATGCACAGATTTTCCAAACTACACTCCTCTTAGTCATCTCATCAAGAAATCATATACACTTTCCTAAGTATACTTTCCTAATAAGGAAGAAGCAACATGTGACCTTTGCAAAGCCTGGGTGCTACAAGCTAGAAAACCATTAGCAACTCTGGCAGATGTGAAGGCCAATGACACACTATCATCATTCTGAGGGAAAGCCACAAAGGAAGTCCACACTGGAAATAATTGGCACTGAACAGGAAGTGTGATACAATACTCCACTTTCCACAGAAAAGCCTTCTGTGGTTTCAGGGTGAGGATCAGGGGAAAGGAGAAAAGAAAACATAATGTGAAATATAAACCACACCAAGAACTAAACATTTTGGCCCAAAGACCACAAAGCAGTATTTTATGGGTAGCCTTTAATTTGATCAAGATAAAATGAGGAAAAGAGGATGCATGAGAACTGCATAGCTTTGTCATATGATGATAAATGCCAATATTTCATTCAGTTTGGGGGCTTACAATAGGGCTCCTCACATTTAATTCATGTTTATTAAAAAGCACATTTTTTTATCTACAATATTCTTATTCTGACTATCTCATAATACATACTTAGAGGAATTCAGTTACTTTACGGAAGATGAATATAACTTGATTTGTATTTTATGACTTTCATTTGTTACATTGGACGATTTAATTTCCATTCCATTCATATAAAAACACTGCTATATTATAAAAGAAGTTATTCCATAATACAAGGTATAGCTATTTACCAACATGACCTATCCTCTTTGTTTATGATTCTGAGTTATCATAAAGCTAAAAGTATGAACAAGAAAAAGGAGTTTTATCTTCATTGTGTTTATATTTATCATATTTTTTCTACGTGTTAGATGGGGCTAAAGATTAAAAATAAATCTGTTAAATGATTTAAGCTTAACAAACCCAAATGCAAAAAAAAAAATCAGAAAAAATAAGAGATGGAATTTAAATAGCTAATTTTCCTCTCAAGGAAGAAGGAAAAGATTTGAGTTTAAGTAAAGTGTATAATTTCAGCTTTAACAAAATTCTGAGATTTATCCAAAAAAAGGTCATCTCCCTAAGGAAATTTGTTTTGGTGCATCCTTTGTTTATATGTAAAAAAAAAAAAAAAAAAAAAAAAGACTTCCCTAATGCGGCTGGCACTACCCTTTGACCTCCGACCCCGCCTCAGTGAGAGACTTATTAACAAATCCCGAAGCATTAATCAACGAGAAAGATCATTTAAGGGGGAAGAGAACACCTCACAGGCTGGTTGTCTCTCTTACTCTCTCTCTCTCCTCTTGCCCCCCTAAATGGAGGCACACAGGTCTAGTCAAACTCCACAATTCCCCAGCCTTTATAAACCGACCATTTTTCACTCATTTTTGATGGGCTGTTTCCCTCCCATTCAAAGGGGCTTTCACAGACATGTAATTGGTGAGAGCTTTTCTTCTGAGACTTACATTTGATTAATTTGTGGCATTCATGTGTCTAATTCTCTCCATACAATGAGAATAGACTAGCTTAGACTCCATCGACAAGCAATTTATGCCAGGAAAGTTCAAACTTAAAGGAAAATGCAGAAACAGTAATAGTTTCCAACTTACTAAGAATGGCCAACAATGAAATATAATCAAACGTTAGTCAAAAATAATACTGCTACTTTTAATGATGATATTTAAAAACATTTGCACAGTAAGTGCCTAAACAGCTCATCTCTTGTCATATGTACATATATCTTTATAAGGATAGGAAAAGACAAAACTAAAAACTCTCACCTAATTTGAAAGTAGCTTTATGTACAACATAAGGACATTTAGCTTTTATCATCTCTGAGGGAGAAGGGAAGAGAATGAACACTGTGGCCCTATGATTTTTACTTTTGATTCATATTTTTTATTTGCAACAATGTGAAATTATGACAAAAATGAATCTTGATTGAATCATTTTTTTAAATTCCACGTGTTCTTCCAACCACAGCACTAGGCTACCCTATTAATTAATTTTGGCTGAACCAGACAAATAGTCAAGTGTTAAAAGATACTTTCCTTCTCTGTGAAGTTTCTCCATTCTATTTTCCATTAGCATTTTCTAAGTTGAGGACCACTAGAAAGCTAACAGACATTCATACAATCCTCACTTCAAAAACAGGCAACCAGAGCTTAAAATGTGATAAAATTGCTTGATAAACACAAAGCTAAAGGAATGATAACACTGTGGCACGGGATTCCACATATCCTGTAGTAGAGAAGAGGATTCTGACTGGTCCATGAAGCACTGATTTCTGAGCAAAATAACTCCGCAGCTCAAATTCCATCATTTTCTATACAACTGGATTAAAAAAAGAATGAAAGAAGAGAAAAATATGCTGTAACATAAGATATTATTAGGAATTCCTGTGAGAAGATCCCAAGAATGGAAGGAATTCTACCATCTTGAACATAACTCTTTTCTCTCTCTCTCTCTCTCTCTCTCTCTCTCTCTCTCTCTCTCTCTCTCTCTCTCTCTCGGTATGACACCCTGGGTTTGCTTTCTCTATTTATGTGCATATGTACACAAACATGCACTATCTATTGGGGAGCATTCATCACTATGTTGGCTGTAGGTTCATTTTTTTTTTGGCGGGGGGGGAGAGGGGTGGAATATCAACTCTCAAAAGACTGCCTACTAAGTTTAAAGTATGGGTGGAGTAAGTAACCATGCTGATAAAAATCACAGATCCTGAAATGTTGAAATATAATAACAAAATTGAGAGGCAACATGGCATACTTGTTAAAGGACTAGGCTCGGAGTCAGGAAGCGTTGGGATGAAATCCTGTCTCAAGACACATGCTGCCTGTGTAACTCTGAACAAGTCCCTTCAGCTCCCAGTGCCTGCCCCTAGGTGATCCTTTAAACTACAGAGCAGGTGGTGATTAACACTGGGAGAAGTTCCTCACCCAAGTGATCCATAACAAAGGAATTACGGCTACAGTTTCTTTAAAAAGTATCAAAATTCTTATTTCCCAAGGGCAGACTTCTTTTAGGGTCAGACAGATTTCTCCTGAGTACACACACACATGCACATGCACACATACACACAGAGTCATGCATGTGCAGTTACATATCACACATTACATGCGTCTAATTTATTCTCAACATATTTACCCCAAATCAAACATAAAAGTCATAGCAACACTTCCAAAAGAATGGAAATTGTTAATAGCTACTATTTTTTTAAAACTTCCCCAAAGGCTAGTATATCCAGAATATGTTAGTAGAACAAAAGGGGAACATAGTGTGCTGTTAAATTAAATTTTGCTCCCTTCAACCAAAATTACGTACATTATTACTTTGACCTCAAATATGTGATCAATAAAGTTTCTAAGAAGGTATTAGGATACTAGGATCATAGATTGAGAAACAGAAGAGCTCAGAGAAATCATTTTACAGATGAATAACCTGAGATTCAAGAGGTTAACTGACTTACCCAAGGTCATACTGACTCATAGTAAGTAGCAAAGATCCAGGACTCAATCCCAGTCATCATAAACAAAATTTAAACGTCCTTCTACTGTTCCACTCCAGTTTACTCTTAACAGCTGCTTAAAATCACTTTCACTGAGCATGCCCAGGAAGAGCGACTATAACTATTGCCCACCTAATAGCAGGTCTACATCCATTAACACTAACAAGCCAGAGCTATAAAACTACAATGGTGAAAGAAACTGTTTTCATATTCTGTGAGGCAAGATCCATAAATGAAAGCCCCTCTAATTTCTAGTAATTACCCTGGTACCTTAAAGTCAGTAATTACACAAAGAACCATGTGCCCTGAACTGGCCTTCAGTTTGTTCCATAGTTGGTGCATGTAATTAGCCTTGATTAATATCCCATGTTTCACATCAACAGAAATAGCTAATCCAAATGATCTGCATTTTATGCTGCCTCAGGAAAACTCAACGTTCGTATTATGTCCCTTTATCTAGAGAACATGCTGCAGGAATGGTACTGAAGGATGCTTTGGCACCCTCATTGGTTGACTTATTAAGAGAAGGGCGGCAATGCCTTTCATGTAATCATCTTAATCCCTTGTATCAACTAATTAATACACAGAGAAAGCTTTTACTTGCATTTGAGTAATTATAACAAGTTCCTGGTCTGTGTCCAAATGGATTCATGATATAATTCATGAACAATGACAGTACAGAAAAGACAGCTTTGAAAGATGACTTCTAAATTGGAAAAAAAGGGGGAAAAGTTATGGCTCAGAATTATTTTTTTAATTAATAACAAGAAAGAATACCTAACATTAGAAAGAGTATTAAGTAAAAGTCAAATCTACACTAGGGTGCTTCTGTAACTTAATAAGATGCTTCAACCTAGGTAAGTACAATATGAACTAGTGTTCACTTTGAAAACCTACCAAGATTTCACCAGGGAAAATGAGTCCATTAACTAGCAAGCTTGTTACAGGTAAAAATAATCTGACATGGGCTCAACCTCCTGATAGCACCAGGAGGAACCTGTTAAAAAACAAATATGTGTCAGCTCGTTGATATCAAACACCTTGTAGATAGGCAGCTTCCTACCTACCTACCTGTTATACCTGTTTTCCACCTTGTAAAGGTGGAGCAGCCTGTGACATGGATGCCCTGTGACAAGAATCAGCAACAGCTTTTCGCAGAGCCCATTGGAAGATAATAGGAAAGTAGCCTGTGCGTGAAGCTAACATTAAAAGCCACAGAACCTGCTGTGTGGTTTCTGTTCTCAAGGTTTTGCCCCAGTCAGAGTGGGAAGCCCTCCAGCATGAGGGCAACACATAATCCCACACAGGGCAGAGTGCACAGGAACCTACTGGGCCAGTCATTCAAGCAAAGGCTCTCAGTCATAAAGCATAACATTGTGGCTACAAACCCGTGAACTTTTCACTGTGCAGATGGTCCGCTGCCTGGGTAAAACGACTACAAGAGACTAGTGAAGAGTTACATTGAATCCAAATTTCAAGAAATAAAATATCCCATTTGGATGATTACTGCACTGTGCAGGGGTTGTTTTAAGAGAACAATGAAAAATCCTCATTAAGAATAAGATTCTAATCACACAGCGTTGGAGCTCTCAGAATTAAATACTGTAGTACATCACCCTGGGAGGCAGTCTGCAATGTATGCTCCAGGCTAGAAGGCTGAAGAATGAGCAATCCTGTCAGTGGAATTTTCATGATCCAATTTCCTCATGCCTTCTACCCCCTGGCAGGCACCAAAGAGTGAATGAAGCCCTGCACCCAGCTTATGAAACAGGTTTGGGTTTATTTCCCCCCCTTTCCCACAGAGACATTCTTTTACAGCTAGGTAATGTAAAATGAGAGTACAATTGCTCTGGGATCACTTTTGAAAATTCCCTGCAGGTCACGTGTGGCTGCCCTCAGAAATAAGGGGAAACTCCAACTCCCATTTCTAGAAAAAAAAAAAGGCAATGAAGGAAAGCCAGCCTATCCCAAATGCATCGTGTTTAAAGGACAAAAAGAAAAAAACCGATGCCTTTTTAATCACCGGGCAGTCACAGTGACCACTGTAAACAAGTGAGGCGAAAACTAAAAAAAGGTCAGTCCAATCCAGGTAGGGAGAGGGGGAAGGTGGAGAGGGTCCCGATGAGTCACTTCTTATCTGGCAAGGACACCCCCTGCTGGTCCAGACTCAGATCTTTTTCACTCTGGCTTCTTCCAGATCCTTTGATATTTATTTATATTTTCATTTATTTGCAGCCTGAGGGAGAGGCTCTTGGGTAGTGATAGCACATGACAGGAGAAAATCGCTCCACTGCTTGATAATTTCATACAAACACATAAAAACCCCTCAAAATCTTTTAACTAATTCTCTGAACTTAAATGAATTCCAAGTGGGAAGAAAGGAAATCTGAATGCTATTTTGCACCAGAGAGGTTTAGTAAGAGTGGGAACAAAGGTAAGTCATTCAGACATAAAGTTATTTGATCCCTAGAGGAAAATACAGCTACTATTTGAAAAAACATGGGTTGATCACAGAAGTTTTTAAAGTAGATTATTTAAATCCTTGGAAAATCATAGCAGAATAATATCTGTAATAAGAGAAAAATTTAAACATTAGGATGGATTAGTTAACTATTACTTAGAATGCTACTAGCAAGATATGAAAATCAAGTCCATTCAATATCCTATCACTTGTTTTTAGGTCATGCTGTCATATTCCAACATTAATTCTTTTCCTTTCCTTGTCACTTCATTTCTTTTCATTTCCACAGCTGAATTTGCAAATTGCATTGATTTGTTAACAACATCCTTCTATATCACTTTGGTTAATTCCTCTTGATACTGTAACATTTCAATGCTTTCACACCCCTCCCCCCAAATCCTACCCTCATCAACTTAAAGAAAGGTGCCAATGTGTTGCACTAGGTTCCATCCAGAGTAAGAACAAAAGAAAACTTGTTTTTAAAGGGAAATATTACATAATCTGATAAAGAAAGCCCTTTGATGATATCTCTGTGAATTTCCCCCTACAATGATGACATACCTGGGAATCTTGAACTGAGCATCCTTGTCCTTAGTCATAATAGGTTGGCTAGCTATGGGTGAACTGAATTTCCCCTGGGACATCAGTCTACTGACTGTTCCCAGCTCTCTACTTCAAACGCTCAGGATAGGGAAGACAGACATCTGAGACTGAGCAGAGAAATATAATGGGTAAAACAAACACTCCTCATCCACTTTGGGTCATATGTTCTGGTTTTTGTTTTCTAGTTTATATAAGAAGCCACTGAGATTAGGACAAAAACTCATAGTACATTAGTCTTCAAGGACAATGTTATCCATTCATACAGAAGAAAAAAAAGATTTCTTTAAAGTTGAACACCTCAGTCCAAACTCTTTATTTAATCATATATTCTCCCAAGTCCTCAGGTTTTACCTTGCCATCCTCCTGCAAAATCAGAAGTTGACCTGAGTTAGGGAAGGTAGGGAAGGCACAACTGGGGTTTTGTGGGCAATATTTGGCACTAGACCAACAATGCACTTCCATCTACCATTACTTTCCGCATGTAATGTGGATGTCTGTCCCCTTTAGCAACAAGACTATTTGTGTTTTCATGCTGTGGTTTCTAGAGTTTAACTTCTGGTTATCACAAGGTCTAAAAGTGGTCTCATTTTTACTCAGTGGCAGAGAAAAGAAAACGTTTAGAATCACCATGCACCAGCTCTGATAACAAGAGTTGCCAACAGTGGCTTTTTAAATCTTAAATTGAGGTGTCAATATGTCCATAACCTGTTTGGCTCAATTTCCAGTTAGGTTTTTAGCACTCAATAACTCAATTTTTGAAATTTAGCAATTAAAATAAGATTCTCAGAGAAACTTTTTCTGGAGATAATTTAGTTTTCCTATTGGTTTTTTATAACAACAATGTAAATTCATGTTATATGTTTAACATGAAACATCTAATGTGAGAAACGACATCTTGATGTAATCTTTCCGAATCATCTCAATATTTAGAGTTAGGCTTTATTTCATGGCAAGGGCCAAATCTAATAGCTTATTGTTGTCTTGATATCATTCAACAACTGTCCAAACAATTTAAATGAAAAAAACTTACTTAAGAGAAATCCAATTTAAGGGAATGTGTCTAAGTCTTCAAATATCACCACGTAGTGAACAAGGGAATGGGAGGGGGGAGGAGTAAAAGTTATCAAAAACTGGATATTTACAAATCTATTGTCAATTTCCAGTATTTTTTAAATAAGGAAAAAAAATCAATAAATTAGCTCTGACTGATAGCAAACCTCACTAGGTTTAACTCAATATGCTATTAATATGAAAAGAATTTGACAGTTTACATAAGGGATGTGACCTGGTGCCAATAACCTCTGGCTTCTCCATTTTCCAGATGGCAGAAGATTAGCAGGCAGCCTTTATTCTCATAAGAAGATTTTTTTCCCCACAGAAAAACTATAAAGGCCAGTTCTGTTCCAAACTTGGAGTCTCCTTCACGAATGTCTACTCAATTCGGGGCCTTAACTAATGCCTATTAAAATAAGCCCCTGGGCTTGAAGCTGGAGTGAGAGGAGAAGGGAGGTGGAGGCTACAGCAAACTTAACTCTAATACCTGCCTTTAAAAGAGCTATTGACAAAAGCAGTGGGGAAGAGTTTGAACTAATGTTAACTTAAAGAAAAAGCTTGGTGAAATTCAATTGTGGATTTGAACGCCTGCTTGAGTTTGATCTTGATAGGATGATGAAGGAAAAATGCTAAGCCTGCTTACATCTTTTAAAATTCAACAGCTCCAGGTTCACCAGGCATCATTTTTCTCACTCTGATATATACCCATCAGACAGATTACAGCGCTGAAGGATATTCCTATATCTAACATGATAAAACACCAGTACAGATTATGCTTTCATTACTTTGCAAATGTCAGTATGAAGAATCAAGTTCTGACCGTTTGTGTCAAAATTTCACATTAATTTCTTAGCAACAGCAAAGATGTAGAAAAATGGAAACATTAATCGGTTCCATTCTAGAGGTAAGAAACAAGTGGTTAATCAAGAAGGGCTGAGAGGTGAAGAAATAAATTTCTTATAGAGTAAGAAATATTTTAACAGCACTATTTAATTAGTTATGACAGGCAGTCATGACTTAATGGATCAGGAAGCCTTGGGCTCAAGTACTACCTCAGACATACTTGGACTGTGTGACTCTGGGAAAGTCCCTTAACTGTTAAAGCCCCCAGGCAACTCTGAAGACTCAGTGTTACAGCACCTGTGGGTCTGCATTGAGGGAGGTGGTTTTCTCAGCAGGAGTTCCATGTGGAAATGAAATCCTGTCTGGACCGAAAAAAAAAAAAAAACTAGATGTTTAAATTTATTGGCTCTTTTTATTAACCCCAAGATAAAAACTGTTATGCTTTTAAATACTTAACATATCAAGAAAATGCAATTATACAAAATAATAAAAAGATTCATTTTGTGACTACCAGAACACAGAACTTCATTTCCCACCTTGTCAGGAAACTGATTTTCCCCAAAGGAAAAAAACACTTTTAATCAGGAATTATTCTTCTCCTTTGGCATATGAGTTCTATTATGGAATATAGATATTCTTTATAAGCCAATTTGTTTAAAAATTGTTTTGATAAATTGATATAAATAGATATAAATGGTTTATGGACATCAGACTTGGAATATCAGCTCAATCTTCCAGAAAAGTTAAAAAAAAAAAAACTGTTTAGGCCTACTGACTAACATTTCTACCAGCTGATAATGATAGCTGCAAAACTGAATTTGCCCAGTGATTTTTCTTAAATAAATTACATTCATGATCTTTACGAATGACTCCAAACAACCCAAATCCAATCAATAAACATTCACTGAGCACCTACTATGTGAAAAGTACTACGTAAAATGCAAGTTGTAAAGCATTGTCCTTACCTACAGTCCAGTTATGAGAAAAGCAATAAAAAATGAGATTAATGAAATACAAATATTTAAATATTTCAGGTTTAAACTAACAGAGAAATATCCAAGAAGAAACATATTCAGGCTAGTGGAAAAGTGAACTCGGATTTTAGGAACAGAGAATTACTAACGCAGGAAATATAGTTCTGGGACTCATCCACACAACATTGTCAACCAAAAGTATTGAAATTGAGGAGACTTGGGTTCTGGTGACAATCATCTGAATTTCGATTATATTTTCTCTAGAATGATGGGGCTTGTTTAGGTCAGATGTCAAACACACAGCCCCAGCTGCACTGCAGTAACACTTCCAGACCAGATTAAACTATATTGGGGAAATATTTAAGAAAATAAATAAAAATGCAATAAAACAATCTTAATATGTCGTTTTCTAAGTCAATATGCAAGTAGGGATTTTTATTGACACCACTGGGTTGAAAATGGCTTCCAGCTTTAAAAAGGCTATGATTATAGATGAGATGGAGCCAAGTGGAGGAAAGAGTCCAAAACAGAATTGAAGCCAAAACAAAATCCAGTCCCCTCATCAATAATCACTTATCACAATCTCCCAGGCCATTTAGTAAAAGAAGAGAAGCATATTCCTGTAATTTCCATGATATTTTTAAAATTAAAATGCCATAGCCTCAAAAAAGGAAAAGTAGTACTTAGTTCTTTATGTTTGGAAAAAGTTCAAATAGTTTTATTTCTTCAAGGCTATAGGCATATATAAAGTTACATAGTCAAGCTGAGTCATACAGTGCTCACATCACAGGGTTGTTCACCAATGAAACTTAACTAATGTTGATGTTTGATTCTGCAATTGTATTAACACAGAATAAAATTTAATGAAAAAGTGTCGTTTATTTACTAACCTTTTTACTTGTAACAAACACTTCTGCAGGAAATGTCAATTTTTGCTATAATAATTTTAAATAGAAAAAATGACATTTTCATTATGGCCATGCCAAATAAAGAAACTACCATACCCATCCTCAATCAGAAAGCAAGTTGAGGAAATGGTTAAAGGAAATGAGCTAGCAAAACTAAATACAGGGCAAGATTATTTCCAATTGCTACAATACATGCTATTAGGGTACCCTGTTCTTTCAAGTGATCATTTTTCAGGCTGTTTCACAGAGGTTAATCTGCAGTCTAATTCATAAAAATCAGCTTTGGAACATGTCAATTATAAAAGAATTACATGCAAATCAAGCATCAGAAATCATATCAACAATTTCTTGTCTCGTAAAATTCTGCTTTTCATTGTCTTGTTGTAACAAATTCAGGTATTATACATCCTCATTAGTAAGGCACAGTATTTTATTTACCTGGTGAGATGGAAAAACATAACTGATAGCCCTGGCTGCTTCCTATTAAAAAAGTTACCAATCCAGAAATTTGGTGATCTGTGAACATATAAAAAGATCAATTCCAGATTCTTCTTAAGGCCTCAAGGCTGAAGAGGTTAGGAAAATCATCTGCATAGAAACTAATTGTGATAAAACCTTCCTTTAATCCATTCTCTGATAAACTAAAATTATCACAAATTACCCTGATGAAGTTTAACATATCAGAGTAATCTCCAGTTATTTCCAAGAAATAGAAAACTATTTCATCCTATCCTCCTATCCACCTCTCTTACTGACAGAAATTTTCCCAGAAAATCAAGCATAAATTTCATTCTCAAGTCAAAAAAAAAAAAAAAAAGGACCTACCAATTGCACAGATTTTCACTTTTGACTACTAGATCACACTGTGATATGTAAATCACAGCTTTCCTCTCTGAAACAGCTAACAAATATTGGAACCAATTTCTCCAGATCTTTCAGGTCTCCTCTAAAAGCATTTGTGCTGTGGAGTCACTTTGAAACAAGTCAAGTTGGAAAATACCATTTACCTTAAACCTTGCTTGAGGTCTAAATGTCTGCTATTTATAAGATAAAGTCAATATACCTGCTGATGTTATTTTTGTCTATGAACAAAATTTCCTTAGCTAGTGAATATGCAAATTAAATATTAGTTGCTATTTGCAAACACGGATGGGTTGATACTTTATTCTAGAACCACAGAAATTGTGCAACTCTAGTGAGATTTGGATTAGAATTCACTACAATGGTAAATTTTAAGATGTACCCTTCCAGTTGGATTACATCCAATTCTCACTTATCCAAGATGGAATTAGACCAAATGTCACAAGAAAAGAAAAGGCAACCTTACCCCCTTCATGTTTGAGGAAGAGCTGGACTTGGTGTTTTGCTGACATTTTAAGTATGAAAGAGCCTTGTTGTAAATTCTGGACCCCCAGAAGGGCTGCTTCCAGAGAAGTATGAAAGGAGAGATTAGTTGAATGAACTTTAGCTGTAGATACCAACCTTCAATCACGTTAGACACAGAGCTTTAGCCACCTTTTTGCCCAAAGCCATGCATGTGGCAGAAAGTTTAATTATATCATAGACTGCATCAGCAAGCATATTGTCCTGCATCCACAGGAGGGGAAAACCCCTTCCTAGATTGCCAGAACTCAGACTGATCTAAGGAACGCTTCCTGAGTCTTTGGGTTATGCCTGACAATTGACATTTTTTTCTCGTCTGATCACAAAATACAGCCTGGGTTCTAATTTAATGACAAAAGATTTCTTTCACGAATCTGACCATTTGGGAGGGGCTGACTGGTACTACATATACAGGAAAGTGATGGTCTTAACTGACTGAGTTACTAACCAGAACTCTTATTTGTTGTTCAACAATTATTTATTATTTGTGTTCTGGGTAGCACCATGCTAGACAAAGAGGGGGGAATCAAAAGAAGGGAAATATATATATATATATATATATATATATATATATATATATATATATATGTATGTATGTATGTATATATGTGTGTGTGTGTGTGTGGCATGGTGCTACAAATTATAATAAGTTGCAACAAACCAGTCTATTCAACCAAAACAAAAAGACTTTGTCCTATCTACCTCAATGTGCATGCAAAACATAATAAATTCACATATTTTAAGGTACCATTGAGATTTATTCTGAAATCTGTGATAATTCCATTACATCACTAATAATATTCATGGCATTATAGGAAGAACAGATGTAACTACACTTTTAATGCTAAGTTCTAACTCAAACGAGGCAATAGAATTTTAACACCTTCCCCTCATAGCTCAACATAGAATTACAGATTGAGAATTAGAAGAGACTTTAAAGAAGTCCCTTTTTACCATGCACTATCCATCAAGTTAGTTTAAAAAAAAGGCTTCCCTTTCTCTCAGGTGAGTAAATGTCCAAATTTTTTTTTTCATTGATAAGGTATACACATGAAGAGTAAGCTAAAAATGAATTAAATGGTATATCTTTAAGAATAGACAACTGAATAGAAATGGCACATAAACTGAACCCAAATCAAGCCACAGTTATGCCAGCAATCACCACTGAAATCAACTGTCTAGTTCTGCCAGCAGAAACACAATTCTGCTCTCCTAAAGCCTCAGGCAGAATGTTTTGCACATAGTAGACATATGACATTTGCTGAATGAATAGAGTAAAAAAAAAACAGTGCTAAAACTACTATCACTGATCAGAACAGTGTAGATCCAAGTTTGAGGTCCATAGAACTCAGGCAAGGCACATGGTATACAAAGGAATAAGATGGAGTTCTTGAAGGAAGGCACTACCTTTCAAACTCTATAGAGTATTTAGGACGTTAAAAACAAGTTGTGTGGGTAGAATTTCCATATTCTTTTTCCTAGATAGAGATGGTAATGAGGTTTTAATCATTTTAGTTCATAGCGCCTTCCATCAGCCAATAAGTCTATATCCTGATTCCACTTAAAATACAATTTTAATGTCCCACAGTCTGTCAATGATAGTAATAAACTGCATTATTTTGCCCTGATTATTGTTTAATCTAATTTACTAATCAACTGCTTTGTTTACAACATTTCTGCTCCATGAGGAAGAGGTGAGATGTCAAATCAACTGAAACATAATATTATTTACAATGTTTGCATTCATAATTCTCTTAAAAATGAGAATCCTTCTTTAAATTACACTGAAATTAAATACTTGTTTTATGTTCCTTTGACAAGAACTGTAACAATAATTCAGCCTCTTGAAAAGACATGTTAGCAACTACATAATCACACTTGTAGAAGTACTAGAAAAGTCCATGTAACTACACACAAATTATCATTTAATAGCCCTTTCCAGTTATATAGACTTGTCCATGTAATTGAAGTCACTTAATACTAAAAGTTAAATCCCTGATGACACCTCATGAAAATGGTGAAGAATGTTCCATTTAAAAACTATATTGGTAATATCCTAATTTCTATCCCTCCTTTTTATAATCAAGGACATTTGCATGAGAACAGTAACTGTATTTTAATAAACTAATTTGCTTCTGCTGCTTATTGCCCAGTTAAAGAATTCATCCTTTCTTCATTTTTCAGAACAATGACAAGTTTGGGTGAGGAAACAAAAAGAAAAAACAGGCAAAAAAAAAAGAGAAAACTTTCCAGGAAAAATGATGAGCATATAACTACGTCCAGTTGTTTGGGTTCTATTTTTCAGGTGCTTCTTTGTGCCCATTTAGTCTTAAAATCAAGTTCAATATGTCATAAAGACTGGCTCAGAAGATTTCCTACACCTGCTACAACTGTTTTAGTTTTATTTGTGTAGACATCAGAGTAATTTTCATTTTAGAGACATTTGTCAAGTTCCATATCACAAGAATGATACAAAATTTAGTAGAAAATTGAACAATTAAATCACTAATTTTGACCACTGTAGAAGGCCAACCTAAATAATGCTCTTTTTGACAGTATTACCTTAATGTACACATCACAGTTTTCAATTTAGATCAAACTATGATATAAGCCAAATTGTTTCTTAGACACTGATTTGTGGGATGATGGCTTTTTTGTAGGTCATATTAATCATGAGTATATGAAAGCCCCTATAATAAGAATAAACTGTATCTTTAGGGGTGTTAACAGCTGAAGAAGAGAAGAGAGGGGATGGACATTGCCTTTGGATCAGCACAAACTAGGTCCAAGTCTCACCTCTGACACATACTGGCGTCATGATCTTTATCAATTTCATCAATTTACTTTGCTAATCAAGTAAGTAAGACTGAAAGTTACATAAAAAGGGTACAGGGAGTTTCCCCACCAGGAATTCCATAAACCAAGGGAATTGGAGATGAACACATACAGATCCACACACTCACACACACACAAATCATTTTTTTTAATTCCAATATAATGTAATTCCCAAATACTTGATTAAGTTGGTATAGATCAAAGCATTATATCACAGTAGTAGCCAACTATTTAAAAATCAGTTCTGACATCATCTATACTAATTCTACAATGTTATTTGTGTACTGCCAGGCATAAAGCAAAAAAAAAAAAAAAAATGAATTTTCCCAGACATTTCACTCCTGTAGACAATAACAGATGTCACATTCAAGTTTCATGTGCTGTAATACCCAGTGATTTGGACTCAAGTTCCACTTGTACAGCTGCCTGCCTCAATGTAAATATGAACAGGGAAGTGTGAAGGGCAGGTTCTACAGTCATGCAGAAAATGGATCTTTTTATGTCTTATGAGACAGTCTCAAAGCTCAGGCGTCTAGCTACCTCCAGGCTCTGGAATCTCTATGTCATTCTAGCAGCTGAATTAGTATTACATAGTAGCCAGAAGATTTTAGTTCTAAGTTACAGACCATACTGAATCACAGACACCAGCTGAGTTGAACCTTTGATAGACAGGAACAGAATGGAATGAGTGATAGAAAGAACCCTAAATTACACCTTAACAAAGTGCTTTTTAGAAGCATTCAACCCTGCATTCATCTTGGGAGAGGTTACCTCAGGAATATGCAATCAATGTGCCAAGAGGAATGATCAATACACAAGAATTGGACATTGAATGAGAAACATAAACTTTCAACTTAAGAGGCTGACGAGGCTCAGAGACAGTTTGCATAATAACAGTTAATTGAGAAAGAGGAAGACTTCCCTTCTCATACTTACAAGCTACATGACCTGGGGTAAGTCATTTCACCTCTTTGAGTCCCCTTTTTCTCCTCATTTGCAATAGGAGGAGTTCCGACTAGATGGCTTTTAAGGACCCTACCTACCCTAAAACTATGATCTTATGAGTAAAGAAGTGGAAAGTAACCCAAAGTATAAATGCTTTCTAACAAATGTATGGTGATCTTTAACATTATGTAATGTAATTTTTTTTTCTATAAACACACTTTGACCCAACACTACCACAGGTTCCATGTTAGAGTGGAATTACACACCTGGAAATTAGAAAATGACTTTTC
Source organism: Bettongia penicillata ogilbyi (assembly GCA_023548195.1). Classification (NCBI taxonomy): domain Eukaryota; kingdom Metazoa; phylum Chordata; class Mammalia; order Diprotodontia; family Potoroidae; genus Bettongia; species Bettongia penicillata. The sequence goes on along the minus strand of JAJHZJ010000542.1, from coordinate 218,282 downwards.
TCATTCAGGTAGCTGGGAGAGAGGAAGGAGGAGGGAAGGGAAGGAAGGAGGAGGGAGGGGGAGAGAGAGAAAATATGACAGAGAAAGTGGGGGGGAGGGAGGCAGGGAAGGGGAGTGGGAGGGAGGACATGAACATAAGGGAGAGAGTAGTTTCAATTCAGCAAATAAAAAAATTTTCATAGAAATCATATCCCAACTTCAAGACAGTAGTATTTAAATAAAATATTTATGTTCTGTACTACTTAATTTTAAAGACTGGAGTACAATTTGTAACTGATTTTTTAAAATCTGGTATCCAACCTAAAATTATGAAAGAAAAAAATACCAAGTAAGGTCTATGACAAGCTTGTGAAATGTCTTATAAAATTTTAACAGAAATTCTTCTCTTTTCCTCCATTTCCAAGTCTGCTTTGTATATTAAAAAATCCACATTCCATATAGAACTAGAGAAGAATAGAAGTTTCACTTTTAAGGAAACAGCTATTTAAAAAGCATTATAATCTGGTTATCTGGATTCCTTTTGGTTTTAAGGGACATCAGGAGCCCTAAATCTCCTGATGCAGAACTTTATATCCCTCCTATGGGGAAACAATAGGACATTTACTAAAGATCAAAAATAAAGAGTTCTTAGTGTAAGAAAGAAACACAGCAATTATTAGTCTCAGGACAAAGGAATTTTAATCCTTCCAAAGCAGAGATTCAAGTATCTAGTAAGCAAATATGTCATAAAAATATTAGCCTGGGGTAAGGAGAGAGTACTGGACTTGGGAACAATAGATGTAGTAAGTCTGAATTGTGACTGATATATATTAGCTGTGTATGAGTAATATGTCAGTTTCACAGTATTTTGAGAAAAGCTTGAAGAGTCATGTGAATGAGTTATTACTGAAGAAAAATCTAATTGGATTACAACTTCTCACACTGTCTTAGTCCAAATGAAGCAATCTGAGTTAATGATTCAGAAATGAAAAGTACGATAAAATTAAGTAAACTCAAAACCATATAAAAAAAATCCCATTTTGTTACCATTCCCCTAATTAATGGTTCAGTTCCTATGGAGAGACTAGTGGAAAAAGGGAAAGTGGAACCATGATTTTATTTTTCAGGGACTAAACCTTTGATTTATTTGGTATAAATAGCTCTGATGTGGAACTTCTTTTACTAGTGGAAATCACCACCTCTTCTGCAACTGAAAAGTCTTCTGCTCAGAAAACTGCTTAGTTTAAAATGACTTAACCAGGGTCACTGAAGTCAATGCGTCAGAGGCCAAAGTTGAGCACAGTTCTTCCTGTCTCCAAGGTCAGCTCTCTATGTACTCTACAACCTGGCCTCTCATATTTTAAGACATTTAAATACATATCTTCCTTTGAGAAAAGAAGGAATATCTAAAGTCTGTTCCTTTTCTTAACTGGTAGCATTTGACTAGAGTTATTTGCGGTGAAGCATGTGGTTCAGTTTTTCACATGTGCTTCTTTTGTTAAAAAATTACTTTGCAGTTTTCTATAGTATAAAGCACAAAAAATATACAGATTAGCATTTAGCCCCAGTCTCATCCCAGTCGCATGAAGTTCAGTTTTTGAAAAGTCAAGTTGCAGATTTCAGTTACAGATTTTCAACCAAAAAAGGGAAACATTCCCTATATCATCATGCCTATGGATGGTAAAGTTATTCTGGTTCTTGCCATTAAAAATTATAATTCAAGCAAGCAGATGCCCACTAACAGTTTACCTTGGGTATACAAGTACTCTTTTCCAAATCTGTGTTGTAAGTCAGGACTGTGTATTTTGGGAGCTTCAGATAATAATGAAGTCTCCCTTTGGAGTATATTTCTTCCACTGTACTAACAAATATATCACAAATAGGTAGATTTAAGTAAGACTTTCTCAAGCTAATAAAGCTTTACCCATTTACCATAAAAGATGGAGGCTATGGAATTCCAAGCTAGCTACTGAAGAACCCAAGCCAAGTATACTTGTACAAAAAATGTAAGTATTCCATTGGTTCCTGCCCTCTTAAAGAAAAAGCAACAAGAAGTTAACTTCCCCTCTCCTATAAGTCAGAGCTATATTCTGTGCCTACAGCAGCAGCAAATTGGACTCAAGCATGAGGTGTGGGGATGGCAGAATCCTACCACTGTTTTACCTAACACTCCAACAGAGGAAACAGTTTCAGTCTTCAATTTAAGGTGTCCATGGTGACTATATCTCCTAAATACTTCAACCTCTACAATGGAATGTTTCACCTTATAAATGGAATTTTAGGTGCGTAGACATTTTAAGCTCTCTTAAAGGAAAGAGTTAAAAAAAAGTGTCACCTTCTGCTATCCCGAATAAATCTAGTAGTTCAGCACAGTGCCTGGCACACAGTAAGCACTCAACAAATGTTTATTAACCGACTGGTTGCGTGATATTGATCTTTAGGAAATTCCAAATCTTGAATCAGTTGTAAGGACAAGTAAGAGTAAATGGAAAATTATTATTCGGTAAATCAATTTGCTCTTTAGAGGAAGTCATTCTAGGAAATTTTTCCATTTTGAAGCTAGACGGGTACAGCAGAACTTAATCCTGTGTGGTTAGAAGTTGTCATATAAGAACATCTGGATGGTGATGATTATATTTAGGTTTAGATTATTCCACAGTGTATATAATGCTTTAGATAATACAGTGGGTAAATCTACCAAAACGAGTACTTAAAAAATCATTCAAACAGAAAAATTAGACATCAAAATTCCTCCTTACCAACCCAATATGCTACACATCATGTGCACTGCTTTGAAAGGCTATATTCAAGAGAAATTTTGCCATGTTTCCTTTTCCTAGGTCCATTATTTCATTCATATGATTGTCCTTTTTTTAAATATCTATTTTGGCAGTTCTTGTTTTTAACAAAAGCATTCTTGGGTGATAGCAAATACACAATGCTTAAATGAAATTTACTACACAGAAATCTGCAATTATGGCAATAATTAGTCTCAGAAAAGATCTTTGGAAGGGTAACCATTTTGGTGTTGTTCTAAACTGTTAGTTATTTCACTGATTTGGGGAAACCTATGTGGAAATGCTTCCCTTCTTTCTATAGACTGCAACACAATTGTCACTTAAAATCAGTACATAAGGTACTGAGATCAAATGACTTTCTCCTCAGGGCATCTAATAACCAGAAATTCCTAAAGAGGAGTTGATTCTCGCCAAAAAAGGTGTGAAGAATATAAATAAACACAATACTCTTATTAGAGTTGCTGAATAAACATTTCAGAGAAAGGGCAGGAGATAAACCACTGTAGAATGAAACATTTACAAAGGGAACGTTTTCCTCTGTATAATAGTCAAAGCCTGAATTTTAAAAAATCCAGTTAACAAAGAGAACATTTGATTCAATTCATTTTTTAAAAAATCCTCTGCTATCCTCTTTATAGGATATAATATAGGCAGATCAACAGCTATGACATATTATAGAAAGAAGTATAATAAGAGATAGAGAGTACTATGGTAGTACAGAGGAAGGAGGAATCAACGAAGGCTGTAAGAGGAAACATTTGAAATAATACATCTTTTCCCCTTGAGTCTAGTGTGTTTCCACAACACTTCTCTATTTCTATCAATTCAGATCATTTTTTAAGGTGTTGACTTCTGTAGTAGAAAAAAACCCCAATAATTTAGTCATCAGAAGACTTAAGTTTTAACTATTTGCTGTAAGCCTTACTAGTCCTCATTGAACTTGTAATGCTAAAACTAACACAGAATTGTGAGGAAAGTGCCTTGTGATTCCTCAAAGCTGTATATAAGCAGCTTCTTGTTACTTTCGCTCCCTCTGTTTTCTTCCTTCCATATTTCATCAGAGAACAACTGTAAGGGAAGAATTTAGGGAAGAATGATTGCCAACTATGAAAGATGTACTAACTTCACTACTATATAGAGAATCATAAAACTAAGTTCGGTCTAAAGTCTTGTGATCTACCTGATGCTTCTGCCTCTAAGAAAGTTACTTGGCCATAGCTGAGAAATTTCTGGTAATATCAATATTATAAAATCAGAAATGCATATTTTAATATAAAATTATACTTAAAGTGCAGCAAACATTTTAAATCGTATATTAAAATAATGATTTGGAGCTAAATAATAAGTCCTTCGGGGGAAGGGACGAACCAGATCTATGATTTCATTAAAATACGCAGTTCCCAGTAAGGAAGCTCTATAATAATTCATATTAACAACAACTCTACAATTTATACTCTTAGGCAGTTGTCTGAGCTTGCAAGAACTGATGCTGAGTGAACTGAGCAGAACGAGGAGAACAATGTACAGAGTGACAACAACATTGTGAAATGATCATCTATGATAGACTTAGTTCTTTTCAGTAATACGGTAATTGATCTAAGACAATTCTAATTCAGTAATTGATCTAAGACAATTCCAAAGGACTCGTGATGGAAAACATTATCCACATGCAGAGAAAGAATGCAGATCGAAGCATACTATTTTCTCTCTTTTTTTTGTTTTATTTTTTTTCTTTCTCATGGTTTTTCCTTTTTGTTCTGAGTCTTCTTTTATAACATGACTAGTGTGGAAATATATTTAATATGATTTTACAAGTACAGCCTACATCAAATTGCATGATGTCTCGAGAAGAGGGAGGGGATTTAGAACTCAAAATTTTATAAAAAGTGAATATTGAAAACTAAAAATGAATCAATTTTTAAGAGTTGTCTGAGCAATTAAAACTAAATTATTCTCTCAAGAACACATAACCAGTATATGTCAGAGGTGAGATTTAAACATATGTATCCTGGAGATTGGGAGATCAACAAGATTCTATATCTGACTTGTTAAATTCACTTCCACTCTTAGGATTCTAAACAGAAATAAAAGCATCAGTGGATGTCTCCTAGTTGACAATAACTTTTACCTCAATTATCCTCACAATTGTCCTTATAGGGAAAGAAAATTATAATAACTTCTTTATGTCACACTTTAGGGTTTACAAAACATTTAACTTACAACAATTCTATATGCTAGATGGTAGAAGTTATTACTATTGCATTTTACGGAAGAAGAAACTGAGGTTTAGAGAGGCAAACTAATTTACTCAAGATGTCAAAGGCAAGAGTCTCACATAGTTCTTATGATTCCAAGACTAGTATTCTTTTCATTACACAAATCAGCCCCTAAAAAGCAAAAAGATGCTTTGAAGCACAAAAAAGTGCTGTGGATACGGACTTCATAGAATGTAATTTTTTGTTACTTTGCTTTCTAAGACATCCACCAAGAAACTTCTTGACCTAGTCATATGTTGCCAAAGGTAAAGCAGAAATTACATGGAATATCTTTAGGAAAGAAAAGTGGCCATGGGGAACTCAAAACTCACTTAAAGTACCAACCAATTAAACAGTGATCCTGCTCTGCATACAAGATTAGATCTGCAATTTAGACTCGCTTTTTGCCACCTGAAGTTTTGAGATGTGACAACTGGTTGTTCTCTTTTCTGAAGTTGGCACTCCTTAACTACTAGAAAAATAAACAAGGCAGCAAAAGATGCTGAGAGAGGGAGATAGGTCAACTCCCAGAGCTGAAACCAAAGGCAGCAGGCCTTGTGGTGCCAATCACCAAAAGGCAAACCACTACGCACATGAAAACTTAATCAAAGCCAGACAATTTGTGAAGTTTAAACAATTTAACATGTGTAAGGATGAAACAGAAAACTTGCAATGACCCCTTATCCTTGGCTCAAGCAAGAACTCATTAAAAACATGGCTTGGCAAGAAATTAGTCAGACAGACCAAACCACTGTCTCGGAGAAATGTTCATGTTCTACTCACTGCTTACGTGGTCTGCAGTAGCCTGTAAAATAATCATATTTTATGATCTGTCTTTAAAAAAAAAAGTAGGACACCAGAATTTTTGGCACATTATTTCATCCTTAGACTAGAGAATTAAGAGACTAATTATGGTCATCAGGACACAATTCTCACATCCCAAAAGGGAATCTCCTGCTGACTTCTTTTTTCTTCAAGCGATGTTCTTATAGTTGTATTTTCCCTATGCTGGTCTCTCGGCCCTGATACTAATCTGCCTTGAAATTGGTTGATTCCGCTCAAGCCATGTTTATAGGGAAGTAGGCTGTCCTTGTTGGGAGACAGCTTATGCTCTATAAGCAGAGAGATTATTTTCTTTAAAAAAAAAAAACTATATTACATGCACATGCTTTAAAATTACTCAGTTTGGGTAAGATAACTGTGTCATATCTGCATTCTATTCCTTGGATTATAGGAAGGGGATAGATATCATTATAATCTCAAATGGAAATTGCTTCCTAAATATATTATCCTCAATAAAAAATATTTAGCAACTGTTAGTACCCAAGAGACAAAGGCTAAGGGATTAAAAAAAAAAAAAAACTGTGTGCATGTTGGGATGAGGAAGAGAAAGGAGAAAAAGGCTCATTTAAATTATCATGCTGAGCATTAACCACAAGGAGAGAAAAACAAATGTTCTCTGTTTTACACAAACATCAATTACATCTAGTAATTTAGCTGATTCCTCTCACCGAACAGGTGCATTGGCTGCAGTGTAAAGGGAGAAAGAAGTTAGTACACTACCTTGACTTCTATAAAAGGAAGGAGGAGTGCTCAACCTTGCACGAAAACAGCTTTCCAGTGCTCACTCTCATTCATGTCAACAGTACTCTGGACTGCGTGCATGACACTAGGGGCATTATACTGAAAAAGGTTAGTTCCCTGCCTTCTGGAACTATTGGGAAAAGAGACAAAATGGGTATACCAAAACCAAGAGTAGGAAAACTTATACTTCTTCAAGCAAATGATTATTTTCCTTCAGAAGAACGAAAAATCTGTCCCTACCCCACCCAGTTACTGGGAGTACCAGAGATTTTGCTGTCTCAACAGTGAGCAGAGCTGCAACTGTAGCAGGGATTAAAGCACAGCTGGGAGTGGGCAATCAGGGATAGTGGAGTCATTGTTTCTTGGCAGGTATGGATGCTGAGTCTACTCATTCCAATGGGTTAGAAGCAGTCAAAGGTCTCCCTCAATGACCAAACAGCTCAGAGAAGGGAAAGCATCAACCTTTTTGAATCCCACTTCATACAACACCCCGTGTTTCATGCTCCCAGGCTGTTTGTAGATCCCAAATCCAGAGATCTAACAGCTTTTGCCTCCATATCTGATGATCATTCCTACCAGAACTATGAATCATATAACCTGTTGAAACTGTACTATGTATACTTCTTTTGCCTCCTCCTAGAAGCCATGTCAATGGTGAGCTAATTGCATATTTCAGAAAATTTCTGAGTCCAGATCAATTGATCCAATATCTAAAAGGATTTCTGCAGATTATGAGATCAGTGTTCTCACAACCACAGTAGATCTTGTATTACTTTTTTATCTGTTTCCTTCCTATAAAGGGCTCCTTCATCTATCTCTCTGGTCACCCAGATTTGGATATATGAGATAAGTGAGAGTCATCAAGAATTACTCCAAGGTTGTGAAAATGTCTTTTGCATATGCCTCATTCTCTCCACTCAGACAATCACCACCTCTAACTTGGATTATTAAAATGGTTAATTCTAATTGATCTCTCTGTTTCAAGTCTCTCTCCTCTACATAGTCAAAAAAAAAAATTTTTTCTAAAGGGTAGTAAACTCAGTAAACACCAAGGTCTACCTTACCTCCTCTGCTTACGATTTAAGTCTCCTTCCTGGATGAAGAATACTAGATTTGGAATTAACAAAATGTAAATTAAAATTCTCTCTCTCTCTCTCTCTCTCTCTCTCTCTCTCTCTCTCTCTCTCTCTCTCTCTCTCTCTCTCTCTCTCTCTCTCTCTCTCTCTCTCTTTCTCTCTCTCTCATACACACACACACACACTAGCTGCAAGACCCTGACCAAGTCACCTAATCTCATTCAGCCTCAGTTTTCCCATCTGCAAAATAGAAATAATAAAATACCTACTTCACAAGGTAGTTGTAAAATTTAAGTGAGAAAATATAAGCAAATGACATTGCAAATCACAAAGTGCGATATAAACTTTAGCTATTACTGCTTCCCTTTTGTTGCTTTGAATCTACTTTGTATGTATCTGCCATATAACTCTATGTGTATGTGTTTTCTCCTTCATTAGAATTAAAGTTCCTTGAGGACAGCTATTATTTTGCTTTTATCTTTGGATCCTTAATGCTTAGTCCAGTGCCCGTCACAGAGCAGACACTTAATTCACATCTAGGTGGCACAGTGGACAGAGTGCTGGCTTTGGAGACCACAAGACCTGAGTTCTAGGATGGCCTCAGACACACATGTGTGATCCTGGGCAAATCACTTACCCTCTCTTTATGTCTCATTTCCCTCAGAAACAAAGGGAACTATAAAATAAGGATTTTAATAGCACCTACCTTTCAGGATGATTGTGAAAATCAACTGAGATATTATTTGAAAACACTTAGCACAGCACGCAGAACCAAGCAGACACTTCATAAATGCTTATTCCCTTTCTCCCTGAACAACAAATGCTTTTGATTAAATATTATTTTCTTACTAATTTTTTGCTAAGGGAAAAACCAACTATAGGCAACAGCCAAGCATGTATGTCTGTTTCTTCAAATAGCTAGCATGTCAAGTCACGTGATTACTAGGAAGCAGGGCTCACCAATCACTCAGTGGGCTTTGAAACCTAACGTCTAACTCAGTAAATGCACAAATCGCAAATACTTCTTGACAATGAATTGGTATTACCCCTTAGGGTTATATGATAAAAGATCTCTTCTAAGCACAGAATATACAATACTTACTGAGCACTTACATGCTAGTGGAACATGCGCAAGTTGTTAAGAGTGAATGAAGGATTATCAAAGTTTCTAACCTTGGCCAATTTTTAAAAAAATAGATTCAAGCAACCCGCCCTGTCAAGGAAGAATGCCACCATTGTCTCCTGGCATCCCGTCTGACTTTTTCATGTCACTACATCCTGGCTGCAAATGTGTCCCTCCCCTCACTTAATGTCACTGTACTCAAATTCTTACCACTAAGATCAGTAAGTTATCTCCTCACAGGCCAAACCCAGAGTCACTAAACAATGATAAGCTTGAGTAATTTGAGTTTCATCTTCCTTCTTTGCCTTCTGATTGGGCAAGTAAAGAGCCACAAAATGAGCATGAATTTAGACGAGTAGGAGCATGAGGAGCAGAGACCTGCAAGAATGGAACAGATGCTTAGATAGGATAGGAATTGCATAAGTAGTCAATAAGTAATTGAAAATTAAAATAAAATTAATAAATAATAAATTAAGTTTAAGAAATGTAATTTATAATATTTATATTATATATAATTATAATTAATTGATAAATATAGATTAATAAAAATTAATTAATAAAAATAATAAGATTAAAAAGTACAAATAAAAAGACCCCTAACAAGAGTAATTAATATTTATATAGCACTATGTGGTAGACAGTGTGCTAAGCATTTTAAGATTATTATCTTATTCGATACTCACAGCAACCCTGGGAGATAAGTGCTATTATTATACACATTTTACAGAAGAGGAACCTGAGGCAAATAAAGGAGTTTAAGTAATTTGCTCAGGGTCACACATCTAGCATTTGAGGTCAGATTGGAGCTCAGGCCTTCCTGATTCTGGATCTAGTGTTCTAAGCAGTGAGCCAGCTAGCTGCTCTATATGTGCATAATTAAGGAAAGCCAAGTAGATTAATTAGCCCTTTTTCAAGATCCAGAGATAGTCAAAAGATAATTGCCCAAAAAGGATACCAAAGGTAATGGAATCCAAAGCATATTCCTTAAGTCAGAAAAAGTTTTGTAAGGTATCTGTTTACAGAATTTCTTCAAACCTATTATCCTTTGCACCTCTCTAATACACATATGATGTAATACTGTATGTTACAGATATGTGTCTTATCCCCCTAACAGACAGTAAAGCTCCATGGAGCTCCACGGTTTTTTGTTTGTTTCCATTTCAATTTCAAATGGCCTTCAGCACTTAAACAGCAGCCTGCACACAATAGGCATGTAAAAGTTTGCTGAATATTAGTGAATTCTCTTACTCTAAAGCAAAAAGCCCCTTCCCAGTAGGTGGCGAGTACTAGTTTCAACCATGCTTTCTCTAGGATTCCTATCACACCATCACAGAAAAGAGGAGACACTATTGTTTTATCATTATCATTCTTGAAGGGAAAAAGTCTAAAAGAAACCAGCCCTTAACCTTCCTTGTTGACTTTCTGCTTTGGTTATTGATGTTAATCCCAGAAGAAGAGAGGAGGATTTTGCTCTGAATGCCAGGGTCTTAGGTACTAAGGCATTTGTTTGCTTTGGGTTCCTCCTTCCTCCCCCTCCCTCACTAAGTAAACTGAAATAATTTAAGGCTTCTTTTTCTTTTCTCTTCCTTTCCTTGTAGTTCCTAATTCCTAAGTTTTTAGTTTTATCAACCTGGCCAAGCAAAGAACTCCCTCAGGACTCTGGCCTTCTCTCAACAATGAATAGTGATAGCCTCCAGTCTTATGTAAACACATGAGCAACTCGGTATTGACATGAGAGGTGACTAGAGCTACCCCACGTTTACTGAGCTATATATGGCCAAAGACATTCTAAGATACATATTTCAGCTTAATACATATTTCAGAAAAGAGGAGGGGGACAGACAAGTCACATAGAAGTGTGTTAGGGATTTTTAATTCCAATTCTAGTAAGTCCTAGTTACCTAGGACTCAGTAACACTAGTCAGTCATCCATGCCTCATTTTCCCCATCTATACGAAGGGAATGGTAACTTTCCTAGGTTTTATACTGTAGCCCTGAGAAGGGGAAATTTGAATGATAAATTTAAATACTGATGACAATCAAGATCTGTCTATAAAAATATTCAACATAAATAAAACCAATTCATTTTCATTTAGGGGGGTAGTTCCTTCTTGTATTCTAATTTCTACCCACCAAAAGCTATCATTAAAAATATCATTCTTGAACATTTTTAAAGCAAAGGCCATGCTCCGGAGGAAAAAAAAAATGTCTGTTGTCAAATGTTGATTCTTTGGGCTCTCTAATAATAGGCATTATGGTATCATCAGAAAAAATGGCACAATTATGTAAGTCAAGATATTCCACATTTTCCTTTAAATCAGACTCTGACCGTATAAAGATGACTCTCAGCTTTTTGCTGTTCCTTCAAAAAATGACTTCAAAGAAAGACCCAAGCATGGCAAGAATCCTTTTGGGCTGTAGTTTCAATGTTCCCGACTAATATGTTATCACCTCACAGGTTTTTTGCAATCAGTTTGACTCTAGATAAACATATTTAATAATAAATAAAATAATAGAACCACAGAATCTTGTCATCGAAAATATCTATTTTAAAATCTCATTTTTAAAATACCTGAATAGTGTTGATCCAGGCTTTGGTTGAACACACTCTAGATAAGTTTCCTGTAGAGGAAAAAACTACCTTTTTCCATGTGAATTTATTTTGATTTCTTCAAATCATTATCTTTTGGAAATTATTTCCGGAAAGGATACTCTATTAGAGTACTTTTTATAAAATTGTTTTAAGTGCATTTTGGAAAAATAGCTTTTAGTTGCACCTATTTTCCACGTCCACAGAAACACAGCATGCCCCTCTAAAGGCATGCGCTTCAATCAAAAAAGGAAGTCAATACAATCCAGGACTGCCCTCCTGAAACAGGGCTGAGCCAGAGAAGGTCAAATGATTTTGGTAGCCACAAACATGTTTTAAGGGTTCTATCAAGCCCTCAAAATTTCTCTAGCCAGTCCCCATCTATTCTCCTCCTCCCCAAAAAAATATCTTTGGCCTTGAACAGAGCGACTGATTTTAACACTATTTAAAATAAGTCTAGAATGGGGCAGGGATGTCATTCTACTTTTCTTCCAGATAGGTTTCAGATTAACCTCCTACCTTTCGATAACTTAAAAGCATGCCCAATACAATCAATAAGAAAAAAAATGACTCCCTAGAAATACAGCAAACATTCACGGAGAGAAGGCACTGGGTAGCCATTGAAAGGTCCCTGAGTTGGGACTGCTAAATTTTAATTATAAAATAAAAATAAGAGAGTAGATTTTACAACAGTCCATAAATGATTAATTAAAATAATAGAGCAATAGATCTTATATCCCTTCTGATGTCAAATATTAACTTAAGCTTACAAGATATAATGAAGGCTGTAATGACTGAAGTTATTTTATGACTAACCATACTTATGGGAAATCATGGAAAGTCATCAATGAAACACATACTCTTCGTACAGTTTTTTCACAAGCAAAATCTATTTTAATGAGGATAGTATGGTACAGGAAAAGAGCAACAGTTTTAAGAATCTGATGATAAGAAGTCATTTAACCTCTTACAGCCCTCGCTTTTTTGTTTGTAAGATGAGAGATTACACTATCCTGTTTCATAGTGCTGTGAGAACAATGTTTTATAAAATGTAAATACATAAATACAGTAGTTACCATTATAGTATAACTAAGGGCGCTGTCATCAAAAGTGGATGAAAATGAATTATATGAATCCTTCTAATTCTTAGTTTTCATTTGATTCATTTTTTACCATAAATATATCTTAGTAACTGCTTTCAAAGACCTAAGAGGATGATTGATCCTGTGGATAATATAGACAAAAATAGGATACAAATTGATGGGCATGCATATAACCTAGCGATCATTAGCTTCATATCAAACCAACACACTGTTTCAAGTACCACATCATCACATATAAACTTGGATATCCCCCAGAGTTCTATCCTGGATAGTCTTCTCCCTTTATACTATTTCACTTAGTGATCTCATCAGCTTTCATGAATTTAATTACTGTCTCTATGCTGATGATTTGCAAATCTATTTAGCTTGCCCTAGCCTTTCTCCTGACCTGCAATATCACATCTTCAACTACTTTTCGAACATCTTACATTGAATGTCCAGTAGACATCTCAGAATGGAGGTCCAGTAAAAATCTTAAATTCAGCATGTCTCACGAGCTTATTATCTTTCCCCCTAAACCTTTCCAACCTTCTACCTTCCCTATTTACTGTGGAAGACAACACCATCCCTCCTCAGGCTGACAACTATGTTTCACCCTCAGCTCCTCCCTATCTCTCCCTACCCATTTCCAATCTGTTGCCAAAGCCTGTCAATTTCACCTTTGCAACATTGTTTCAATATGACCCCTTCTCTCTTCCTAAATCACAGGTCTGACAGTCACCACCACCACCACTCAATAAACTCCAGTGGGCACCAGGATCAATGAAAAATCTTGTTTGGCATTCGAAGCTCTTCATAATCTAACCCTCTCCTTCTCACATACTCTTTGATCCAGTGACACTAGCCTCCTTGCTTTTGTACAAACAAGAACACTTCATCTCCCATTTCTGGACATTTTCTTTAGCCATCCCTCATGTCTGGAATTCTCTCCCTCATCTCCATCTGGACTTTCCTGGCTTTTACCTAGTTCCAGCTAAAATTTCCCCTTTTATAGGAAACCTTTCCTAATGTCTCTCAATTATAGTGCCTTCCCTGTCTTGTTTGCTTACTATTTATGCAGTATATAGCTTGTCGTCTCCCACATTGGACTGTGAGCTCTCTGACGTCAGAGGTTGTCTTTTCACTTTTTTTACCCCCAGTACTTAGTGCCTGGCACATAGTAGGTGCTTAATGTTTACTAACTGACTGACAGAAGACTTGAAGCATAGAACCAGTTAGCAATCTGTCAAAATATTTCAGCAGTATGTGCTATTGGGACCATTCTGTTTGCTGGGAAAGAGGAGATGTTTCCCCCCCCCCCGCCCCCCCCCCACTGTTTGATTCTTCTCCTATACTCAATATCAAGGCAATTTCTTTCTGACTTAAAAGGAAATTTGTCCAAGACTCCTAGGCATGCCCAGATAGGTCAGCAATTTTTTGTATAAAGAATAAAAAGAGAAGGGGGGAGAGAGAGAGAGAGACATGGACAGAAAGAGACAGGAAACAGACAAAAATACAATTAGCATTTCCATGTGAATAAAATTTACAATAGGTCCCACCACTCTTCTCAGATTTAGTCCCGATGCTGAACCATGTATTTTCTGCATTCTAAACTCCCTTCTTATGAGTCATCCTTCCATTTACAATTTGATTTAAATCAAACAATTATTAACCATGTACTATATGCAAACTTTGTGGAGCTTTCATTATTGAGGAAAAGGAAATACAACATGTACACAAATGTATATCATACAAGGCAAGGAGGAGAAAGGGCGAGCATTAACAATTGAGGAGGGGTAAAGGAAGGGTTGTGGTAGAAAGAGGCACCTGAGCTGGGTCTTGAAAGAACGCAAGGATCCTGGGAGGCAGACATGAATAAGGAGTAAATTCAAGGTGTTAAGTAGAGCCTGTGAGCTAAAACCCCATCCTACCTACTTTTGCTTCACACTATTTGATTAGTAAGAAAAGCATGAATTTACCCTTTCATTACAGGCCATTTCAAACATCAAATTAAAGTGGGAAGACAAAGAATATGGTACGCTTGGACTTCTTTTAATATAGTTAGCATACAGTCTCTTTTCTTCCATAAGGGAATAGATATTGGCATCTAAAAGTGACATTTCTGAAGTAGATTTGCAATTATCAAGAAGATTTCAAGACTTATTTATGAAAGAATAAATTTAAATGCATATGAATTTTCAGTTAATATCTTCTAAAAATGTAGCCTTAGTTACTATCTCCTAGTACACCTTCTAAATGAATGAATCAGTGAAGCTATCTTAACTTGGAATTTCTGGAAAACAGATATTATCACATCATAATTCTTGTAAGGAACACAGCAAAAATACCCTGTTAGGGCTTTAGCTAACTCTGAAAGCTACTGTGATCACTGCTGTCTATAAGCCAAGCAACTTCATCTATATATACTTTCAAAGTTACAATATTTTTTTTGAAAAGTTGATTTTTAAAAAGCAAAACCTAAGCTAATAAAATGTTCCAGTGATACCCTATCATCAAATCTTACTCAGCCCGTGGTATGGGACATCATTTGTTAATATTTTAGCTACAAAATCAAATACTTTTCTTCCAAGCATTTCCTCATCCACTACCCTCCATATACAGTCCACAGAGCATGGAAATCCATGCTTTTTAATACCATATATGCTTAAGCATCCACAGGAATAAAAATAGTGAATATCATTCTTGTGAGACTTGGAAAGGCAATTATGTGTTTCCCATTGCTCCCTTCAACAATCTGTCTACTAACCATGTTTTTAAACCAAAATGTGGCTTGGCTAAGCCCTAGAGTCCTTTTTTATTGTTCTGTCTTTTTCACTTGTTCCGAATCCACATGGCAAACAGAAGTAAAAGAAAAGTAGAATTGAAGACAGGGCTAGAGAAAACTCAATCACTTATACTAACCTTGATTAGCTTGGGCCAATATAGAAAACCCAACCTTCAAAATCTTTTATCAAATTTTTCTTAGAGAGTTGTTTGGGGTTGTAAATAGATAAATATAATCTGACTCAAAATCAGGAAAAGGATATGGAAACTAAAAGAGAAAAAATATTTATCTGCATCTTTATAAAAAGAAAAAGGCAATGTTACTTTGCAAAGGGATTTTCTAATAACATTTTAAAATTACAACACACACCAGGGTGCCAGACTATTAAAAAACTGATAGGCTCAATGTGAAAGGGTGAAACACATTGATGCAGAGATATGATCTCATTCAAACCATACATGCCTTGTATTATTGGCCTAAAATTCTAAAATTATAATTTTTCCCCATATGCTCTTTTCTCTTTGTTACTCAATATGATTCAACATAGAAAGAAAAGAAAACAGGAAAATATTCTTTTAAAGTTTCAAGAAAGGAAGAATTTTTGACTTTCTCATGTCTGCTCAATAAATTATATAATTACAAAATGCACTTCAGGGATAAGCCTGTAGCTTTCAAAATGGCGAGCACACTATCTGATACACTGTAGATTATAGTGTAAAGTACAACCACCTTGTCTCTTTATATTTGAAAATATCATATTTGAGACCCTTTTGTTAGAACATAAGCTCCTCCCAAGAAATGACTATTTCATTCACTCTTGCATCCCTAGTACCTAGCACAAAATTGCTTAACAAATGCCTGTTGATTGCCTGGTTGGTCAATACATTTTTTTTTAATTGCGAACTTGACAGACTCTGTCAAACATGAACATTTCCATGTAAATATATTTACAAACGCCTGAACGTCTGCATATGAAATTGTGACTATTACCTATAGCTTGAGCTTTTAAAAAATATGTAATGAATTCAACTTATTAGTTTCGAAGTTATCCTGCTTATCTCAATTTATTCTGAATTTCACACTTCATTTTCAGTTTTCTGGAGTCCTGTTGGTCAGTGCATTCATCAAAGTTCACAAGTTTTTCAAAGCTGTTTTTCCTTTTCCAACTCTCTAGTCAATTTAGTCAGTCAGTCAACAAGCAAATGCTATCTGCCAAACACTGCATTAAGTACAAGGGATACAAAGAAAAGTAAAAGTTACTCCCTGGTCTCAAGAAGCTCACAGTCTAACAAGCAAAGAATTATGTACAAACAAGCTATATCCAAGATAAATTGGAGATAATCAACAGAGGGAAGGCATCAGAATGAAGGAGTAAAGTTTTCCTCGGGAAAATGAAATTCCAGCTGGAACTAAAAGAAACCAAAAAAGAGCAGATGAGGAGAGAGAAAACAAGCCGGGGAAATGCTCAAGTTGGAAGATGGAGCATATTGTGTGAGGAACGAAAAGGAAGACTTATGTCCCACTGGATTCCTGAGTACACAGAGAGGTAGTAGGAAATGTAAGTCTAGAAATATGAAGGAAAGGTTTTGAAGGGCTTTGCAGCCCAAAAGGGGGATATTGGATGCTGAAGGTGATATGGCTTCACTATTAAGTAAAGGGGTGATATGCTTCAACCCGCACTTTATGAAGGTCGCTTTGATAAGGGAGTGAGGAAAGATTTATAGTAGGCAGACCGATCAGCAAACTACTGTAATCGTGTAGGTGTCATGTGATGAGCGTCTACACCAGGGTGGTGGCAATGTTAGAGGAGACAGAAGTGTGTGTGTGTTCATCTTTCATTGCCGAAGAAGACCATGCCATCACAGAAATAATGACATGACTTGCACTGGAATTTGTTTTGAGTGATGGAGGGCTGTGCAGGTCACCGGCCTTACTTCTCCTCCAGAGCCATCTGAATCCAGTGACCAGATATTCATCAGGATGACTAGAGATGATCCAGGATGAGGCAACTGGGGTTACGTGACTTGCCCAAGGTCACACAGCTAGTGAGTGTCAAGTGTCTGAGGTGAGATTGGAACTCAAGTTCTCCTGACTCCTGCACTGGTACTCTATCCACTGAACCAACTAGCCGCCCCAAGGAGACAGAAGTGGCTGTATTATGAAGACAACAATCCTTGGCAACAAATTGGATAAAATGAGCGAAAGAGAGTGAGAATGATGACTCCTAGGTTGCAAACCTGGGTAAATGAGAGGACGATGGTGTCCTCAATAGTAATAGGGAAGTTAAGAAGCGGGGACAGTTCAGAAAAAAAATTATAAGTTCAGTTTTGGACATGATAAATATAAGCTACCTACACCTAACTAGTGGTATTGCTGGACCAAACCATATGCACAAGTTGGTAAATTTTTTCATGTATAAGTTCAAATTTCTTTCCAGAATAGTTGAGCCATTTCATAGCTCCAAAAAAATAGTACATTGCCGTCTCTGTCACAACTGTCATTTCCTTTCCTGATTATTTTCAAAATCTAGTGGGGAAAAAAAGTCAGAATTGTTTTAATCCATACCTCTCTATTAGTGATTTAGAGTATTTTTAATATGATTGTTTATAGACTGGACTGCATTTCTTGAGAAAGTGTCTATTCATATGCTTTGATCATTCATCTATTGGGGAATTGATCTTGTTTTTATGTATTTGAAATAGTTCCCTTTATAGCTTCAATTTCATACTTTTATCAGGGAAATTAATTGCAAAGACTGTTCTTCTGAATTAACTATCTCCCTTCTAATTGTAATTGTATCAATTTTATTCGTGCAAAAGTCTTTAATTTTTTTTGAGGAAGGAAGGCAAGACATTTGGGATTAAGTGACTTGTCCTAGGTCATGCAGAGAAGCCTTTAAATTTTAAGTAATTTTGTGAATGTTTCCATCCCTGGTTGGGCAAGAATTATTCCTCTATACAGAACTGTAAACATATCTCCTTTGTTGTTCCTCTAATTTATTGTTTAGGTCAGGCATATATTGGGTGCTTATTGCATTGTATAGAGTGATATTGATTGAAAACTAATTTCGGCTAGATAGCTTCCCAGTTTTCCCAACAATTTTGTTGAAGAGTGAATCCTTACACCAGTAATTAGGATCTTAGTATCTATCCACTAGTATATTTCTATGTTCATTTGTTTTCATATGTTGTATCTCTAATCGGTTCCACTACTCAACCTTTCTATTTTTAACTAGCACCAAAAAGATCCAATGATTGCTGCTTAGTAGTATATTTTGATATGCAGTATTGGTAGGTTCCCTTCTGCCCCATTTTTTTAATTCATTCCCTAAAGATTCTTGAATGTTTATTTCTCCAAATGAATTCCAGATGACTTTTTCTATAATACTTTTTTTGGTATGGCACTGAATCTTTAAACTGATTTAGTCATCACTGTCACACTGGCAGGACAAACCATGAGCAATTAATCTCTCTCCAATTATTTTAGTCTATTATTATTTCCATGAAAAATGTCTTAAGAGAGTTATATAATTTCTGTATGTTTTCACAGGTAGATGGACTAGTTAATATTTAATGCATGCTGTATTTGGAATTTATGTTTACATCTTAGGAAAGATATAGGAATTGAGTTCATATGTATAAAATACATATAACATTAATAATGTTGAGAACATACAATATTAAGAATACATATTCATGTATAATGAATTATTTGGTCTTATTTTATAACCTCTTTTGTTGAAGTTATTGCTTTAAATAATATTTTAGTTGAATATCTAGTATTCTCTAAGTTTACAACCATTTCATCTGGAAAAGCAATATTCTTGTTTTCTCTTCACTCATCATTATTCTTTCTTTTTTTTCTACTTTTACTGCTATAGCTGGTATTTTTAGCAATAGAACAAATAAAAGTGATGTCTGTGGACTGCTTTTTGTACTGCTTCTTCATTTTGTAGTTCTTTTAAATGAGATATCCCTTCCTAAGATTTTTTTATGAGCTTTGATTCTGCCATATAGAAATAAAGAAATTATGATAATTTGGGAGGATTGTATCCTGCTATTGTCTTAACTGGTTTCTTTCTGAGTCACTGGGTTTTCTTTCTAAATCAGCTATCATGTCATCTGAAAATAGAGATAGTTGTGCCTCCTTTTTGTCAATGTTATCTTTGCCCTTTAAACAAGGATAACCATATACTTATAGAGCGCAACAAACACAAGGACTGTGTAGCATTTTTCTCACCCATTAAAAGATCCCAGAAGAAGATATTTGCTTTTCTCCATCAATTAGATTTTCACCAAACTAGATTCCAAAAATTTCAAAAAAGTTTAAAAAGCTCTATTTTAATTGAGTTCATAAATATCAACCAAATAAATACCAAGAAGATGTGATTTTCACAGTGAAATGTTTCCACCTACTTTTGTTAAGGTCTCATAAATAATTAGCTTTTTAAATCAAAGTATTTGACTTTTTAAATCATAAGTTTTTTAAGAGTAATAATCTGGGAGTATCTTTTTCAAATTGTGTTAATATTACTGAATGCAACGTTAATACTGTGATATAACATGTTAGCTGAAAGAATATCTTTAGAAATCAAAATCTGTGAAGGTATAATTTAAAAGAACTTTTTTTCATGGTCATAAGGTGCTCATTGAACTTCCCCTATAACTCATCCATGACTTGAGCTATACAATGGAAAAACAATAGTGACTTTTCTTGGTACTGTATTTATCAATATTTTGTACCCCAGGTTAATAAATTGCTAAAGTATAATTTACTAGATATATACATTTCATTATAATATGATAAGAACTCCCACAAATAAATTTATTTCAAAAAATTATAATGAGGATCATCTTTAAGGACAAAATATCAATCTAAAATTATAAATATTATTCTGCAAAATCATAAACAAAGGTGTTCAATATCTCACTATATTCAGATCTGCTAAAGTAAGTACTGAGGCAAACATGAGCAGGCACATACATATACATGAAGTATACAATTCTTAGCTCCGTCAAATTTAGTTTTTGTCAAACAACCGAGCAAATACCTATGTAAGCTCCCACTGAACCAACAGTGCCTGGAAACAAATTCATCTTCTATAAAATTATTTCCTTAAACTGGCACTGACCTATCACCGGAAACATTATCCTGTTTTCTCAGTATTCTGACTTAGCAGGTGAATGCCTGGGTTAAAGAATCTCCTGAAGCTCTGTGTGTGTGTGTGTGTGTGCGCGCGCGTGCGTGCGTGCGTGTGTGTGTGTGTGTGTGACCTTGAACCTGGTTTTTAAAAAATAACTTTTCACAAATCAAAAAAAATGGCTAAAAAATTGAAGGGAAGATTAAAATGAAATATTTCCAAATAAAAAATTCAGAAAAGGAATCAAAATAAAAACATCAAATTAACCATAGTTTAAAAAACAAAAACATTTTGTTTTGTTGCTCCTTATAGAAGAGCCATTTTTAATATAGTCACATGAATTTCAACAGACCATGAACTAGAAATTTATAACACAGTACAGAATGTGCAAAAAAAAAACCCAACAAAGATTTTTTTTTAGCTGATGATAATGTGGTATTGGAATTAGTACATATCTTGACAGAAAATGAACTGTTTTTAAAATAGAAAAGCATTAAACACAAGAATATCATCCATAGGTAATACAGAGACACATGGTAGAGCAGATCTGAGCAGATCACAGCACATTACAAATAAGGTATACCAAAGGATGAATAGCATATGGGGTGTCATCAAAGAAATATGTGTGACTAGATAGATAGGTAGATACATGGATGGATGGATGGATGGATGGATGGATGGATGGATGGATGGATGGATGGATGGATGGATGGATTAGATGAGCAATCTCTGTCTATATCTACATATTTTATTTTCAAATATCTATATCCATGTATGAAGGGATAGACAAAATGGTCACTTGGCAAAAGAGAGGGAATAAACAGTGGAAAGACAACATGCTCCATTTGTATTATCATAATATTGAAGGTAAGTAAGGAAGGTGACCAATATTTTGAATGGACTCTCCTTGGAGATCCTATAGAACAAATTATGTAGAATAGGAAAGCATGGATGGAGTGTGATCTATATTGTTAGAAAGAATACTTCTGTAGTATATAAATATTTGAGTACCAAACAAATCACATAACAGCAGGGCCCACATAAATGAATATATATAAAACCACACATATATAATACACATAGTTCCTTTAAAGTCCTGATGAGAAAGAGTATAAAACAGGTGAATAATGTATTATGGAGTCCCCAAGGACTTTGTTATTCAATAATACCAATAATGCTTATAATAATTATAGTAAAACCTGCATAGCCCAACTTATTGCCCACGTCATGAGAAGGGAGCAAGAGCCAAGTAAGGGAATGCCAGGCAGGATGATATATAGAAGGGACTTCAGGTGCCCTAAGAAGACTATGGCAGACATTTAGGCCGAGAAGGAACTCTGATATGCCAGTCAACTGGGTTCCAGAGATACCACTGACTGGATTCCTATCCCAGGGCCAGCGTGACGTAACTGCTTCTCTGAATCTAAGAAATAAACAGGGCCCTGTCCAAAACTATTGCAATAATCAACTAGACAAATGGTGCTTCGTTATCCAGGCCCACAAGAAGGCAAGATACAACAGAACAAATCAGAAATACCAACTCTCCACCTGCTAGAAATACTTGAGTGTGGATGGACCCAACCACTAATAAAGAGGACAAACCCCAAATGTGCATGAAAAAAAGATTGAGAATATGAAAGTTTTTATTGTGAGGAAGCTGAAGAAAAACCATGAAACTTAATTAGCTACCTACAAAGTTATGTTATGCAATCTTTAATGGGCCCTCAGGTCAAGATCATCCTTTCACACACCCCTATTAGACTCACTATCTCACTCACTACAGGACCTTTTCCAACTTTTCATTTCCCATAGCTCCCCCTTTCATCCTTTCCACTGAGAACATGTCTTCATAATTCACTGAAAAAAATTAAGACCATTCACCAACAGCTTCTTCCTCACTCCTCAACTCACATCACCCCATGGCCTTCTCCCCCTATCTCCACCTTCACTCCTGTCTCACAAAAGGTGCCTCTTTTATTTTCTAAAGTGTTTTTCACAGGGGGAAAGCAAGGGAATTGAGTTCAAGTGTCAAAATAACATCATAATAAACTAGGGAATAAATCTTATAAGCAAGGGCTTCAAACTCTACTTATGGTATCTTCAGCTCCAAGTTATACAACAATATACTATATGTCAATGCAGGACAATAGTAAGAAATAACTTCATTCCTAAATCCAAATTAGATGAAATCAAAGGAAATTGACTATTACTTTAGCTGAACACAGAGGAAATTAAAAATCTACATTTAACAGAAACTCTGCAAATGCTACCTAGTAATGAAATCAATGGCTACCTAATAATGACATAGTAAAAATAATTTTGAAGAGGAAGTGAGTATCCTTAAGATGGAATTTTTAAAAGCCCTTTTTTACTTTGATGATGAAAATTCAACTAGCAAACCTACTATGCCAAAACAGAGTAAGTTTAAAAGCTGTTATCTACTACAATAATCACGAAACAAATACTTTCCCCCAATATCTGAAAATATTTCATGGCCTATCCATGTAATAGAAAACTAGAATACAATATGGCCCAATTAAAGCCAAGAAAAAAGAAATATTAAGAGCCAAGTAATCAAAACTAGAAGGCAGAAGCCAAGAAGCTAAATCAACACAAGAACTTAAAGCAGCACAAAGACCAAAATAAACAATTCCGTTACAATTTTTAAAATGTATATTTTTAAAGGTTGAGGAAGCAAAAGAAAGAAAAGAAAGAAGATGATGATGATAACTCATATTTATATAATGGTTTGAGGTTTATAAGGTATTTTATGATCATTATTTCATTTTATCCTCACAACACTCTAAGAAAGTAAATACTATTACTGTCCTCATGGTACAGATGAAGAAACCGTCCATTGTGCCACCTAGATGCCATCTGAAAAATGTCTGGCCATCTACCACATAAGTATTTATTCTTACAAAAGGAAGGAAGAAAATAAAAAGAGTAAAAGGGAGGGAGAGAATCAGCAGTTATTAGATTCTCACTATGTGCTAGGCCAGGGTATAATATTGGATAGGTGGTATGGTTAGTATAGATTCTACATTTTTATCTGCAGCTCCATATCTAACCTTGGGAATTAGGCAAAATTGTTCCCTTGGCTAGCTGTAACTATAACTTCATAGCAACACTGCCCTACCCATGGTGGAGTCCATGTCTACAGTTTCACCCTCAGACCAATGGAGCTTCTTGATTTACAATCTTTGTGTCAAATTTTTGTATTTTTTGTTTGTTTTTTGTCTCATGGTTCTTCCTTCCAGCAATCCCCTGCTCTCTTCCAGAAACAAATGTTACTGGGCCTCAAGACATTACAGAAAATCAAATCCTTTTCCTATTCCTAAAGATACCCTCTTTTCCCTCCCTCTTTGTAAAGGCTATGGGGGCAAGGGAAAAGAAGGAAAGACTCAGTCTGGATAAAATTAACAGTTCAATAGGAAATAAATGTGTGTGTGCGTGTGTGCATGCATGTTTGTGTGCGTGTGTATCTGTGTGTAAATAAGCATCTCTATAAATACATATCTTAGAGTCTCAGGAAAAAAGAAATCAGAGGAGATGAAAGCCTCCCCCTCCCAAAGAAGTAAGATGTGGAAAATTTCTGATCATCTAGATGGTTAAAAGAAATGCAATGAAAAGAATGCAAATGTGAAATGGAAAGCCTATGTACCATTAATAATGAATGACAGAATGGTTCTATTAAGAGAGGTGACTGAATCCAGTAAGCAGCAGATTCAGATAATAGCCATAATTACTAGTTCAAATATTTCAGTTAATTATGATTTTTCTACCAAAGAACTTTACCATCTCCTTCTTCTGATGCAAGCCTGATCTCATCTTTCTTAATAAGAATTTATTACCAAAATGGTTTATTAATCAAAAGATGAGAATATCTGTGACCTCTACAAATACATATCAATTGCATATTTATGTTCTTTATGAAAGGTATTTACAGTTTCTTTGACTCAAAAAAACTATATACATGCTTAAAAAAATAATATATTGTCTGACGAGCAAAAAGGGTGTGTCAAAATGCCATGGATTAAAGAGTAGTTCAATTACTAAAGAAGCCACCTGAAAGAACCATAACATTTACATCACCTTTTCTGATTACTGCCAAGCTATGATTCAGTTTCATTTTCACAGCTTACAACAGGTACTCCAAATATAAAAAACAGCCCCAAGCATAATGAGAATGCTAGAGTATATGACTCTATGTGAGGAAAATGTAGTTTAAAACATGCCACCAACACAGTTTTCAAGAACAATTGATACAAAGATAGCATCTTCCAGGAAGATCATTTAAGCCTATTATGGTTCTGTCTATCATCACTTGTGAAAAGAACTCAATATGGCTTTCTAGTAAAAAAAGGAGTTGTACCTAATCATGATGTGTAATCACTAAATCAATATGGATGACATCTAGTTATATGGCTTCAGTGGAAAAACATATTAAGCTCCTATTTCATGTTATGAGAACTTTATCCAATGATATCAAAATGTCTTTTGGACTGGATAAATGTAGAAATCCTTAATATGCACCAACGAAGAATAGATACTGAAATCTTTGCATTTTAATTTACAGGCCAAATTTAAAAAGATGAAAGCAATATTTACAAGTACCTGAGTCTTCTTCTGACAATAAACATCAAGCGTAAGACTATTAAAGAGATATCTGTCTTTGTAAATTAAGAAACTGTAATCTTCAAGTCAAAGCTAAAGAACACACAGATCAATTAATATCCTATATAATATCAGTCTTAATGCATACTTTGAGCACAGTAAAATGGACAACAGAACTAAAAGATGTCAAACAAAATCCTGTAAAATTTTAATGAAATACGGTGTTCTTCACTCCCAAAGAGCCATTAAAAATTAATACTTCCTCACCAAAGGAGAAAGAGGATTAATAGTTCTCTTAGAACGCATAATAAATAGATTAAAATGTAAATAAATACTTTTGAAACACATATCTCACTTAAGCAATAGAAAAGCCTGATAATAAGTATACATGATGAGACTATTTTGAATCAAACCCAAAGTAGTTTGTTTGGTTTTTTTTTTTTTTTTCTGGGAGGGTCCTCTGAAATGGCTAAGATCCAAAAATGTAATCAAAAGATGCTCCACAGGCAACATCCACATGAACTTAAACAACAATATGTCAACAAAGAGGTATCAAAGAAAGAGCTGACTCATGTGGATTTACTTACAGAAATGTAATATTCAATGATAACCATTCAGGATCAGATCATTGCCACTGTAAAGTACAGAATTTTTATCTTAAGGAAGTTGATCTTATTGACCAATTAAGATTAATCAATGAAGTGGTGAAAACTGCAACATTCTTACTGGAGGTTGCTAAAAAATAGCATCTACAAGATACCTAGAAAGAAAATCAGTTGGATAAAATTATACATCAGAAGCTCACTATCATGGATGAGCTGATGATAAAATCTCATATGACAAACATATGCATCCATGTATCCTTGATAATTCAACAAGTAAATGGTACTGGAGCCAGAATATCATTATAGTCAGGATTCTTGCCCACAATCACTTAGGTTCAAAATTAATCCATAAACAATTAAAACTAATATTTTCAAGATATTAACCAATTGAATAATAATGTTCAAGCTTAATGGAATGAAACATCTCAAAATACAGAGACTGGGTGGAAGAAATTAAAACTATGTGGGAAAAAAGATGAGGCATACGTCATCCTCGTCGCACAGTCTGCTAATGTAATTGTGCATAAAATGTTTTAATAACTCTACAGAAGAGCAGCTTTTCTCACTTTCCTTTGTCAATTACCAAAACACCAGTCTTCTTATCTACTTCTGTAACAGGCTGCAGAACATTAAATATAAAAGAATCATAACATAACAACCTGTCCTTGGATTTTTATAGGATTTCCATTAAAAAAAGATGAGAGGAACTGCATATTTATTTTTAATGGACTTGTGATTCCATCAGTGCAGTCCCAAGGAGAATCTCCCTCTACCTTGCAAATCAGAAGTTTCTCCACATCTTAGAGCCATAGAGAGTTACCTGTGACACTGAAAGCTTATATGACCTGGCCAAGGTCATACATACAACTTTTATATGCTAGAAACAGGATTTGACCCGAGGTCTCCCAGATTCTAACGAGTACAATGACGATGATAATCACGATCATTATCATCCTAATTACTTAAAAGTAACAGACTAGGACGTCAATGAGAGCATGGTCTATGGAAGTCCTACTGAGGACTTCATGTTCTATATTCTGCCCTATTTTAATGTCTTCATCAATGACTTCCATAAAATGATAGTGTGTTCATTAAATATACCATTATAGAATTTTAGAATTGGAGACAACCTCAAAGGTCACATATTCAATGAACGTAAATCCCCTCTATAACATGTCCACAAAATTGTCATTGCGAAATCTTTTCATAAGGTGAAGTCTGTTTCTTTGTACTTTCTAACCATTGTTCCTTATTTTCTATCTAGAGTCAAAAAGGATCAAGTCTAAACCCTCTTTCACAGGAACACTTCTTAATATTTTTAAAAGTAACCGTATTCCAAGGTAAACATCCGTAGTTCCTCAAACTTAACAAGGACATTTAAAGCACTGGACCTGTAGCCAGGAAGACCTGAATTCAGCTCCAATCTCAAACACTTACTAGCTGTGTGACCCTGAAGAAGTCATTCAAGCTCTGTTTGCCTCAGTTTCCTTATCTGTAAAATCAGGATAATAATAGTACTATTTCCCAGAGTCATTGTGAGAAGCAAATGAGATAATAATTGTAAAGCATTTAGCAAAGTGCCTGGAATATAGTAAGTACTCTAAAATGTTAACAATTCTCATCACCTCACTGCGGACATATCTATTTCAACTTAAAAGGATAGAACTAGAATTTCAAGTGGATAGAGTTTTCAGTAAATGGTCACAAACAAATGGCACAAGAGCAGCGGGAAAAAAAGGTACAAATAAAGAAAAAATCAACAGAATGAAAAAATGCTTATTGTCTACATGGTGGTTTACACTTGAATAGAAAACTTATGGAACTTTTTCAACAGGACGAACACACGGGGCAATTACTGCAAAAGGATTATAGTTCTTGAGTTGGGAAGGACACGTAATCCAACTCCCATTTCAAATATTCAGAAACCAGGGGTCAGGGAGTTTATGTAATTTAGGAACTTGCCCAAGTTCACACAGATATTAAGTGGCAAACCCAGAATTTGAACTCAAATCATAGGATCAGGATGGTAGATACAGAGCAGCAAAGAACTTTGGAGGTCACTGAATCCACCCTCTACATTGTATGATGAGGTAAATGAGGTCCAGAAAAGTTGAGGGACTTGCCAAAGTCATGCGGTACATCTATAAAGCAGGATTTGAGACTGTCTTCCTGATCGCAAACCCACTCTTCTCTCTACTATGCTATGATGCCTCCAACTTGCACCCTCTCTCATCTGGTGATGCCAAGCTCAGTATTCCAAATTAAGCACTCTTTTTACACTACCATCCTACCTACGGGTTGATCTCAAAATCAAACAGAGAAGCTACAAAGCTATTTTAGGAACACTAAATCTCTTTCTGACCTCTCTTTTAACACCAACATTCTTCCAGAGTAATTATATGACTTTAAGAAATAAAACATTAGACTCTCTGAAAACCTTAAAATGAGTTATCATGCAGAGGAAAAAGAGAGGTTACTTGGTAAGTATGAGCACACTGCAACAGTACAAATGAGGAATATGGAGAAATATAATGCAGGATGTGATCAAAGAGATGTATATTTGAGAAAAATGAGCTGGTCACATAGTGAAATAAAGGAATAACCAACGGACAGTCCATTCATGGGTTTACATTTACTCCCTCCATGAACTCTAGGTTCTTGAAGGAAAAGTATTATGTTTTCTATATCTCATCCTCTATTATTCAAGCTTGAGACTACCTGTTTTGCAAACTGTAGGTATTCAAATGCTGAATTATTTTCACCTTACTGACAAGGAGATTATCAGGGAGATAAACTCAAGAGGTAGTTAAAGGGAGATAAAATTAGATTGAAATGGTGAGATGAGATGCAATTATAAGGAGAGAAAGAGATGAAATTCCAATGATAAAAGTATAGTCATCAGAAGGCACACAATGTAAAGAAACAGTCTTACACACAAAGTCCAGAGGGTATCACTAAGCAGAAGAAAGAACTGACTAAAATAGTTTAGCAGTCTGAGAGAAATCACCAAAAGAGCTAGCTAAACCTTTCTCTAAATGGTTATAATTTCATCCATGTGAATATTCCCTTCACTGACCCAGTCAGTATCTATGAACCAAAAGACATTTATTGATCATCTTCTATGTGCCAGAAGAAAGAAGAAGACTAAAAGAAAAGTCCCTACCCTCAAGGTTGGATTATTATTATGAGGGAAAGTAGCATGCGTACTGAAATCCCTCCAAACCTTAGCAAAGGGTTAAGTAGCATGAGCTGCTGGAGTTAAATTGAAAAAACAAAAAACATAAAACTTATTGTTTGGTGATGAATCTCTCTAGACTTCTCTGGACTGGTCGTTAGATACACACAGAGTCCATCATCAGGGATACGCTTAAAGACTTTCTAGCATGGTAGGGTATGCTAGAGGTTGTGCCCAGTCTCATAGCCTTTAAGAATCCAGGAGTCACCTTTATGTCATGATGAAGTGTTTAACTATAGTCCTGCTAAACTAACCTCTATAGAACTCAAAATCTCCTCAAATGATCGCTCTTTAACAGCACCCTCACTGATGTGAACAACGAAGACCTGGAATCAGCAGGGAAAAGTTAAACTATGTTCAACACATTCTATATGATATAGTGTGCATTCATCCTTTGGTGCCAAAGAAGACCCTGCCATCAGAGAAATGGTGACATGACTTGCACTTGACTTTGTTTTGAGTGAAGGAGGGTTGTGCAGGTCACCAGCTTCACTTCTCCTCCCGAGCCACCTGAATCCAGTGACCAGATATTCATCAGGATGACTGGAGATGACCCAGAGTGAGGAAACTGGGGTTAAGTGATGTGCCCAAGGTCACACAGCTAGTGAGTGTCAAGCATCTGAGGTGAGATTTGAACTCAGGTCCTCCTGACTCCTGCACTGGTGCTCTATCCACTGCACCACCTAGCTGTCCCTCTATATGATATAGCATTGCTTCTAAAACATTATTTAGGAAGATTTCCACCTAATATGGTATAATTAGATTTTTCAGTGATAAAGTGGTAAGCATCATTTATCTGGAATTTTAGATATCTACAATACCTCTTTCCCTAGCACTGTTAGATAACTGAGTGTTACTATAACATATTTTCTTTAAAAACAAACAGTTTGTAATAGAAAACTATAATTATTTTCTTTTAATGGATTTTTAAGTTTAGAACAGAACGTACATTGCTTAACTTTTTGATTACATGAGACAGTACAGAAACACAAACAAAATTAATGTACCTTGGATAAGAATGGAAGTGGTCAAATATGAAAAAAAATCTTTATCTTGATTAATTCTTTTTTCTTTAATAAGGGTTTGATATGAAAGATTCATAAACAATAAACATGTATGTGTATAAACATGTATGTCCTATATGCATATGTGTGTATATATGTACATATGTGTTTATATATGTATATAAATATATACATGTGTATGCTGTTCCCAATAAGAAAGTAGGCAAAGAATGCAAACAAATATTTCTCAAAAGAATTGAGAAGCATTAACAACCATGTGAAAGAATGCCTACTAATTTCCAAGCAGTAAGCTAAGTGATTTTACAAATATTATTTCATGTGATCCTTGCAATAACTCTTCAAGGTAAATGCTATTATTATCCCCATTTTATAGTTCAGAAAACTGAAACAAACAGAGATTAAGCAAATTGTCCAGGGTCACACAGCTAATGTGTGGTCTTACCACCAGAGCTGAATTCAGGTCTTTCTGACTCCAGACCTAGCACTCTATCCACTGGACCACCAGCTGCCTCGATACAGTAACAAGAGGAATGCAAATCCAAACAACTCTGAGGTTTTACCTAATACCCTGAAAATTAGTAAAGATGACAAAATATTACAATAGTCAATAAGGAAGGAATTGTAGATAGATAAACACATTGGTGCATTATTGGTAGAGAATTGGTATAGCCATTTTAGAAAGCAATTTGGAATCATGCATAAAATGAGCAAAATGTTCATACTATTTGACCCAGAAATTCCATTACTGGGTTTGTATTCCAAGTCAAGATATTTATAGCAGCACTTTTTGTGATAGCTAAGAAATGGAAACAAAGTAGATGCCCATTGATTGAAGAATGACTAAACAAATTGTAGTAAATGATCGTAATAAATATTACTGTCCTGTGATGAATGTGATGAATATGGAGAAGCATGGAAAAAATCTACTTGAACTGAATTAGATGAATTAAATGGAACTAAGAAATGAATATGCAAGTAACAACAATGTAAGTAGAATCACAAAAAAATTAAAAGTGACTTATTAAAATCAAAATTATAAAGAACACGCATGGGTTGAAAAAATATGAGGTACTCTCAAATTACTCCATAAGTTTTGTACATTGTACACATTTTTGATCTTTTTCAATGTACTAATCAGTTGTGTTGATTTTTTCCTTTTCTTTTTCTTATTTTGTTTTTTAAAAAAATACTGTCTGTTATATGAAATGACTCTTGAGGTGAGTATACTAGGGGGAACCATGGAGATATAAAAACCAAAAATCAATAAAACTTATTTTTAAAAACTGTGCATTAGTATTATATAATTTCTTCTCATTCAAGAAAATACTATAACAATACTTTATCACCTTCTGTCGCATAAAGTACAGGCAACTTTTCCAAGTAGTACAATAAATCACTGTCTTGAATGCCATTGCTATGATGAGCGATATGTAGTTAGCCAGGATTAACCAGCTAGAGAAAAGGACTTTCACCCTGGCAAGTACTTCTGCAATTTATCTATGTTTAT
Organism: Bettongia penicillata ogilbyi; assembly: GCA_023548195.1. Classification (NCBI taxonomy): domain Eukaryota; kingdom Metazoa; phylum Chordata; class Mammalia; order Diprotodontia; family Potoroidae; genus Bettongia; species Bettongia penicillata. The sequence goes on along the minus strand of JAJHZJ010000542.1, from coordinate 186,881 downwards.
CAATAGAAAATTAATCCATTCAATCCTTAATTCGATTCTTCCATTAATCTCACTTCCCTCGTATCTGCCAAATAATCAATCATCACCAAGTTAATAGATAATATTTTTGTACGTTAATTTCCTCCTATCTTTGGTAAAATTTTTACATTACATGCTAATAATAAAGCATTATAAAGGTTTAGGGTTTTAAAATTTGACCTGTTCACCTTTCTTTTTTCTATGACTGATATTGTTACTCTGTGAAATTGTAGTCTGTGTTTATCAAGAGGAAATGCACACAATTAACTTTGAAGAATCAGCTAACATGATAGCTGACTCAAGAAAATGAGTGGTTACCTCCTGTGGTCCTGGACATTACTGGAGGAAGCATAAGGTGAGAGAGAGAGGGGGGGGAGGAGGGAGGGGGAGAGGGAGAGGGGGAGGGGGAGGGGAGAGGGAGAGGGAGAGGGAGAGGGAGAAGGGTAGAGGGGGAGGGAGAGGGAGGGAGAGGGAGAGGGAGAGGGGGAGAAGGAGTTGGGGAGGGAGAGGGAGAGAGAGAAATCTGCCCCAAAACAACATAAGCTTCTTGAAGGCAGGAACCTTGTCTTTGCATCTCTAGTACCTAGGCACAATGCCTAGCACTTAACAGGCATTTAACAAATGCTTTTTCAATAAAAGAATTTAAACTCTCAGAGCCTCATGTAAGAAGAAGCTGTATCAGATGCTCTCAAAAGCCCCTTCCATTGCTAATCTGTGACGCTGTAATCATAAGCTCACCATAAAATTATGACCTTCCTTCAGTCAATATGAACTTTTAGACTTTGCTCAGACCTTTTTGTCCTTCATAATGTACAAATAAAGTGTTTTCTTCTTTTTATTCTGACACCTGAAAACTAACAGACTTATGAGTGGTACATAAATTGGTTTATTCTTCATTAACTATTTGCTTTGCATCAGATAAAGGCAGCAAGGAAATGGACAACTCCACTGGGAGAGAAGTCATGTGTGACAAATTAAGAACTACTCTAAGATTTAGAAGCTAAGGCAAAGAACGAAGCTAACTCGAGGCAGCTGTCAGGATGTGGTTTCTGTGTTTATATTCCTCCGCTTCTCCCTCTTCCAAGCCCCCTGTGTATATTATAAAAGTGAGATTCAAAAAAGAGGGTCAATTCACTGTAATTTGGAATGCTTGAGAAAGAAGTCACTTTCTAGGAAGTAGAGGCAATTGCAATAGAACTTCAGTCAATAATTACAACTTAATTCTCTTTTCTAAATATAAAAATGCAGCAGAAAATTGTATCTTTATCAGTTATAAACCATGATATCTAAGGGAACTCTTGCAAAAGCAATAGATCCAAGGCAAATAGGGACCTGAGGCTTACTTTTTGTTCTACAAGAGGTAGATCATGTTGTCAGTTTGACCTCTCCCCTGCCATGCCTGCTTCCAAATCTCAACACAAAATGTCCACATGGCATGCTGCCAGCACCTTTTCCTTTCGGGGTACAAAACAGGGTCTGGTCTGTTTATCCACAAATATTTTAGGAGGTTTTGAGTTTCAATTTTAACATAGAATAGATGTTAGACAGTATTTAGAACAACACAGAGAATGTATTGTTCTTAAAAGAACCTTTCTTTCCTCTACCCTCCCTGACCCCCTTTTTTGGCTCATATTGTACATACTAGCAGACTCTCTGTCCTTTTAAAGCTGGGGATGGAGGAAGAGGGTGGGGATGACAAGGAGAAAGGGAGGAGGGGGAAGGGGAAGCATTTCTAATATCTCCTTCTCTTGGCACTGAGTGAGCTAAATCCCCAGAGGATGAAGTTTCATTCCTTTTTCAATAAACCCCCTTTCCTTATGTAGTATCAGTGAAGGTCAATTCTGGGTGAGAAGGATATCAAAAACACAGATAAGAAAAAGAGACAACACAGAAAGCATGGCCTTCATATTCCAATTCAATGTATAGCTGACACTCCACCACCCTCTCTACCTATTCTATTATCTGTATTCCATATATTTTTTTTTAAAAATGTAACAATTAAATGTTCTGCCTCCTTGGAAGCACACACACAAAAATCTAGCAGCGCCATAGTACAAAAGACCTTATCTGCAATAGTTTTTTTTTTTTAAGTTCCTTGGCTTTCACTGGTTTCCTCTAGCATTATTAGTACTTTAAACAACGGGAAAGTGTAGAATTGACTTTCTCTAAATCACATGGTAAGGGCATCTGAGCTGCAATAACTTTAGAGCAGAGAAAAAGGGGAAACTGCTTAGCGATGATGCAAAGTATAGAAATGCACAGAAGGGAGCAGAATGAAGGCAAAACGTATACATATAAGACAGGCAGCTTTGAAAGCCACATGTTGAATTGACTATATACTTGAGAAAAGACCAAAATATACATAATAGAGATCTACAGTTTCATGTGTAATCAAATTCTCTGCATATACTTTGTATGGAAATGCCCACTTTATTTAGTGTTTCTTAAGTTTAGATATTTTAAAAATGATAAAAAATAAAGAATTAAATAAAGTGAGGTGATCCTTAACTCTTCACATAGTCTTATCCTTCCTTCAGAGCCTGAGCGTTCAAATTGCAACCTTGACCCACTTAAATGTCCTCTTTCTGCAATCTCTCCAGCAGAGGGCTAGCTACCAGATGAGGAATTTCTTTGACCACACAGCACCTCATGAATATGGTCTACTGAGGTCTAAGCTCCTGTGACATGATTTAGTGCACAAACCACATGAATAAAACCATGGCAACTAGACACTCAAATAAGTTAAGGCAAAATCTGACCATAATTATTTTCCCCGTATTTTAGAACTTCATGCTCTAGCTTGCGGATCCACCTTGCCTTCCATCCATAAACAAGAATATACATAATTTGAATCTCTAACATGGTATAAATACGGACAAAGCAATTATCATATAGTGGTAGGTACCATTTTCTACCTTCTATGAAGGTAGTAGAACATTTTGCTGACATTAGGAAACATCCTAAAATTTATCTTCCCAAATGGTTGCTCTTCAGCTTTCCAAAATGACACAGTCTGCTAAGAATGATTTGTTTCAGTGTTCCTTGCTCTTTCTTTTATAAACACTTATTTTTATTAAGCAAATTGGTGGTATATGAAGAGAGTGGTGGATTCAGAGACAGAGAACCTGAATTTAAATACCAGTCTGCTACTTAGTACCTATGCTGCCTTCAGCAAGTCATTTCATTTACTTTCACCTCAAATTTCCTCATCTGTAATCTGGAGGTTAGACTAAATGATCTCCTTAGTTCTCCTACTCCTAAATCTAGGAAATTATTGCCCAAAGTAATATTTCGTTTTGTTCTAACTTCTACAATCATCAAAATGGAAAAGTTTAGAGTGCAACTTCTTATTGATAATAGATACCCAATCTATAGAGACCCATTTATATAATAGTTGTTCTAGGACTTTTTGCCTGCAAAGAAAAATAGAGGTCTCTTCTGGCCCTAAATCTAAAATTCTATGTTTCTTAACAAAAAGCTATTAAGGACATAAATACATCATAATGTTAAGAAAACATCAGTTGTTAAACTTCTCCCCAATCAAGTATATCCCAAAAATAGCACATAAACATGAATAGTGGACTGGCTAAGTTAGGAGAAAGTATATAACCTAAGCAAGATTTGACAAGCTTATATAATCACAGTGCCTTTGGAGTCAGGCTGAGTTTCTTAAGTCTTCTGACCCAATCAACACTTGACAAGCAGAAAAAAATGTCTATTTTAAGGAAAAACTGTATTTTTCTCATTCCAGTCAATTAGTATCCTAAGATACTAGCTTTCAACATGCCAATGTTTTGTTTTGACTTTATGAAATCCAAGAAGTACAGATATCATTAATCTATATCACTAAAGCTATAAAAAAAAAAGCACTTGCCTCACAGTCTGTCTAATGTTATCTGAAGAGAAAGAATATTAGGTCTTGTATCTGAATTTTGTATCTTGTCTGCTGAAAATCCAAAGGCTCTCTGGTCTAAGCAGAACCATCGCCACTCTTAACGACTTTTTGTGTGGTGAGGATAACGGAACAAGACAACCAGGAATAAATTTCTGTCAGAAAGAATTCTACTTTGCTAACAGTGTAAAAAGAACAGGATGTGAAGGGGGATTACCTGAAGCAGATTTCCTACTTACCTTTACCTTCTCCCAAGCCCACCCTGCAAAAATGATGCACCTCTATAAGGCATACAAAGATGAATCATACATCAGTGCTTACAAAAATCTATTGTTCTTGGGTGTGTCACTTAACATAGTAGTGCGTGGGAGTAAAGCTTTATGACATTTCCCAAACTGATAGGATATATTTCTTCACTTAATATGATTGACAACACATCATCGACGTTAACATTTAAATATAAGCTATATCTATAATGAATACACATGCAAACTGAACTTAAAGTCTAAAAACCAAATGCCCAACTCAAACTAAGCTTAACATTCAACAAACCTAAACCTAAAACTGGTGGTTATTACTGAAAACCATCTACAAACGTCCAGTGTCCTCTAATCACCTCTCATTTTGTTTCAATCTATATTCTTCTTTAGATCTTGTATTAAAGCAGTTGATAAAACCCAAGGAAAAACAAATAATACCAGAGATTCAAGATGCAACCCACAGTCCCAAAAATAATTTTAAATATTATACCCCATTCACCCTAGATTTGCATTTTTCAAAACCTGAATTTTCCGTTTCTGTGGACATACACTGAAATATTATAGTTTACCTCAGCGAGTCTCCTCTGTCTAGCTAGAGTTCCATAGAATATGCCTTTGTATGAACATGTGGGTGTGCGCACTTGTGTGTATGTGTGTGTGTGTGTATATATATATATATATATGCATATATATATAAAACTGTGTATGTGTGTATATTCTTTGATTTGTCTATTAAGATAATTTGTTTCTCTGCAATATAATCAGTGACCAAAGGGTCAGAAAGTCTAGAGACAAAATGTTCACTCCAGAAGGCATTAGCTGTCAAATAACGTTGATGTTGGGTCAGCCAGCTGCTCATTTTCCAGGGTGACAAAGTGTAATTCGGCTGAGATTAGGGACAAGGGAATGTGGAATCAAGGCTATGCTTTGCCTCCCTACTGTGCTCGACACAGCCAAAGCCAGGCTTCATTTTCCACCATGTGGCAGTAGAGTCAAATAGTCCAAAAACATTTTATCCTTGATCCTTAATGGCGCTAATGACCATCACAGGGATTGGGTCATTCTTCAGTTGAATCTTTTTCTAGCGCCTGAAAGAAGAGGCTAGTTTGAAAGGGAATTTCCATATTAGCAAAAGGAGCTAACAGAATATACACAAGGTCAACTTGGTGAGAAAAGGAGGAACTAGGAAAGGCTATAATTTTGTTATTTTTATTTATCCATTTAAAATAATTAAATTGCTACAACTGAACAGCACTGTAAACATTCTTATCCTTTCCATGCTTGATCTTGAATTGAATAATTATTCCTTCTTTCTGTGAGTATATTCTATTTTTATATCCCACCCCTGTGCACATTTTATTATGATCATTTTAAAAGAACAAAAAACTTTTTTCAATATTTTTAAGAAAATAATTAAAAGTGTATGAAAACCAATGAAATCAATTTAAATTATGCAGGACGATGACAGTAGAATTTTCTGTTAAACTGTTGTCCTCACATCTAAAAATTGAATATTGAATCTTCCTGTGTTCAATATCACACAAAGTAAAAAATAAAAAAATTCAGTGTCAACAATTTACATTCATTTAACCAAGGACTAATATGGACCATTATTAAAAAGTGCATTTCATGCCAACTAAAATTGCCCTACTTCCATCTTCCTGGGGCTGTGCCTCTTTTGATCTATCTCTCTTAGTTATTATATTAGTGGCAGAAGTAATAAATTCGAGTGAAATTGAGAAAAATAATTCCTAAGTGAAACAGTATTCAAAACACAGAGAGCAGATACTGTGATGTTCATAGAAGAAAACAAAATCACCCTAGAATATAAATGAGATCTCCAGATACTCTCTCTGAAGTAAACATCCAATAGCTACTCAGTGTCTACAAACTAGCTTCAGACCAACAGAAGTTAAACCATTTGAATATTTTCTTCAGATTAATCAACGTGTCACCATCTCTCTGATTTACTCCTTGCCATAAGATTCTCAAGCACAGCACACAATTCTTCAGCAATCTACCTTACTCTTTCTCTCTCTACTGGAATGGCTTCCTACTCCCAACCACCGACATAAACCTACCAACAAATGATTAGAATTCCACAACTAAATTTTGCCCCTTGAAAGTTTGTGATAACAAATCCGGTTTAATATTTTTGAAAAGTCAACATTAAAATGTGAGTCTGAATAAGTGAAAAAATATATTCATTAACAAGATTGCCTTTCACTTAAGAAAGAAAAATAGACAATGTTTCCCTTTTGAATGAAAAGGGTTGGAAAGGGAGAAAAAAAAACCCATCTCTTCTTCAAAACATAACCTTTAGTTAAATTCTGTCCTATTATTTCCAATCTTAAAATAGACAGATAGCAAAGTAATGAAAGGAACACAAAGCATTACAGTAGACCTGCATTCTTTTAAAGAATCAGAACAGTGACTTGAAGAGTTTTTCAGTTCACAGGGAAATTGTAATTCTTTATGCATCTATAAAGAATTCAAAGTTTACCATTTCTATTAACATTATTATAGTATTCAAGAGTTTTCAGGAATAACATGAGAATAGCACTTAGGAAGAAATACTGAACATACTGGCTTCACAGAGTATACTCTTCTTGTGAGAATCCCAAGGGCAGTAGGCAGCTCAGCAAGTCAAAAAGACATATATTAAAGCAATTCCTGCCCTAAAAAGCAAAAGAATAGTTTTCTTGGCAAACGATTAAGACTTTAGTAAATTAAATTAAACCATTTTTAAATTAGTAAATTTAAAAATAAATGTGAAAATTAAACCATTGACTTTGGAAGAGCAATTTATTTCAGGCTAATCTGTCTAGGTTTAAATTTTCATGCATTCTTTATGTCCTTACTAACACATCATATGCCTTTTTATTTCCTGTTCCAAGCTTCCTTCTTCCCCTTTTGGAGAACAGTTGCCATTTGATTGATTTTTTTAAAAGCTGAATCCATTAAAACAAGCCCATGCTTACAATATTTAAAAATTAATGTTTAAAATTTAAGGACAAGAGAAACAAAAAATCTAGACCCTCCTCTGCATTATTCATATTTTTATTGTCCCACTATTATTAGACAGTATAGAAGTCTTGACCATACTCTATTAGAACTTGAGTACAGAAATTATTCCAAAGTTAGAATGTTGAAAAAGCCATAGAAGAAGTGAAGAATTTTCTGAAAATGCAGCTTTCAACCATACTCTCTCGTATTCCCTCTGTACACTGAGTGCCAAAAACATCAGTTTTATAGAGATGATGATGATGCAATATATGATCACAAGAGCTGAGCTTTTATCTATTTGTCCATTCCCAATGATATTCTGTCTCAAATAAGAAGCATGAAAGTAGGGCATAACAGACAAAAACCTTGTATGAAATGCCACACAAAATTCTACTTAGCATTTACCCAGTATTAGCTACTTGCCAGCTCAGTTTCATAACTCTAGGTTTCATGCCAGGAGCACCCACATAGCAACAGTGACATGTAAATCAAATAGATAAAGCCAGGTTTTAAAGAAAATAGCAAATCTCCATTTTTAAAAATTACCTCTTACAGTGATTCATACACGCAGATTAAAATGGCTGCCGCTGGAAAATGTGCTCACCCTGGATTAAATTTTCTTCTAGTATATTCTCTACCTCTACTTAAAATGAGCCAGGAAGAATATGATTTTGCAAAATTCTATAAAAGCAAATAGCAGGATATATGTTTTAATCTACATGCATTTTTTTTATTGAGTTTAGCTTTGACTTTTAAATTGAGTTTTGCTTTGGGACTTGTAAGAGGAAGGTGAAACCTACATCATTGACTATCAAAATGTTCTTCTAAAATTAAATATAAATTTTTTAAAATAAAATAAAATATGAAGAAAAAATTTTCTTCTCTAAACATTTCCTAATTTCAGATAGACAGAGATACACACACACACACACACACACACACACACACAGACCTTTTTATACATTAAATTGGCTTTTCGTACTATTAACAGGGCATATAGTTCTGTTTCGTTTAGCAGTTCTGGATAATGTGTTGCTAAATTCACATTCTTGCACACGGTTTTAAGAAAACGGATTTGCAAAAAATCTAGCTAGTCACAATTGTTGTCTGGGCCACATAACGAAACCAACTAGTCTATTGGACCTATTGACCTATCATCATCAAGTATGTTATTAAAATTAAGCAGCAAGTATGAGACTGTATTTTTTAACCAGATCTTTAAAAACATCACTTAGCAAATAATGCTTACATAGCTAGCTATGTAACAAATTTGCTGATGGTCCAAAATGTTGGAATGTTGTGGGAGAATGAGGCCATGAAGCCTCGATTAACAGAGCAGGAAAATTTTCTATCCTGTCCCTTAAAAAAAAATCAGTTCCTATCGTGTTAGTAGCAGTTATAGTAGTTGCAGAAGAAGAAAAGAGAGAAAAAGGAAGGGAAGGCCTGACTTAAAAAAGATTTTGAGGTTTTGCGAAGCATTTTACTTTCATTACTAGGAAAAGCATTAAATTTAAACATCTAGCTATTGTAGATATCTCTATAAGATACATATGGTCAGATTAGAAATATATTCAACAAAGGACAAACGCACACACACATAAGATATGTAATTCTGTTTTATAATCACATGTATCACAACTTTCTCTAAAACAAGTAATATACAATAATTATTATATCTTTTATTCTTTTTCAATAACTCTTAGGAGCTAAATTTCATTGATGAATATGGATTCAGAATGTTACCTTATTTATTATGGGTTGATCTTTAATGAAATTATACATCTTATAAAATAATGCAATGAAATATCAGTAAAATATGCAAGTACTTGAGGAATATTAATTATGGAAGCATTGCTAAAGTTAAAAGCTGTCCTTTCAAGCTGATGATTATGGGAAAACTTTATTTTTTATTAAAACATACCAACATACATACTTGCATAACTCCAGGTATTAAAAAAAATTACCAGGTTGATATATCAGTTTCATTTCTTAAGTTTTGTTTAAAAATCCAGAAATTTTCAAATACCATCCAACTATGTGTAGTAATAGTTTGGATCTTTTGTGTCATTATGGACAATTGATATTACAAGTGGTACTGTGAAATATGAATACTGGGTAATTCAGTGGTTCATTATAGCTGAAAAATTATTCATGAATTAGTTTATTTTGAAGTTTGCACAAATGCAAAAAGTATGAGACCGATGCAAGGTCAAGACATGCAATGAAAGAGTAAAGAGCCTCTTTTCACAGAAGCATAAGTCCTGATATTCCTATCAGTCACTATAGTAATATTGAGGGGAAACTTTTAAAGAATTTCAATCAAAACAGAGATGATAAAAGGATAAGTTTTGTGTAAAATGAACAGAAAGATCCAGGAATCATCTTAGAAGAATAAAGGCTAGCGGAAAGAACCTTCTAGAATTACACAAACAAAAGAGAAAAATTTGTAAAAGATTCCCCTCTGCAAAAAACACAAACTATACTTAATTTTCTTCAAGTATCAGCCAGTTAATACAAATACAGCTATCATCCTCAATGTCTTTTTAAAACTACTTAAACTTAATCATTTTTCTACAGTGAAAAATAAAATGATGTTAATAATCTGAAATTCTGATATTTTTATTAACCCACAACATAATTTTTAAACACACTTTATTTGCTAGCTATTTCTAAACACATCATTCTAATAAAAAAACATAATCTCAAACCCTTCATGAAAGTAACAAACCTGGACATTTGATGGGGTTGTTTGGGTTTTTTTTTTATATCATGTTTAAAATTATTTTTCTTCTTGCTTTTAATTTGAGCTATTTTAAGTTCACTAGAAAGGAAGAGATCGAAGATTTTTGTTTTCTTTTTTTAAATCAACGCCTGAGTGGTACAATATTATATTTTGTATTTGGCTTTTTAATCCCCTGATTGTCTTGACAGTTGATATGTCTAAGGCTATAGACTAAATTAAATAATTTCATTGAATTTATAACTATTTAAACATTTTAAAGCATATGAAAAGTTGAAGTGATACATGAAAAATCAAAGACCCCAAGCACAGATTACTAAATTATCAAGTAAATTGATATGAACGCCATTAGTTTTAAAGGCATTTCCTCACTGGATTATAAAAGGCTTGATTAAATCTCTTTCTGGCATGAAGGAAGCTCTGTAGTTCTAAAAACGTATCACTTCCACAAAGACTATCTCAGAAGGAATGATTACCAAACAAACTCAGTCACAACTTTGCCCTTAGAGCTATAAGATTCGCTGGTTCCATAAGATTTCTAGACAACTTGATTGACTATCTCATAAAATATAAGGATAATTAAACTGACATGAAAATCACTACACTATATAAATTCTAGGGGTAGTTTGTCTAACCTTTTGATCCCTAGAAATCTCACAGCCAGCCTAGCACCTGTCCCTGCTCACCTTCAAAAAACATTCATAAAATGATTAACATCACACTCTTATACATTTGGCAATCTGCACTTTTATTACATATACTTAGAATTTGTTCTCAATTTATTATGAATAAAACTTCACAATAGATCATTGCCTGGGCTTCAGTTTACTCCACTACATTCTTTCTAGACCTAAGATAGAACTTGATAGATTTCCTTGAACTGATCATTTTTATGTTGAGTTTTAATTTTTAGTATGTAAAGGGGTTTTTTAAATGCTTTTTAAAGCTAATGGAGCAACCCATAAATTTCAAACCCCATGTATGTTATTAAGATACAATTCTGACTGGTATCTTACTCTAGATGGATTGAAAAGGGCTATCCATGGAAGCCAGAAGACCAAGGTTAAAAGTTCTGTCATTATCATGTTGTGGATGCTTAATTCTTGCACAAGTGAGTTAATCTTTTAATATCCCAGTCTCAAAAACTGTAAGTTGCAGAACAGTTACTGATTTTCTTTGTTAGAAGGAATTTCCTTAATGGGAGGTCCTGCTCCAACGAAATATAAAGACTGGGGGCTCCTGCTTGCCCTAAACATTTTTTGCCATAATCATTTTCTCATTTCACTTAAAATATGCTCAGAAAACATACCAGTAACATAGTCAACCTTGACTGACTGGAAGAACGTTTTTTGTCAAATAGGAAAATCATATATTCCATCAATCACTCAATCAACAAGCAAACCTTCACTAAGCCTTACTATGAACCTGGCATTTTGTTAGGCTCTGGGGATACAAAATCAAAAGTGAAACAAACTGTGTCTTCAAGGATATGTCAAGGGGCATACATTCCATCAGAATATTTTTCATATGCTCAGTTTGAAGTCTAGTCTACTTTGAAGGTAATGTACACTCAATTATCTGCACAATTCTTTACATAATAACTCCGCTACTAATTTCAGTCTATCAATATAAACATGAAGGAATTAGGCATACTTGGGGCTATAATTAAATTCTTTATCAAAAAATTCAGAAAGAAGTATCTGAACAATGACTAATGATGAATAAGTAATCATTTTCGCTAAATAAACACACTCACCCTATTAGAGAATTTGATATAAAGAATACAGTCAAGTGGTTAAGCAAAAGTTAAATACATGGCAAAAATACATTATGTAAAAGAACAACACAATTTATGACTATTTTCTTGCTGTACCTTTAGCTGATTTTAATATGTTCTATTCTGAATAAAAGCAAATGAGATATATGGGTTCTTCGATTTATTGCTGTTGGATATTTACTAAAAGAAAATACAATGTTTGTTCACTTTTAATGCAAAAAGTATGTAAAATTGTCCGAATCATCTTTCTAAATAATAATTCTCCTACTAACCTTTTTCTTTTTTTAAGTCTTCAAAATGACAAGGTAATCTCAGCAAGGAGTTTTAAGGGGCACCTAGCTGGCTTGTCAGACTAAAGTGGCATGCTAACCATATTCATAGTGGCACCATTGAAGGCTCAGTTTTATCATTTTCATATTCCCTCCAGGGTTTCAATCTTCTCCCTCAGAGCTCAATCATCTCTGTGATGCCCTGTTCCTACATAAGGATGCGATGGAATTTGTATTTAAAAATATATTCCGAGGGGTGTCAGGCACCACTGATTGAGAAGGCATTCCGTGATGATCCCTATTTTCAGTTAAAATACGTACTTACAGTTTTAGATTTAACACCCCTGCCTTTCAGTCAGGCAGTCATTTAGCTGGAGTCAATCAAGCGTATGATTAGAAATAATAACTCACAAGCAATGAATTCAAAAAGATTAGATCTTTGCTGAAATGCACAAGTATGGGATCCCATTATGCATCCTTTCCTCTCAGGTTTCTAAAGAAAATACCAAAAAGAAAAAATACTCTTTGGACTCAAAAGGCTACACTTAGTTGAAATCTGACTAACCACTATTCAAGTCCATCATCAGAAACCTCACTTTCCTTGAAATGCAATCAGCTTGAGTGCACTATAGAACATTTTTTCAGTAGATTTTTTTCCTAGTTATGCCACAAACTATAGGTTATATTAAACAGGTCAGAAACAAGACTTATTGCGTTGTTTGTACACATTGTAACTAAAGATCAAAGTTAACTAATGTCCATAGCAGGGAAAAACAACAGACAGATTAATTTTAGATCAGCTAGGACCTCAAGGTTATCTTTTTCAACCCGTTCATTTTATACATGAGGAAACTGAGGCCCGGAGAACTAAAATAATTTTACCATCAAAATAGTGAATAACCTGAAGGTGCTGAATGGTGAAACTGAAAACTGAATTAAGGTCTTTTAAAATCAAATTAAGGGCTCTTTATACCAAACAACTCATACATCATTTGATAAATTAATTGTTGTTTCATTAAATGGTCATGCTGAAAAATAGTTCATTAGTTGTCACCAATAAATACAAATATATTTGAATTTTATGTACCACATTTCACGAAATGACTTTGATCCAGTCATAAAGTTTTGCTTAACTAACAATTATCTTTAATAACTAAAGGATGAAATATCAAATTTCCTCACTGTTCTTCCCTAATACAAATATTTTCCTTTGTTGTTACCTACATCATATGGTACACATGATCAATTTATTATTTGTACTAAAGGCAAGGTGGATAACCAAACACACACACACACACATATACATACATATACACATACATTTGTGTGTATTATCTAAAAATATCTGCCTTTAAAAAACATTATTTGATTTTAGTTAAGGGATAAACTATAAGGAGGAAACTATATCTTACTAATTATGTTTTACTTCAACCAGACTTTAAATTAGTCTATATTCACTGAAAATACCTTCAATGAACACTAGATCAATTGCTGGGTAATATGCAAAGTTTAAATATAACCCATTCCCTGCCCACATAGAGCTTACAGAATCTGCTAAGGGAAATGGGACACATATTTAGATAACTTTAACATGTAACTAATATATGATGACACATATGAGAGGCACAAAACAAGGTGCTATGTAATATTTGAATGGAAAGGCCTTAAAATGTAGAATTTATAAGTAATTATTGTTTACCTTTTACTGTACAACTGACAAAGTACAAATTTTAAAACTTTTTAAATGGATTTAACCTTTAAGGCACTGAATTAAGAAAAATTAAGTAGGATTTAATGGACATAAGAGCACAGTATTTTGACTCATAAACATAGTTCAATCCAGAGGTAACTACTGGCAACACAGACTTATCATGAAGAAAACTAAAAGGAAAAGGTATCTCTTTAAGCAACCACAAGTATCCCCAATTCCCCACTTGACCTTGACAACTCTCTCTATATCCCAGTTCAAAAACCAAATTATAGATCTGATTTTCAGTGAGGTGGGAGTAGAAAAAGAAAAAGGCCAAAGAAAAATAGAATTAGAGAAATGAGCCAGAGTGGTTCACATTTGCTCCAAAGCAGAATTAAAGTCACTAAATGAATCCCCTCACGTTGTATTCTTTCCCTCCCACCTCAGGCACAGTTCCAAGAAATCTGCCAACCAGAACTTTTACCTAGAAGGTAGGTGGGAGATGGAAGAATCAAGATGATATCTAATTTTTAAAAATTAATATCTGGGAAAACAACCTTATTATTTGTAAAATGAAATATAAAGATTTAAATCTAACGTCATTCCGAAATACAAACAAATGAAGCCAAGAAAGAATGACTTGGGTTGTATAGGTTACCTTTTATTAACCAAAAAAAATTGTCTTCCTGTGCCAATTTGATAACAAAGTCTTGAGTTACTGCAGTCTTATGTTGGTAGCAACATGTTACTTTGAGTGTAAAATTCATTTTAAACACATTCATTATATGAACTTGTACCATTCTTATGAAATGGCCTTCCCTTCATTTCCAAACACTAATTGACAGCACTTGAAAACAGTGATTTCGTTTCTATACATCATATGACTCATAAATCACTATAACTATATTCTTCAGGCCAGCAGACTGACAAATCAAAAGATAAGACATACTTCTCAGCGTGAATCAACTGAAAGATGTCAGAAAATACATTTGGCATAATCTTTAGAAATGTCAGGTTTGGGGATGACAATGTGGGTACAGTCTTTCTGACAGTTTTAGTATACCAAAGTTTAAGTGTCCAAGGTAGAAGGAGGGGGGAGGTTGTCCATTATTTTAAAAGGGATTGTGATATTCAGCTAGAAGAAATTAATTAAATACCACTCCAGTCTATGACAAGAGGTATTATGAATTGCCTACCTATCAAATTAATAGAAAAATAACTGAGAAAACAATTACTGAGTCACTAGATTAAGGTGAGCTTTATGATATTTCTATCTGAGAAAATCTGCTTGCCCAAAAGAGTACAGAAAGATATACCAGAAATAAAATGTTGTGGGATTGCAGTTGGCTGTTCACATTGAGATAATTAAATGGTACAGTAGATAGATCATTGGACCTAGAGTCAAAAAAGACCTGAGTTCAAATCCAGCCTGAGACACTTGCTAGCTGTGTGACCCTAGACAAGTAACTTAGCCTAGTTCTTCCTCGATTTCCTCATCTGTAAAACAGGGATAATAATGGCTCCTATCTCCCAGGGTTGCCATGAGGATCAAATGAGGTAACATTTGTAAAGCACTTTGTAAACCTTAAAGCACTATAGAAATAATGACAATATTATTATTGTATCATTTCTGTATCAGAATATTATGTAAAATTGCCTTGAATGAATCAATTGACAGCAGGGACAAGGAAAATTTAATCTATAGCCAAGACAAGTAGGCTTCATACTTTTTTGATTACAAATCCCTATCAGTAAAAGAACTTAGAGTATGCCCTCTCAATCCTTATTCATTTATTTATAAACTACTGCACAAATCATTATGTACATTATACAATTTAAACAAAATAGAAAAGAAATTTTAGACACAAAGATGAAATAATATTTGCTTTATTCATAACAAAACCTTTTATCGATAGGATAACAGCAATGTTATTAAATATGCTTCCTTTTTGAAAAATCTTGGTTTAATAGTTGATACAATAGTTCAAATGTCATGTTCTAAGTGGTTTCTTTTAATAGTTGGTTGTCATGGCTAACTCAAAATGACATGTAGATTCAAATAGACTGTGCTTACAAACTCATGATGCTGATTTTTCAATCTCATTCACCAATTATGCAAAAAATTTATGGAAATAATACTAGTAGATTTCTACATTCCCTTACGTTAATCATTTGTTCTTGCAAACTAATCGGAAGGTTCTACATTTTTATATTTTTAACAAATATGTTCTAAATCCACTGAAACTTTGTTGAGATTTAAAGAGGTTAGAAAATTCCATTTTCAAGTTTTTAAAGTGTGCAGATAAAAGAGTTTTTAGAGTTGAAATTCTTACATTTGTTTCAGCAACATGGAAGGAAAGACTAAATGTCCAAGAGAAGAGGGTGATTGATGGACTGGCAATCAAGAGATCGTTGGAATCTTTGAAGAGAGCGGTTTTAGTTGAATGAGGAGTCAAGGACACTGAGCAGGTGGAGAATTTGGGAGGCTGTAGGAACCCTGGTATTCTCAATGGATAGGGGAAAATTTACAAGAAGAGTGGGTTGTAGGGAAAAGAAAATGTAATGAAACTTTCAGTTCACACTGCAACTCACCCATATATCTGTTTATCCTGTGTGGCTCACACTGTTCCCACAAAAGAGGAAAGGGGAAAAACAGAGTCTGTTCATGTCACAAGTACAACGTGATCTGAAGACATATGCTGCATGGAGAGGAGTGAGCTTTTCTCAATGGCAGTAGTCTGCGCTGACGACCTGATATCTGCTTTAGAAGAGGCAAGGTTTGGACCTTACATAGCCACTGGGAGGGCAACTGTGGAAAAGTGGCAGGAATGTATTCAGAGATAATGGTTTGAGGGGATGGTATAATTCTTTTGGACATAAACTTTGCAATTGACTACAAAGTTAAAGGTGGAAAGTAAAATATTACCAACATAGAACAAAATTTCACGTCTCCATACAAATTTCCCAATTGGAAGAAATCCAAAAGAATTCTATCCAAAGCCTGTAAGTTTCTTGCAGATGCACTGTATGTTGAGCCTCAAATTGCTTCTTAAATATAAGATAAAAGCTACTTTACTGATACCAGTTTTTTCCTGAATTGTCTCAAAAACTCAAAGTTATTGCATTTGATATTCCTTACAAATGGATGTGCAATTATGAAGAATATTAATATTTAGTTTTACAACTATTTTGGTATTTTTCCCCTTCTTTCCCTTTCCCCCTGAATAAATATAGGTAGCATTTTTACCATCTTACTCATCCTGGAAAAATGTCATTTACTTTCACCGCTAACCAGAGCAGTCTGTCAACATTTATTCCACAAATAACCAATGACCTAAACTGTGCTTTTTGTTAAGCTTGTTTCACATTTACATAGCTATGACTGTGATATCACAGAAAATTAGGAATTATTTTTACAATATTAATCACTAAACCTATATAAACAAGCATACAATCCATTTAAAAAAAGAAAAAAATGCATTTATCTGTAAATTATAGTTCTTTGCTATGTAATTTAGCTTTTCCCTAAGTTTTCTGTATAGCATCTCATCCTTTCCTAAGTACTTTTGCTTTTCATATAAAGGAAGCAAGGAAACTCTTTAATAGTACTGAGGATTTCTGTCAGCTAAAATACAGAGCATCCAAGTATATTTGTAAATATCTGACAGCCTCCAAGTGATTTAAAAGGAAGAGATAGAATCAATGACCAGACGGACATTAAAACATTTAAAATTCTTGGTTTTGTCCTTAACTCTATAGCCTCTTTTTGGAAAAAAAAAATTTAGCTAAATGCAGAAAATTAATTTGCCTGGGTTACTAGTCTGTGGACTAGCATTGTAAGCTGTTTGATTAGCTAGTGGTTTAGATCTCACTGATTTGCTGCGACATGAAAATACAAGTCATACAATTCTTTGCAAAAAGCAATTTGTATCCAAACACATTTATGTAATCAGGTATGTTCTACAACGACATAGAAAGCTGAATTTTCTTGGGCTCATAATTTTCTGAGAGGCCAGAAAAGGCCCATGGAATCAACCATGTTCAGCACATAAAAGCATTCACTACCCACTCTATCGTTGATTTGCCTTGAAATGGGGGGTGGGGGGGGGGCCTGAGTGGGTAATAAAAGGCAGGTGTTGGAAGAAAGGTATTGATCCAAATAAGCACAAACACTCGATTTGGAAAGCAGAAACTAACTTATTTAATTTCTCTCTCTGGTTTCACTAATAATATGGCACCCCACATAACAAACTATTAATGTAATGAGTAAAATTAAAATCTTAATATGTGAATGTGCTCTATTTATGTATATATAACAAAAATTACAGGGGAAAAATAGAAATACTAAAATAACAAAAACAAGCTAGGAAAATGTATCCCTCAATAGTCACTCATAATAATTAGATAAGTTAGAATAAGGATTGCCCATGTGTAAACAGATACATATGTAATTCAGATTCCAACTCAGCCAGTTCCTTGTCACACCTTACCTTGTAAGATGTGTAAAAGGTTGGTAACAATTTAGAAGAGGAAGAACCTTCACAGGTGATCTAGTCCAATCCATTCTTGAAAAGGAATTTCTACTGCAATATACCTGACAAGAATATATTCTTATTCTTAGGAGAGGCAGCCAATTCCACTCCTGGGTATTTCTAATCGTTGGGAAATTTTTCTTTTTCCTTATATCAATTCAACTCAATAGATATTTAATAAGAGCCTACTATATGCCAGGCACTAGAGTTACAAAAAAATACATAGCCTTCTATCCCTAAAGTATTTACATACTACTAGGGCAAACAATACGTATTTGGGTAAATATTACAAAATGAATGCAAAGCAATTGGGAGGACACAACACCAACTACTGGTGGAGTCAGGAAAATATTCTTTTAGAAGGAAGAAGGAATCTCACAGGCAGAGGTGAGTAGAGAAAACATTCCTAGCATAAGAGACAAGCCTGTGTAAAAGTACAGAGAAAGGTATTGTTGCATAAGGGAGAAACAGAGTAGGTTAGTTTAGCTAAAATGGAGCATATATTAAGGAGAGGATTGTGAAATAAATCTGGAAAAATCAGGTAGAGACAGATTATGAAGGTCCTTAATATGCCACAGACAAGTTTGTATTTTATCTGAGACAGCTCACACCTGTGTTTTAGGAATGTCATTATTAGAGCTGCCTGTAGGGTGGATGAGAAAAGGGAGAAGATCCCACTGGGCTCTACTGTGGTCTGGCATGTTGAAGGCATGTAAAAGGTATAGGGTAAGTGGGAGCCTCCAGGCTCCATTGGAGAGCCAGAAAGAGATCCTACCCCAAGAAATCAGTAAGTCCATTGATAGTAAAATACTATTTCCCTGATTGTTTTCCTTCCAATTAGGAATGGAGGAAAGAAGACCAAGTAAGAACAAGGAGGCAGGAAATCCAATTAGGAAGATATGGTCCAGGCAAGAACTAGTGGAGACCTGACCTAGGGTGGTGGTCATGTGAGTGAAAAGAAAGGGACAGATACAAACAATGTAGTGGAGGTAGTACTGACGGAATTTGACAACTGACTGGTTATGGAAGGTAATGAAGAGTGAATATTGGAAGATTAGACTAAATCTGCCAAAGTTCATGAAGTTCTCCCCTCTGTTCAGGCAAAGTTATGCTCCGCCTATATGTACAGCTCTGGTATATCAGGGGATAGTTGAATTCAATGGAAAAAATATGAAAAATGTACTGCATTTGACTCTGGTTTTGGACACTAAAGTTGGATTAGTCCAATAAATATGATCAAATTTCTCTAGCCAGTATTGACTTAAAGACTGTAAAAACATACATAAAAGGAGTTGCATACATAAAAAGGAAATGTGTATTAATAAGTGTTAAAATTATAAAATATGGGCAATTCTTACTTTATGAATTAAATGCTTTAAGTCTATAAAGTAGATACTTGTAAAATCAATCATTTTCTAGTCTTACATTATAAAATTAAAATAGTATTTCCAAAATATAAACATGCACCAAAATCAACTTTCAGTACACTAACTTTGGTTGGAAGCAATGGTCACCAATTATTTTGAATGTTGGGCACCGCAATTATAGAAGTAATGTAGTATCCTTTCCTGCATGCAATATTTCTTTCCAAAGTTAATTAGGCAAGAAAGCATGGTGCTAAGTACGTTGGGGAATACGAAGAAACATGAATAGGATATTCTTGTCCTTGAATGAAACATTCCTTAACTCTATGCTTAATTCTCTGAATTTCATACTCCTTTATCTTGGAATTTATGTTTGATAATGTCAAATTTCAAATTCTTCAAGACTTCAAATTCTAAGAATTCTTTTAAGTTTATGATTTTTAAGTGCTTATGATTTTTTTAAAGTATTTACTCCCTTGTTTTGTAAGTTTGAAGTTCAGTATATGTAAACAAATACTGTTATTTAGATAAAATGAGAACTATCTGTAATGGAAGTTTAAAAATCCAACAACTCAAAAATATTCATTAAGCACCTGGTATGAACAAGGCACCATGTTAGATACTGTAGAGGATATATTATTTAATGCTTCTCTTTTCATGGAGCTTACAATCTAATAGGGAAAATAAGAAGAAATATAAGCATAATTAAAATTATAATTGTAATTAAAACATGCAGACACAAAATACTTTGTAAAATGCACTAACTATCTCTTCTCTCACCAAACATATTACCAGAATATCAAAGAGACACAATAGTAGATGAGAAATTAATTTTATCTCCTTTCACCTGGCCACCCTTCAATGAAGATGCCAAGGAACAGTGAGGGGAAAAAGAGGAATGAAGAAAAAGAAAGAATATGGAATATATATAGATAATCAGGCTGAAAAATCAAGAGTTAACAATTATGTTGATCTTAGGACACTACAATGGACTGAAGTAAAATAATTTTCATTTCATTTATTAAAGTAGGTACTAATAAAACTATTTTCTTTATTTCATTAAAACTTCCCTCAGATCAAAGCCAGAATTCCCTACATGAAGGCAAAATTCCACACCATGTTCGCCAGCTACCAAATATCTGAAGCAAAACCTCTCTTCTACTGGCCCAACTGCTGATTTAGGAGAAAGACTAAATCAATTATAAAAAAACATGTGCCTAAGCACTCTTTTTCTCTCCCTCCTCCTCTCTGCCTTTGTCTCAGTCTTTTTTTATTTATTTTTTCTCTCTCCTTCCCTAATCTTTAATGATTATTTACAGCTAAAGGGCATTTGTAAATTTAACAGTCTATCAAAGCATCTTGAGAACACACCAAGCCTAAGTGCTCATTAAGTAATGATAGTCATAACTTTTCATAAAGTGTTGCATTGCATGAATGGTTGGGAAGATATCTGGGGAAGGACCACCTCTACGATAATTTATAATGCATAATTCAGCCTTACCACTTTCATGAACATAAAAAAAGAATGCTTGGCAGCTACCAAAAACAAACTTTAGTCAATGCTATAAGTTATTTTGGCAGCAAAAAAATATTTTCCAGGATATAGAGACTAACTGTGATTTCAAAGTCATAAGAAACTTTCAGATTAGGAAACTATTTACCAAAGCAGATAGCACCTTTTCTGCAATTTACAGTTATAGAGCAGGGGTTCTCAACAAGCTCTACAGATGGATTTTGGGAGATTCATGAACTTGTATGGGGAAAAATTTACATTTTTATTTTTGTTATCCTCCTATAAAAATTTAGCATTTCCTTCAATTATACATTTAAAAAAACATTCTAAGGAGTCCATAAGCTTTGTCAAACTGCCAAATGACTCCCTAACATACACACACACACACACAAACACACACACACACAAACACACACAGTTAAGAACTCCTATCTTAGTGAGTTGATAGAGCACTGAGAGATTAATTGATTTACCAATTGTCACACTGTCAGTGTGTAACAGACACATAACTTAAACTTAGTTTTCAAGTCCAGTTTTCTATCTATTGTAGAACGTTGAGTCTTTTTTCTTATTTTCCTGAGAATTTGTTAATTTCTTTTTTTCTCTCAAAGGTAATGAAGAAATTCTTTTGTGATAATTCACTAAGGTTTTTTTTTTGTTTATATCTACTGCACCTACCAAATTTATGTAAACTCCATGATGGCAAGAGCCTCATTTTGTCTAAATTTGTAATCTCTTCTGGAGCAGTGTTTACTAATTTGAATTCCTAAAGAATATCAGTGAAATGAAATAAAAAAATAATTCCAAATTTTTCTCAGAAAAAAATGTGAAATTCCCAAAATGACCTACGAACAAACTAAAGGAAATCACTTTCCCCACACTAAATGGATTTTGCAATTTACCTTCTTGAAATAACTAATGGCATTGCCATAGCAACTAGCCTATGCTTTGGAACAGTCACAATCTTATCCTGCATTCATCACCACTTGAATGAACAAGATTACATCAATAATCAGTATTTCAATGAAATAGAATACTAGAATGTGAGTGCAAGGTAAATAAAGACCAATAATTATAGAAGATTTCTTTAAAACAAAGGGAAAAGGTTCATATTCCCATGTGCGTCAAAAATACCCCACTCTCATTTCCTCTTATAAAATTAAAAATTCTTGAAACTGGAACAGAGGGCAGATAACATTTTCAACAGTGATATATAATAAGTATTTGAAATTTAATATGCAGGTTGCTTAAAAGTAAATTATAAGGTTTATTCCAAGTATTATACATGTTACAGTACTTTAGTTGATAGAATAATGCTGTCTTGAAATATATGACAGCATTACAATGCAGATTCACTATGTAATTACTTGTTGTTTCCTATTTTTTAAATACATGTTCTACAAAAGGTTCACCCCTGGTACTCTGCAAATCTTGTGAAAATCCAGCAGGTCACACTGAGAGACTGGTGACCAAAAACATTTCGTCAAATTTTCTGGAGAAATTGTAATGATAAATATCTACAGCAACAGAATTTTTCACTTAAAAATCTAATCATTAAAGGGATTTCATCCCACCTCTACCCCTTTGTTGTTTAGACACTGGTATAGAGAATTTCCAGGAAGGTTATGTAGTCTTACTTGACTAAGAAGGTCAAGTGACTTACCCAGGGTAACACTGCCAGTAGGTGTAAGCAGAATTTAAACTCAGGCTTTTGTGATTGTGAAGTCAGTTTCTCCATCTATTATACCATGCTGCCTCAGTTCCTATTCATGTTAAATATGAATTTCCCTTTTGCTTCATAATCAATGGTCTATGGCAGCAAGGAGAAGCAACAGATTCATCTCCTACCAGTATTTAATTCATTTGATGTAGAAGTAAATAGCTAATATTACAATATTAAATCATTCTAAATATCTACAACACTTTAAATCAATTGTAAAATTGAAAATTGCACTTTGTTATTTATGCTATAGGACTTGAAATCTTCATTCTCTTCTGCTAATGTAAATTAAAGCAATATTATTGATCATTACTTGAAAAGTTAGTCACTTTATCTTAAGCATAACTTTTTATTTTATTGAAATACATGGTAGCTATATGTATGTATTTTGATTAAACTTAAGCCCTCATTCAACCTTACTGCTGTGGCTAAAGACCAAATGCAAGCCAATGTTTGTAAAAGGGAAGAATAATTAACAAATTTACGAACCAAGATCCTGTATCAGTGAAGGATGATTATTTGTTTGCCTAAGTGAAACCTTATGTCTTAACTACTGACATTGCTACACGAAGTATTGTCTGCACTTAGATTTATCTGAGAAAGCACAAGACTTAGGAAATTCCAATATATTTTCACTAGCAGACAGGAGCTAATTGTTTTAATGAATGTGAAAGAACTGATTGATTTAAAAGACACATAACATTATCCTAAGTAAGAGATATGAAAACTACATCCTTACTCGATAAATTTACCAGTTCATCTGTGCTATGGACATTCACTTTTTTGGTTCTAGATCTACCATCTGGTCGTTAGCCCTGAAGTGCAGCTAACTTTGGCACAGAGAAAGCAAGAGAAATCTAAAATAAAGTATTTAAATGTAATGTTTCTGTATTATTCTTCTAGCTCTGTTTGGGATTTTCACTTTTAACTTTAGCGAAACATGTTTCTTCTCACTTTGGTGTTAAGTGTAGTTCAAAAAAGACTGTACAGTTAGGTTTGGGTTCCCTCCTCAGAATCTAATTACACCTTTACCTTAGATTCCACCATATCGATGTTTTTGACACACGACTGATACCTTCTTATTTTAAAACAGACCTGAGATTCCTTTCTTTCTGGTGTATATTGTATAGCACCATCATCAATGAAACTATAAAGATTTATATTACTTCATTAAATATTACGAAGTTTTTTTCTATAAGAAATACACTTGTGTCCCACTTCTCTATCTTTTTATTGTCATCATAAGCTTTGTGTGATTTCTTTTAGTTTTCTTCTATCAGTTTGTTTTCTTTGGTGGAATTAATATTAGAAATGTTAACGATGCAGGGTTATTAAAGTACCCAGATGAATTCATTTGAGTTCTCAATCCTCTTCTTCCCATCGAGTGGGGATGAAGCATTCATTTTCTCTGCATAGAAATAATAATAAAAGTTATTAGCTACTTTATCACCTGAAGAATTGCCACGGAGGGACCATTTAGAATGTAAATGACTATTTTCACTCTACTTTCCTCCTCAGAGGTAATGTAAGCAGAGGTTAAGCTAAATAGTGAGTGGTCATTTACAACACACACACACACACACACACACACACACACACACACACACCCAAGCTGCTGTATCATTTACATTAGAATGAAATAGCAATTAAAGAATATTTAACCATTTATTCTGTCATAAGGCACCACCTCTTAGATAAGCATATATGCATATGTGTGCATGAGGATATATATAGTAATGTTTCATAATTTAAGTCATGTATTTTATAATATAATACATTTTCATTTTAATTACTACAATGGTGTTTACACAAACTATAATACTTGTTCTCACTAGAGGAGAAAGATTCCTATTCATTAACACAACTTATGAAATAGATTTATTTTTGGCATCTTAGCTAAGCAATACTTTGTCTTAAAACAATTATCAGTACTCAAGGAAAATAAAAGGAAACAATGTACCATGACTAATTAGGCTGTATCTACAGTAGCAGAAGACATTTGCAGATGAAATGCTTTCTTTAGAAGCATCCTTAGTAGAACTCTAATTTTATTTACTTCACCAGTGAAAAACAGGGTGAACACTACCCACAATGCTGTATTTTTGAAAATGGTTAGTAGACACAGTCCTTAAAAAGCAATCCAAATACATAAAAATAATACAAACTGTCATTTCATCTAAAACAAACTTTTCATGATCAGATTTCCTATATCCTCTTTCTTCCTTGCCTCACTCTTCTAGAAATATTCTGATGTCTATATGTGCTGCTGTACTAGATAGATTTCTGTTTTCTACTTAAATCTTAAACTATGTACTTGGGGGCAAGGAGAACATCTCACATATAATTTGCACATTCCAACATTATCTTTTACCCACTGGAATTGAGATGCAAGTGTACAATGAGAGACAATGTAACACAGTGGAAGGGATCAGATGACCTGGGTTCAAGTCTCAGCTCTACAACCTGTATAAATGTAGGTGAATCACTTTACCTCTCTGGATCTCAGTTTGTTCGTCTTTAAAATAAGGTTATGCTGCTGTTGTTTGTTTGTTTCAGTCATGTCTGATTTTTGGTGATCCCAATTTGGAGTTTTCTTACAAAGCTATTGGAGCGGTTTGCTCCAGCTCATTTCGCAGATGAGGAAACTGAGCCAAACAGGATTAAGTGACTTGCCCAAGGTCACACAGCTAGTGAGTATCTGAGGCCAGATTTGAACTCAAGAAGATGGGTCTTCTTGAATCCAGGTTCAGCATTCTATCCACTGTGCCACTAGCTCCCCAGTTGCTAAATGATCTATCTCCAAGTTTGTTCCTAAGACTTTATGTATCAAGGCTGTAGGGAAAGAATAATTAAGGTTAAAGTAACTCCTACCCAAGCAGGTCTTAGGTATTTAGGTACCTACCCATTAAAATATGAGGTCCTCTAATAAAAATGTAGGCTCTTTTCTGGGGGAATGGGAGCTTTGCAAATGTTTTATATGTTTCAACTGTTTAAGTGACTAATGTTTAAAATGTCTGCACACATACAAGTACAAACCACTATGTGTACATAATCTTGATATTCTTTTCAGCGAAGTAAAAATGGGGGAAATGTTAATCTCATATCCCAATAGAAAAATCTGTTTTCAGTCTCTTCATTGTATGTTTTTTCTAAAATCAAAATGTTTTACTCAAGAAAAATAATAAAATACTTAGCTAAAATCATTTTGCATTCAAATAACTAATAATTTTCATTTTTATAAATTATGTTACATAACAATGTGCCAAGAAGAAAAAAAAGTGAAAGAATATTTAGAGATACATTTGAAATTTGAAATATCTCTTCTCATGCCACAAGCAATTGTTTTCACTTAGCATAATCTATATTTTTCTAAGGTCAATGAATGTTGCTATGATCCAGTACTGAAACTGTACCACATTAAACAGCCTTGTATTATTATCAATTATTTCAAAAGAAATGTAAAATAATTAAACAATAACAAGTATTATTACATGCCTACTATGTCATAGCATTTAGAACAACTGATTGCATTCTTTAGAGCAAAAGGTTGATGAAATATTGAGGATTGATCCCACATGAGAAATATACTATAGTCATTTTCATAGTGAAGACATGAAAATTATTTATATTTTCTTAAAATGAAAGTATACTCTTTAAGGAACTGTACCCATAACTACTTATACCATATCTAAGATACAAACTTGACCACTCTGATACAATGTTTTCTTCTAAAAGTACATAAAAGCTTTTGTTGAAAAGTTTTTATTTAAAATAAAATCTACCCACCTTAATTTCTCACACCTCACATAATAGGTAGCATCTACAGTTGAATAATCTTCAATTATTCTGAGTAGATGTAATGAGTTTCTCAAATTTTCTTTTATTTTTCTCCTAAGACTGTTTTCCAACTGGTACATCTCAAAGATGTTTTAGGCTTACTTCACTGAATTATCATGATGACTCAAACCACAACTGATGCTTCCTCCAACTTTGCCTGTTTCTAAACAAAGCAGGTGTTTCCCCCATCCCATAAAGGAGTCCCTACGCTGTTATTACAGTGAGTTATATAGAAATACAGCTGCCACTAATGCAGCCCTGAGACCTGGGGAACTGGAGCAAGGGAAAAGGTCATGAACCAGCAGGAGGGAAAGGACAGCTCCAGGTGGTGGTACTACAGCAGGAAATCCAACAGTTCTCCAAAGTTAACTCTTCTCTATTTTTTGTCCTTCTTTCTGTCATTTTTCTCTTCTCTCCATTATTTCTTGTTCTCTCTTAACTCACTTCTCCTTTTCTTTGTTTCTCATTAATTATTTTCTCCTGTTTCTCTGATCCTCTCTCCCCCAATTTCCTCTTGTCTCTTGTATTCTCAATTTAACACTGAAAAAGGCAAAATTCTGCTTCCAAAGAATTTACAATTTCCCCTCTTTCTCTCTTCTTTTTAAAACTGTTCATTTTCTTCTGTTTCTCTATCTTCCTCTTTTCGCCTTTAAATTTCCTTTCATCTATCTTTCCATCACTGATTCCATTGTTTTTTGTCTCCTCCCCCTTCCTTCCTTTCTGTTCTCCTTTCCCTACCTTATTCCTCATCTCTTTGTCATCCTTATGGAAGCTAAGCACGCAATATTTGCACACACAGTTTTATGGAAATCATGCTGGAATAGGATTTGAAAGACCCAGGTCCCTGCCTTGGTTCTGCCACTTAAAAGCCACATGATCTTAGGAAGTTGTTTTATCTCCCTGGGCCCCAGTTTTTCTCATCAATTGAACTAGAGGCTTGATCTCTAGGCTCTATTCTGACTCAAACATTCCATGTTTTCTGTACAATTCTGAGTACTAGGGTATACAATGCTTTTTTAAAATCTCTGCATATTTTCTATTACATTCCATGAAGGTGAAATATAACTTTAATATTTATAATCCACTAACTGATCTCAATCAAAATTATGATAAGGGCATTGAGCCCTACATTAGGTAGATCCAACAACCTCAGATCCTAGGTTTAGTGGAGAAAAGGACCTTAGAAGCCATTTGGTTCAACTCCCTAGTTTTACAGATAGTAAAATGAGACCTAAAAAAGTATTCTATCTGCCCAATTCTATTTGCAAATTCTATCTCCCCTTCACTCCACACCATCACCACTCAGAAGTAAATGTAAGCTCCTTGGAGAGCAAGGGCTATTTATTTTTGTCTTTGTTTCCCCAGCACCTACTACTTTGCCTTGCACATGGTAAGTAAGCACTTTACAAATGCTTGTTAGACTGGATTAGATAGTCCAAAGTCATACTAGTAACAAATTGAGAAGCTGGGATTTGAACTCAGGTCCTCTGACATCAAATTAAGCACTCTTTCAATTACATTAAACTGCTTCTCAAGCTTTACAAACATGTTTTGTGAAAATCATTATAAGGGGTGCAGTTCAAATCTAGTCATGATATCTGGCTTTAAATATCTGAGAGGTTGATTCCTCCTACCTTTCATAACTTCTACCTTGAAAAGTAAGAAAAGGAAGGGAAAAAATCCTTGCTGAGATGCCAAAAGAAAACCTGTTCATTCTGGAATGTAACCTGAGTTATCAAGCCAATGCTCCTTCTTCTGTGGCCGTGGATTCCTCAGCCCCCGTGGTCTCTGACAACCCAAGCTGCCTCACTGCACTTTGGCGTCACATTATTTCCGCTTTTCTAACTTTTCCACTTCTGAGCACCATCAATTATGCACTAAAATAACAGAGACCTGGCAAGACCATGGAATATAAAGGCCGATTATGACTATAAATAATTTAAACACCTGCATTCATGTTCCTTTTACTAATGATATGAGGCTTGTGCAATGTCAATTCACTATTTTTGAAGGCTCACATGGACTGTTAATTTGGGGAAATACAAATAAGTATTCATTGGTGAACCTTCCTGTTTACTATTTGTCTTCGACATGTAATGAATAAAATAAATTTAATACTTTAAAAGGCAATCATATGTTTAATTTTTTTAAAAGTTCTGGAATTACTAAGATGATGATAATTTCACATATTTCTATCTACTTAAAGTGAATTAGCCCTGTAAACCATAAAGGTTGTTATATAATTTTAGATGAAAGTGGAAGATTGCCTTAAAAAGATTGCAGACAAAAGTCAAATTTTATTTCAAAGTATTTTTTCCTAAAATTTAACAATATTTCATCTCAAAGGGCCTTCTGACAAAGACTGACATCTCAAGTAGTAACGAAATTTTCATTACTTTGGCCTCAAAAACATTTTTGGACATTGGGGATTTTTATATTTCCACTTGTAATTTAACTATCTCAGTCACAACTAGCATCCATCAAAAACTGTTAAATGTGACTCAAATTGAATCTTCTGTCCTACTACAATGACAGCAAATCACAAAACTTTCAAAAATGATTACGGATCTTACAATGTTATGCACATATAATGGCTGAGTCAGCATTCCTGAACTACAAAACTGAGTTTTTATGTTTTTTCTTGAAATATCCAGATAATTGAGGTTGAGATATTTGAACCCAAAAAAATTTAAAAAATTGTCTCAGTTTCCTAAAGTATGACTTAGACTTAGCATGCCTAACACAGCAACAGTATGGGGTTAATCCTTGTGATTTGTACAGAATTGAATAGAAATAATCAAAACCTGTCCTTCAAAACACACATGCATACATATATAAATGGATTCTAATGGAGTAGCATGAAATTGAAGCATTCATTTCAACTCCTGATAACAGGCTCCCTTTATCTAAAAGTATTCCAAATTTAATCTCTGGTCTACATAAGAACTAATATTATATCACTAAATGTAAGTCTATGAAACTCAAGAAGCAGGGGGAAAAATTCTGTGGTTTCCAAAAAAGGTTTCCAATTTAGTCATGTAAAATTAAAGGGGAGCAAAGCTTCTTAAAATAACAATTTTACTTAATCGCATCCATATGATTTAACAACCTGATATGGCCAAAGCCAATAAATAATCATAGCTATTTTTCTGATATGATTTCATTATTTACTTTGAGCCAACTATTTATAATTGAGGATTTTTTTCACATTAGATGTATCATTCTTGACTGGGAAAATACATTTTGTGCCTCAGCTACTATGTGAATATTTCAAACAAGTTCTGTCATGTAATAGGTAGGTTCTTGCTTTTTCGATGTCAATCTATTTACTGTGAGGGGAGTTTATCTTTTCAAATAGTTCAACAGAGCACATTAATATCTGTATATGTGACTCCACTGATATACAACCTATTTCCACCCACCCCAACCTCACCACTTTTCAGTGTATAAAAATAATTTGTTCTCTGTCTCTGTCTCTCTTATCTCTGTCTTCCCATCTCCCTCTCCCTCTCTCTCTCTCTCTCTCTCTCTCTCTCTCTCTCTCTCTCTCTCTCTCTCTCTCTCTCTCTCTCTCTCTCTCTCTCTCTCTCTCTCTTTCTCTCTCTCTCTGTCTCCGCTCCTCCTCCTCCCTCTCTCTCTTCTCTCTCTTCTTTCACCTCTCCCTCTTTCCCTCTCTGTCACACACACACACACACACACACACACACACACACACAAACTCACTCCCAGGGTTTTATTTTGTGCTGATATGCCCAAGAAGAAATCTCTGCAGGACTCATCTTTTAAGGCAAATATTTTGTGCCTTCCTGTATTGATGGATATTTAAGAGAAATGGTAATTACAAGATGTATTGGGCTTTAGATAACAGACAACCTTATTATGAGAGAGTTCACATCACTTAAGACCAAACTCATCTGTAAAATGTACAATATCAAGTAAAGTCTCTAAATACAATCAGCACCACACAAACTGATAGGTAAGCTCCACAAGTAAAAATTGGTTACTACTAGCTAAAGAGTCTTCTTAGTGAGGCAAGAGTCTTAAAACTCGTATTATAAGAAAATACTCCCTGTAACATTTGATCACACTATTAAAGAGTCAGTCAAAAATTTTAAAATACTTCCGTACATTAATTCCCATTCATTTTCATGGGATTAAGGATATTCTGATTTTTTTTCTTAAATGGATCCCCTTAAACGACAATACTGATTATATACTTCATTAAATTTCTAATATTTTTTTATAATGCTGAGGAATTGTGAGGCAGTTCTAACTAAAATTAATATTACCATCAAGTACCCAAAAAATCCCATCACAAATAAATGCCATGAGCCTTGACCTCAATTTTTACCCCATGGTGTGTGCATGTGAATTTGTCAGTCTGTAAGATTGCAAGCTGTGGTTAATATTTTATTGGGCCCAAAGCACAAAGTACGTTCAAATTCAATACAAGAAAATGCTTTATCTCATCCTTCACAGATAAATAAAGTGACACAACTAAAAACACCAGAGAACATTGGCAAATTTTGAGAAAATGACATGGGTTCCTTTGGATGTTTCTAGGTCATTTATTAAATAATCTTTGACATAAATAAAAGAGTCACTTTGAAATTGTAATTTTTGATCTACTTTATGATTCCTGAACCCCATGATTATTTTAGGAATCATATCTTGCCATTTATTGTCTCCTGAAGCTTTAAATACCTCTTTATCCAGTTTTTCTTTAAGGACTTCACCATTCTATACACTAATAATTTTGGCTCAAACTCTGGGTCTATGAAACAAAGGTTTTCCTACAAAAAAAAAATTTGAAGGGTAAATCTCATGAAAATTTCTTGAATTAGAAAATCAGGAATCAGCAGCAAAGACAGTCGCACAATGATCACTTATGTATCTTGTTAGATTTTTTTAATCACACAAAGCCATGATCTAAAAGCCATAAGAGAAAAGTATGACATTATTCAGCATTTTATAAGTATATGAGTGAAGGAAAAGTTAGATTTAAAACCTTCTGGCTTTAGAAGAATATGCTACTACAAATCTTTCTAAAGCTTGCTTTTCTTTTGTTTATTTTATTTTAACCAAGCCAATAATGACCACTACAAATATTTAAATGCTGAACTAGGCAAAGATTTTTATCCCTAAATTGTGTGTGGGCAGCTTAAATATCTTTTATAATGCCAACTATAGTAAATGAGTTCATTATTGGCTGCCTTCTTTCTGTTAACCCATAACCAAAGTAACATTTTTTTAAAGTAAGATTTTTTAAAATGCCAAAAGTCCCTCTAAACTGAAATTATGGCTATCGACTCACCACCCCCTCCACCTCTCCAAATGAAATTTTTGGTTAAAGGAGTCCTTTCAATCTATGATATTCAGAATGACAAGAGAAGTCCTGTGACTCCATGCTGCTTCCAGCATCTGTCAAGAAAATCACAAACCTAACTTTCAATTCATGGGAGAATGCTAACATGAGATGAATAAATCTTGTGGAAGGAAGGAACATATTATTACTGTTTGGAGCCAAATATATACAAATAGCTCAAAATGTAACAAGTTCTCATTTTTTAACTTTGGGGTATTGGGTATAACAAATGCAGATGAAGAAAAAATTAACTTCATATTGAAAAGATTCATGATAGGAGGAAAATATAAAGTCCTACCTCAGAAGCACATTCACTTCCTGTCACTCAGTATACAAGTATCTCTCATAAAACTGAGTTACCAGTATGGAAACAAAAGTACAAGCTAATGTGCCAAGAACTTCAATTATAGGTCATCTTTCTTTTTTTTAATAACACTCATCAAAAAACCACTTTTTAGGATTTATTTTTCAGAGTAGATTCCATCAAAGATCCAAGAAGCTCCATATACATAGTTTGCACGGAGTTCTGCACTGGTGATTAAGAATTCAATTTCCATTCCTAAATGAATTATTAACTGCACAGTATGTAAATCTGAGCATTTTATATTATTTTACCTTTTGGTTCACCCCATTCCCTCAGCTGTTTTATATAATAGAACCATAACATCATGAGACTTTAATAAAGATGCTTTAACTGATTCATCCTTTCTAAAATACTGATACTTTGAATAAAAAGGGAAAATGTTCCCCTCTTCTGATGAGGGATAACTCAGCATTTGTTTAGTAAGTTCAGGAATGTGAAAAATACCTGGTTTCAAGGCAAACTGTGCCAAGGTCAAAGAGTCATCAAACTTCTAATTATGTCAGAATCCTTTTTCATTCTTCCAGATCTTGTTACTTTATTAAAACCTAAGGGGAAATTCTTAGGAAGGGAAAGCGACCTGCATTGACAATGATTAACAAGTAACAGTCAATAAATCTGATTATTCAGTTTCAAGGAGGAACATAGGAAAACAGCCAGCCTTCTCAGTCTGAAAGTGGGTAATGAAATGCTATCTGCAGGTAAGCAAATGGTCTCATAGTATTCCACTTCTAAGTTATAAATGATTATATATGAATAGAAGCAAATAGGCACATTTTACAAGTCAAATTAATATGTTTTTGAATTCAAAGTTATTCAAAATGAGCTCTAGTGATTAACCTTTTACTTCTTCTTAAACAGAACATAGAGAGAACCTCATGATGTGTAAAGGGGGCAGGCTAAATGTTATTAAAAACCTTTTATGAGGTTTTAATTTAGCAACCTGGAACATACACCTATTTATATATGTTGCACACAATCTTTGTAGATGTTTTAAAAACATTGTTTTATTATATTTTTATTATAATTCTATTCTATTGTATATTAGTATTATTATATTATATATTATATTATAATTCTATGGCTAGAATTATAAAATTTGCTTTTTTTTCTTGTTGGATACCTTGTAAGAGTTCTTAAAGTTATCTCATCAAAGCAGATTGATGGAGGTAATGAAAAATCTAAATAATCAAGAGTTGGGTTAATTTACTTGTTAATAACATTCACTTATAAGTTACCAGGGTTTTTCTGAGGTCTTACATTATATTTGAAGCAATTCTATTCTGCCTTTTATGATACATTTAATTTTTTTAGTCATTTTGACTTTAAAAGATAAAAGCACCTGATCAAGCATCTGTTGTGTGTATTTTTAATTAGAATCACAAATATTAACCATAATCTAAAGGCACAAATGGATTTTCCTGCCATGTGGTGGTCCAAGAAGTAAAAAACTAATGATTGTTCATCCAGACAAAGAATAACTTTCTTAATATTTCTACCTGATATCCAACAACTGGACAATTAAAAACTTGATTGGACTGAAATCAAGCCAACACTGCTTCCCTCACTTCAGGATGCAGCAGGAGAAGACTCCTTAATTAACAATATAAACTAATTCTGTCTTTCTGGATTATATCAAAGACAAAATAAGACCTGTCTTAGAAAACAGTCAGTGTTAAGCACTAGATGAATGTCTAAAAATATAGGAGATATTCTCAAAGGGAAAAAAATGGTTTTCTTTGTTATTCTCTCAGGGACTCAAATAACTTTCAAATGATATCTCAAAAAAAAAAATCAGAAACCTAAAAAAAACCATCAACCTAATTTAGTAGAAAGAAGTGGGGGGGGGGGGAGAAAGAGGATAAAGAAACATGTTTTTATCTTCTGGAGTGACATGAAAGGGAGGAAAATTAATACATTTCAGGTATCTAAAATGAAGTAATAGGAAAAGCTGTCTAATAAAGTAGAACAATATAGATTTATGGTGCAGCTATATCCATATATAATTACAGTACTCGCCTTAGAGTCAATAAGACTTGGTTCAAATATTGTCTCTGCCAACTTCTTAGCTTTATGACCAAGGGAAATTCTAATTTCTCTGAGTCCCAGTTGTTGAACCTGGGGGTACTGGATTCAATTATTTCTAAGGTCTCTTCCATGGGTAGCTAGGTGGGGCAGTGAACAGAGTGATGTACCTGGAGTCTAGAAAACCCATCTTTCTGAGTTCATATCTGGTCTCAGAGACTTACTAGCTGTGTGACCCTGGACAAGTCATTTAACCCTGTTTGCTTCAGTTTCCTCATCTGTAAAATGAGCTGAAGAAGGAAATAGCAAACTATTCCAGTATTTCAGTCAAGAAAATCCCAAACGGGATCACAAAGACAGCACAGAGCTATCTGAGTGGGTTCAGCTAAATTATCTAACCTCTCAAGAACTAAGTACACAAATCAGTTGGACTTTTATGCATGTCTAACAATCTGCTTGGTACTATGAATTATTTACTGAATCTCTGGAAATTAACAAATAATCATATCCTGGATCATCTACATTTAAATAAATGTCCTTTTTACTCCTTAACAAATAAATTCAATGACTATTTCATAACTGTTTTTTCTCCACCCATTCTTAGAGATGAATTTAAAAGAACTACTTATTAGGATAAATTAGTTTTGATTTGTTTTTTGTTGGATAGGATGGAATGGAGTGGGTTGTGATCTTATTAGTATAGCAAACTCCCAGGGAGTAAAGAATCTGTACCAATGCAAAACTCCAACTCTTCAACAATTTAATGGATTAGAGCAGGGGCACTCAGAGGTTAAGTGACTTGCCCAGAGTCACAGAGCCAGCATTTATCAGTGGCAGGTCCTGGACCTTCGCCTTTCTAAATCTGAGATTGGCTCTAAGTAATTGAAGAAAGTTAAAAGGGATTTCTACTTTATGATAATGACTAAGAACCTTAAAATACAATTTTAATACTTCAGTGAAATACCTATATCCTTAGACTTCAAAAGAAGTTCAGCATATGTAATAGTGTTCCACATATGTCCATAACGCAAGCAGCACTGAGTCCTCAAAAAACACCACTTCCAGAGATCTCCTTATGAATGAAAGTAGTGACCTTTAAATTACGTAGCATGGTCATCTTACACTTTGCTCTGCTTATGTTAACCACAAGGCTGTGTGACCTTATGAGTAGCAATTCCAAGGGTCATAAATTGAAATCCAGTTATCTATGGGAGGATGGGTAAACGCAGCTTTGATTAGCTGTGAAGTGATGGAAACACACACCTCCCTCTTCTTCCTTCCCCCTCTCCTCTGCCATGTCCCTTTCCAGTCCCCCTTGGCCCCATAAATGCTCTGCTTCAGTGATCTGTTGTTCTTGGAACACTATCTCCCCGTGCACAGAACCCTAACCATCTGGGCCACTGAAGGGTCCTCAATCCCCAGTCCTGAATGGTAATTGTCTCAGAGAGCACCCTTACAGGCATTTCAAGCATCGGGGCTTATTAAAATCCTGAAGGGCAGTAATCCCTGAATGCCACTAAAAGATCTCCAGCTGCTACCGTTTATGAAGTGGGTTTGACAAGAGAGAAAAAAGAGGGGGAAAGAGGGCGGGAAGAGAGAAGAATTTAGAAAAGGGCAAGTTATCCAAACAGAGCCCCATCAAAAAAAGAGTCATGTTTTATCAGCTTAAGCTTTCCTGCCTCCTTTCCCAAAGGTATTTCCCCCCTCAACTCTCATTAATTCTTCCCTTTAGCTGTCTGCTTTAAAAAAAGAAAAAAATCAGCAGCACATGACTACAGAAAGTCCACAATTGGATGAAAATGAGGAAGACTGACCCAACGAATTAGCTAGAACCGGAACTAAACTAGAAGCTCTGAAAATTCTGTGTGGAAAATGTTAGTGGAAAAGAATATGAAAATAGTTCACTCTGTCACTCCCTTCTTCTTCATTCTTTTTCAAAAGGTCTTTTCATCTCATTAGGTTAAGCTGATTAATAAAAATTCAGCAGTTTGCCTCTGGATCCTTTAGAAGTGGTGATGCAAAGTAGAAAGATGCAGGCGGAAGGTTTTTGTGTTGAAAAGAATAAGGGGGATGACTTTTTAAATCCATAGTTGCTATCCTCCATTAGAGATAAATAGATACCTTCGCTCAAATTTCTCAGGCAAACATTGCATTGCTACTTTGCCTTAATAGTTTATTTAAAATAGTTTATTTATTAAACTGAATAGTTTGCCTTTAACATTCAGAAAGTTTTAGCTCTTACAAATTTTTCTTGTTTTGTTTGTACTGTTTTAAATTTATTTTTAATAACAGAGGGAAGATTTTACTTCACTTTACTACATAGCCAATGTGATGAAAAGAAACTTGAAGAGTCAAGGGTAAAAGACTTGAAAAAGCAAAAAAGAAATTTACCTAAAGAAATTTCACATGTAAATATATAATTTAGCAACTTCTAAATTAAAAGAACATGAACCCAAACGTATTATTTTCTTATAGAAAATTATTTAGGGTCTTTTCTGAAAAACCTACTTTTAACTACCCAGAAACTTTTAGTAATTCTGAATAGATCATACTTTAAAAGACATGCAACTCTGCCACTATTTAAAATGTCTCCTTATATAAATGAAATTTCCTTTTTCATTCTTATTACACCACAAGACTCCGTTCCAACTCTTGATTTTCAATTTAATCTTTTGTTCATGAAATGTTTCATCATAAAGCCTTATCTATGTGATTTCAAAAGTCTCTTAAAGAAACATTTCAAAAAAAAACTTTTAATATATATGACATAAATTCTTATTACTGGTCTATGAAATAGTCCAAAAAGATTAAGGTTTTATTTGTTGTTAATTTTAAAAAAAAAAAAAAAGGTAAAATTGTGTTACACAGAATGTTTACTTTTGACCTAATTAAACCCTCTGTAATTTCCAACCTAAAACCAAAGTACTTATGCACACTAATAAAAGAGAAAAAAATTATCATTTTGCCATGGTCTTGCTATCTAATAGTGGTTTATTTTCATGTCGATGGCACAGGATGCCTAGGTACCAGCCCCAATTTTGCCATTAATTGGTGGTGTGAACTTGAGTAAGTCTTTAATCTACATTCTGGGATTGAGATCTGTAAAATGAGAGTGATGAGCAAGAAAGTTACATGTAGCACTAATATGCTATCATTCTGTGAATGGTCAGCCAAACAGTAGAATAGAGAAAAGCAAAAAATCCTGTTTAAATTTATACTATGAACGATTATTTGTTAACGTCGGTAAGATTCTGTCTCTTCACCAAGTGTCAACCAGTACTGACTGAAGCTAAATCCCTTTATTTGAAATAAAAAAAAAAAGTGTGAAATTTAATTCAAATGCATTTTCATTTATACACAGTGTTTTTGGTTTCTCTAAAGACAGAATATTTACTTGAAATTAAATGTCATCCCGGAATGTAGAATTACAAGCAGGTCCCTTAGGTAACGATGTTGCTAAATGTTCTTTTTGGTTTGGAGTATTAGCCTACAGTAGAATAATATATTAACACTGCT
Organism: Bettongia penicillata ogilbyi; assembly: GCA_023548195.1. NCBI lineage: Eukaryota > Metazoa > Chordata > Mammalia > Diprotodontia > Potoroidae > Bettongia > Bettongia penicillata. The sequence continues at coordinate 148,996 of JAJHZJ010000542.1, read as the reverse complement.
AACGGGTATGCAGTAACTTTTCAGATAACTTATTGGCTAATGCAAAAAATAACTTCAGATGCTGTTTAGTGCATAGCAGACATTCTAGTACAAAAGGTTTTATAATATGTAATCTCATAAATTTCAAATAAATTTAATTTTAATTAAAATGTTTCACAAAGTAATCTTTATTGTAGCTATAATAGCTCCAGTCAGAGACAATATGATCCTTAATATTAATTCTCCACTGAATTTTGGATTTAAAGTTATAATAACCTGCAGACATATAGTAGCATCCAAAAATGTCCATATAAAACTGATTATCAAGTAAAGAGACATATAATATGGTCCACTCCCATAATGCACTGAAAAAAATATATTTCAAGAATCCCAACCTTTCGGATGCTATTCTCAGAGCACAAAAGATAGGAATCATATGAAATATTACATATTGAAATACAAAGCTTTCAAGATATTACTAAATGTATGTGTGTATTAAAATGTATAGACAAATATGAAATGTAGCCATAATAAAGTGGTTAAATATGTCCATCATCTAGAATTCAGGGAAACATGAAATTCAGATTCTCAAAACTTTCCACAATGCAAATATTTAACTAACTGCTGCTTTCTAAAATATTAGAGTTCTTTGTTATTTATTAATGGTAGTTCAATACTTACCAGAAAAAAATATACATTAAAATCTTATCTTCATTATATTTCTTCATATATATTATATATACAGAAAAAACTATAATTCAAAGAATGTAAAAGTTTATCCTATACTAAAGGATACAAATTTTTAATAAGAATGTACTTTTAAATATTGGTTTTCAACAGTTGAAAGTCTAGGATAACACTAGTCTAATGAAACAGAGCAGTCTAAAAGCAAAACTTAGGACGCTAAATGCAATTAAATGTCTATCAGATAACATGAAAAAGTTAAGTGTTTACTCAACAATTTATTAAATATAAAAATATTAATAAACACGTATTTAACTTTGTAACGATTGCTGTTTTCTAATCAATCTACTTAGAGCAATGAGCTCAAGTGAGAATGATACCTGATGTCTAGTCTTCATATATTCGTTGAAGTCACGTTGCCACAGGAAATGTATTGAATCTGTTCCAACCAAACCAGGAAACATAATTAAGATAATTTGAATCAGAAGCCATTTTGAGAATGGATAATTAAATAGGTTTGGAGGTCTATAAGTAAACAAAACTTTTCTTTCCTTTTTAACAAGCCTACCTAATGTGTGGCGTATACAAATAGCAGGTGAATTAGGACATGTAACTAAAATGACTGAAAAGACCCTTTGAGTACATTACCACAATCTTTATGCAATTGCATATATTCTTGAATTATTTAATTGACTCTCTTTGTCGAATCCCCCTAATTATATAACAAGGAAGTTTCTTTGCTCCTCAGTTTGTTTTTTGATAATTATAATTTTAAATGATACATTTTAAATGTGTAAGTCTACTGTTGCCACTTTACTAATAGTTTTCATATACAGTGAGTGTTATTAGTTCCATGAGAAAAATAGGATAAAACAGACTATGAAACTCAATAAAGAATATTATTTCTGTGATTTTTTTATCTGTATATTATATTCCAATACTTATAGGTTTTACCAATTTTCTAAATTTTTTTGTACAAGGATAAAAGAAGGTAAATAAGTGGAAACACTAAAATGAATCAAAATATGTTTTATGTAATATTCATACAATGATAATAATGTTGAGAATTTTTTATTCCTTCTCAAATCCTGTTAGAACACTTTACTTTAAAGAAATATTCCTAATTTATTTTGGAACTAAAATCATTTCATGGGCAGACATGAAGAAATTTCAGATTTAATAAAACTGTAAACATTGCTATATTTAAGAACTTGAAGTTTTTGAACTTTAACATCACTTAATAATTTTTTATGAAACTATGTAAGGGGAAGACAATTAAAAGAACATGCTATAAATCACTTTTCTTGCTAAGTAAGTGTACTTTTCCAGGTCCAAATGCATAGTTTTACTTAGGGTCATAAACTATTATAGATTCATTTATAGATGCTTGTCTTTTGGGGTATGGATGGAGTATCTGAACATGGGACATCATTGGTAGTAGAATTTCCCAGTGTAGAAAGTACTTCCATTAATGCAGATCTGCAGATTTTCTCTAACTAAATCTTAGTTTCTAGGGGGTCTTTTTGGGAATCCTACTGCTGATATGTATTAGAAACACAACTTGAATCCCAGTTTTCCAGACTCTGAGGATGACCCTTATCTTTATAAAAACTACATGAGTGTTTTTTAAGTGACAGTATCTGCTGCTACTATTTTCTTCTTATCCAGTTATCCTGATAGCAAAACTCAAATATGTATCAATGGGCATATTTTTAATAAGATGTTGCCAAAAAATTATACCTCCAAGTGAAATTAATAAGTTCTATGATTACTTTTAGCTAGTAAATGCTGAATATCACATTAATTCATTTGTACCACTTTCTCAGTTACAGAAAACATGTAGTAAAGAAATTAAGTCACAGGCAGGTTTTAAGGAGGAGGAGGAAATAAGTCTTAGGGAGACTCAGAAAAGAGTAGAAGGAGGTGTCCATTTAAGTTACCTTCCTGCTGCCACTTTAAGGTGGGATTTCCCCATCAAGGACCACAGCTCAGAAGTTCCAAGACCCTGTCCTTCACCTTCATCAATAAATAACACCTTTCTCATCTTGTATCCCCTCCAGCACAACTTCTTTAATCAGATGTGTAAAGTTAAAAACTAAAGTGTGAAGAATCTTAAGATCCTAAGAGCTGGGCTGCCAAAAGGAACCTTAGAGGTTATTGAATCTGATTATTCATTTTGTAGAGGGGGAAACTGAATCACATAGCTGTTAGATGACTTGACCAATGTCACACAAATAAAAGTGATAGCACTGGGATTTAAACATATATCTCAGTGACTCTACGTTGAAATTTCAGGGTTAGCACTATTTTAGAACAGGACAGATAAATTATAGGTATGTAAATCTGTCATGTTAAAAGATAATTTGAAGGCTCGGTGAGCACTTCCTGGGAACATTACAGTATAGACAGCTTCTGAGATTTGAATAGTGGTTGGACAGGTTGATTTCTGAAATCCCTTCCAATTCCAATCTATAATACAAAAGCTATAAAAAGATCCGACAAAGCAAGTTCAGTCTCTGAAAGATACTCTTTTCCATCTTACCTCAGTTACACTGTGTCTCCAGTACTGTTTCCAGTTTAATGTGTTACACTTTAGAAGGGATAGTCACAAGCTGTAGCACATACAGAGGATGGCCAGAAAAACCAGGCAATTTAGAACCATGTTGTTCAACAATTAGTGAAAGAAACAAGAGATATTTAGCCTATAAAAGACTTTAAGAGGGATGTGATTTTTGTATTTTGGTATCTGAAGGGCTGTGAAGCAAAAAAAAAAAAAAAAAAAAAAAGATCATATTTGCTCTGCTTGGCCCCACAGGGGAGTCCTGGGAACAATGGGGAGAAGTTAAAGGGAGTCAAAGAATCACAGAATTATAGATTTGGAAGGGATCTCAATTGCCACTGAGTCCAACAAGAAAGAGAAAGAAAGAAAGAAGAATAAAGAAGGAAGGAAGGAAGGAAGGAAGGAAGAAAGGAAGGAAGGAAGGAAGGAAGGAAGGAAGGAAGGAAGGAAGGAAGGAAGGAAGGAAGGAAGGAAGGAAGGAAGGAAGGAAGGACATACTTAATGTAAGGAAATCTATTGCCTCACAAGACATTTGATTCAACTTTGGGATAATTCTGATTGTCAGAAGTTTGTTTGTTTTTCTGACATGAAGTCTTAATTTGTCTCTTTATTGCTTCAATCTATTATTCCTAATTATGTCCCCTAGGACCAAACAAAAAGTCAGTCAACAAACATTTATTAAGTGTCTACCACGTGCCTAGCACTGTGCTAAGTACTAGAAATACAAATAAAGGTAGGAGGCTGTCTGCTGTTGAAGAAGTCACAGTCCAATGGGAGAGACAACATGCAAATAACTATGTAGAAACCAGTTCTATAAAGGAGAAAGTAGAAACAAGCAACAGAGCGGAAGGCAAGAGAATTGAGAGGAATTGGGAAAGGCTTCTTGTAGAAGTAGGATTTCAGCCAAGACTTAAAGGAAGTCAGGGAAGGCAAAAAGCAGAGAAGAGGAAGGAGAGCATTCCACGAATGGGGAAACAGACAGCCAGTGAAGATGTCTGGAGCTGGGAGATGAAGAAGAGCTGGGAAGCCAGTGTCGCTAGACAAAAGAGTAAGCAGGAGGGGAAGTATAAGGTATAGGAGGGCTGAAAAGGTGAAGGAAGGCAGGTTATGAAGGGCTTTGAATCCCAAAAGACTTTGTATTTGATGTTTGAGGTGATAACACTAGAGTTTATGGGGGGAGGGGTGTCATAGTCTGATCTACATTTTGGGAAGACCACTCTGAAAGCTGAGTGGAGGATGAGCTAAAGTGGGGAAAGACCTACAGTAGGAAGAGCAACCATTAGACTACTGAAACAGCTGAGGCATGATGTTTTGAGGGGCTGCACCACGATGGCAGCAGTGTCAGAGGAGAAAGCGGGGCATATGCAGAAGATGTAACAAAGGTAAAATCAATAGCTGCATACAGGGGGTGAGAATTAAGAGTTGAGCATGACATCCAGGTTGTGAGCAGGATGACTAGGGAAGTTTGGAAGAGGGAACGGTTTGTTGGGGGAGGAAGGGGAAGATAACATTATTTCTTTTACATGACAGTCCTTAAATACCTAAAGTCCTGAGTCTTTTTTTTTTCAGGTAAATCATCCCCAGTTTCTTTAACTGATTCTTACATGGTACCCTTTACTATTCTGGTTGCCATCCTTGGAAGCTCTGAAGCTTACCCTATCTTTCCTGAACTGTGGTGCCTAGAACTGAGCACAATATTCCAGATGTTGTCAAAGCAGAACATAGTACAGAGTTATGATTATCACCTCTTTTTCATAGAAATAAAGTTCTCTTAATGCAGTCTGAGACTACATTATCTTTTTTGACTTCCATATCATACTGCTGAATAATATTGAGTTTGCAGTCCATTAAAATCCCAAGATCTTTCTAAAACTGCTGTCGGGCAGGTAGGTGGCACAGTGGATAAAATACTGAACCTGTAGTCAGAAAAGATGAGTTCAAATTCAGCCTCAGACTGGATTTGTGACCCTGGGCAGGTCACTTAACCTGTCTGACTCAGTTTCCTCATCTGTAAAATGAGGATAATAACTGCACCAATACCCAGGGTTGCTATGAGGATTATGAGTTAATATTTGTAAAATAAATGCTAGCTATAATTATTATTGACAACGACCTCCACCATCTTGACCTTGGAAAGCTGACTTTCTAAACCCAAATACAAGGCTTGATATTTATCCCACAAACCCATCTTATTAGTAGTTTAACCCAGTGCTCTAATTTGTAATTATCTTGGTATGTCTTGACTGTCATCTGGTCCCCCTAGTTTTATGTCCAGAAACTAAATGAGTTACTTCCAAAAGTATCTCTTACTAAAGATATTCAAGCAAAGGCTGAATGACCTCTTCATAGATAAATGTAGTAGAAAATGAGGGCCAGAAATGTGACATAATAAATTTATTACAAACTACTAAAGGGGTTCAGTGATGAATTTTTTCACTTTTACATGCATTTATTCCAAATGTAACACCATAACAAGACTTAGTCTATGTAAGGCAGGTATTTACAACTCTGTCCATCACCACTTTCCCCTTGTCTATCTGGAGACAGATAAATTGAAACTGAGTAGCTTATCATTTGAAAGTACAACCCTGGAAATGGTCAGAAATAAAGATAAAAGCAAAGGTAACCCAAGATGACAGAAAAAAATTGGAAACACTAAGTGAATTCCCCAAAATGAGGTCCTGGGACTAGTGGATAGAGAAACGGACCTCAAAATCACAAAGGTCGTGGGTCCTTCTAAGGGTACAAGTTGAAGAAGAGTTGTTGAGCTACAGCTGTAGAGGATTTTCCTTATGTCAATGGAATTGCAGAGATCTACACAAAACGCGTGCTCTATATAATGCGTGTGTGCATGTACATCCACATTACATATAATTGTCCAGCGCTGTTGTGCAGTCATTTCCAGTCATGTCTAACTCTTTGCGACCCCATTCAGGCTTTCCAGGCAAAAATATTGTACTGGTTTGGCATTCCCTTCTCCAGCTCATTTTACAAATGAGGAAACTGAGGCAAATAGGGTTAAGTGACTTGCCAAGGATCACACAGCTAATGTCTGAGGCTAGTCTTCCTGACACCACATCCAGCACTCTATGCACCGTACCACCTAGTTTGTCCCAATTGTTTAATAACTCTAAATAAAAAAAAACATTTTGGATGCACTACTCTCCAAAATAAATTTGTAATCAATGCACTCCTGTACTCCTCAGTGAGGATAACTATAAATGAAACCAAAAAATATATTTTATAACAGTATCAGAGGATTGTAAGTTCAGAGCTGGAAGGGATATTAGGTCCTTAACTTGTAGTTCATAGACACACAAGGGTCTGTGAATATATTGGGGGGATCCATGAACTTGGATGGGGAAAATTACATATTTATTTCCATATAATTTGTTTCTATTATTATACTATGTATTTTATTTTATGCACTTAAAAATTATTCTGAGAAGGGATGACAATTTACATGACAATAAAAAGTTTAAGAACCCTTCATTTAGTCCAATCACTTCGTTTTACAGGTGAAGAAACTGAGGTTTAGTAGATGCGTGACTTGACCAAGATCAGGAACACAACAAGGTAGTAGAAATGGTTTCAAGCCTTGGGGTCTTCTGGCATCTGCTCCAAAGGATTTTCACTCTTTCATTCACACTCCTTTCAAAAGACATTTAGGAAATAAGTGAGCCTGATTTTCCCCCAGTTACACAGGCCTCCCTCATGTCTCATGTGAGGTGATGTGTAATGAATAATGCCCATTAAATTCTGACTGAGTGTCAATAAGCAATATGCCAGTAAATGATGGTGGATGGAAAAAGGTGCCATCATTGCTCCACTTAATAATTCTCAGAGATTCAAAAGACCCACTTCTCTAAACCATGTAAATACTAGTAGTTTTAATAGTAATAGCAATAATAACAATATCTCTCTCTTTCCTCCTAATACATAAACTCAAAAACATGACTGCTGTTCAAAAGCTGTGGAATCAAAGGAAATACAAATTATGCAATTAACACAATACCTCAGGAAATCTTCATACTTGGGTGTATCTATGATTTTCAAAAAAACGTGGGGAGAATTTAACCTTAGAATAATTGTTACTATCCCACTAACACAACCATTTACAATTGCAGTCGAAAATCAAAGATCCTTAGGAAGATACAGACATCCGAGTCATTTATGAGACAACTGAAGAGAGAATAATATACAGAGCAGAACAAAACCATTTGAAAATACATTAAAGTCCTACTTAAGTTTCTATTGGAATACTAATTATCTGTCCCTATCCCTGAATTCCAGAGACATTTATGAAAACCTCTGTCCTTTTTATAAAAATCAAACTTGGTGAAAAACCAACAAATTAGTAAGATTCATATTCATTATTATTTACTCAAATACATTAAAGATTTTTATGAAGACAGACTATCTTACTTAAATGGTTAAAAAATAAAGAAATACAATAAATAAATAAGTGTTTGATTTTGTAGCAAAAATCATGGTATTAAATCTGCTCACACTTTGGTTTTTTAGTCTTAATATGAATATATCTATATATTAAAAATATATCCATAAACTTAGAAATTTAAGACTACAGGAACCTTCGTATACTAATAGGAAATCAGTAACAGTAAAACGCAGTCATTTTATTTCCTTGTACTATATGTATTGAATTTACTTTACAATCAGGACACATAGGTATTTTTACAGATGTTCCAGTCAATAAGCATATTAAGGTGTCTTTTTTGTTACAACATAAATCAGCCAGCTGTTTGGGCCCTTAAGCAGTAAAAATATGAGCAGTTGTTATTCGGAGTATTGTATTTTTAAGGAAAGGATAAAATATTACATGTTTACATGACTTAATTAAAAGAAAAACACCTATCTTTTATATAGTTGGTTTTTTTTTTAGAAAAAGAGAAAATTCTTCTTTAGAACTTGAGAACTTAGACTTCCAACAGAAAATGGTTTGATTTATTTGATGTCCATGGGATCTCAAAACACTTAAGAGAAACCCACAAGGACTCTACAATCAGACAGGAATTTTAAGAAATTGACAAGATTTCTCCTGCTGACATTAACATCAGAACACATCAATTAGAGCAAATTATAGTTTTAGAGCCCAGATTTGCACAACACTCTCCTTAAAAACCTCTTAATACATGAGCTTTAATTTCCACCTGGGATGACAGAACAGGCTCATGAGTAGGATGGCGGTCCCACTCAAATCAAGGCAAGAAGTTACATGTATCGAAAACTTCTCTAACCTCAGAGACAAGAAAGCCAATGTCTCCGAAGTTTTCAGTAACCCAGTATAAGCTCCTGCTCTCTTTGTTGTAGGTTTCCCTTTCCTCTATATGGAGCATTTACAAGTTCAGCTGTGTGCCCTGTTTAATTTCCCTCTGCTGCCTTTATCCATTTCTAACACATGCATACTTGAGCCTTGGCTATGGAGTGCTGACTAAGGAGGACAATAAGATCCTTTGAGAAGGGCTCAGCTCAGAGACCTAGTCAATATTTACTTCAGTTTGGAGCTACTGTTTTACAGCTCCTTCCAGGCAGAACTCAACAGTGGGGAGCCCCCAGAGGTTGCTGGATTTTTAAATGGAAAAAGGGAATTAAGAGGAGGGGGAGGCAGATAAAGAAATAATAGATAAATAACTGTCCACATCACTTCTTTGTAGAAATAATAAAGGAGACTTGATCAACAAGACAGTTTAGATTTTTCAGTACTAATTAGCAGTTTGTAATTGGGAAAATTGATCGTCCTCTAAAAGTGATTAGAACACTCTAAAAATTCCATATCAGGCAGAAACAACATACAAATCCATTTAAAGTGATCCTTCTACATCTTGTCCAGCAGGGCACTGAGCTTCTTGGCAACTACCTAAAGCTTACTATTTCCAACAAGGGCAATCTGGTGTCCCTACAAGAGAACAGCCTGAAAGTCGATATTTTCACATATTTTCAATCTGATTTTATACAACCAATTCAAATGTCTTAAAACCAATCAGTCGTGTCCAACTCTTCATGATCCCATTTGGGGCTTTCTTGGCAAAGATACTAGAATGGCTTGCCATTTCCTTTCCCAGATGGGGAAACTGAGGCAAACAGTGTTAAGTGACTTGCCCAGGAAGTGTCTGAGATAAAATTTGAACTTAGATCTTCCTGAGTCTAGGCCTGGCACTTCTATCCACCTTACCACCCAGCTGCTCATTAGCTAATATTTGGCACCTGCTATCAGATCATTATGTGATAAATAGCATTTATAAGGCAAATATCTTGAAAGTGAATGAAGGGACCCCAATATTTTAACAATAACATCTCACATCTATCTAGCACTTCGTCATTTATAAAGTTCTTTTACAAAAATTGCCTCATTTGATCCTTGAGGGATGAACAATTAACATCTTAAAGAAGAAGAAACTGAGGGAAAGAGATGTTAAATAATTTGTCCAGAGGAAATATAGCTACCAAGGGGAAGAGGAAGAACCTGCCAGTCCATCTCTCTTTGCATTAAACATCTCTTCAGTCCGCAGAATTCTGCATTAGCTGACATAAGTATCAGTACACATAATTTACTGGAAAACTAGCTTATTGCATATACTAAAAATTAGGATAACAGAATTTCCCCCCCAAAAAAATGAACTTAATAACTAGCATTTAAATAGTAGCTCAAAGTTTTCAAAGAATTTTAAAGAGATTTTCTCATTTGATTCTCCAGCACATCCTATGAAGATGTGATATTATCCGCATTTGACAGATAAAGAAAAAGGGATATAAAATGACTTGCCCAGAGTCGCACAGCTACCAAGTCCCACTGGTGAAATTCAAACCTAAGTCTCTCCAAACTCAGAGTCCTGGGTTCCTTCCATTACACCATGGTACCACAGCCAAAACAAAACCAAAACTGCATTCTTCTTGTCTTTTTTAAAAATCAACTACCATGAACTTCACCTGAAACCACAATCATAAAACTTCACTAAAATGACTGAAACCTCATTCTACTAATCATCTCCCATCATAGCTAGAATTTATGTAGCACTTCAAAGGTTGCAAAGCATTTTACATATGCTATTGTGATAATTATTATCCATTCCAGAGTTTGTTTTTTATGTTAAAAGATTTGTTCAGAAACTCCTTTTATATTTTCTAATCTTTCTACAAAGTGTCAAGTGATCTAATAAACTGCGGTTTAAAAAATTAGAAAAGATGTAAGTGCAAATCTCCTGTGTATCAAAGTTTGAAAATTATCATTTATGATAGTTTTGGGGTTAAAGGGCAGTTCATCAACTCTTTTCTTTAACAATCAAAAGAAAAAACCAATTAAGTAGAATACCTAGAAGTAACTTAGCTTTGCTTACAAAGCAAAAGCAAGTGGAAGGCTGAGGAAATCATCCAGAAAAAGTAGACAAAAAGTTCTCTTAATAAGGAAAAGTTGGGGGTGGGAGAATTATTGAATGTCTATGTTAATCAAGTTCACTCAGTTATTATCCTCAATTATACTTCACAGCTTATCACCACCAAATAGTATGTCATGCCAGGATTGGTTGGAGGAAACGTGGATTTTTAGCTTTTAGGATAAAAGAATTAGTTGGGGCTGATAATAGTCTCAAAGTATTTAAAGGGCTTTGATGTAGAAAAACCCCCTTAACTCCCAAGTCAAGAACTTGGAGCAATGGATAGCAGTGACAGAGATGAAGATTTTAGTTTCGTATAGAAAAAACAAACAATTAAAGTAATACAAAAGTGGAATAGACTGCCTTGGAAGGTAGTGAATTCCTTAGCACTTTTTGCTCAGATACCATTTGGACAAGATGACCTTTGATATCCTTTAAAACTCCCAGATTCTAGGAAATGGACTACAAGTTAATCTAGTCATTTAAGCAATTTTAAAGAATGGCCATGCAACTATCCATTCAATTTAATCAATCAGCTTATTATGAATAATAATACCTAACATAGGAAAATAGACTGAATCTAACTTGATTTTGAGCAGTTGACATTCTCTAAAGTCAATGAATGACTATTAAAAAAAAAACTCAGATTATAAGTATTTTTCTGACAAACCTAGGATCTAGTAAAGCAAAAGAGTCAGAGACTAGAAGACCTCAGTTTAAATTCCCAGACATTTAACTATATGACCCTGGCCAAGTCACTTAACCACCTTGGGCCTCAGTGTCCTTGTCCATAAAATGAAGGGGTTGTACTCAATGACCTCCAAGGTCTCTTCAAATTCTGAATCTATAATACTAGGAGAATAATTACCACACTTAAAATTTGTTTTATTACAACAATTCTACAGCCAAATTATCTGTATATGCCAAATCTCCTTTCTGGACTATGTTACCTATGAAGGCAAGGATAGTTTATCTCTCCATGCCTGCCATGGTGTTCTGCATAAACTTAATTTGTGTTGATGTGAAAATGTTATCAACTAAAGAAAAGAAGCCTGGGAAAGGCACTGGATTTCAATAACCATTCCTCAAAGATAGAAACTAAATGAACTAAAACTATTAACGTTATAAATTAAGAAATTCATTTATAAAGATACCAGAGGTTAAGTCACAGCAAATTTACTTTGTGGACCCTTGGCTCCCAACATAAGATGAAGAAATACCAACTAAATAACCAATTAATTAGGGAGAAACAAAGTAGACATTGGGGTGTTCGGGTACGTACACGTAAACATAAAAATTAGACCTAAAAACACATTTTATTATTCAAGAGACATATGTTCATGGAGATAAGATATGTGCTTCCTAAACATTCTAACACAAAAAATTAATTGAAGCATTTAAATTCTGTAGGCCAAATTCTACTGTCAGTACTCACTAATTTGTTGAACATAGGGTATGTAATTTTATGGATCTTAACTAATTCCCCTTCTGAACACTTTCCAAGAAATAAGACATTTAATCCTTCAAGAGCAAAGGACGACTTATAAAAAAAAACTTATAGAACAATTCACTACATATGCAAATAAAATTTTAAAAGGCATCTATAAATAAATACTTCAATAATCACCTAAACATCTCAGTGTTAGAGTGATTACAAAGCCACTCCACAGTGTTTGGCAGGTGTTTGAAATGCAGGCAATCTGTTAGGTATTTAATAACATATTGCAAGCAATACGTGTTAGTTAGAAAAGACCTACCATTTGCTTACACGGATGCTACTATGATCTGTTTCTACTTATCCACTATATTACACATATGTACATGTATATATATGGGGTGTTTGTGTGTATATACACACATTTCTGTGTATATATATAATATATATGTATGTATGTATGTATATGTAAATTAATCGATAGCAAAGATCTTTGAATAAGTGAGGGCGCCAAATTTCAGGCCTCCCTTCTTCTGGCCTGAGAAGAAAAGGGGAGTCACTAGAAACAGCCAAAGGGTATCAGAAAAGGTCTGCTTGCTAAAAAAACAAAAAAAAAGCCTCCCCATATATTTCAGCAATTAGAGGTTTATTTAGGCCAATAAGCTCCTCATTTCAAATGTACAATATCTTCCAAGGAAATGAAGACTCTCTTTTACACATTAGTGTAAAGTACATTAAGCAGATATGTGTGAATGTGGGAAGGATGGTTTTGAAGCAATGTGAAAAAACCTACCTCCAGAGAGCCAAAGAGGAAGGTAAGAAAAAACACTGGGTGCCTGGGTCTGGGTATCAGATATATGGCATGACTATAGTGCCAAAAAGAAATGTGAAAGACTTCATTCCCCAAATTTAATTAGGTTGTCACTTTGTCCAGAGTCAGTAACTGATGAAAATCATCTCATGCTACACCTATGTGTTTGATGTACAGGATACCCTTAACTTCACCTATCAGGATAGATTTGATCATTAATTGTTACTTTCCTTCCTTTGGATATAATGACCTCTTTAATCTATCTGCTATAGTCCTCTTAGAGAGATAACAATGCAAAACTAAAATGTACTCCATTTAAAAATAAAATATAATCTACAAAATCCACATAAAAATGTTTAAAAACTATTCTTTTCATTGTGAAAAGATTCTTCACTTTACAGGTTTCCTTTAGTTAGTTCCCTGATGCATATGAGACATACTATTTATAAAAATGTGTTTTATTTCAACTCCTTAATAATGCATTTATTACGTACAATGAAGTACAGGTGAAGTGGAGAAGCTAAGAGTTAACTATTTAATAAATATATTTCTGACAGAACTTCTTTAAGTTTCTTGTGTAAATTTGGGTATTTTTCCAAACCTGAATCCTTGAACATCCAAACATTTTAAAAAGTGAAAATGTTCTAGAAATGCAGTTAATTTATGTAATGGATGAGAGTGGGGAGAAAGCTGCCAGACTGAATTCAACTTTCTAAAAAATGTAATCACATTAATTTTTACAGTCAGGTAGCTTCAGTGAAGAAGTCCTCTATAAAAGTCTATGCACACTTATAAAAATGGATCTCCATGAGGGATACTTTTCACTAAATATCAGATTATTCGAAAATGTCAATTCCATGATACTTGACTCTTATAAATGAAAAAGAAAGTATAACAGTATAAATTTAATGAGAATTTTTATTAGAAAAGGGGACAATATCTGAGTTTATTAACATAATCAACTTTTCCATAATCATGGAAAGATCATAAATTGTACTTGTATAAACTTTTATGTATGATATTTTTGCCTCCAGATACACAAAAATTTTTTTCTTTTTAATCATTAAAAATATTCAACTGAGAATCAACGCTTACCTAGCTTACACTTCCTTTGGGAGCCAATCACATCCAAATTTATTACTGTCAGTGGAAAAGGCTCTTTAATACTTTTACTCTCTGAGAATCAGGAAATATTTACAGAATTCACTGTTTTGGTTCATCTATATATTTATAATCAACTGTGTGAATAAAAACAATCTGATCAATATCTTGTATTATTTCCCCTTCATCTAAAAAAAGTACTCATAAAGCTCTACTAAACATTTTGTTCTAAAGAAATCCTTTCTCTTTCTCAGTAAAAAATCAAAATGGCTAATTAAGAGAGAAACGTAAGCTGTAATTACTTGAAACTGAAAGATAATGATTCCATTTTACAGTAAACTATAACATAGCTCTTTAAATGACAGTGTATTGTCAAATTGTCCAAACAGAGTTGGGTGTGGTGGAGGGGAGAAATCAAAGAAAATGGAAACTTTGGAAGATACCTGCCCATGATCTCATCTATATCTCTTTTAAAAGACAAAAATGTTTTAGATGAGATAATTTGCATTACTCTGTTTATAAGGGTTAGTGGAAAGTATACTTTTCATTAAGAATAATGAATAGAAAGGAATAAACCTGCAATTCACAATGTTTAACTATTTTCCTTATGATTGATAATCTCTAATAGAACATAACATTTTCTATGAAAAAACAGTCCTGGAGTTTATTTATACACTCCATATAATCTACCCAATACAACAATACAAACTTCTCTCACTAGTTCAAGAACCTACCAGAGCATTTCATAAAAGATTTTATGGTTCCTGAGAAAATGTATGCTAATATTAACCACTCTGGAGAATCACTAGCAGTAGAAGCAGAGAAACAAGTTAGTCATCTTTTATACTGAATGTAAAATGAACATTTGGGGTTCATTCAAACACATGGATTCAAATCAGAAAATGCTAAAAAAAAATTGTGTTGGGGAGAATTTTGTAGACATTTCTTTAGAAATTTATGATATTATTATCCAAAAAAGATTTTTTATAGAGTTATAAAGTTAATTAGTGTAACAATTAAACAAGGCCATGATTATAACCCATTACTATAGCTTTATCCACAAGCCATGATCCATAGCGAAATTCCTGGCCTATCAGCTTTTATTTTTAATATTGTATCATATTCCATTAAAAATACACTGACAATCTATATGTTACTGCACTAAACGAGGATCAAACATATTTCTCATACTTTCAGGCTTTCAGAAAGACAAATTCCACATATTTACATACTGTGCTTCATGAAATATTGGGAAATTCGTGACCATATCACAGGACTCTTTCAAAGAAAGTAGTCTCTTATGATTAATGTTACGTGTGGGAAACATAGGAAGGAGAAATTATTATCTGATGCACTATTTTATCACAAAAACTCTAGAAAAGTTTACATAATGAGTTAATTCAATAAACACTTCCTGAAATTACACCTACTTTGTTTAAGTTTTAGAGAAAGAAAATATAAAACTAAAAGAGTAAAAATATTGGAGGGAAGAAAATCTTGCCCACCACCAAATCTTGGTTTATGTGACAACAAAGAGAGCACGGAACTTTTGTTAGGACCGATATTGTCTTCTCCTACCAAACCATATTTACACCAAAACTGATTAAAGGCATTTACAAAAGCATTTTTAATTTAAAATTTTCTTTTCCATGGTTATCCACTGGTGGCCTGCCTTGATGGTAGCAAAATAACTAAAAGTCACAGAAGGTGGCTTTGGGGTGGAAGGAGAGCAAAGAAATTAACAAACTGAAAGAACAGTAACTACATAATAAAGAAGTAGTCATAAAATATAAGCATAACTAAAAAAACCCCATCATTTTAAAATCTACAAAGAAAATTATTTAAAGGATGATATAGGATTAAGAATAGATAATTCAGCATCAAAAATTATCCTGGATGCATCCCCAAAACAATGAGATATACCTATTAACATAACATGAGTGTGTTAATATAAGTGAGATAATATCTGTAAAGTACTTTGCAATAAAGTTTATTTTTTTTTTTATGTATCCAGTCAGTCCTCATATAATTCAAGGGTAATGAAAAAGAGCACATGAAAAGATCCCTCTCTCTTGTAGTACTTCTTCTGCTTCTCTCTGTTAATTACAAAACCAAAATAGATGAGGCCCAATCTAAAATATTTCCTTTGGAGATCTGTCATCTAAACTTGCATCATTAGATACTGTTAAATGGATGTACATATATGCAGTAGCATACATATCCATGCATTTTGTCACACTGCCATTTTCCCAGGAGCACAGTTGACAGTGGTGACAGCCGAGTGTGTAATTAGTTTTCATTTTTCCCCTGACAGCCAGAGCTCCACACAGGACCCCTTTATTTTTATGTTGTAAGGTATGTTGTAAATGCTATGGAAAAATACACAAATAACAGGCATTTAATGATGGGTCCAGCAGCCATAGTAGGAGTAGGGCCAAAAGAGATTGGTAGCTCTGAGTTCTATCCATGTTTGCAGAAAGAATGTCATTCCTCAAGTATTGTGATGCTGAAAATACTGATGTATGGAATTCCTGATGATAAAACAATTATTATATTTAAGTTAGGACTTTTGTAAGTTGAATTAAGTGAAGCACCAAAACCAAGACCTAGAACCAAAACATAACACAAAAGTCTTCAATTAAGGGGGTGAGACTGGATGATCTAAATTTATATGATTGATTATTCATAGTATGAAGAAAAGTATTGCATATTAACAAATGGAAAAGACAATGTAGAACAGCTCCATCTCCTGATACCATTTTTAAACAGGGAAGTCTAAGAGACACAGCTGAAAAGTCTGTTTTTGGAGGAAGGATTGTTTTGCTTCTTAACAACATATTTAAAAAATTCAGTGGTGATATGAAACAACTGGGTACCATATTCCCTGTGGATTGTGCTAATTTGTTTTATACAGTACTTAAAATCAAGGGCCCCGGAGATGCTGTCATAGCTGACATTGGATCTTTCACAAAGGTCCTTTATCGCTTGATTAATTAGTAATTGGAAGACACATTTTGGCAGCTTTCATTTCCCTATTATTTCCTCTGGTTTGGCTCAAAACCCTGTCAGGAGTGACACTATTTGAATCAGCATCCTCTTAGTGCTGGATCACTAATTTTTTATAAATGGAGCCCCCAGAGAACTACAAAAAAAAAGGTATAAAAGTTTATTGAAGCAATAATAGTAAACAAATATATGAAGAAAAAAACTGAATGTCATAGTATTCTAAACACCACTCCTTTCCTGGGTCTGTCTGAATCTAGGGGTTACTGGTAAGATTGCACATTCTGAAGGAAATGGCCATTAACCAAACCACTGCCTTCATCTATTTGGGGGGGAAAGGTTTTAACTAAATAAAGCAGACAAGCACTTTGCTAGCAGAAGAATGCTACATCTGAGCCTCCCTCTGTCACATACCTTCCCCCAAACCAGATGAATGAAATTATTCTCAGAGGCAAGTATGTATAGGAGAACTGCAGAGTTAGTGAATCTGTATAGTGGTTACAAAATCTGTGACTAAACTGAACAAAGAAACATGTTTTTCAAATGATAACCTTCAGAATTTTAAAATGAAACTGTCAAGTATGATACTGGAAAGTTGAATATAACTGCAAAGTCAATATGAGGCGCTCCAGTTCTACAAGCAGCTACCTCTCATGTCAGTAACTTCAAAAATGCAGGCTGACATTATGGTGGCTCAAGACACTTGATGTGACAGTGTAATAGCCATGCTGTGTGTGTGTCAGGAGGTCACTGCTTCCAAATTCCAGAATCTTTCTTTTTTTCTTGCCCTGAAACAATAGAGGGGGAACTAGGCTCATTTGTTCTCACTTTGTTTAACCTAATTGTTAAACACATGGGATAAATGTTCCCAGCTACGCAGTTTTTCCCCTCTATCTTTCTCCAAATCTTATTGTTTTTGTAAAATATAAATAAATAAAGAGAAATCTCAACTACAAAACCCACCACCACACGTATCTGATCTGGAGAAGCACAAAATCGATCTAGGTCAAACCCACTTCATACTCAAGTCTCTCCTTGCTCCTTATGATTCTATTAACATTAAAAAGCAATTTATCACTACTACAAGGATGTTAGTAATACATACAGAAACCATGCAACAAAAGTAAAACATGAAGTGATTTCATTCAAATTCGTTTTTTATAAAGAGAAGATATTGCCACTTCCTTTACCACCATAATACGCATTTTGATGAAAAAGGGCAATAGATACTAGTTGTAAATTACAGATTTTACATACACTAATAATTGACAGGACATCTGAATACTAACACCTTGGCAGCTTGGAACAGCAGGAAAACAAAACAGATGATGTTTTTTGAGTTCATTCAAAATAGAAAGGTCATTTTCAACATTTGGATGTTTGGACTCCTCTGCTGTGTGGTTAATTTTTTTTTTGACAAAGTAATGGTTATCCACATAACAAACGTTCTTCTGTGTTAAAGCTGTTGACACTTACACCTGGACTGAAACAAGGAGCCCATTTGTTATCATGAGACATGCATCTGTTATCCTCTCCCTTCAATCCATCCCCCCAAGAAAGAAAGAAAAAAACTAACATGAATTTTACTTATCCACTTCTTTCTAGTCATTTTGGAAATTCTGGAAATGATATTAGTAGATTTTATTAAATCATTAGAAATACAACTGTTAATTCACTCATGTCAGTCGACAGCACAGATGTTCAGGGTATGACTGCTAATTCACTTTGTCTGACTTGGACTACATTTGAAATTAATCTTATGACACAGCAGCTATACTTCTAACATAGAGCAATGTTGGAAGAACCAGAGATGTTCATGAAACAAAGTACACTCTAAGTTTTTCTAATTCTTCATGAAACTCCAAAAGAGTTGTACTAGAATCTGTTAAATACAGGAAGAAAAATAATACTTTGTGGAACTCTGTACCGATAGCATACTATATTCTGATAATTTCATCTATCACTAAAGAATTCAATTACATAAGTGTTTCTAGTAAAGAACAATAAAGATGTGGAAGGAAATAATGCAGAAGGGTTTTTTGTAATGAAATTCTTACTGCATAATGCGACTTTATAATCTTCAAATGCTTAAATTTTAATAGCTATCAGCATCTCCCTTTAGAAGAGAATGTTTTTTTACCGATGTATGGTTAGGAAAGGTGCCAGTTAGCAAATATATACTACCAAAGAGTAAATTAAATAAACTACTTGAGGTTGGGTGAGGTTGACAAAAAGAACCAGGAAAATCAATTAAAATATACACTTTTGTTGAAATTAAGAACAAATGTTAGTGGTTAAAAATATAAAATGAATGGTAATACAAGCTATCACTTAACATTAAAAGATGCATGCATTTGAATTTAGTGTTGCTAATTAAAACATTCTTTTCTCAAAAAAAATGCTTCTACAACATGAAACAAAAAAGGGAGCTAATGTTTTCATGAACTGATGTCTCTGATATTTGAAGATTCCTTGCCCAAATAACGGTCCAATGACTTAGTCCTTTTCTACCATTATTCACACTCATATTGAGATATTTTCATGAATGAAATACATTCAGTCTTAAAACAAGATGGCTGCTACTAAAGAGGCTGATATAACTGAAAATGAAAATTTCTTTTTTCAACCTGGAAAAAAACGACTTGATTACCGTTTGGTAAGTAAGGCATCTCAGCATTTATGGGTATATGTGCCCATGCCACCAAACATGTCTACAAAAAATAGATTTTATTCATCGAAAGTGGAGCGGAAAATAAATCCCACCTAATCGCAGCTTGCTAAAAATATGGTTGTCCAATGCAAATAGGCAGTGATGTCACCTGACCCAAAAATTCCAATTGCATATTTTCTGTAATGGAAATGTGCTATTTGGCCATTGATAAAGGCGGCAGACAGATAGACGGACTGACTGTCAGATCGATGTATACAGACAGATGGACAGATATCAATATATATGTACATCACATATATATATATATATATATATATATACGCATATATACAGAGCTACTAATTTAAATGAGAAAACGAAAGGGAAACAGTCTAAGAATAGTGAGGAAAATGCTGCTTTTAACGATTCAACTGTACCAAGTCACTTAATAAAAATTTTTAAAATTAGATGTTAGGCAATCCTTCCTTGCAGGGTAATTTTATTGTTCTACCTCACAACTGAAACAAATTACAGAAAAACTCTAGGATGCCATAGCAGAGCATAAATGTATCAATTATATACATTTCCTTCTCTTTTAATGTAATTTTGAAAATAAAAAAGTCAAACTAATTTTTATTTCTCACTTGAATGAAAAATATGATCTGAGAGTATTTTCTTCTACCTCACCACTCTCAAGCTCTTGAAGGGTGTTTCTGAAGATGACAAAGGTTTATTTTGTTATTAAAAATGATAGACTAGCACCTGAGTGAAAGCTGATCTAACAGCAAACATAGCACAACAAATTTATATTTTCTCTCTCTCTGTATATGTATATGTCCATACACAACATATATATATATATATGTATATGATAATATTTCACTACTTAACAACCATATTTTATAACCTTGAAAGTCAGTGTTTAAAATCACAGAAAACTTTTAGTTTAAAGATAGGTAGCATAGCCTCAATTATTTTACTATATATTCTTTTTTTTGAAATACAGTAGGAGGTGGTTAAGGTTACCACAAGAAATACTGAGGTACAAGGAGCTCTACTGAATGGTTTCTACCCAGTGTAACTGTAATACTCAAAGAAATCAAAGAAAATTTGTCATAATAAATTCAAAATGTTTTTCATTTCATTATGTTGCTGTGTTTCTGACTTTAAAACACAAGTATAGAAAAACTTGAACCAGACCTTTAAATTATTAGTAGTGAAAATAAATCATTCAAAAATATCTGAACATCAGAAAAATCAATCATCTTATTTAAATTTTCCATAAAACAGTTCAAGATTAAGGTTAAGAAGCTGACTAAAATATGAATCAAAATAAAAGTACTTATAGTAATTTGTTGACATTTGCCTATGTGAAACTACTACCATAAAAAGCAATTAGAAAAAGTACATTGAAATTTTTTAAAACTAAGTTTGAGGTGATTTTTTTTAACAACTCTTTCTCAAAATGTTCAAACTTTATCACGAAAGAAAAAAGAAAAATTTTCCAACTTAAAAGAATGATATTCACTAAATTTTTCTGCATTGCAAGAAATGTTGATTTGGGGGAGGGAAGTTGGGACAGAGAAGTGGTCCATCACTTTATTCAAGGAAACTGTTTCCCCAAAATTGTGAACTTCCCAATAAAGGCCAGTATTTTAACAGATTCACTTTGGGAAAGCTTCACAAATACACAATAATGTCTGACAGTCATTGCTAAGTGCTTATTTTGAACAAAACATTATAGTTACGTAATGTTTGTACCAATATCTAGAGATTGCTAATATACAAAAATGGAAAGGATGAGCAGCTGTCAAACAAAAAATATCAGCAATCTCTGCTTTTTTTTTTTTTTAAAGAAAGCAAATCAGGAATTAAAACTAAGTGGAGATTTATTTGATACTTTATGGATGAATTTTCTTCATTAACAAAAATTCTTGCATGACAAAAAGTGCTATCCTTACCTATATGTATCTTCCTGTTAAATTAAAGCTTTAATTTCCTTTTCAAAAGATATATTTGACATGATTACACCTATGTTTATATGTATGTGTGGACATACATATGTATGTATATATTTCCCAAGCCAAGAAAGTGCAGAACTCCTGAAGGACTAATTGTATTCATTCATTTTCTCAGCCCAGCATGTAGCTGGTAGATTGCTTGGTTCATAGCAACAGGGGACAGAAAGAAACACTCATCTTTATCTGTCCCCATCCAACAGGAAACCAGGCCAGTGAGTGGAAAGCAATGAAATGCCTTTTCTGAGGGCATTTGCACGAGATAAAATGGCAAGAATTTAAGGAAAGCACTTTGCCCTTTAACTATGTGCCTTCTCTTACCCGTTAGCAGCCTTCAAAAGTTGAAGCCTATGAAAACACTGCTCATTGGTGGAAAGATATAAGGCAACAAGGTTTTCTTCCAGTCATCCTGTCACCATTAAAATCAACTAAGTGGGGGTGGGCGCTACTACTGAATGGTGAAGACTCTTCTGCAGAACTTTCAGTTAAGTGGAAGTTGTGCAGCTTGAGATCTTTGATCTCAATTTGAAAATGCCAAAGTAAAATATCCTTTCAAGAGGCAGGTATTATTAACGTTCTCTCCTACTGTCAAAATACCAGGAAGTTGGCTGATTTTGATATATTTTAAAAATCATAATAGTATGATGGAATGTGTAAGTTCTACAATAAATATATGTATCTTAGTCTTACTCATAAAGAAAATAATTGGAAGCATTCAGATAAATTCAGGGAACAAGAAGATACTCCAAGTATGTACGTGCTTTATTTGTCAAATCTGCCCCACATATATATAAAAAGATCTCTATAAATGTTAAAATGTATTGCATGATGATATACATCTAACAATTTACTCTAACTCTCTGAATGTTTGCAACATGAGTAAACATCATTAAAATGTTTTAAAATCCCAAAAGTAAGAGAAATTAACCTATTTAAAGTTCCACAATTCAACTCTTTAAAAATTAATAACAATATTCCACTCTCTCCTCAAAATAAACTCATGGAATCTAAGTGTAACAATTTGGCTTGCTTTTTTTTATTCAATTAGGAATTTGTGGACAAAATGTACATGACATACATATAAATTTCAAGAGAAAAAGTATCAAATAGAATATGATTGAGAGGGAAATATTACTCTTTTCTCCATTTAACATGGAGTAGTAGAAGAGTGTTGGTTTTGAATAAAGAGTAGAATTCACACCCTTTTCAGAGTACCAAGATGTCATATTAACAAAGCAAAATTGCGTCAAGTTTTCACTCTCATAGTATGAAATAATTAATTCACAAGTCTTAGATTTCAAATAAGGTAAAGAAAAAACTTGATTATTTCAGAATGATGTAGTAATCATTCTCTACGTGGTGATGCACAAAAGTGGTTTTTCCTGTTTAGGAAAGCTCCCACACACCTTATTAATAACATAAACTATGAACAAAAATTATACCTGAAATTGATTTTCCTAAAAGTACACTAGGCACGTTTAGCAACAGTGATTTCTTATTTCCCATTATTTCACTACTCCATACATTAATGTCAACCAGCAGAGGACAACTTTAAGTATGCTTTCAGCACATACTTTGAAAAATCCCATATACTCATTCTATTTAACTTAAGGACATTTCCCCCTACTGATAGCACTAATGTATTTATAACTCATCATAATTTTTAAGAGTTTCCAAAAGTCATAATTATATCATATAACTTTTAAAGTAACTAAGGAATGGATGTAAATTAACTCACATACCTAGTTATCTACACAAAGTTACTGGGAAACTTTTAGAGTTCTTTAAGAAGTAAGATATAAAAAGGTTTAATCTTTTTGTTTGGAGGTTACATTTTTAAATGTTATTTAGATGACAGAGTAGAGTTTACAGTACATCACTGAACATAATTTTTACAACCTTCAGTATTTAGGTAGAATTAACAAAATATTGTAAAAAAAAAATAAATAAACTCATAGAAGATGCCTTTGTCACAACTATCTATTTGAGCTGCTATTGCCCAACTGTTATCTTAGTGATTTCTATCCTATTCATTACATAAAATCAATTCTGTCCACTATCCTACAAATACTGGCAACTCTTAAAAGTTATCAGTTTTAGAAAATAGCTAATTTTCTCAATAATGATTAGATTAGTAAACATAGATTCTAAGCACTTTTTTTCTAACAGTAAAGTTAGCATTTTTCTTCTCTCTGTATCTGTTTATAGTTTCAATGTATCACTATAAGGCCAAACCCTTCAATCAAGATAAAAAATTAAATTCTGAACTTATCTAAACATTATTTTCTTAAGTAACATCATATTGATACAAAATATTTACTTACATTTTATACAATACCCATTGTTGCCACTCTTGTATTTAGTCAACTTTTTTTCCTCTTGGAGCTAAATGAAAAGCTACTATAGAAGCAATTAGAGCTATCCATTTTGTTTCAAAAGATTACTTAGTAATTGAATTACTGGCTTGGTAAAATCTTAAACAAGCCAATTTGATTACAGAAAATAATGTTAAAAGCACGGATATCTTCCTTTGCAGAATGCATATTACTGAAGAAAGAAAAGTTTAAAGCACTGGACTTTTAAAATACTGTAGCAAATGATGTGCAAAACATTTGGCAGAAATATATTTCTTCATATAATCGTTTACATTTTACTACTGGATTTTATTTAAAAGCTATTTTACTGGGTTTGGTGCTTTAACGTTCTTCTTTGGTAACAAGTGTTGAAACATAGAATGTCTTTTTATTCAGTATTTACATTTCTGTGACATGTTTTCCACCCCATTCAATAGGGGGAAAAAAGCAAGAAAAAAAATCATGTTGATAAATTGGTAAGGATACAGTACTTCATGAAATGTAAAATATGCATCTCTTTTAAAAAACATCAGTCTTTTTTGTCAGTATTAAATTGGTCCGGTAACCTGAAAGGAGGCGCTGAAAAGCCTCGCATTAGAATACTCAATTGACAAGAAAACTCTGAGCACTTTAAAATTCTACAGATTAACTTTGTCTCAGCCATTTCAAACCCACCATGGAATACTGAGCAGAATAGTTTTCTGCAGGCAAGGCAGATCTATTAAAAAACATGACCTGTGACAAAAATCAATGTGCTGATCTCAAACCAAACAGCAGTATCAGGAACATAAAACAGAGATAACCTAAGATAAAATGTCCTCAAACTCACTCAGACCGGCTTGACAGGTTAAAAAAAAGGGGGGGGGGGACCATCAGTTTTAACGAGGAAAAAAGATAAGTCAGATATCATAACAAGTAAATACTAAGGGAGAAAAGCTTCACAGTGTTTAGGATGATGTGAAAAGAAGGGTAAAGAGCACCCAAGTTAAACCACCTTATTTTTCTGCTGTTTCACCTAATGTGATCACTTTAAGTTTTTAAACTATAAATTCCTCCGTTTCATAAACACTGTTTAATAAAGCCCAAAGGGAATAAACGACCCTACATAATGAGCCTTGCTTTTCACACCATCACAACTGGAGCGTTTGTCCCATTTGTCTTGTCAGGTTTAATGAAAGGCACCTCCTCTGGTTTCTCTTTCTTTTTTTCTAATAGTGCTAAGTGCCATGTCAGAAGTGAAATAGATTGCCCTGTCCCAACATAGAGAGAGAGAGAGAGAGAGAGGAGAGAGAGAGAGAGAGAGAGAGAGAGAGAGAGTTAGTTTTGTGTATACACTCACACGTAATGCTTTAGGAATGTTTGTTGTGCATTTATCACTAACAATTCTATTTGGGCTGGATGCTTGGCGGTGGAGGGGAAATCATCTTCCTCCACCAGAGGACAAGTTCTCCTATCTTCACCCTTCCCTCCTGGGCAGCCCTGGCTCCAGCAGGGATTCCCTCTCATCCCGGGACAATGGAGCGGGCGGAGAAGAGGCGGGGATCGGTACTTGGACCTCCCTCTCCCGGAGCGGGCGCTTAGAGCTCGCGGCGGCCACATGGTTCTCCCGGAGCGGGGCACTTGGCGCGGCTGGCCCGGGAAGCCGCGCTCTCCGTGCGGACTCTGTTTCCCACCCGTTCGGTCCAACTTTTATCTCCATTGTACGGCAGTCAGTGCCCTGATGAGTTTCCCCTGGCCCCGGGGGTCGAGCCGAAGCGGGTGGCTAACAGCATGGAGGTGGATCGGGTCCATGTGGGTCGGCTCTGAGTGGGGAAGGCCTAAAGCGCCCCAAGATCTCCCTGGCTCCGCAGACTCAAGCCGCCGCTCCACACCCGCGGAGGACGGAACCGACATTTCGGCCTCCTCTTTCAAATGCCTCCCCTTCTCTTTCTGGGGAGGAGCAGGGGATGGTGCGACCAAATGTTTAGCGATCCCTATCTCGGCGAATTGGCAAAGGGGGCTACCGAAAGAAGGAACATGCTTGGCATACGTGACGTAACCTTTGTATCAGAACAAACTTTTTGCCATCATAAAAAAGGCCCGAGGCAGGGGGGCAGGGCAAGGGCAGAGAGAATGCCAAGTCAGAGGAAGCAGACTGATGGATGCGCTATTGTGTTTGCTCTCAGTTACTGGGGTAAAGGAAAAGGGACAGCTTCCCTTCCCCTACTCCTTGCTTTCCTGCCAGTGCGCTCCGCGCACCCAAAAAGTTTGGGGCTCTGCGGACTCCAAGTGCACCGCTAAAGGCAAAGAAAGGAAATTGGGGCTAGGGGAAGGGAGAGCACGGCTTGTCCCGAACAGAGCGGAGGGACAGAGGGAGGGAGGAAGGAGAAGCCCCCCTGCCTCTCACTCCTGCCAGGGCTCCCCGGAGCGTCCTCCCTAAGGCTCCCTAGTGCCAGGTGAGCCCGGTCTCCGCCAGGCTTCTCCAGGAGCACTGAACAAAGAAGGAAGTCGCAGCCTCCTTCCCGCTGCTTCGGCCAGGATTCCCATCCCCAGTTACGAGTCCTTGGGCTTCCCGAGATGTCGGCGCCCCGGGCGTTCCTTCCCTCTGCCCCAGCCTCTCCTCCTCCTCCTCCTCCACAGAGCGATGCCCATCCTCTCGCCCACCCGGCGGGCCCGGGCAGGCCAGCGCCCTCTTACCTGGGGTTACTGCTGTTCCAGTAGACCGCGTAGCGGTCGGCGACAGCTTTGGAGCCGGGATCTTGGCTGAACACAGACGTCCACAGCACCGCAAACACCAGCGTCAACATCTCCACGTGCAGCATCACTGCCCTCCAACAGGGAAAAACACAAACCGGAGGGAGCGGGGAGGGGGGAGGGGGGAGGAAGAAAACAAGGGGGCAGGAGCAAGAGAGGGGTCTTCCGAACACAACGGAGGGGACGAGGGAACGAAAAGTAGACGGAGGAAAGCGGAAAAGCACAGATTTGGTTTGAAATCAAGAGAGCTCTCCCACCCCCCGGAGGGGGGGAGGGAGCGGGGAGTTTAAGAAAGAAATAAAGAAAATAAGAGGGAGAAGACACGCGTGTGTTTCGGGGTTGGGAGGGGGAGCGCCGGAGGATGCCAAATCTGTTTCTTAAGAAGTGGGAGGAGGCTGGTCACCCCGGGAGGGGGAGGTGGGAGCCGAACCGGGCTGTGGCGGCGGCACAACGAGGAGGGGGCGGCGGCGCTCCGCGCACATTCACCGGGAGTTCAGTGCAGCAGCCACAGCGAGACATACACCAAGCCACCCACCCCGGCTCGGACCGCGCACCTCCAGCTGAGGGTGGCAGTGGAAGCTGACGGGGGCTGCCTCTTGTCTCTCGCTCTGCCTTGTTCCGTTCAAAGTTATTTGGGTAGTTGATAAAATAAAGAAAAAGGAAACTGCCCACGGAAAGTGGTCGGTTTGGGGTATGTGCGTGGCTGCCCTCACCACCACCCTTTCGCCTTTGCTTTACCAAACCCGTGGAAGTCTTGGAGGAAGTAGATGCTGCGGGTTCGGGGACGCTGCGAGGAGCAAATATGGGTGGGGAAGCAAAACTGCTGAATTCAATCTCACTCTGCCAAGGTCCTGGAAATGGTTAAAAAGTAGTTGGGTCGAAGAGGAATGGCAGTGCCACCCAAACCTTTAAGAAAGTTTCGTCCTTTCCTTGATCCAACAAAAATGCTCCGTAGAGTTTTGCTGCGGTAAGTGAGATGAAACGGTGGTTTCTGCAGCGGCAGCGGCAGTAGGAGCTGAGGAGGAAGAGGAAGAGGAGACACCCGGTGTGTTGGAGGAGACTTGATAGAGATTTTTTTTTCGTAATCTTTTCTTTGCTGGGCTGTGGGTGCATCCAAGAGTGTTAAGAAACAGCAGATGTAAAAATCAACCAATCCGAGCAGTGCTATGATGCCAAATCAAGTCGACACAAATAAAACTGTTTTGCTTGAAGGATGAAAAAAAATAATTTTAAATGAATCCGACAAACTCTGGGAAAAGCTGGTGTCAGTTGCCTTGTCTGCACAAGGACTGAGATGGAAATAGAGGCATAAACCGAGATCCAAACATCTCCGGAGCAAGCTGTCAAAGTGTCTCTGGCTAAAACGAGTCCAATCCCAGGAACATTAACTTGGAAAAATGCATAAATCAGTTTCAAATCAGAAAAAGAGCAAAAAGAGAGAGAGAAACCTCACCGATGACTACATCAGGAAATCTTGTTCTTCGGCAGCTGCTCCCTTTTCTTTTCCGGAGGAAAAAAGAAGCAGCTACAAGAGGGGGGGAACCACACTGCTACTCAACCCCCCTCCTATTGAAAAAGAAACGTACCCTGCAAGAAAATGAATATAAACTTCAGCGCAGCGGCAATCAGTGAAGGATTTCAACGACTGGAGCGGGGGGCAAAAGTCAGTATGGAAAAAAAAGGGGGGGTGCTTTATAGGAAAAAAAATCTTAAACAGTCACGCCCCCTTCGCAATGACCTGCGTGTAAATCCGACTTCAACAGCAACCTAGGACCATCCAAAAGCTGGGCGCCCCCTGTGCAATGAAAATATGCGAGTACGTATGCAGCATATATATTTTATATCCATGCATATGTCTGCATGTGTGAGCGATCTGGAAGCTGCTTGGCGTGTATGCGTGGATGTTTTCTGAATATGTGCACAGCGGAGGTGCAGCCAGCAAGCTCAGAGCCCAGGCGCTGCTGGTTGATCATGTGGTTGTTTTTTTTTTTTTTCTTTTTTCATGCAGTTTACTTGGGAAAGGGGGATTTGCAAGAGCAGCCAGTCAGGGAGCAGCCTGCTGTTTGCTTACAGATTGCATTTTTTCCCTCTCTTT
This sequence comes from Bettongia penicillata ogilbyi, assembly GCA_023548195.1. Taxonomy (NCBI): domain Eukaryota; kingdom Metazoa; phylum Chordata; class Mammalia; order Diprotodontia; family Potoroidae; genus Bettongia; species Bettongia penicillata. The sequence goes on along the minus strand of JAJHZJ010000542.1, from coordinate 120,182 downwards.
TCTCCAACCCGATTGGTTTGCAACACGAAAAAGAGGCGTTTTCCTAATCTCTTCCCCTCCCCCCTCCAAAAACACCGGCCCCACCTTCCTGCAACCTGACTAATTGAATTACTGGGAGATCCGAGTGGCCTGGATCCACTACGGGAGCCTGGCTGCTGAGAGTAACCCTTTGGATGCTGCATTCCGGTTAGAATGTTCCAAGGATTCGACACCTTTTACATCAGAGCAACCGGGGCTGGGGAAAGGGTAGGGAGTTGGAGGAGTGGGTTGTAATTATAGAAAAGGGTGTCATTCCAAGAGTGGATTCCCATCCCTTTATCAGAGGACAAAGTGTGTTTCCTTCCAGCTCTCCATCGGTGACACAATCTCTGCTGATTGGGGCGTAGCAGCAACGCTGCATTTTTATTATAAAATATAGTCCCTTCTAAGATTTTATATCTCTTGTTTGTGTTTGTGTCTCTGAAAAACCAGATATTCCCTGGTAAGAAGTAAAAGACTGATGTCCCTTTACTTCTTACCAGTGATTTAAAGGTTAATAAAGGGGAAGGGAGACATTTCTTTTAATTGGTTTTAAATGGTGCTCTGAAAACACGTATTTTTAAAAAATTCTGAGAAATCACAGTTGAAAATTATTACAATTCAGTGCAAACCCTCAGCCGAGAGGACATTAATGCGGCAAGTGATCCGATTAGAAATACTTTACACCCTGTACATTTCAGCTAAGAGAATGTATTCATACCCCTCTCGGCAACTGCTCGGCTGTCTTCAATCCCACTTCCCTGAAGGCGAAAAATGTCATTAACACTTGCAGGGTGGTTGGGGGGTGCAGAAAAGAAGGAGGGATGAGTGAAGGAGAAAAGGTTTCTTTTTTTTCTTAAGAATATAGCCCCCTCGTCTTCGACTTTATAGACATACTTAGATATTTGCATTTGTCTGGCTACTGAAACATAGTAACCTGGCAGCAAAGTTTGCGCAAATCACCTAAAGTGCCTCTGGGTTTTCACCTGAGGACGTCAAGGGACTTGTGCGTCTTGTGTCCAGAGGGAGAATCTACAGCACAGAGACTGCTGCAATTTTGCAGTTTGTTCCCTAGTGCCACGCTGGGGCCACTGGAGACTCTCCCTCTCGAGGTGTTGCAGTCTCAAACCTCCCTTTGTATTTTTCTTATTCTCACAAGAGTGGAAGGACTGGATCGAAGAAAAAAGAGCAAATTAGATTTTGCCCCTAAAGCCTGCCACTTCTACCTTGTACATACTACTCCAATAGAACACATTAGCTTTTTCTCTCGCATCCTTTCTTTCTATTTCCCTCGACCTCGCTCAGGATTTCTGAGTCTCTGAGCTGTTTGAAAGCGCCCAGACTCCCTCCAGTGGTGGATTTTTATTACACAATCTTTAAGCGTGTTTCTGGACAGGACAGGCAATAGAAAGGGCATATTAAACTTATTAGATTGATAATCATTTAAATTTTAAGAAAAAGAAAAACTCTGATAGGAATGGAGCTAGCTAAGAGTTTTATCTCATATATGCTTACATTACCGAAAAAATTCCTTAGTTAGGAAGATTTCATGGCTTGAAGATAATGTACAAAAAAGTTGTCTAATTCATTCTTTCAAATTTTGTAATCAGGTCTAGATTTTAATCTATAGAATTCTGGATCATCAAATAAAGGTACCAGTAGTCACCAAAGAAATCTAACACACAGACACCCACTTTTTTCTCGAAATGGATATTACCTAACTATAACAGAGGAAAAGAACTTGAACAGTAAGATCTGAAGAATAAGCATTTTCTCCATATAATGTTTCACAATGAAACATCACTTCCTGCGTTTTCGTTACTTTATGTAATCTGTTCTGAGCCTAGATTTTTTTTTTGCTCAGAAAAAGTGTCTAATGTTAGCTTCCCCTCAACTTTTGGGGAAAGTAACTAGACACTTGGATGACTGAATCAGCATTAAAAGAAATGTGGACCATGTCAAAAGATACATATATCTTTAGTAAGGGGAGCATCTACTGCCTTTAATAAATCTTTCACGGAAAAGTGCTAATACATTTGTGGGTGGAATTTTTCTCAAAACAGATGCTATATTATATCTCTACAGCCTAACTTCTTGTCTAAATTGTTTAAAATGAAAAATTAAAAAAAAAATGAATTACTCTCATTTGTTGCTTGAGATAAATGCTATATATAAATGAAAAAAACAGATGCAAAAAAGAGCTTATAGATTTCAAAATATTTAACATCTTCCTACTTTGGCTAATTATATGATCATTCATGGCAGACACATGAACTTTAACAAGGTTATCAAATTATTCTGCCTTTTAAATACTGAAAGTATGAAAATAAAGAAAAATATTGAAATTTATATCTCAGGCCATAATTCAAACAGGCACATGAAATGTCTATAAATAAATAAATACTTGTATGCTCCTTTTGTTGGTTATGTAATTAAGAATGGCTATTTTGAAGTTATAACAATTTAATGATTATTACTTTTTAAAATTTTATTCTGAACTTAAGAAATGAAACAATCATTTCCATAACATCATAGAATAAAAAAGGGAAAAAAGAAGATTGCACGCAAAATTGCAAGTCTATTATGTACAACTTGTTGTTCCTTTTGAATATATAATAAAGTTGTATTTTTTCTTTTTTTTCTTTCTTCCTCCCTCCTCCAAGATAACTACCGTTAGACGCACACACAAAAAATCAATCATTCTATACATACTTCTGTTAGTTCTCTCTGTATGTGCAAATAGCATCTTCCTTCAAAGGTCCTTTGTAGTTAAACTGGGTACTTAAAATAGTCAAAATGATTTAGTCACTCAAAGTTGTTCTTAAAACAATATTGCTGTTGCTGTATGTAACATTCTCTTGTATTACTTTTTTAATATTTCCCCCAGTTACATGTCAAGAACATTTTTAGCAATCATTTTACAAGAGTTTCGTTCCAAATTTTTCTTCCTCCCTCCCCTCTTCTGAAAATGGTAAGCAGTTTGATATAATTTATACATGTGCTATCCTGTACAATTATTTCCATATTCATCACAGTTGTGAAAGAAGAAACAGATCAAAAGGAAAAAAAAACCACAAGAAAGAATAAGGTGAAAAAATATGCTTTGATCTGCATTCAGAGTCCATCAGTTTTTGGTGAGGTTTTTTTTTCTGGATATGGACAACATTTTCTTTCATGAGTCCTTTGTACTTATCCTGGCTCATTGTGTTGCTGAGAAGAGCTGAAAGCTGATCGTCATATGATGTTGCTGATACTGTGAAAAATATTTTCCTGGTTCTGCTTGTTTCATTTTGCATCAATCCATACAAATCTTTCCAGGTTTTTCTGATATCTGTCTGTTCATCATTTCTTATTGCACAATAATATTCCATTACATTCATATACCACAGCTTATTCAGTCATTTCCCCAATTAATGAGCATCCCTTCTATTTCCAGTTCGTTGCCACCACAAAAAGGGCTACTATAAATATTTTTGCACATGTAGGTCCTTTTCCCTTTTTATGATCTCTTTGGAATTCAGATCTAGTAGTGGTGTTGGTGCAAGAAAGGATATGCACTTTGATGGCATAACTCCACATTACTCTCCAGAATGGGTTGGATCAGTTCACAACTCCACCAACAGTGCACTGGTGTCCCAATTTTCCTACATCTTCTCTAGCATTTATCATTTTCCTTTTTTGTCATATTAGCCAATCTGATAGATGTAAGGTAGTACTCAGAGTTGTTTTAATTTGCATTTTTCTAATCAAAAGTGATTAAGAGGCCTTTTCATATACCTTCAAATAACTGATTTCTTCATCTGAAAATGGCCTGTTTGATTATTCTTTAAGAATTTGGATGCTATACTACTTGGTGCATATATATTGCTTCATTGTCTATATTACCTTTTAGCAAGATGTAGTCCCCTTTCCTATCTCTTTTAAATGAGTCTGGTTTTGCTTTTACTTTGTCTAAGATCAGGATTGCTACCCCACTTTTTTTTCACTTTGGCTAAAGCAACTAGATTCTGGTATAGCATCTTATATTTACTCTGTGTCTTTCTGCTTCAAGTGTGCTTCTTGTACACAACATACTATAGAATTCTGGTTTTTGATCTACTCTGTTATCTGCTTCTATTTTTTGAGAGTTCATCTCACTCACATTAAAGTTATGATTACTACCTTTGTATTTCCATCTGTCCATCTTATCTCTCCTCTCACCCTTTCCTTCCTCACCAGTGTTTTGCTTCTGTCTGCCACCTCCCCTGATCAGTTCTCCCTTCTGTCATTTCTTACCACAACTTTGTTTGATTTCCTCCCCTCCTACTTCCCTGTCGAGTAAGATAGATTTCTATATTCAGCTAATCGTAGATATGATTTCCTCTTTCAGTCAATATTGATGAAAGTAAGGTTTAAGTGATGCTCATCACCCACCCTCCTATCTTCCCCTCCACGCTAGTAGGTCTTTCACGTCTCTTCATGTAACATAATTTATTCCCATTCTACCTCTCCCTTCCCTCTTATACCCATTGTACTCCTCTTTCTCATCCCTTTAATTTTTTATGTCATTCCCTCAAATACACCTTATACTCATGCCCTCTTTTTATGTTTATTCCTTCTAGTTGTACTATTAGTGATACAGTTTTTAAGAATTACAAGTATCATCTTCCCATATAGGGATGCAAATGGTTTAACTCTATTGAATCCCTTATGTTTTGGGTGGTTTTTTTTTTTAACCTATTTATGCTTCTCTTGGGTCTTGATGTTGGAGATCAGGTTTTTGTTTAATTCTGGTTTTCTCCTTATAAAATCTTGAAATCCTTCTATTTCATAGAATAACCATTTTTTCCCTTGAGATATTATGCTTAACTTTGCCAGATAAGTGATTCTTGGTTGTAGTCCTAGCTCCTTTGCCTTCCAGAATATCATGTTCCATGACCTCCAGTCCTTTAATGTTGCAGCTTCCAAGTCCTGTGCAATCCTGATTGTGGTTCCCTGATATTTGAATTGTTTCTTTCTGGCAATTTGTAGTATCTTTTCATTGACCTGATAGTTCTGAAATTTGGCTATAGTGTTCCTTGGAGTTTTTATTTGGGGATCTCTTTCCTGATATGATTCGTGGATGCTTTCAATGCCTGTTTTGCCCTCTGGTTTCAAGATATCAGGGCTGTGTTCCTTGATAATTTCTTGAGAGATGCTGTTCAGGTCCTTCTATTGTAGCTCAATTATTCTGATATTGTCTCTCCTGGATCTGTTTTCCAGGTCAGTTGTTTTTTCCCATGAGATATTTTACATTTTCTTCCATTTTTTCATTGTTTTGAATTTGTTTGATTGATTCAGGTCTCATAGAGTCATTAGCTTCCATTTGTCCAATTATAAATTTTAAGATTTCTTTCCCCCTCAGTTAGCTTTTGCAATTTCTCCTCTATTTGGCCAATTATACTCTTTAAGGAGTTGTTTTCTCTGATGGATTTTTGTATCTCCTTTTCCATTTGGCCAGTTCTACATTTTAAGCAGTTTTCTTTTTCCAAGGTACTGACTCTTTTTTCATAATTATCTTGCATTATTCATATTTCTTTCCCCACTTTTCCTTCTACCTCTTTTATATGATTTTTAAACTCCTTTGTGAGCTCTTCCATGAGTTTTTTCTGGACTTGAGACCACTTCTCATTTTTCTTTGGGGTTATAGGTATTTTGACACTGTTGTCCTCTTCTAAGTTTATACCTTGATCTTCCCTGTTTCCATAATAACATTCTACAGTCAGATTATTTTTTATTTTTTTTTTTGCTCATCTTTTTTTTTTCCTTTCTTTTAAATTTGAGCTCAGCACGTAAGGTCTCTCAGGTTTCTTATGCCAAGGGCTTCAGACCCCGGCTGTTTACCTGCTGTTGCACTGATCTAGCCCTGAGGACCCCAGGGAACCCTTGTGTCTGGTACTGTGTTGAGGGGGTGAGAGAGTTGTCTGGCCCTGATGAAGGCCTTAGGGATCTGACAGCTTACATGCTACTAAGCTGGGGTCTTAGTGATGATTTCTGGCATGTGCTGAAGCCCAGTGTAGCGTTTCTTCCTTCCCCCAGGGCTACACTGAAGCACATGGAGATCAGGTCTACTTATGTTATATTAGGGTACCCCTTTACCTGGGGCAACGCTGAGGCTCATGGTAGTTCTTGGAACTGGAGTCTGCAGTTCTCCTGGCTATGTTAATGCATGTGGGGTATCCTGGTGTTGGTGTTTCCCTGCTCCACCACACTGGGGCTCAGGATCTCCGTCTGGTTTGCTAAAGTGGGGCTTGCTGCTGTTTTTCTGGGATGCTTCCCCTTTTCCCCAAGTGAGATGGACCTTTCTTGCTAATCTTCCAAACTTGTTGGGCTAAAAGATTATTTTGCTGGTTCTGCTGTTCCAGGATTTGTTTTGGGACCCTATTTTATGGTTGTTTGGAAGTGAATATAGGAGAGTTACAGTGATTTACTGCTTCCTCTGCCATTTTGGCTCCCAGAAGTGCCTCCTCTTTTCAAAGAGAATTATTATCTTATCATTAAATATTGAAAAACAACATAAATTCTTATAAATCAGCATCATCAAACATTGCCTCATACTGGGTTTCCCTATTTTCCTCCTTAGCTTTTTTAAAGAAGTAAATTTTATAAGTTTCTTCTGTGTGTAACCAGGTGGTTCACAGAATTTCCTTGCCTGATAGCCCACCATCTGTGCTTGAGCACTTTGGAAATGATGAAGCCCCTAAGCTTCTTCTATCTAGTCATGTGTGGCTCAGAACTGAAGTGTACTTTGGGGATGACTGCTTTAGGAATGACAAAGCAAAACCTTTATTAGCCAGTGATCAGAAAGAGGCAATAACTCGATGGGACTTTAATGGAAAGGACAATACTCCCCCAGGTTGCAAGTAAACGGAAACTGTAAACCTTTTCCTAAAAGGATTGGAGGGAAGGAAGCACCTATATCCCCATCCAGTCACCACTCAGCCATGAATGCCTGGTAGCTAAAGCATATATACCTGGCAAGCCTAAGATAGAATCTTAGAGGCAAAACAATGGTCTTTGCTAAGAGACAGTTGGTTGCCTAGTGGGGAAAGTAATTTGCTTGGAGTCAGAAAGACCCAAGTTCATATCTGACCTCAGGCACTTTTTAACCGTGTGATCCTCGGTAAGCAATTTAACCTCAGTTTCTTCAACTATAGGATAGGATAATAATAACACTTACTTTGTAGGGTTTTTGTAAGGATCAAATGAAATAATATTTGTAATAACATTTAGCACAATGCCTGGAATGTAGCGCATATTCAAGTGAAGGTGACTGAACACAGATCTCAAGAAACAGCTAGGTGGTACAATGGATGCAGTACTGAGCCTATGTCCTCATCTCCACCTGTTGAAATCTCTGTCTTTCTAAGCCCAACTTTAAATATCACTTCTCTGTGAAGCCATCACTCATCCATGACTCTCTTGCCCCAATCGGAAATGATCCTCGGACTTCACAAAACACTTTTTGCACTTCCACTTTGGTATTCTGTTCTATAATTTACCATAGTTATTATTATTCTGTCTCCCTACTGCCTACTGCAGTACTTTGCCTTATCTTACCATCTTCACATTGGGAGAAACCTTAGAGTACTTTTAATATTCCTGAATTATTATTGTGTAAGTAAGGTGGATTTTAATGTAAGGTGAATTTTAGTGTGTGTAAAGTAAATTTTCATTATTATTTCTCAGAGTTCAGTTTTCCAGGATCCATGGCCATAACAATCTCTTTCCCAGGTATTAGATATGAGTTCCCACAGTTATGGTTCAAAACATCTCCACTATGCTTGCGCAGTGTTATATAATGATAAATAATATAAACATCCACTGAGACTGCAGTGAGTTACAGGGGTAGGTGATGTGTACTTGTGAGGTTATTGCTGGCAATATGCCTTCTTTGTCTGTTGCTCAATAAAGCAGGTGGTCCTTGGTCAGTGAATGCGATGGAATGCACAAACTGGAATGCTATGTGTGCCTCAACTGGCCCCATTGAGACTTGGGGGGAACCTTAGGGTTAAATTCACAAATGCTGTGTGTGCCTTGATCAACCCCGATCAAGGCTTCTGAGGAATCTGCATTTGCCTCAATTGGCCCCCACTGAGGCTTGAGGGGATTTAGGGGGATGCACAAGTTGTGCCTGACTCCACTGACCCCATCAAGACATAGCAGTAGTTGTCCCCCCTTCTCACCAGCCCCTGGGAGAAGGATGATTAGGGAATGCTGTAGGAGTTTGTGTTCTCATTATCAGCAATTCTCTTCTGAGAAAACTAGATTAGAATGAAGTAAGACTGTTAACCCCTTCTTAGTATTTTTTTCTGGCTGACCAGATCAACAGTGAACTTGTGCTAGCAGTCCCACTGTGTATTGTGTTTATGTCTTACATATTGTTATTGAATTAATGAATGAATGGCCAAGCAGTTAGACTCTCCTTTGCAGTGAGGGTGACTGAAATAGGTCTGGATTTGAATTACATGATCCAAGTGTAATGGTAATATAAGTGGGAAGATCTTTCCCATTCATTAATAAACCCACACGACCTGAGTCACATGAGTCTGAGTCACATAGAGCCTGCAGTGGGAGGAATTTGCTGAATGGTTGGAATGGGAAGGGTAGAGCAGGAAGAGGCAGAGCTAGAGCAGAGCTGAAAGGAAATTGGTCAGAGTCTGGTGGGAGCTAGAAAGGATGCAACCTGCTGACTAGTGTGAATGAAAGAGTTTGTTTGTGATTTTGTTTAAGGGAGCTGGTTTGTGGGAAGTCTAGAAGGGGGAAGACTTGGGTATGGTGCTGTCCTCTGCATTGTTATTATGTATGGATTTTTGTTGGATTTGATGGATTTGGCTTTCTGGTGTCTGAATGAATGTTCTGCTTCTGCCTTCCATGTGGAGAGACTGTGGTATTTTGCAATTCAGAATTCATGACCACCGTAGGTGCTGTGAATATTGCATTGGCACTACAGGTCCTTTCTAATCACAAAGGCTTTTATTAAAAATAAAAATATGATTAGAGTTGGTCTCTATAACAAAGGAAATACTCTTGAGTACAAGGATTAAAGAGTCAGAATTAATTAGGCACAAATCACATACCTTCCTAATAGATGTCAAACTGTTCTTAAGTTTTGCTTTTTAGGCATCTTCCCAGCACTGTTCAGTGAGTCCTCAGTAGGTTCCTATCATTGGAAAGTAGTTATGATCTCAACTTGCCTGTATCCCTGAAAGGCCTTTTTGTTTAATTCTGCTAAGTTACTACTGCTTCAAGCTTGGAATAATATCCTACTCAGCCTTGCATCAGAAATTCTCCAGGATGCTTCTTTCTCTCTGTAGCTTACCCTACCTAATAGTTAACTTTAATTGGATTTCTTAGACCAGGGGTGGGAAAACTGCAGCCTCAAGGCCACTCATAGCCCTCTAGGTCCTCAAATGCATCCCCTTGACTGAGTCCAAACTTCACAGAACAAATCTCCTTAATAAAAGGATTTGTTTTGTAAAACTTGGACTCAGTCAAAAGGCCACACCCAAGGACCTAGAAGGCTACAACTTCCCCATCCCTGGCCTAGACTACTTCTCTAACAAGGTGCTATATGTTAGAAGAGCTAGATTTCTCATTGAGATTTCCTTCTGAAGGCATTTTTAAAAACCCAAACTTCTCATCTTTTCTGATTTTGTTATCCTTTCTGAGTGTACAATGAAAGCTCTACTAACTAGTAATGTTTGGAAAGATTTCCCAATCCTGTGACTGGAAATCTGCCTTTTCCTTACTTTCCCCTCTTATTCCATTGCATGCTAAATTTGTATTTCACAACACCCACCTACTACTAATTCTACTACCAGTTAACACATTCTAGGCCAGCAGTTCTACAAGCTGTTACAGTATTCTGTGGAAGGAATGTTCTTAAAGGGACTGATCTTATTGTTTTTTAACTTTCTAAAGTATATTTAGAACTTGCCAAGTTGTTAAAAAAAAAAATTGGGAACTTACAGATTGGTAACTCCTGCTCAGTTGGCTGCTACTCAGTTGACTTAATCAATGAAGATAATCAAACCAGGTGATTTTATCATATATGCACAAGTGTAGGGGTATTATTTTTTCAGTACTATAAATAATTTTCCCAGGCACAGGTCATTCGGTGATCCTTACCACCTCTGGGATAAAATACACACTCCTCAGCCCATCTCTTAATGCCCTCTAGGAGATTGACCTCAACTTAATTTGTAGCTTTATTTTATAAAATGGACAATTCTTGCTTTACGTAAGTGGATCATTCCACTGACCTCTACACAAAGCAATTTTTACCAGTAATGCAAATTTACCCTCCAACATGGGTTAGGGAGAGAAAAGAGAGGCAGAAAAGAACATGGTTCAAGGATACTTGGGTGCTGGAAATAGGGACATAAGATTAGGATGAAAAGGAAGAACACAGAAGCAGGACCAGTCACTTGAGGGCCTGGCTGGAATTGAGAAGAACATATGGGGGGCAAACACATGGGAGCAGATATGGACACAGACAGGAGAGGACAGACAGGAAGAGGGTACAGTCACATGAATGAATGGGTGGGCAGAATTTCCTCTCTTGGCTCCAGAGGTCACAAGCTAATCTCCTCTCTTACCTCCCAGTCAGGTGGAGGTAGAGGTTTCTCTATATCAGTTCTCCTGTTTTCACTTAGGGATTTTTTTAGGGTTTCTTTTTTAAGGTGTTTTTTTTAAGATTGGGAATGAGGGAAGGAGCAGGAGTGGTGAAAGAGAGCACCGTACTATACTGTAAAGTTAACCTAAGTGATAGGTTTGTTTATTTTTTTAATTCAGGTTTCTACCAAAAGTTACGTAAAGTGAGAACTGTCTGTACTCCCTTTTGTACTCATTTTGTTCTAGTCAAACTCGACTACTACGTGTTCCAAATACTCATATCTTCAATCTTTTCATGCTGTGTATTTCCAAAAGCTGTCTCCCATGAATTCCCTCATCTCTCCTTTTCAGAATCCTTACTTTTCTTCAAGGCTGAGATCAAGTGCAATCTTCTCCTTGAAGTTTTCTCTCATTCTATTAAGCTGTAAATATTCTCTCTTTCCTAAAATTGTCTTCTATTTGTTCAGCTGTGTGTATGTTGTAGTTTCCTAATTGAATGTGAGTGCCTTTGGAGCTATAATAAACCATTCTTTATTCTCTTTTTTATCTGCAGCTCCTAACAGTACCTTCCACAGAGGAGATGTTTGATAGATTTTTGTTGGCTTAAAATGAGTGTTGTCTCACTGGGAAAATATTGGCATTGAAGAAATGACCTTTCTCACATGAAGCAATTTGGGATCATTGAAAGCACTGTATAATTTCCTAAATGTATTCCAGCCTGATTTTCTTGTCCTACTCAGATTTGGGCCAACTTCAATATTGCTGTCCAAGATATACATATTAATGAACTAATGAGACAAACTACCCATCCAGCTGTATATTATAGTATGGACAATGTGCATTTTCTGTGCAGTCTGTTTTTCTAGGAGGGAAAGGTAGATAAATCACTTTTACATTGCTGTGGACTTCACACAATTTTGTCACAGGTATCAGAGAAATTATATGATGTCATCTGCAAATATAGGATTTAGAGAACTTTGCCATTCTTTCCTTTTGACTGTGTATTAATGAATTATCCTACTTGATGTCAAATGATAGATACATAGAGAGATGCACAGACAGAACCTTTACTAAGTCTTTACAATGTGCCAGGCACTGTGCAAATACAAGCAAGCAACATAATCCCTGATCTCAAGGAGCTTACATTCTCCTGGAGGAAAACAACCCAAAAAAGAGATCTGGAAAGGATCAAAGGGCACTTCTCATGCTATATAAATGTGAAGCAGAACCCTAATGCTGGTCAAGAATTAGGGCACCTATCAGAGCTCAAGGTGGTTCCAGGGGTGGAGAAAAGGTTATTGGAGGAAGGATGTGGGCATGATGGCCAGAGTAAAGACATCATGGTTTGGAGCTGGTGGCTGTGGAAGTCATTTCAAGAAGTTACCCCTGGGACTATTTCTGTCATGGAAAATTGCACAATGGGTCACCTTGTCTAAGGTAAGACTTTCAGACTATATTTTTCTTGATCTAAACACAAGGGAACTTATATTGTATATATTTATCTATTAGTTTTATAACTTTAAAACATTATTCCACTGGAGAAAATCACTTAAGAGGGCCTGCCTGTCCCTTTCTCATGTTTATATTGTGGGTTGTTCTCCATGAATGCCACCAAAAAGGTATCAACTCTACCCCTATAAAATTGTTCAGTATACTATATGCATTTCTGATATGTTATTTTTAGTTTCAAGAGACCTGTAATTTTATTGGTGTGAACAACTCACAATAAAGAAATTCTCTCAGCCCAATGCAGATCAGAAATTATTCTGAAATTTATAATTTTCAGGAGTTATTTGGGAGTAATTAGAGGTTAAGTGACTTTCTTGAAGCTACACAGCCAACATGTCAAAGGCAGGACTTGAACTCAGATCTTCCGAAATTTATGCCCAACTCTATTTACAATTCTAAATTTTATTTTCATGAAAATTATTTGTTCATTTAAGTTATCAGTTTGTCTTTTTGTGAAAATAATTCTAAGTGCAACCAAGATACCAGAATCAAGTGACCATTCCAGTTGAGCTCTCCCAAAATTCTATTCCTAGCAACTTTAAAATAACACAACAAATCAAGTTTTGGAGCAGCACAGGCAACAAAGGGTCAGGGTGAGACAACTTACAGAGTCAGAAGAAGTCTGTGATATTGGGATGGGGGCTGGCCAGGAGGTAACAGCAGCAGTAGCAACAGTTCTGGGAGCTCTCATTGCCCAGAGACAGCAAGGGAATAGAACAACTGGTCAGAAAGGGATTATAGGGGACCAGTGTTCAGGCACTGGGAACAGGACTGAGTGTCATCTGGCAACTCCACTGCCCAATACCCAGTTGTGTGTTGCAGTACCAGGGTGGAGAGAGTGCAAGGGGCCCTACTTCATAGTAAGAGAAGCATTGGTGCTTGAGATCCTAAGGGACAGGGCTCTTCCTGAGTAAGGACCAGAATGCATACCAGGAGAGCAATGCCATACTCTCCCCACATCACACCACCTTAAAAGCACCCAAAATTTACATATCCCGAAAACTAGCTTTGAGAACAACATAAAGTTTTTTTAAATGATATGAAAATTCCTGAAGCTTGAGATAGTCCCCAACCCCAACTTCTTAGAGGAGCAGAGCACAACTTTAGCATAAAGTTCAAAGTCAAGAAACAGCCTGGAAAAAAATGAGCAAACACCACCAACAAAAAAGAGTGTGGTATAAAAAGCTAGTATGGTCACAGGGAAGCTCAAGATGAACTTCGAGGAAGACAATGAAGAGAAAACATCTACAAACAAAACCTCAAAGAAAAATGCATGTTGGACACAAATCCAATAGAAAATCCAGAAGAGCTAAAGAAACATATTTTAAAAGAGAATTTTTAAAAGGTTGTAAAAATCCAAAAAGAACTGTAGAGGAAAAATTGGGGTAATAAACTAGAACAATGCAAGAAAAGTATGGAAAGGATTAACTGCTTGGTTAAAGAAGCACAAAAAATACTGAAGAAAATAACTCTTTAAGAAGGAGAACTGGCCAAATGTTAAAAGAGAAACAATACCTCATTGAAGAAATTAAATTATTTTAAAAGAGCCTACATATCATATTTCAAGAAATTATAAAGGAAAACTGTTCAGATATCTTAGGAACAAAAGGTGAAGTAGAAATTGAAAATTTTGAATTCCCAAGTTCCCTGGTCAAGGAGAAACTACTTCAAGTAATCAGAAAGAAACCATTAAAATACTGTAGAGCCACAGTCAGGATTATGCAGTATTTAGCAGCTACAACTTTAAAAATGTGGCATTCCAGAAGGAAAAGGAGCTAGAATTACAACCAAGAATAACCTACCCAGCAAAACTGAGTATAAGACTTCAGGGAGGAAAATGGATATTTAATGATATAGAAGACTTTCAAGTATCCCTCAATGAAATATGCTGAATAGAAAATCTGACATTCAAACACAAGATTAAAAAAGCACAAAACGGTAAATATGAGTGAGAAATCACATAGGATTTAATAAACTGTTTACATTCCTGCATGAAGTGATGTATATTAATTCTATAGGAATCTACATAGAGAGAATAAATGTGTGGTGATTATTTTGGAATGACCTCAAAAGAAGAATGGAAGGGTAAGAAAGAGGGATGCACCAGGAGAAAGAGGAAGGGAGGGAAGAATGTGGAAAACTGTCTCACATAAAAGAAGTATAAATACTCTGGAGTATAAATATACTTGAGTATAAATACTCAAGGAAGAGTATTTATAATGGAGGAGAAATTTGGGAAGAAAGTGGGCAACACTTGAACCTCTCTCTTATATGACCTGGTTTAAAGAGAGAGAGAGAGAGAGAGAGAGAGAGAGAGAGAGAGAGAGAGAGAGAGAGAGAGAGAGAGAGAGAGAGAGAGAGAGAGAGAGAGAGAGAGAGAGAAGGATAAAAAGAAGAAAGATGGGGAAAATATACAGTCATCATAACATTGGCATGGACTTACCCATAAAATAAAACAACAGAATGGATTAGAAACCAGAATCAAACAATATATTGTTACTAGAGAAACACTTGATATGACAAGACACAGAAAGTTAAAATAAGGGGCTAGAGCCAACTCTATTATGCTTCAGTTGAAGTAGAAAAGGTACCAATCATGATTTTAGAAAAGGCAAAAGCAAAAACAGACCTAATTAAAAGACATAATCAGAGAAACTTCCTTTTGCTAAAAGATGCCATAGAAATTGAAGTAATATCAATAATAAACATATATGCTCCAAATAGCATAACATCCAAATTCTTTGAGGAAAAGTTAAATGAGGAGGAAATGGTAAAAACTATACTTGTAGGGGACTTCAATGGTAACCCTCTCAAAAGGAGATAATTCTAACCACAAAATAAATAAAAAAGAAGTTAGAGAGGAATAGAATTTTAGAAAAGTTAAAATATGATAGACCTTTGGAGGAAATTGAATGAGAAGAGAAAGAAATATATCTTTTTCTCAGCAGTAAATGATACCTTTGTAAAAAAAAAAAAAAGAACATGTATTGTGGCATAAAAACCTCACAAACTAGTGCAGAAAAGCAGAAATATGAAATGCACCCTTTCAGGCCATAATACAACAAAAATTACATTTCACAACCTTGAACACGTAGATTAAAAAATTAATTGGAAACTAAATAATCCTAAAGAATGAACTTTATTATAATTTTCTTATGTTGTCTTTCTTCAATCTGTTCTCTGGAGCAGTTGTTTTTCTAAGATGTTTCACATTCTCCTCTATTTTTTCTTTCTTTTGATTTTATTATTTCTTTGTCTTTTGTAATATCATTAGCTTTCCCTTGCCCAATCTTAATTTTTAAGGAGTAATTTTCTTCCTAAAGTTTTTGGGTCTCTTTTTCTAATTGGTTTACTTTCTTTTCATAAATTTCTTGATTTTCTTGAATTAGTCTTGATTTTTTTTCCTGATTTTTCCTCAATCTATTTTATTTGACTTTTAAAATGCTTTGTAACCTCTTCTGTTTCACTATCTTCTTCTGAGTATCTGAGTATGAACCCAGATCTTCTTTATTCCCATAGTAGCTATCTGTAGTTAGGTTCTTTCTCTTTTGCATCATCAT
The DNA here is from genome assembly GCA_023548195.1 of Bettongia penicillata ogilbyi. Classification (NCBI taxonomy): domain Eukaryota; kingdom Metazoa; phylum Chordata; class Mammalia; order Diprotodontia; family Potoroidae; genus Bettongia; species Bettongia penicillata. Next base: position 104,460 of record JAJHZJ010000542.1, on the reverse strand, counting down.
CATTATCATTAATTATTACTATGTTCTAGTGGTGTGGGGGGGGAGGTGATGCCTTGGGCTTCAGGTTTTTCATACTGTTGTTTTTAAGCACTCTCTGGGGACCTGACTCATCTCCATGATGATGATAAACCATGGCAAGGGCCCCCATCTATGCTATCACTGCAAAAGCTTTGGTTCCCTGTGGCCCATCCTGTGCTTACAACCTTTAGTTCACCCCTCTGCCCTGTTACTTAAACCATATAATCAAACAAGCATTCAGTATAATCAGGTTGGATTCATTCCAAGAATAAAAGAATGGTTCAACATAGAGAAAATTATAAACATGTATCATCATATTAATAACAAATAATAAATTTTATGACTATGTTAATGATTCAGAAAAAGCTATTGACAAAATGCAGTACTCATGAAAATGATGCAATGTAATGCGTCCAAAGCATTTATGTGAAACCAGGAAATTGCATTTTTGTTAATGGAGAAACATTGAAGGATTTCCCAAAAAAATCAGGAATTACTCAATTATGTGATAGCAAATTTGTATTCTTACTGTGGAATGTCACTAGGAGTGTAGAGTATTCTTTTTAAAAAATATTTTTATTGATGTCTTTTGTTTTTCATGTCACCATAGTTTCCCCAGTATCCCTCTTTATCCCAGCCAAGTACTTGGCTTATGTGGAGGGCTCCAGAAGCAGCCTCTGCTTCATCAGTGGCTGCCTCCTCCCCAGGGGCTGAGGCTGTAATGGTCATTTAAATAGGAATATCTTTCCCATTCATAAGTAGGGCCAGGAGATCTGCTTAGATTATATGGAAATTTAAGTCACATATGGTGGGAGGAGCTTGATGAATGAGTAGGACAGAACAGTGGAACAGAACTGGGAGGAAATTGGTGAAAGAAGTGAAAGCATGAGGAGAGGACACAGGCAAGCAGGCACAGTTTGTTTGTGGGAAGACCCAACGGTGGTGGAAGGCTTGGGAATGACTTTGTCCCCTGCAGCGCTAATATGTATGACTTCTTGGTTACTATGATGGATTTGACTTTCTGGTGACTGAAAAAATGATTTTTTTCTGCCTTCTATATGGAGAGTCTGTTATACTTTGCAATTCAGAACTATGCTAGCACATTCATAGCCACTGTCATTGCTATGAACATTGCCTTGAAGATACAGGGGCTGGGACTGTGGCCGGATGATGTTCCCCTATCAGCCAGATGACAGACCCTTCCCACTGACCTTTGAAACTGTCTTTGATGTTTGTGGGTTGAGAAGTCGGGAAACCACAGCAGCTGCTAGTGATTCAGTCCCCAAACTGGAATGCCAAACTGCATTCCACTCCCAGACAGGTGTAATAGACCCTTCTTGTCAATCTCCCAAATTGTCTTGGGCTGGAAATTTGCTTCAGTCTGTCATTTTGTGGTTTCTGCTACTCTAGTATTTGTTTAGAATAATTTTTTACAGGTTTTTTGAGGGGTTTGCAGGGAGCGGTCTAGCAGGTCCCTGCTTCTGCTCTGACATCGTGGCTCTACCCTTGTGCATTCACTTTTAATTTGCATGTGTATGATTATTCTTTCTATTTACATTGTAGTAATCATGGTGCATATTATTTTCTTTGCTCTGCTTACTTAACTCTGCATCAGTTCATGTGGATCTTTCTGTGCTTCTCTATATTCAATAACAAATCATTTCTTTCAACATAGTAATATTTCATTACATTCATGTAGCACAATTTGTTTAGCTATTCCCAATCAATGGGTATCTATTTTCCTCCTAATTCTTTGCTATCACAAAAAAGTGCAGCCATAAATATTTTGTTGTATACAGGGGAATTTTTTTTTTGTATCCATGGCTTCCTTGGGGTAGAAGCCCAGTAATGGAATCTCTAGTTCAAAAGCTATGGACATTTTTGTCATTTTATTTGCATAATGCCAAATTGTTTTCCAAAATGATTGTATCAATTCATAGCTTCACCAACAATATAATAGTGGATCTATCACCCTACAATCACTCCAACATTAACTATTGATAATTTTTGTCATCTTTGCCAATGGAATATGTGAGGTGAGAGCTCAGAATTGTTTTGTTTTGCATTTTTTTAAATTGCTAGTGATTTGGAGTATTATTTCATATGTATATGAATACTTTGAAATTCTTCTTTTAAGAACTATTTGTTCATATTCTTTGACCACTTATCAATTGGAGAATGGCTAATAGTTATTCATGTAAATAATATTATGTATGCTAAAATAATTTAAACTTATATGAAATATAAATATCTATTTGTTCATTATTTATAGATCTTGGACATCAAATCCTTATTAGAGAAAATTGATAAACTTTTTTTCCACCTAACTACTTTCCTTCTTATCCTAGACCTATTAATTTTCTTTGCACTTTTCAATTTCATATGATCACACTCTTCTATTTTATCTTTTCTAATTGCCTCTACCCCTTTTTTGACTAAGAATACCCATAGCTAAGAAAGGTATATGATTTGTTTCTCTTCTAATTTTTATAGTATGAGTTGTCAGAATAAATTATGGAAAATTGTACAAGGTGTTAGTCTAAGTATAATTTCTGCAAAATTGCTTTCTAGTTTTTCCAGTTTTTTTAATCATATAAGATATCCTTTCCTAGGTAATTTTTGTTTTCCATTTATCAAAAACTGGATTGGATTCCATTGTATCTGATTTCCCTTTATCTAGACTATTGCATTTACCTGCCTCTCTATTTTCCCCAGTACCAGATTTTGATGCCTGCTGTTCTTTAATATAGTTTGAGATGTGGAAGTGCCATTCCTTCTTCATCCCTACCTTTTCCCATTATTTCCCTTCAGAGTCTACATCTTTTTTCCAAATTAATTTTGTTATTATTTTATCAGGTTTTAGAACATATCAATTGTCAATTTGATTAGTATAATGTTAAAAGTATAAATTCACTTAGGTAGTATTGTAATTTTTATTGTATTGGTATGACAAGCCATGAGCACTAAATCAATCTCTCAGCACCTTTACAGTTGTGCTCAATATTGGGTGCACTTGGTCTCTTCCAGCTGTGTACCCTGTCTTTTTTATTGTTTGTATTATTTTCCCTCTTTTCTAACCATATGCAGAACCACAGTGTTAGAGCCCAAGTTTGATGACTCCTCTGTTTCTGATAATGACAAAAGTTTGTTATAAAAATCATGGCACTTTATTCAGAGAATAGTGGTGAGAGAGAGAGAACATAGCAGATTTGTGAATAAGTGTGTGAGTGTGTAAGCATATGGAGGCCTGGAAGTTTGTGGGCCAGCATAGAGCTTTGAAGGCTAGGATCAGATACCCTGCTGGTAATTTCATCCTTGAGACTGCATCTCTCAGTCCTGGTTCTCTCATATGCATCAATATCATTATTCAGGTAGTAAAGAAGAAGGAATAGATCCCACAGTAATGTTCACATGGAAAAAAAAATGAGTGCCCAGAGGAGTAAGTGGGAACAAGGGGAGGAATGGGGGGGCAGGAAGGTTACATGTGGAGCATATGAATTCAGATCTTCTTGAGTTATTATAATCAGAGAACTTGCAGTTAGAACTAACATTTATGGGCAGCTACATTCCCCTGTCACCACCCTAGTCTGCCTAGGCATCCTCAGATCTAGCATTTTGTTCAGATGATATGTACAAATTTCCTTTAGATTCAGAACACCATAATACCTCCTCAGTAAAATATATGACAATGTGAAAGATGTTAGTTTCACTGTTAAAAATGAGGGGGGGAAATGAATAAGAAATACTTTTTGCCCAAATTGTAGTAAGTAGCTAGCTCTCTAGCAATAGGTTGCCTCTGCAACCCATTGAGCTAGTCCATCAAAGTGTATATTTTGGATATTTGAATACAGAATGGAAGGAAAGGTTATTAGCCTGGATCACATTTGGGAAATTGTTCAGGGCTTTCAATGATCATTGCTTTCTGCCATAAAAGGTCATCTTTTTACCACATACATTCCCTTCCTTAGGATTTATATCTATTAGTTATGTATGGCTGTGATCTTACACTATTATCGTGCATAAAGAGCACTGAAAAGACACATGAGCATAAGTAGTTATAGCATCATATCAACTAGGATTTTTTTTCAAGAGGTAGCTGAGAATCATAGATTCTTAGACTTGTAACAGTGAAGGATGTAAGAAGTTATGAGTCCAACGCCCTCATTTTATCGATTAGGAAATTGAAACATGAAGAGGTTAATTTACTTGTTCAGCTAATAAAGTACCTGATACAAGATTTGAATCAGGGTCTTCTTGAGTCCAAGTCTAACATCCTGTTGATATGCCATGCTACCTCAAACAGACTTAGTTCCCTTGCGTAATTCACTGTTCATCTGACTGCATCATATTCCAGTCAAATCAACAAGTATTTTCTAAGGGCTTATTGTGCTTCAGTAAGGATACAAATACAAGCAAAAATAAAGACAGTTCTTGCTCTCGGGGGGTTACATTCTAATGGGATCTTGCCTCTGGCTATGTAACTTTGAACCTACCAGTGTTCTAGATGATTCTCTAAGAACATCAGTTTCAGAGAAAGTACCAAAGAGCATTGTCATGGTTTCCCTACTAATGAAATCACAGCTCCAATCCTTCTCCCTACTATCCTTATATTTTCTATTACAAAAAGTGTTATTAAATTTGATATATATAAGAACTTTTTTGTCTTTGACTTCCTTATAGTATATGTCCAGCAGTGGAGTCTTAAGGTCAAAGAGGATACACACACACACACACACACACACACACGGCTTTGTAATATAATTCAAATAAAAAAGTCAACCATTACAATAGCAATGTTCTCATACGTGATGCTACATGGCCACAAATCATAAAATAACCACAGCGTCCAAGATATCACCATCTGAGTTACTTAAAGGGCCACAAAGAGATATGTCATCATACATATATGCTTATAGTATATTTAATAATGGTGATTTTCATATAAAAGCAGTGTTAATTAGTGAATAAAAAGACATTTAAGCACTTACAATGTGTCAAATACAATCCTAAAATTTGAGAATACAAGTGAAAAGGCTAGAAAGTCCCTACTCTGTGTGGTTTCAACCAAATGAGAAAGAACCTGTAGGAGAGCTCAGTTGCAGGATGGATGAGAAAGCCTAATCGTCTTTAGGTTACAGTAGCAATTTTCTAGGCAATTCACTCACCATCTGTATTTGCTGGTCAGTCTGGACTATATGATTCATTCCCCCATTGATAGAAATCTTCCTTAAGAAGTATAACTGCAGGGGGGAGGAGCCAAGATGATGGAGTAGAAAGACTCACATATGCTAGCTCTGAACCCACAGCCCACAAATTTCCTGTAAAAAGAACTCCCCACAAATTCTGGAGCAGTGGAAGCCACACAGCAACAGAACAAAGGAAATTTCCATTCCAGAGAGCCCTGAAAAACCAACCCCAAAGGTCTGTCATGCCCCAGACAGCAGAGTCCAGTCCTGCCCTGCCCTGGCTGCATGGCCCCAGAGGAGTAGATCTGAGCAGGCTTCAGGGATGGAACCTCTGGTGGTCGCAAAGGTCCCTACACCCTCAGATGCTCCAGGTCAGTGAGAGAGACTTCTGGGCTGGCTGAGAGGGGAGCAGGGTGTCTCCATAACTCAGGCCCCCTCAGGAGGCAATGGCAGAGGCAGAGGAACAGGCAGCTGTGGCCAGGAACTCCCGGAGCAGCCAGGACCTCAGATCCATTACTGAAGATTTCCACATAAACCCCTTGAGGGAACTGAGCCTGGGAGGCGGCCCTGCCCCCACCCAAGCACCAGAACTTAAGCTCACATTGAATACCAGCCACACCTGCTGCTGAAAGCCCTGAGGCTGGGGAGCAGCATTTGAATCTCAGACCCCAAGCACTAGCTGGGAGGATCTACGCGGGGGTGGAGAGGAATCTCAGAAGTCAAGTAACTGTTTGGGAAAATGCCCAGAAAAGGGAAGAAAAATAAGACCATAGCAGGCTACTTTCTTGGGGAACAGATGTTTCCACCTTTCATTTCTGATGAGGAAGTACAATGCTTACCATCAGGGAAAGACATAGAAGCCAAGGCCTCTGTATCCCAAACGTCCGAAATAGATATCCAGTGGGCTCAGGCCATGGAAGAGCTCAAAAAGGATTTTGAAAAACAAGTTAGACAGGTGGAGGAAAAACTGGGAAGAGAAATGAGAGAGATGCAAGGAAAGCATGAAAAACGGGTCAATACCTTGGTAAAGGAGACCCAAAAAATGCTGAAGAAAATAACACCTTGAAAAATAGGCTCACTCAATTGGCAAAAGAGGTGCAAAAAGCCAATGAGGAGAACAATGCTTTCAAAAGCAGAATTAGCCACATGGAAAAAGAGGTTCAAAAGCTCACTGAAGATAATAGTTCTCTCAAAATTAGAATGGAACAGATGGAGGCTAATGACTTTCTGAGAAATCAAGAAATCACAAAACAAAACCAAAGGAATGAAAAAATGGAAGAGAATGTGAAATACCTCATTGGAAAAACAACTGACCTGGAAAATAGATCCAGGAGAGACAATTTAAAAATTATGGGACTACCTGAAAGCTATGATCAAAAAAAGAGCCTAGACATCATCTTTCATGAATTATCAAGGAAAACAACCAGAGGGCAAAATAAGTATTCAAGGAATCCACTGATCACCACCTGAAAGAGATCCAAAAAGAGAAACTCCTACGAACGTTGTGGCCAAATTCCAGAGTTCCCAGGTCAAGGAGAAAATATTGGAAGCAGCTAGAAAGAAACAATTCCAGTATTGTGGAAATACAATCAGGATAACACAAGATCTAGCAGCTTCTACATTAAGGGATCAAAGGGCATGGAATAGGATATTCCAGAAGTCAAAGGAACTAGGACTCAAACCAAGAATCACCTACCCAGCAAAACTGAGTATAATACTTCAGGGGAAAATATGGTCTTTCAATGAAATAGAGGACTTTCAATCATTCTTGATGAAAAGACAAGAGCTGAAAAGAAAATGTGACCTTCAAACACAAGAATGAGAAGAAGCATGAAAAAGTAAACAGCAAAGAGAAGTCATAAGGGACTTACCAAAGGTGAACTGTTTACATTCCTACATGGAAAGACAATATTTGTAACTCTTAAAACTTTTCAGTATCTGGGTAGTTGGTGGGACTACACACACACACATACACATACATGCACACACACATGTACACATGCATGCACATACAAGAGACAGAGAGCACAGAGTGAATTGAATAGGATGGGATCATATCTTAAAAGAAATTAAGGTAAACAGTGAGAGAGAAAAGTAGTGGGAGGAGAGAGGGTGAAATGGAATGGGGTAAATTATATCTCATTCAAGAGGCAAACAGGAGACTTTTTAGTGGAGGGGAAAAGAAGAGAGCTGAGAAAAAAACATGAAGTTTACTCTCATCACATTCGACTAAAGGAAGGAATAAAATGCACACTCATTTTGGTATGAAAACCTATCTTACAATACAGGAAAGTGAGGGAGAAGGGGATAAGCAGAGTGGGGGGATGATGGAAGGGAGGGCAATGGGAGGAGGGAGCAATTTGAAGTCAACACTCTTGGGGAGGGACAGGATCAAAAGACAGAATAGAAACAATGGGGGGCAGGATAGGATGGAGGGAAATACAGTTAGTCTTACACAGCACGACTGTTATGGAAGTCATTTGCAAAACTTCACATATATGGCCTATATTGAATTGCCTGCCTTCCCAAAGGGAATGGGTGGGGAGGGAGAGATGGGGAGAATTTGGAATTCAAAGTTTTATGAACAATTGTCAAGTATTGTTGTTGCTACTAGGAAATAAGAAATACAGTTGAGGGGGAATAGAAATTCATCTGGTCCTACAGGACAAAAGAGAAGATGGGGACAAGAGAAGGGAGGGATGATAGAAGAGAGGGCAGATTGGTGACAGGGGAAATTAGATTGCTTGGTGTATTGGGGTGGGGAGTGGGGATAAATGGGGAGAAAATTTGGAACCCAAAATTTTGTGAAAATGAATGTAAAAAGTTAAATAAACAAATTTATATTAAAAAAAAAGGAAGACGAAGTATAACTGCAGGGAAAACTAGGACGACTAGTACTGACTATGGAATCTAAGGCCTCCTGTACTCCCAAGGTAGCTAACAGATCTGAAAAATGTATGTTATCTCTTAGGATTACTATTCAGTCAAGGAAGTGTGTTCGTCCTTCATTGCTGAAGAAGACCATGCCATCAGAGAAATAATGACATACATGATTTGTACTTGACTTTGTTTTGAGGGAGGGAGGGCTGTGCAGGTTACCAGCCTCACTTCTCCTCCAGAGCCAGTGAATCCAGTGACCAGATATTCATCAGAATGACTGGAGATGGCCCAGAATGAGGCAGTTGGGGTTAAGGGACTTGCCCAAGGTCACACAGCTAATGAGTGTCAAGTGTCTCAGGTGAGATTTGAGCTCAGGTCCACCTGAGTCCTGCACTGGTGCTCTATTCACTGCCACCTAGCTGCCCCTAGTCAAGGAAGTAAGCACACACCAGAAGAGGCTATTAGGTCTTTAAGGTCCTGTCTTAGGGTGAACTAGACAAGCACATGTTCTTGCTGCCATGTGCAAACAACCTGAATTGGGGAAGTAGAGAACATATCCTCCACTTTGCCTCTAGAGTAGTCCAAGGGAAGTGCTGTCAGAATCCCAAGAGGCACATTAAGAAGAAAGAAAGGAAAAAGAAGGAAATAAATTTGTTTCTCCCTTTAAAGTGCTTTGAATGGGAGGTTCTTTCTGCTAAGCAGCTAATCAATCCCCTTTGGCATGGCCCATTCATCTCACCCCACCTCCCACATGTGGGAATATTACAAAAGAAGGAGAAAGGCATAAAAGTCAGATGTCTCAGGATAAGCATTAGCTTTGTCAGGGGGCCCACTGGAAAAGGGCAGAATGGAGTATCCTGATGGATATTCAATAAGACAACTACTGTTACATTATCACTTGCAGCAGTGTTGCATAACTAATAACAATATTTTTTAAAAAAAGATTGGTTTGTGTTTCAGGGAGCAAGCAATATTTGACTTAGTCTAGTCACTTTAGAAGCAAAATAGGGATTGCATAGGATTGAGGTCCATTTTGTATTTTCTTTATTTCATGGGTTACTAAAAGCCAAATCATCTGTCACTAAGTAGACAGACAAACTGGTACTGAGCATCTTGGTGGTTACCTCGGCTGATTTCCAGAAGCAGACAATCTGATCCTAGGACTGAACTTGAAGCTTTTTGAGCATGGTTTCTAACACAGTATAGACCAGCCTTGGTTTCCACAGGCATAGCCTTGAAGAATCTTGGGGAAATTGAATTTCTTGATGACACACACACAAAGGATTTACAACAAATGCCTTCAAAATAAAACCATTTTTTCTTTTTTTCTTTTCAACATGGAATTTTCTTGTTATTATTTTCCTCTGCTTTTGAAGAAGACCATTTACATCATGAGATGATGTCTTGACTCTTGCATGAATTGGATTGAAGTAAGGCAGAGTTACACAAAGCCATCAGCCTCATTCTCCCTTCTGGAACCATTTGAGTCCAGTGGCAAGACAGAAGTCAAGATGACTGGTGATGGTCCAAGATGCAGTGGATAACTTGGTGTCTTCAATGTTTGATCAAGTCCTAACAGACTCACAGTGCATGCATGTTTTAGCCAACTTCATGGCCCTTGAAACAAATTGTTCTCATCTACAAATTGCCTCATGGGGATGTCTTCATAAGACTGGGGTAGATATCCCCCTAAATCACCTATGAATTTGAGGTCTATTAGCTACCTTCAACCTGGTTTAGTCTGTTGAGATGCTCTTACTGGGAAGTGACTGCTGCACATGCTATAGCTTCTTGGAGACATAAGTGAGAGCTGAGTGCCAGGTGGGTACCAAAAGTGGATGAGCAGCCCTAAAAAGGGCTCAGCAAGCTTTCACACTAGAGATGCTGATCCTCCCAGAATACCCTGTACACATGGAACCTTATTAGCACTCAAAAATAGTCAGTTTTTACATGATAAGAGAACCTAATTAGTAGCCATCTGTTTCACAGTATATTCTATAAAATGAATTTCATAATTCCATTTTTAGACATTTTACTCTACTTTTAGATACTGACATCATTAAGCTGGCATCCACATGTTATTTCTGACATTTTCAAGTTTCCCAGGGGGTGACATTTGGCTATAAGGCTTTTGTCAGGGTAGGATGGACTTTAGCCCTATCATGCTAAGTTCTCAAACTATTCTTCTTGTATTTGTTTTCTTACAAAGATCGTATAATTTTCCTTTGGATCTTGTAATTTATAGATAATATTTTTAATAAAGCTTGGGGTTTTTTTGCTTGAAATTTTTGTAATTATCTTCCTGGTGCTTAATTGTTCCTTCAGGTATCTTTAATACTGCATATTTATGGACGAGAACTTCTTCCAGGGAAAGGACACTCACATTATGTAATTTCTAATTTTCCTTTTCATCATTTTTATTCATTTTTCTCTAAAACTGTTAGATTCCTGCGCTGACTTTAATTTTTTTTTAAGTTTTCGGTCGCTTTTTTTATAGCAAGTACTTTTTTGCTAGATTGCTACAATAGTCGCAGTAATGTTGAAGTTCCATTAGTTATCCAGGCCTCATTGAGTACCGGGTTTCCCACAAGAAGTTCCTACACCACAGGCAGACATGTCCTCAAACACCACCTCCAGCAGCCTGGAGTTTGGTTCGCTGCTTCTTTTCACAACTTGGAGGAAGAATGCTTGATCTACAACCTGCTATTTTCCTTCCCTTTTCTCCTTTTCATTTGTAGTGGTACGTTAGAGATTTGTCCTTTTTCTCCCCAATAAAAAAAGTCACCTATATTGATTGGCTACTAGATTTTATCTTTAGTAGCACCTGTTCTGCAATCCATAGTCTTAAAGAGTTTTGCAGAATAGAGCTGTTAAATTCCTGGCCTGTGAACCGCATGTGATAGGCAAGTGTGGCCCAACCAGATTAAAAGGTAGTTGGTAAATATTTAATAAAATAAATAAAAATGCAATAAAACTTAAATAGTGTTAACGTATGGTCTTCTAAGTCAATATGAAGCCTATAGGAATCCTGCCTATTTGAATTTGATACCACAGTCCTAGAAAACTAATAGATTAAGTAATTTGCTCAGGACCACATAGCCAGTTTGGGTCAGAAATAAAACTTGAACTCATGTCTTCCTGGCTCCAAAGCCACAAAACACTGCACTTTCCTTTGTATTATTCTACAGAAAGTCATATCTTGTCCCTTTTACTCATGTCATGGAGTAGAGGTACTCCAGCCATTCTAGTCCAACCAAGACCTGAATGGGAATACTCATTATGACATATTCCATCAAGCAAAAGCTTCATTTTGTAAACTAACACATGCTTCAATATTATTGTTAATGGCAATTGTTATTCCTTTCTACTTTTTTTTCATCTTAATAGGAGGCGATGATTAATTCCTTTAAGATCAACAAGAGAAAAGAGAGATATCTGAATGGGGGTATCTTTCAATCACATTTGCCGTGAGAGTAGCTTAGCTTCGATAGACCAGTCCTGCTTTTTCCATGTTCATTACACATTGCTCTCCCTCAGACACTATACACAGTAGCCAGATTAACCTATTTGTCATTCCCTGGACAGGGCATTTCTTCTCCCCTCTCCATGCCTTTGCATAAGCTGTCCTCCATTCCTAGAATTCACCCCTCTCACTATCTTCTTCTTTTGGATCCCTCACTCTCTTCAAGATTCAGTTCAAATCTTCTGATTTTTCACATCTCATATATTTACTGGCGCTCCGACCTGGGCAAGCTACCTAATTTCCCTGGACCCTAGTTTCCTCATCTGTAAAATGTCCTATGTCCTTTAAGTTCCCTTCAATATCTAAATCTACAATTTTATAATGCCATAATTTCTAAGAGGCTTCTCTTGATTCTCCCAGTTGCTAATGTCCCCCATTTCCAAAATCACTTTGTATTTGTATTTTATATATCCTAAACTTCCTTATCTGTGAACATGTGTTATCACCCCAGTAAATTCTTTGAAAGGAGGAGTTATTTTATATCTGCATTCTCAGTTCCCAGAAAAAGTGTCTAGTATTTAGTATGATCTTAATAAATATTTGTGGATAGATTGCTTGCTATTGTCTGTATTAGTAACATTGACATAAATGCTGTAACATGTAAATTTATCACTTTCAAATTATTGTGAATATTAATGTAGTTGACTCTTCCCTTTGTTCTTGTTACCATTTGACTTTGAGACTTCATGAGAATGTTAGTTTTATGCTAATAAAGACAGAATCAAGAAAGGCCTGATCAAAGTACCAACAGATTTATCATTTCCCCACAATATTATTATTAAGGAAAAATGCTGCTCCTGGAAATGTGGAGAGAAGTGGTTAACAGAGTCAGATGTCCAGAACAGGTCTATTTCAGGAGATTTACATCTATGTTAAGAAACATCCACACTTCATCCAGTGGGGTAGAAAAGTGTACTGAACCCTACAACTTAGGCATGGCTCAGGGGAAAGCCCAAACTTTTGCATGACTTCTAAAAGAAACACACATGGAGGAAAGGATTAGGAGTAGGCAAAAATATTTCATAACGTGCTCTGAGTTGAGATGATGATAAATTTACAAAATTAATTCAGAGGAGCCATCTTGTAAAAAGAATTTTTGACCCTTTGTGTAGTAGGCAGCATAATTACAAGCACACAGGAACACATTTCTAGATGTGTAGGAAGCAATCTAATTTACAGAAAATATAAAGAAGTTATTCCCTTTCCCAATTTAGCATCCTAATTCATAAAGGCAGTTTAGAGAAGAAATATTTTCACTGTTTTAAAAAGATCAAACCAATAAAAATGTCTTTGGGGTTCTACTATTACTACAAACTATTGCTAGCACTACTGCTGCCGCTGCTGCCACTGCTGCTGCAAAATGGATAGAGCAGATTTGAAATACAAACAAGTTTTTTCTATCCATATATGTGGATATACACATGGCCAAATGGACTTAGATGTGTCTCCTAAGTCAATGTTTTAGAAACATCTTCAAATGAAACATTTCATCCCCAGCCAATATATCTTCGCATAGACTGTCCTTTACACTTGGGATTCATGTCTTTCTCACCTCATATTTTAGAGTTCTTAGTATCTTTCAAGACAGGCAACATAGCATAGTGGATAGAGAGGGGGTTGAAAGACTCAGGTTCATATCATGCCTCTTCCACATACTGATTCGTGATCCTTAATAAATAACTTAATCTCTTCCACATACTGACTCATAATCCTTAATAAATAATTTGATCTCTCTATGCTCTAGGCAAGTCTTTAAGAATTTGCCTGCCTTCACTGGCATAGTTAATCATCTGTGCTAGTTAATCAGAGGTCCAATCCCTATACTTCCTTATTTTGCCTAGATGAGTCTAGCATAGAGGGACTGTTTAGCCAAGACTCACAGAGTTTGCTGAATTGCACTGTTTTCCGTACCCAGTGATTGCAGTTTGCCTAGATTCAGCTCTTGGGGGTGCCTGACATTTAATTAGGCTTCCCGTTCTTATACTCACTGGTTCAATAATAAAGCTCCACCTCAATATCCTGGGGTCAATAATTGTACCAGGAATAATTGAAACAAGATTCAGCACGTTAACTTGTAACTAAAATCTATTGGGAGGCTGATAGTTAACATTCAACAAGACATGATGTCGTTGCACAATACTTCTCATGAGTCACTTTACGTATTGCTTTAGCTTAATATTGTCCTATCACTTCCAATATCTCTGTCTGCAAAAGGGTCAGCTCAAACGCTATACGGCAGAAACTTCTTATATCAGCCACTGCTATTTCAGTGCACAACACTGCTACTATGCTAATAGAGACACATCTGTTGCCACCATGCTATTAGACATTGCTGACAAAAGCAGCCATAGACCTTCAGATATTTTGAAACTTACATGGTTCTTCAGACATTTACATCTTGAGACTGGGAAACATAATCAGGGAAAATTAAGTGACAAGTCTGAAGTAGATGAAGGAAATATAAAGAAATGTGTATGCTTCACTTTTCCTTTAGGAGATGTGAAAGGGCTCCTCAACAAAACTTGGTACAATTATAAATCAACTAATCATTTTCTGGCTGAAGATTTAGTCATGCCCCTAACTGCCTTTAAAATCAAACTAGGACAAAAAAAACTACACCTTGCCAAAGGATACCACAGGCAATGCATTAATTCAATGTTTAACATATATGCAGAATAGTATCTGAATGCTTGAAGGAAAAGCTAAATGAGTTATATGGAAAAATAGATAGTATTAAAATAATAATAAAGGACCTCCAAATAGTCCCTTCCAGAGCTAGATAAATCTAACCAAAAAAAAAAAAACCCAAGGAAGAAGTTAAGCGCCTGAATAGAATTTGTAAAAAGTTAGATATGCTAGATCTTTGGCAATTAGTGTGTTATGTTATGTTATGTTATGTTATGTTATGTTATGTTATGTTATGTTATGTATCTAAAACCAAGAACAAGAATCACATGTAATGGGAAAAAAACCAGAGGTCTTTTCAATAAGATCAGGGAATAACAAGGATGTCCATTGTTATCACTTCAATTTGATATATGGATAGAAATGCTTGTTATAGCAATAAGACAAAAAAAATAAGGGAATAAGCATAGGCAAAGAGGAATCAAAAGTATTGCTTTTCATAGGTATAGGATGTTGCAGAGAGCTGTAAGGAGCTAACTAAAATTAACTGAACTAATAACTTTTACAAAAGTATAGGATATAAATTAAACTCACATAAGTCTTTATCATTTCTTTATATTATTAATAAAACACAGCAGCAAGAGATTAAAAGAGAGATTCCATTTAAAATAATTACATAATGCATAAAATGTTTGGGAGTCTTCTACCAAGATATACATAAGAACTATATGAATACAAACACAAAACACTCTTTATGGAAATGACAGACCTAAATAATTGGGGAAATATTAATTGCCCATGGGTAGGCTGAGCCAATGTAATAAAAATTATAGTACTACCTAAATTTATATACTTATTGAGTTCCATGCTAATCAAATGACCAATTTATAGACCTAGAAAAAGTAGTAGCAATCATCTGGAGAAATGAAAAGTCAAGAATCTCAAGGGAAATAATGGGGAGGGGGAAGGTGGAAAGAGGGCACAGGAGTACCAGATTCCAAACTATGCTATAAAGGAGCAATCACCAAAATGATCTGGCATTGACTAAAATAGAAAGAGGCATGTGAATGGGGTAAAAACCTTTGCAGCAAGTTTCTCAGGCCTTATTTCCAGAATATATAAGAAACATTCAAATTTCTAAGATTAAAAGATATTTACTCAAGTGATAAATGGTCAAGGGATATGAACAGTCAGTGTTCTAAGAAAGAAATCTGGGTAATAATAACCTTATGAAAAAATATACTAATTTGCTAATAATAAGAGAGGTACGAATCAAAACAACTCTAAGTTCTACTTCATATATATTGGATTGGCAAAATTAACCAAAGGAAAACGAAAAAATGTTTTCCATGGGTACATGGGAAAGTAGGTACATTATTGCACTATGATGGAATTGTGAGCCTGGTCCCGCCATTTTGGAAAGCATTTTGGAATATACCCCAAAAGTTACTGAAGTGTGCATACCTTTTGTCTTGGGTCTATACTCCAAGGAAAACAAAGAAAAATATCAATGAATACATATATACAAACATATTTACAGTAACTTTTTTGTAATAGCAAAGAATTGTAAACTAAGGGACTGCTCATCAGTTAGAAATCTATGAACAAATCATGATATATGAATGTCACGAAATACAATTGCGCTATAAGAAATGATGAAAGAGATCATTTCAGAAAAACCTATGGAAACTTATGTGAACTGATACAGAGTGGAATGAGCAGAATGAAAAGAACAAATTAAATGATAAAAACAATTTCATAAACATAACAACTTTGAAAAATTTAGGATTGCTGATCAACGCAATGACCAACGACAAGCCCAGAGATTTCGTGGTGAAAAATGTTACCCAATTCCTTATAGTGATAATATATCATGGTGCAGATTAAGGCATATTTGTTATAAAGATTTTCTTTTTTCAATGAGGTGGGGTAAGTTTGAGAGAAAGAAATATATTTGCATTAATCAAAAACAAAGTTTAATTCAATTAGACAAAGAAATAGGTTAATCAGAGGAATAGGTTACAATATATGAAAATATATATTCAACATACAGAAAACAAATGAAATTAGTAGCCTACTGCTTGACCCAAAGACCTCAGATGTCGGGGTAAGTAGGCACTATTCAACAAAAGCTGCTGGAAAAAATCAAAAACAGTCTGCCAGAAACTAGTTATAGACAATAACTCACATTACAAATCAAAACAAGCCCTGAATATGCATTTGATTTAGACAGAAAAAGTCACATCATAAACAAATTAAAGGAGCAAGAAAGAAATCAGTTCTTTGATTTATGAATAGGGGAAGAGTTGACAACAAAAGGATGAAGAAAATTACAGAAGATAAAATAGATAATTTTGATTTATAAGATTAATAAGTTTTTGCAAAAATGAAAGTAATACAGCTGAAATTAGAAGGGAGATGAATGAGAAAAATTGTACAGTATGTTTCTTTGACAAAGATCTTATCTCCAAGAAAAATAAGGACTGATTCAGATTTCTAAAAAATAAAAGCCATTTTCCAAGTGACAAATGGTCAGAGAATATGAAAAGGGAGGTTTCTAAGAAAGGAATCCAAGCTATCAAATGTCATATGAAAAAAATATCTAAATCACTGCTAGAATAATGCAAACTAAAACAACTCTGATGTTCTACCAGACTAAGTTGTTTGTTTTTTTTTAAAGGACAATGAAAATATTGGATGGACTGTGGGAAGATGAAACTGTGGATGGATTCTGACATTCGGAAAAATAATTTGGACCTGTTCCGAAGGTCATTAAACTGTGTTAACCCTGACCCAGCAATATGAATACTAAGCATATTCTCCTAGGGGATTAAATAAAGAGAGAAAAGACCCATACGTACAAAATTATTTATACAGTTTTTTTGTAGTAGCAAAGGATTGGAAACTAAGGTGGGAGGAGTATTCATTGTGACTGAGCAAATTATGATATCTGAATGCAATGGAACACTACTAGGTCATTAGAAATGATAAAAGTTATGGTTTTAGTGAAACCTGGAAAACTTGTGTGAACTAAGCAGAATGAAGACAGCAGAATAAAGAGGACAATTTGTATAATTATCATAATGGTGTGAAAACAAATGATTCTGAAAGACTTAAGAATGAATGCGGTAACCAGCCATGGCTCTAGAAGACCAGAGCTAAAGTATTTATCCACCTACTGACAGTGATGGACTCAGGGTGCTTAATGAGAGTATATATTTTTAACATGGCCCCATTTGGCCATTTATTTTGCTTGTCTATGTATATTTGTTACAAGGCCTTTGGTTTAACTTTTTAAAACAAAATTGAGCCCCAGAGATGGTGGATAGGTGGTGGGAGGGAAAGAAAATCAGGTTGTTTTTTTTTTTAATTGAGAAAAGAATTCATCTTAAAATAAACTAAAATTAGGGTAGACCAAAGAGAATGAAAAAACAGTCAAGCTAGACAGCCCTGTGGTAAATGGATGGTTACTCCTAGAAGAAGTTAAACTACAAAGATAAATGGGTTTAGGGAGCATAGCTGAGAAACTTGCCCAAAAGAGATGCTGACCCTGGGACAACAGAATAAGCATGCCATGCCGAGATAAGAGACACTAGGCAAGAAGAGATAGTACGAAATATCCCTGTTTAAAATAAATCTAGACAGTATAAAATATCTGGGAGTACACCTGGAAAACAAAGTAAGAAACTATATATATAAAATTATAAAAAAAAAACTTTTTACATGAATAAAATCAGATTTAGATAACAGGAGAAACATCAATTGTTCATGGGTAGGCAGGGTCAATTTAATAAAAATGACAATTTTGTCTTAAGTATTTTATATATTCAATTCCACCTCAATTAAATTACCAAAAACTATTATACTGAGTTAGAAAAAATAATAACATGTCAAGACTATCAAAAGAAATCATGAGGAAAAGGTGTCAAGGAAGGGGATTTAGCAGTCCCAGATCTGAAACAATATGTTATAAAGCAGTAATTATTAAAACTCTCTCATACTGGCTAAGAAATAGAAAAGTAAATCAAGGAAACAGAGTAGACAAACAATTTACAGCAGCAAATAAATACAGTTACCTTGCATTTGACAAATGTAAAGACTTAAGATTTTGGGATAAGAATTCATTATTTGGTAAAAAAAAAAAACTGTTGGGAAAAGTGGAAAGCAGTCTGTCAGAAGCTGATCATAAACCAATATCTTACACCAATTACCAAGATAAAGTCAAAATGGATACTTGACCTAGATATAGAGACATTATAAGAAAATTTGAAGAAGATGGAACATATTACTTATCAGACTATGGATAGGGGAACAATTTATGAATAAATAAGAGAGCAGTATCAGGTATAAAATGGATGATTTTGATTACATTACATTAAAATGCATTTGGACAAATTAAACAAATATAGCCAAGATCAGAAGGAATGCAGAAAATGGGGAATGTGTGGATTTTTAGAGGCAGTTTCTCAGATAAAGGTCTCATATCTCAAATATGTAAAGAACTTTATCAAATCTGTAAGAACATGAGTCATTCCCGAATTGATAAATGGTCAAAGGATATAAATAGGCAGGTTTTTGATGAAAAATCAAAACAATTTATAGTCATATAAAAATACTCTAAATCATTACTGATTAAAGAAATTTACATTTAAAAATCAAGCTATTTTACACATATCAGATTGGCTAAAATGATTGAAGGGGAAAGCAATGAATGTTGAAGGGGATGTGGAAAAATTGGGACACTAATTCACTCTTGGTAAAATTGTAAAGTGATCCATTTTAAAGAACAATCTAGAGTTACGTCCAAAGAGATATTCAACTTTCTATACCCTTTGACCCAGCAATACCACTATTAGGTCTATTTCCAAAGATGATTGGGGAAAAAGGAAAAAAATCTATACATTCTAAAATATTTATAGAAGTTCTCTTTGTGGTGTCAAAGAACTGGAAATTGAGGGGATATTGTCCATTGGGGAATGGCTGAGCAAGTTGGGGTAAATGATTGGGTTTGGAATACTGCTGTGTATGATGAACTCAATGATCTTAGAAAAACATGCATAGATTTGCATGAAATAGTAAAGAACAAAAAGCAGAACCAAGAGAATGTTGTATATAGTAACATCAATATTGTTTTAAGAATAACTTTGAGAGAATAAGTAATTTCAACTATTATAAATACCCGTTAACTACAAAGGACAAATGAAGGAAGATGCTATCTATATCCCAATTAAGAATTGATAAATAGATGGATGTATAGAATGATTTTGTGTGTATATGTGTGTGTATGTATAAATATGCATATACACTTGTGTCTAAAAGTAGTCATCTCTAGGGCAGGAGGAAGGGAAGTGAAAACAAAAGGGGGGGCAAGAAATTTACATAAATTTATTATATATTTAAAAAGAATAACAAATTATACATAACAGATTTGCAGTTTCATGTGCAATCATCTTTGTTATTATACTATGTTATAGAAATGTTTGTTTTATTCCATAAATTGGAAATAAAATGAATTTGAATTAAAAAAGACACCAGGATCTTGTAGTACCAGATGTAAGCTACCTTGGCAAATTTACTCTTAACTATTCATTTCTGCACTAGTGTACTTTTATGCATGTACCTACTACTCCCTCTGACACTGTGTGTATTTGTAAAAAACTGCATCCCACATCTTTGTACTCTTTCAGAAAATGCCTTTGATTTCAATTAGTTGTGTCTACTAGATGGTGATTGAAAGTAAATGAACTGTGAACATTATGAAATACAAAGTGAATAACTTTGGTTACATCAAATTGAAAAGTTTTTGCACAAACAAAGCCAATGCAAAATTAGGAAGGAAACAGAAAAGTGGAAAAGAACTTTTACAAATAGTGTCTGTGATAAAGGCCTCATTTCTAAAATATATGGAGACCTGAATCAAATTCATAAGAATATATTCCCTAATTGATAAATGATCAAAGGATATGAACAGGCAGTTTTCAGAAGAAGAAATTAAAGGTATCTAACAATCATATGAAAAAATGCTCTAAATCACTATTGATTAGAGAGACGCAAATCAAAACATCTCTGAAGTACCATTACATCACACCTATCAGATTGGCTAACATGACAAAACAAGAAAATGATAAATGTTGGAGATGATGTTGGAGAGTTGCAACACTAATTCATTGTTGCTGGAGCTGTGAGGTGATCCAACCATTCTGGAGAGCCATTTGGAGAGCCATTTGGAGCTATGCCTAAAGGGCTATAAAAATGTGCATACCCTTTGACCTAGCAATACTGCTTCCATGGTGATATCCCAAAGATATCATAAAAATGGGTATAGGACCCCCATATACAAAAATATTTATGGCAGCTCTTTTTGTGGTAGCCAAGAACTGGAAAATTGGGGGATGCCCATCAATTGGGGAATGGCTGAACAAGTTGTGGCACATGAATGTAATGGAATATTATTGTGCTATAAGAAATGATGAACAAATGGATTTTAGAAAAACTTATATGAACTGAGGTTGCGAAGTGAGCAGAACCAGGAGAACATTATACATAGTAACAGCCACAGTGTGTGAGGACTGTTTTTGATAGACTTAGCTCTTCACACAGTGCAAAGACCTAAAGGACTCATGATGTAAAATGCCATCCACACCCAAAGAGCTATACGGTTAGAATGAAGAATACAACAGACTCTTTTCTCTTTTGTTATGTTTTGTTTTTCTCATGGTTCTCTCATTTGTTCTAATTCTTTTATGCAACATGACTAATGAGAAAAATGTGTTCAATAGGAATGCATATGTAGAACCCTTTTAAGATTGTATGTCATCTTGGGGAGGGAGGTTGGAGGGAGAAGGAGAAAATTTGGAACTTATGGGAGTGATTTTTGAAAACAAAAAACAAATGAATTAATTAATTTGGGAGAAAACACAAATTAATGAACTGATGGGGTTATGTGTGCTATAGTTTTAAGAGCAGGGCCTTAGAATACCATAAACCAGGATTAGTCATCCCCTAAAGTATTCAGCCAGAAATTACAACGTAGAGGTAACACAGAGAGGGGTTTATAGGACGTATATATGGATTTTCTACCTAATCACTTAAAAGAGACTATTTGAATAAAAGACATAGTTGGCATTTTTTTCTTTCAAAAACTGAATATAGTTCTTAATTTGCCACCTATTAGAATCATAAACAGTAGTCTGTCTTTTTAAATAATGCTAAAAAAAAACCATTAAGAGTTGCAAAGACATATTTATTGGTCCTTTTTATTTCATCTATTACCCCACCTCACAGGCTTTTGAGAAATAATTAACAATACATTTTAAAACATTTAACAGATATAGATTGCTTAAATGCTAAGTGCTATTCTCATTAGTAATCATTCACTTAAGGCAACAATTTCTTTGGTTTCTATACTGATTACAGATCTTTCTCTCCAAAAGATATATTGGAAATTTACACTGTCTGCAGTAATGTATGATTTATGCTTTCTACTAACAATTTACCCCCCTGTTACCTATCTTCTTTCTCATTTAACTATTCATCCATCTTCTCTCTTTCATTTTCTATTACAGAGATTTTCTGTCCCCAAAACTGAATCCCATCATGCATTTAGGCAAGAATATTCTGTGTCTACAAAGTGTTTTCAGAGAAAACATTTTTAGCTAATTTACAGTCTTAAGGTTTAAAAATCTTGTAAGGCTTTCTGTGTCTGTGTATGTGTGTGTGTGTGTGTGTGTGTGTCTTCTCTCTCTCTCTCTCTCTCTCTCTCTCTCTCTCTCTCTCTCTCTCTCTCTCTCTCTCTCTCTCTCTCTCTCTTTCTCTCCTACTTGGTATGGAATATCTTTCCATTTGTCTACTATCTTGTATATCACATTCACAACAAGATTTTTTTTCTAGTAGAACTTTATTGCCTTCCTGAAGATCTTAACTTAAGTATAATTGTGAGGTTTGGTTCTTTGTGAATTTTATTAGAGATTCCCTGAGCTAAAACTACAGCCAACAAAGGTCTCAAAGCAGCTTTGACCCATGGCTTTATGCAATAGTTGTGTGTGTGTGTTGTCTGTGTGTATGTGTAGTTTTCCTCCTAACTGGTCTATAAGCCCCTTGGCACCAGAAACTATGTCTTATTCTCCCCACAGTTTCTGCTTCCATCTACTCCAGCTCATCTATTTTAGTGTCTCCACGGATTTCCTGAGGTCTTTCTGTGGATCCATTATCTCCAAGTGATTCATCTTATATCTTTTATTCTAAGTCCAGTTAGGGTATTTATAGGGATCTGGTTTCCTTTACATCCTAGGATGACACTATAGTCCTTCATTTCCCAAATTCCATGATTTTGTATCTATGCTATCCTTTCTTTACATTGAAAACTTTTCTCAGGCTTGATGGTTTTAAGGCTGGCATATAAATGAAGATGTATCAGTAAACCTCAAAGACTTGGGTAAATATATGAGCTGATTTCCTTCCACAAAGTCCTCCTTTTCCCTCACATTCACTTCTTTAGGTGTACCAGGGTCCCTCAGGAAACCTGTGGAGACACTGGGTTAGACAAGCTGGGGTAGGTAGACAGTTGTACAAAGGGCATCAGCAAGGGGCTCCAGTTAGAGACTGGAATAACACCAGTGGCCCTGAAGGCAATGACAAGAGAAAGGTTAGAAGTAAAGACCAGCTTGGGGAAAGGAGTAGCAGAGGTGAAAGACCCCGGAGAGAACCTAATGAAGGAAGAGTAACTGGGGAAGAGTCCCATGGCAGAGTCCAGAAGCTGATCGCCTTAAGGAGGGGTCTAGTTTTGACACCTATACTCAAGACTAAGTCCTGCCCAAGACATTCAGTTGCCAAGCTTGACTAGATTAAAGTGTCTTTCTGCCCTCTGCCCCCATCAACCTCTATTTGAAGGCTAATATAATGAACAAACCAAGAAAAACTGCATATACCATGAACATACTTTGAACTGAGAGACCCTAGAGGGATAAAGCTCAAAGACAGTGAACATGAAAGTCTAGGTAAAGCCTCAGGGGAAAAATATGTCCTGGCTATAGGGATTGCAGGAGTTCCTGTAAGAAACAGAAGAGGCAATCCAATGTGGAAAGGCTGGCAAGGGGAGAATGATGAAGAGAATTTATACCTTTAAAAAAGACAGTGGAAAACCTTCATCAAGAACTAAATGTCCTGCAAATTAGAATAATTAAAACAGAAATCAACTCAATAACACAACAGAAATATTCAAACAAAACCAAAAGATTCAAGGGGAGAACAAAATGAAAGACATATTATATCAAGAGCACCTGCCTGACAGTTCTTCAAGGAGAGGTAATCTAAGAACTATTGAATATAGCCAAAAAAAAGTCTGGATGCCGTATTTCAAGAAATTACAAATTAAAGCTAGTCAGAATTCTTAGAACCAAAAGGCAAAGTGAAAATAGAAAGAATTCACCAATCTTTTTCTGAAAGAAGCTCCAGAATGAAAATTCTTAGAACTTCATGGCCAAAATCTAGAGCAAAAGTTCAAGTAGCAAATGAGTATGAAAAAGAACAGAACATTAATGATACCATGAGGCAATAAAAAGGAGGAAAGAAGAAAGTTCAGAAGGGGATTCAGAAGACAAGTTTTGTTATCGTAATATTAAAAATATATTTTTTAAAAAGCAAACTCTATAGAGGTTTACATTTTTATGTGTTAACCTCATTTCTGTTCTTTGTGTATTAAAGATTCATATATGATGGTGTTCAAGTTCATAACTAGAAAGAAATTGCATATAAAAATGGATAAGGTATATAAAAAGATATTTTATAATAAATCCTTGTTTAGAAGAAATAGTTGAAAGCCATAATATGATATATTTTTAAATAATATATATTATATTATAAAATAATGTATTTTTAAAAGTAACCCTCAACTTTTCCCTTGTGGGGATGGAAGAAATCATCAACTTTATTTCTCCATAGAAACTTTGAAATTCAATAGCCCAATGTCAGAATGAAAATTAAATAGTTGTGTGACCCCCAAGGAAGACATACTTTAACTGTGAAGTAGTCTCACCAGAAACCTTACCCTTACATGAAAATGAGAGATCTAAACTTTGTGGCATTTGTCCTTGTCTTCTTTGACATTGTTTATCACAATCACCATAATTCTTATTTTAAAAGACTACTTTTTCTTTATTGTTTTTCCATCTAGTGGGAACAACAAATAATAAGTTTAGCAAGTTTTTGGTATAGTTGTATTTAGCTACCTTGTTTCTTAGGCCAGTTAATTCTTAGATGGGGGTACTTTCATTGCAATAATTTTCTACGTCTTATATTTTAAAACTTGTCCAATGAGATTCTTATAAATGGGACTTGGGGAGAATCATAAAACAATTTTTTTAAAGAACAGTGCTCATTTTCTTCTCATTTTTCTTCTTCTTTTTATTATTCAGTATCTTAATTCTGAATGAATTGAGTTAGACAGCACCTCAGGGTAACTGGGCAGGCCATCAGTTGAAGGCATTTCACTCCAATTCCTTGAGTAACTGCATTAGTGTACTTGTAAATGACCTTATTACAATTTAAACAGACATTTAATTCATTTTGATCTTTTCAGATGCTTTTACATTTCTCCTTACCCCTACCCTCTCCTCCAGCAAAATATTTTTTGAAATGTATCTTTTCAAAAGTGGTTCTAATCCACTTAAATGGTAGGTGATTTTTTTTTAATGATAGGTATGACAAGATATATTAGAATATCAACTACAGAAACATTTGTTTTAAATGCTTGGCCTTGCTAACTATATGACTCTTGAATATATTTCTCGGAGGCAATTTCTTCACACTAGCAAACACATTTTTTGGTAATATATTGAGGGCATGGAAGTAGTAAGCCCATTTTTCTTTCATATGGAGAAAAGAATTTCATTCCACTCTGCATATAGCTTCACTAAAACCTTTCTTTCAGACTGTATTTGTTATATTGAGAGATGCCTTCCATAGAATAAGCTTAGTAATTGACCATCAATTAGTCATAAAATTTTGTTTTCAAAGCAGCATACTAATCAAAATGAGTGTTAGAGAGGAAGGAGGCAGAAAACTGACAGAGGGAAAGTACTACCCCCCAAAAGGGGGCAACATATAACCCCTTTCTTCAAGAAGTTTGCAGTCTGATTGAAGACATAAGGTAATTCAAATGTGAAAATTGCTTAAAATGCAATAAGTTCTAAATGGATATAATAATAGCAATGATGATGATGATATTATTGCTGTAAATGGATATAGGATAAAGTGAACCCTTAAGTATTATTTAAATTCAATAAGCATTCTTTAAGTTCGATGCACAACAGATATAAAGATTAAAAAAAAAAAACCACATTCCATGCCCTCAAGTAGGCTACATTCTACAGTATGGATAGAACATGTACACAGATAAGTAATATGCTAAAATTTGAAGAGAGAAAGACCTAACAATTAGGACAAGGATGTGCTCTTGGGAGAAAAATCCAAGTATGTACAACACACCTTTAAGTTTAACCCTGCATTAGTAACACTTTCTCAAGTCTAGACAATCCACAAAACAACAAAGCAAGCCCAGATTTGTAAGCTTTCTGGACTGACTCCAAACAGGCACTCCCCTAGTGCTGAGGGTACACATACCAAAAAATAGCAAGTTTTTTTTCAATCAATTAATTAATTTTTAGTTTTCAGTATTCATTCCCACAGGATTATGAGTTCTAAATTTTCTCTCCATCTCTCCCCTCAGACTACCCAGACTTACCCATACTAAGACAACATGCATTCTTATGACTCCTTTCCCCAATCTGCCCTCCCTTTTATTATACCCCTCCCTTCTCTTTTCCCCTTCACCTCTATTTTCTTGTAGGGTAAGATAGGTTTCTATACCCCATTTCCTGCATGTCTTATTTCCCAGTTGCATGTAAAAACAATTTTTAACACTCATTTTTAAAACTTTAAATTCCAACTTCTCACCCTTCCTCTCTTTCCACCCATCCCCACTGAGAAGGCAAGCAATTTGATAAAGGTTACACATGTGTAGTCATGAAAAACACATCCATGACAGTCGTTGTGAAAAACTAACTATATTTGCCTCCATCCTATCCTGCCCCCCATTTATTCTGTTCTCTCTTTTGACCTTGTCCCTCCCCAAAAGTGTTTACTTATAATTACCCTCTTCCTATTTGCCTTCCCTTCTATCACCCCCCACCCCCTCCACTTATCCCCTTCCCCCCCATTTCCTGTAGTGTAGGATAGATTTTCATACCAAATTGAGTGTGCATGTTATTCCCTCCTTAAGCCAAATATGATGAGAGCAAGGTTCATTCTTTCCCTCTTACCTCCCCCTCTTCCCCTCCATTGATAAAGCTTTTTCTTGCCTATTTTATGTGAGAGATAATTTACCCCCATTCTATTTCTCCCTTTTCTCTCCCAATATATTCCGCTCTCACTCTTAATTTTATTTTTTAGATATCACCCCTTCTTATTCAATTTACCCTGTGCCCTCTGTCTATATGTATATGTATGTGTATATAGATGCATATATATATATATATACATATATGTGTTTATATGCATATGTATAAAATCCTTCCAACTATCCTAATACCTAGAATGTCTCAAGAGTTACAAATATTATCTTTCCATGTGGGAATGTAAACAGTACAATTTTAGTAAGTCCCTTATGATTTCTATTTCCTGTTTACCTTTTCATGCTTCTCTTGATTCTTGTGTTTGAAAGTCAAATTTTCTATTCAGCTCTCTTTTGTTCATCAAGAATGCTTGGAAGTCCTCGATTTCATTGAATGACCATTTTTCCCCCTGAAGCTCAGTTTTGCTGGGTAGGTGATTCTTGGTTTTAACCTTAGCTCTTTTGACCTCTGGAATATCATGTTCCAAGCCCTCTCATCCCTTAATGTAGAAGCTGATAGATCTTGTATTATCCTGATTGTATTTCCATACTATTCAAATTGTGTCTTTCTGGCTGCTTGCAATATTTTCTTCTTGACCTGGGAGTTCTAGAATTTGGTTACAATATTCCTAGGAGTTTTCCTTTTCGGATCTCTTTTAGGAGGTGATTGGTATATTCTTTGAATATCTATTTTCCCTCTGGTTCTAGAATATCAGGGCAGTTTTCCTTGATAATTTCTTGAAAGATGATGTCTAAGCTCTTTTTTTTAGATCGTGGCTTTCAGGTAGTCCAATAATTTTAAAATTATTTCTCCTGGATCTGTTTTCCAGGTTAGTTATTTTTCTAATGAGATATTTCACATTGTCTGCTATTTTCTCATTCTTTTTGGTTTTGTTTTATAATTTCTTGATTTTTTCATAAAGTCATTAGCTTCTATCTGCTCCCTTCTAATCTTTAAGGAATTATTTTCTTCAATGAGCTTTTTGACCTCCTTTTCCATCTGGCTAATTCTGCCTCCTGCATTCTTCTCATTGGCTTGTTGGATCTCTTTTGCCATTTGGGTTAGTCTATTTTTAAGGTATTATTTTTATCAGTATCTTTTTGAGTCTCCTTTAGCAAATAGTTCACTTATTTTTCATGATTTTCTTGCATTGCTGTCATTTCCCTTCCCAATTTTTCCCCTACTTCTCTTACTTGTTTTTCAAAATCCTTTTTGAGCTTTTCCATGACCTGAGAACAATTCATATTTTTTGGAGGCTTTGGATGTAAGAGATTTGAGTTGTCTTCTTCTCTTTGTATATTTTGGTCTCCCTTGCCACCAAAATAAGATTCTATAGTATGATTCTTTTTCTGGCTTTTGCTCATTTTCCCAGTCATTTATTTGACTTTTGAACCCTTTGTCAAGGTAGTTCTCTGCTTGCAGTGGGGGTGGGGAGTGTACTGTCAGCCATTTGATCCCCCCACAATATGTGGACCTTGAGCTCCAGAAACAGTAGCTGCTGCTGCTGTGGCTGCCATGGGCTCCCCTATCCCCTCCACCACCCTAGGCTTGGAGCTGGAACACTCTACTCTCTCACACAGGTTTGACAGTTTTTTTTTTCCCACGGACCTTCTTCCAATTTATCCTCAGTGTTTTGCGGTCCTGAAGTCTGGAAACCACCACAGGTGCCAGTGATTCACTCCCTTTGAGGCCTGCTCAGGTGCTGGCATAGCCCACGCAGGACTGTGCTCTGCTCCTAGCCTGGCATGATTGATGCTTCCCATCGACCTTCCAGGCTGTCTTGGGCTGGTTATGTGCTTCACTCTGTCATTCTGTGGCTTCTTCAGCTCCAGAATTTGTTTAGTCTCTTTTTACAGGTATTTGGCCGAGTTTGGGGAGAGAGATGTAGCAAGTCCCTGCTTTTACACCCTCTTGGCTCAGGCTGCCAGACAGTTTTTTACCTAAACAAGCTTGTATTCTACTGTTGAGATGTATGTTCATCACAAAGTATATACAGGATGTACGTAAAATAATCACACAGTTTGATTGGGGTACTATTATGTGATTCTGAGGGGATCCATTTAGACATGTTAACTTTAATATTCCTTTAGAACATCTAATTGGAAATGTCCAGTTAACAGACAACAGTGTGTAATAGGACATAGAGTTTCCAGGTGCTAAACATCAACTGGTTCTGAAAGCACATTAAATAAAATTGAGAAAATGAACATTGTTCTTATATTTAGGACCAAGTTTTTATGTGGATAAAAGAGCTGAAATTTTAAATAAACAAGCTACAATTCAAATTTGTGACAGAGTAATGAGAGGGAGTGGAGGAAAGATATTAAATGAGGTCACTTCTCTTTAAGCACAGCTGACACCCTGAACCTTAATATGTGCTGCAGCAAAACTTGTAAATAAAGATAAATAGCATGGTTCTAACTTGTATTTGTCCAAATGTTTCTGAATGTGAAGATGACTCGCTTTTTAAAATCTCATTTCTTTTTTTTGACAGGATAACTAAACTAGGAGGTGAGAAGAATTCTATATAGTTTGCCTAGATTCTTGAAAAGTTTTTGAGAAAGCATATCATGCTATTCTTATGGAGAAGATGGAGAGATGTGGAATATAAAACCATACAGTTATGTGGATACAGAATTGGTCTAATGGCTAGGCTTAATGAGTAATTGTTGATGGTACATTGTTAGTATAGCAGAAGAGTACTGCAGGGATCTATGTTTGACTCTATGGTATTTAACATTTTTTTCCACCCCTAGGATAAAGATATAGATGGGATACTTATCAAATTTGCAGAAGAAGCAAAACTGGGAGAGAAAGCTAATCCATCAGGTGACAGACAGGGTCAGGATCCAAAAATGTCTGGATAGACTACAACATTGAACTGAATGTGATAAGTTGAAATTCTATAGGGAAAGCACATGATTAGAAATAGTTAACTCCATGAATATGACAGAAAAGGCATGATTAGGTAATGATTCTAAAAAAGAATTTGGGGATTTTAGTACATTTCAAGCAGTATTATGCAGCTAGGCTAATGTTGACTTGGGTCACATGAAGAGGGGATAACATC
This sequence comes from Bettongia penicillata ogilbyi, assembly GCA_023548195.1. Taxonomy (NCBI): domain Eukaryota; kingdom Metazoa; phylum Chordata; class Mammalia; order Diprotodontia; family Potoroidae; genus Bettongia; species Bettongia penicillata. The sequence goes on along the minus strand of JAJHZJ010000542.1, from coordinate 74,769 downwards.
TAGGAATTAGGGAGGTAATGTATCCAGTGTACTCTGATCTCATTGGGCCTTACCTGGAAGTATTCTATTTAATTCTGGTCACTACAGCTTAAGAAGGACATCGGTAAACTGGAAAGGATCTAGAGCAGGGCTGGGGAACCTAAACTCCAGAGGAAGGTGATCAAGATATTGAAAACCTTGAGTCCATATCCTATAAGGATTGAGCATGTTTAGGGTAAAGAAGGAGATCCTCTGGGGGCACATGAGAAGTATTTGAAAAGCTGTCATGTGAAAAAGGGATTAATCTTGTCCTTTTTGGTCTAAGATAGAAGAACCAGGAGCAATGGGTGGAAGTTGCAAAGGGATAATTTTAGACTTGATATCTGGAAAAACTTCCCAGCAACTAAAGCTATTTAAAAGGCCAATGACAGGATGTGCTTAAGAGGTGATGGGTTACCTCCTTGGGAGTCTTCAAACAGAGGTTGAAAGATCACTTGTCAAGGATAGTGACCATTCCTTTTGTTTATGAATTGGAATGGATAGTCGCTGGGGTCCCTTTCAACAATCAAATTCTGTCATTCTGTGATCCTAGTTCCACAAATCATGGGAAATGTGAAGAGTATCATTCTCCCTCTCAGAGCATTCAGACAGATGTGATGTCCTAATGGATGTCAGATTTCAGTTAATGAAAAAATGGCGGGAGGTTAATTTGAAGTATAATAGAAATTTAAAGAGCCATAGTTGAAGAGGATAGGGGAGTGGATAGGAGAGGGATAGAACTGATAGAGATGAAGGACAGAATAGGAGAGGATATGGCATTACTGCAAAATATCAATTGGAAGGTATCTCAGAGGCTTTGTAATATAACCTACACCACAACCCATCTCCACTAAAAATGTAGTTATCCAGGAGTCACTGGATGAGAGAGAACCCCAAAGTAGCTCATTCCACTGCTAGATTGTTCTAATTGTTCTAGATGTTTCCCTTGATATTGATGAGTTGAAAGCTGCTTTTTCACAACTTTCATTCATTGCTCCTAGTTTTACTCTATGAAGTCAAACATAGGAAGTCAATACTTTCTTCCACATGGCAGTCCTGATGATTATCATTGTTTCTCTATGACTTCTCCAGGATAAAAAGTTTTTTCAATTGATTCTCATTTACTATGCAGGCCACTCCTGTTTTGAATGTACTCTGATTTACAAGATGCTTTCTAAAATGTAGCAACCAGAATTAAACATAATATAGCAGGTGTGGCCCAAGCAAGGAAAAATATAGAGGGTGTATCGCTCTCATTCATATTAAGCCTCTTTGAACACTGTCTGCAGAGGCAATATGGTACACTAGAGAGAATGTATTTCTTGGAGTTAGGAAGATCTGGGTTCAGAGATCACCTCTGATACTCAATAGCTGTGTGACCCTGGGAAAGTTACTTATCCTCTGAGAGCCTTAAGAAATCCTATAGGACTTATCTAATAAGATACAGATGGGCTGCAATCTGTGTTGTTAAAGGAAATTCCCCCACCTGGAATTCTCCCACATGGATGAAATCACATATCCTTTGAGGATTCATATCATACAGTCTATGCTAGTATTAAATTTATTGGTTACCATATCACACTGTTGACTCATATTGAGCTTGTAGTCTAATGTTTCCAAATCTTTTTCAGATGAAATGTTTTCTAGCAACACCTCCCCCATCTTGAACATATGCAGCTGATTTATCAGACCAAATGTAAGACTACCTTTATATTTATTTAGTTTTATTTTCTAAGATTTGGCTCATCATTCTATCCTGTCAAGAGCTTATGGACCCTGACTCTATCATCAAACATATTTGTTATATCTTGAACCTTCCTGTACATCTATAACTTTGACAGCATGCCTTTTACACTCCTATTTAAGTAATTAATAAAAATGTTGAATAATCCAAATTCAAGGACAAATATCAGAGCACTCCATAGAAACATCCCTCCAAGCTAATAGCTATCTCTTCAAGGGTATTCATCAGATCAGTTCTTAATCGATCTAATCTACCTAATTCCAAATGATGAAGGCAATAATCACATTAAAAAAGCTCAACCTCACTAATAACAAAAATGATGCAAATTAAAACAACTTAAAGGCTCCATCTCAAACCATCAAATGGGCAGGAATCATGAAATGCCCCAAACCTTCTTGCTGGAGAGATTGTGTGAGAACAGGAGGGATACTCAGGTATGAATGGTACTACTGGTAATTTCCTATCATTCTATAAATCTTTGTTACTTAGCATTTTCTTTTTGTGCAGGAATAAACTATCTATTCCATACCTGCTTCATCTTTGTACATGTTTACTTTCTTCCCTTGCTTGAGGGAAACCCTAAATGCTACTATTAGCAACTTGCCTCAGGAATCTGACATCAAGGTAGAATTAAATGCTGGACAGTCTAATTTCTCTGTTGGGGAGTCAGGATCCCCAGAACAATGAACCCCAAACAAATCCAAATGGTTGATGAGAGGGAGAGATTAATACAAATTGTCAGCTCTAGTAGCCTTAGTCAAGCTTGACTACTGCTACTATCCTAAAAATTAATAAGGATATTAGCCACAGATTGATAATATTTCTTAGCCACATTTCCACCAGATCATTCTGAATTGACCTCCTGGAGCCCTTACAGTGACCAGTGTGAAATACTCTCTTTGTTAACCACACTTACTTGCTAACTGCCCCAGATGATTATTTAATCCCTATCTCAAAGCTTCTCTCCTTCTTGGCAGAGACGAAAGCCCTGCTCCGTGGCAAGGCAGAGTTGGAAAGAGGGAAGAAAGGTACAATTTTGACAGTCCCTTTTGATACTCATTTCAGCAAGTCCCCTTTGGGGACTTATCAAGCTTCAAGTCACTTCAGGCACTTGTGTCTTCAAGAGGGGAAAACAGAAGAGGTCAGCTCCACTTCAGGGTGCTGAAGGTGAAGACTCGAGGAAGACATGATTGGAGGTAGAAGTCTCTATCACGTCTCTATTTTCAGCTTGCTATACTAGAGATTTCATGGAGTTTCCCCTCAGGTACCATCCAGGACACCCTCTCTTGATTGAGCGAAGTTGTCTTGCTCTCAATGGAAGTGCCATTTCACTTTATATTGTTTGGGGAAGGAAGGAAGGAAGGAAGGAAGGAAGGAAGGAAGGAAGGAAGGAAGGAAGGAAGGAAGGAAGGAAGGAAGGAAGGAAGGAAGGAAGGAAGGAAGGAAGGAAGGGAGGAAGGGAGGAAGGGAGGAAGGGAGGAAGGGAGGAAGGAAGGGAGGAAGGAAGGGAGGAAGGAAGGGAGGAAGGAAGGGAGGAAGGAAGGGAGGGAGGAACATCTCTGATTTCTGTTTTTGCTACTGATTGGGGACATGGGTTTCCTTTGCTATTTACTGTGTTCACCGTGAAACTGGTATTAGATGGGAAAGAGGTCAAGCCTTGGATATAGAGCTTGGGGTCCTCCTTCCTTCCCCAAAATGACAAAGCAATCAGAAATTAGATGGAGCCCAATTATATCTCCTAGACTAACAGTATTTAAGGAAGCAGGTAGATAGATATACTTCTAGAACTGTTCTCTCTCTCTCCTCTCTCTCTCTCTCTCTCTCTCTCTCTCTCTCTCTCTCTCTCTCTCTCTCTCTCTCCTCTCTCTCTCTCTCTCTCTCTCTCTCTCTCTCTCTCTCTCTCTCTCTCTCCTCTCTCTGCCTCCCACCCAAATTCCTGTTTCCTCTCTTAAAATTAAAGTCTCTCTTACACAAAGTTGAGAACTACAGATGTCTATATTGACTCCCTTTGAACCACATACGGAAAGGTCCCTCACTACATGAAAGTACATGCAAGTTTCTCTTTCGACATATGGAGGGCTCTTTCCTTACAATGAAAATCACTGTTTGGCTACAAATTGCTGCAGTCCTCATAATTCTCTGGGGAAGAGAAAGGAGAAGTAGAAGAGATGTTGAGAGAGAGAGAGGGAGGGAGGAAGGGAGGGAAAGAAGAAATAGAATACCTCAAAAATATTTCGGTGCCAAGTCTAAGAGCAAAATTTTCCCTCTCTCCTTAAAAGGACAGAGATATCAGAGACAGTTAAAACGAGTGGGTTAGTAAAAACAGAATCTTTGTGAATTAGACTAGCTCAGTTACTTCAAATTGAATTACTCAGAATCATGGCAATTAGAATTGGAAAAGAACTCTCAGTCCACTCCCTGTCAAACCATGATTGCTCCCAATAGTATAGTCCCCAGAGTTTAGTCTGGTACAGTTTAGAATTTTAAGTGATTCAAGCAATGGGGCTTCCACCACATCCCTTGAGAGACAAATCGACAGTCTAATATGTCTAACTGTTAGGAGATATTTTTCCCCTAGATATTTAATCCAAATTTCCTTCACTTTATTTCCATTATTTTTTGTTACATTCTCTTTATCCAGCTGAAAGCTATTTGAATTTAATGTTTAAATGCTCAGAATCTAAATGGAAGTAGTATCTCATCTAAATTATCAAAACAATTTAAGATTAAATCTTCTTGGGCTAGATTAGTATCACACAGTTTCTTGTGATTACTAAATTAACCACATAGAGAAGTAAATTATTACATTAAGACCCCTCAACTTTTGGCTGTTGCAGTGGAGAAATAATCATCACCAAAAAAGGGCAAATCAGTAGCATGCTGATTAGAAACTGACCCAGTCAGTTTCAGTTGACAATCAACGCAGAAAGAAGCTGGCTCTTTTTAAAGCCATTCAATTATAGTGGAGAGAAGGTTGGATTTGGAGCCAGGAAGACTTGGCTTTGTAGCCCACTGGGACCATCGGCGATTTACCCAACTTCCCTGAGACTAGATTCCCTCATCTATACGATCTGAATGAAAATAGTATCTGGATTACACCAACCATTTTATTGTGAGGTTGAAATGAGATAATGTATGTCAAAACAACTTTAAAACTTTTCAAGCACCCCTTTTATTTCTCGTTACTGCTACATAGGAACATTAGGGTCATGGCTATGTCTTGACAGGACCAAATGGTCAAATGTTTTTAGGAAACAGTTTGCACAACAGTAACCTAGGCAGATGCTTTAAAGTGCAAAAAAATGGACACACAAAACAGACCTTGTCAATGAACTTTCAAAAAGGTTAAAAAAAAGATAGATTCCTCAAATAGTAAGCCAGGGAGCTTAAGTCTGGTTCCTGGCAATATTCCTGGTATTTAAGGGATTGTTTGTGGGTCACTGGAAAAGAAAAATCACAAAGAGCTTACTTTGGTCTATTGACCAAAGGAAGACTTAATAGGGCTGAATCAACAAAATAATGACAAAATTCATTTGGAGAAACCGAAGATCTAGAATCTCAAAAGGAAAAAAGACTAGAAAGGAAGATCACATATCAAAATACTCATCAAAACATTTTAGTACTGTTTATGAAATAGGGAAGTAGATTGGTGTCAAAGATTAGATAAAGAATAGTCAGAAGCAAACACAATAACCTAATGTTTGATAAAACAGGAATTGTAATTTACTTAAAAAAGAATTCTCTATTTGACAAGAATTCCTAAGACAACTAGAAAGCTGTTGCACCAAGATTAGTATTAGAATAACAGCCACTGACTGATGTGGCTGCCAGAAAAGCTAAGTGATTTTAAGTCTAGAGACTGGTCCTGTGATTTCGTTGGTATAGGCAGGAATGTGTTGGTAAATTTTTATCAACTGGCTCTCTGGAGGAAGAAATGTATGCAACACATGATCTTAAATTTAATTTGCACTATTAACATTTTTCTCCATCCCTCTCTTAAGTCTAGACAAGCAACAAAATAATAAATCAATGACTTGTAGCATTCCCTGCTTTCTAAGATATAAAAACCTCAGTCTGGAAATGTTCATAATCATCTCTCATGAACTCTTTCAGGTGGGCTCCAGTACATCTCTGGAAGTGGGTAACACCTGGGTGACAAGTCCTTCTACTAACACAGGTTATTACTTTCTGGGCAATTTATATTCTTAGAGAGTTGCAGAAAATACTGAGAGCAAGTGATTTGACCAAAGTCACCCAGTCAGTATGTGTCAGAGACAGGACTTGAACCCAGGTTTTTTTATAGCTTGGAAGACAACCATCCACCCATTTTATTTTAATGCCACTGAATTCTAGACTAGTGAGGCCATACTTGAAATATTGGCCTTACCTTTGAGCACCATTTCTTAGACAGAACACTGATTAAGTTGGAGCGCATATAGAAAAGGAAACCAAAAAGAGCAGGAGCAGGGAGCTCTTTTAACTGTGCCCTGCAAAAGATTTTAAAGGATAGGAAAGGGATTTGATTTCTTGGTTGTCTCTATAACAGATTGTTAACATGGGCTTCACAATCAGTGAATGTATTTCAGAGGGTTCATGAACTTGAACAGGAAAAAATAAGTCTGTTTAAAAATAATTGGTTTCCTTTGTAATCCTATAGGTTTCTTTTGTAATCCTATATACTTTATTTTATGCATTTAAAAATATTGCTCTCAGAAGGAGTCCATAGATTTCACCAGATTGCCAAATGGATCTATGACAGAGAAAAGGTTAAGAATACCTGACCCAGAGGAAAGAACTAATAATGAATAACAAAATGAGGAAGGAAATTTCAGTTTAACATAGTTTAAAAAAAACTTCCTTAAAATTAGAGCTATCGCTGTAGTTCAGGCCTTCAGCACCTCTTACCTGGAACATTTCACTAGACTCTTAATTTATCTCCCTGTTTCAAGTCTCTACCAACTTGAGTCTGCCTTTCAAATAACAACCAAAATGATTTTCTTTAAACTCACATATAACCTCCTCACTTCCCTTCAGTGACTTCCTACTGCTTTTTCTGCTTGGGTTTTCAACCCCTTCACAACCTATCTTCCTCGCCTCCTTATACTGTTCCCTTTTCTGCATAACAGCCCTCTTTCTTCCTCACAGACAGTACTCCATTTCTCATCTCTAAGCCTTTTCACTGTTCATCCCACATGCCTAGAATATATTCTGTCTTCATCTCTGACTCATGAAATACCTTATCAAGGTACAGCTCAAGCATCACCTTCTTCAGGAAGCATGATAGGATGCTTGCTCATTGATCTCATGTGTGCTAAGAATAAAGTCCACTAAGCCACATAGACTAGACTAGTTTTTCCAAAAAGGTGATGAAACCATCCCTGAGATGTAACTGGTCCAGGGAACTGAAGCTTAAACTGTTCTTGTAGTGTCCCAATCACCAAGTACAAAAGCCCACTGCATGAGGGGTCAGGAACTCCTTAGGCATGCCACCATGGCAGATGCAGAGGTAGGAAACTGTACCCAACTGAATCTATGCTATCTCCTTGCTCAATAATTGCCCCATGCTATTTTAAGGATAAATTTTTTTTTGTTAAATATTAAATCTTGAGCCTAAATCACTAGTCCAGTCTGACACAGGCTGACTGAATCCTTTGTGAAATACAGGAACCTGGTACAGAAAGAGAGGGAAACTGATCAAAAATTTTAGCACCATTAAAACAGTCAAACCTTTAATTTTCAATTATAATTTTATGGATTTATAGACCTAGAATTGGATAGAGTGCTGGACCTGGATTCACAAAGACTCATCTATTCAAATAGTTCAAACCTGGGCTCAGACACTATCCGTGTGACCCTGAGTAAGTCATATAACCCCGTTTGCCTCATCTGTATGAGCTAGAGAGGGAAATGGCAAATCATTCCCTTATCTTTACCAGAAAAACACCATATGAGGTCAGACATGATTGAAGGGTCTTCAGAGGTCATGTAGTTTGGCCCTCTCATTTTTCAGATGTGAAAAATTGAAGCCCAGGGAGTTTAAGGGACTTGCCATGGTCCCATGGATAGTGAGAACCTGAGGTGGGACTTGAAGACATTTCTTCTGACTCTCTAGAGCCACTGCTTTTTCTACTCCACAACATTGCCTTTTGTTATTTGGGGTAGGCTGTTCTAACCTGAAAGCAATTTAGCAAGATTACGTAGTCAGGCCTCTTCCTTTTACCACACAGGGAAACTGAGATTCAGAAAAAGTCATTTGCCTAACGTTTAGTGAAGGTCTTCTTTCTTAGGGTTGAATTATAATGATTACTGGACTTTATATAACACACAAATTAAAATAAAATAATTGTATAAAATCTGATAAGGAAATAAATTATCTTATCTAATTTGAGCCTCACAGCAACCCCATGAAATATGTACAAAAGGTGTTATTATCTCCATTTTATGGATGGGGAGACAAGTTTAGAAAGTTTCAGTGACTTTCCTTGTTCAGTCATTTCAATCATGTCTGACCTCATATGGTGTTTTCTTGGCAAAGATATGGGAGTGATATGAGGCAGACAGGGTTATATGACTTACTCAGGGTCACACAGCTAGTGCTTGAACTATTTGAAATGATGAGTCTTTGTGAATTCAGGTCCAGCACTCTATCTACCAAACCACCTAGTAGCCAGTGACTTACCCAGGGTCAAACCACTAACACGTGGCAGGAAGGGAGTTAGACTCGTACTTTCCTAAATGCAAGTTTAATACTTGATCTGTAGCACCATTCTGCCTCTGAAGGCACTTTTTAATTAAATATGATCAGAAATTTGTTCTTAAAGCCCTCTAGTAAATAACTACAAGACTAGATCTGTTCCACATCGTTCTAATATGATAAAATCAAATGTAACTGCTTAAACCCAATGTAAACGACTCATTTGTTTTTTTTTTAAACCATTTATACTAGACCTACCATAACTGCTACCTGTGACAAGACGGATCTGTGTCAGTGGATCAAAAGTATGAATGAAATTGAAAATGCATTTGAAGAATAATAACCCATAATAGCATTCTGCAGAGATGACAATGATGTGGGACAATTACACTCAATGTAAGAAAAATGTCAAGAAATCATTAAATTAAAAGAACTTTCTTCAAACTCCGTAAATGCCAAAATGATTTTCATAAGGGCTTTTTTTACCACTCACCAGCCAATAAAATGCTTACCGTAGCTTTGTAGTCAGGTGCAATAGCAAATTGAGTTTATTTCATATATTTGTAGATTGAAAGATAACCTTGAGTGGGACAATTTCACATCCTTGAACTTAGCATTCACAGCTTTTTTTCAGGTACTACCTGAAATTTTCATTTGTTAAACTAATGCAAATTATTCATGAAATTAAATATACATGGAGCCTCAAGATTGGGGAAGAAATCTTTTCCATCCTTAAACACTGAACGTGAAGGGTCTGCTCTTTTCTATGTTACATTCTGAAGAATTCTTACCATTCTCACTTTTACCCACATTCTCTGTGGCAAACATCAGCCCAGAATGCAATGAAAAGTAGAAAACCTTCAAGAGACAAGTCAAGAAAATGGAGTGGCAGGAAGAAGTATCATCAAGTACTCCTCCACAACACAATACAACAAAGATCTAAACAATGCAGCACACTAAGTTCTGAGAAATGCAATGAAAAATTCTAGTGAATCATTTTTCCAGGTAACTGGGTGATGCCCTGAATAGATTTCTGGGCCTTGAGTTAAGAAGACTAGAGTTTATATCCTGCCTCAAACACTTACCAGCTATGTGACCCCAGGCAAGCTACTTAAACTTTCTGTCCACCTTGGTTTCCTAAGCTATAAAAAATAGCTATTAAATAAGTTATATAAAATGAAGATGATCACAACACCTCTCTGTCAGTGTTCTTGTGAGAATCAAATGTTTGGAAATGACTTGGCATAGAGCCTGACACATAGGAAGAATTTAATAAATGCTTATTTCCTTTCTTCCACACCAAGTTGACCTAAGGAGACAGATAAACTTTCAATGGATCTTAGCACTATCTAGCCAGCAACCACCAGGCAGAACAAGGACTGAAAGAGGGCTGCTGCTGCTGTATATTAGGGCAAAGATAGGTTGTAGACCCACAGAGAGGTTCCCAACCTTGTACAGCCAGTTGGAACAAGTGCCTACTGGCAACTCTGTCGTTTACTTCCCCAGTTCCAGGTCACACATCCAAGGCAAACTATAGAGGAGATGTGCATCTGGGAGCAGCATTCCAGGGTAAGGAGTGGTTGCTGGCCCCAGGTTGTGTGCTGAGTGAGAAGCAAGTTTGGAAGCCAGTAGAAGCTGTGTAACTCTAAGCTTGGGAGAACAGTAAGTTATGGGCATCAATTCTAACCTCCAGAACAGTCTGAAAACCTGAAGTGGAATAATGAGGGTCAGAAATGTCACACTAAAGAGGAGTCTGAAGTTCTGTCACTCTGAATAAGCAGAGTTTTACTTCTAGCTGAGAGTGACTGAATCTAGAAGTCGTTCGCTGAAATTCCAACCAGAGACAAATCTGCAGGTGAGTTGTTTAGACACAAACCCAGGTCAGAAACTTGGAGAACTCAACTGTGCTGAGATCCAGGAATAACATAAAATTCAATACACTAAGAAAGTAGTGATAGGATCCTAAAGGATGCAATGTCAGTCCGAACCTTGCCTCCAGAGTTGTGCAGAGCTCAGCCCTAACATTAAGTCCAAATAATAAAGTAGACTGGAACAATAAGAAAACAAATGAAAAATCTATTATTAAAAGCTATTATGGGGACAGGGACACTCGAGATGCAATCTAGAAGAAGAGAATTGGCTCCAAAACATCTAAAGCCTCAAAGAAAAACTGGATTAGACCAAAGTTTAACAGCAATTCTTAGATGACTTAAATAAAGAGCCTAGTTTTCGTTTCAGTTAAAAATGACTTTATAAATGAAATGAGAGTGCTACAGTAAAAAAAATGGAAAAGAAATGAAAGGCATGAAAGAAAGAATTGGAAATAGGTTTTATAGCTTAGCACATGAAATTGCCGAAACAACAAATCCCTGAAAATTAGAATGGATCATATAGAAGTTAATAATGCCCTGTGACAAGAAATATCAAGACAAAGTTAGTCATTTGACTTTGTCATAGCAAAAACACCCAATCTTGGAGCAGAGATCAAGGAAAGATCATTTAAGAGTCACTGGGCTACATGAAAGCTATGAAGGAAAGAAAGAGAGAGGAAGGAAGGAAGGAAGGAAGGAAGGAAGGAAGGAAGGAAGGAAGGAAGGAAGGAAGGAAGGAAGGAAGGAAGGAAGGAAGGAAGGAAGGAAGGAAGGAAGGAACTAATTCATCATATTTCAAAAAATATTTTAGCATATTTCATGAATGAAAACTGCTCAGACATATTTATAAGACATATTTATATGAGAGAAAAATTAAACGAGAAATCCACCAGTGTAGTACCAATGCGATATTCACAGTGCCTACAGTGGCCATGAATATGCCAACACAATTCTGAATCTTGAAATACAACAGACTCTCCACATGGAAGACAGAACCAAAGCATTTATTCAGACACCAGAAAGCCAAATCCATCATAGTAACAAAGAAATCTATACACAATAATAATGCAGAGGGCAACACTATCCCCAAGCCTTCCCTCTGTTAGGCTTCCCACAAACGAGCTCCCTTAAACAAATCATAACCAAGTTTTCTCACTCATGCTAGTCAGCTGCCTGCTTTTTTCTCCCTCAGTTCTGACTGCTCTAAATTTTCTCTCAATTTTGCTCTAGCTCTGCCTCTTCCTGTTCCACCCTTCCTGCTCTACCCCTTCTTGTTCCATGTGGCTTAGACTTATGTGACTCAGGCTTTCATGTGACTTAAGCAGGTCACATGGGTCTATTAATGAATGGGAAAAATCTTCCCCTTTAAATTACCATTACAACCATTCACTTTCTGAAACACAAAAATAAAAACTCCCAGGAACATTACTGCCCAAATCCGTAGCTTCCTGGTCAAAGGAAAAATACTTTAAGTGACCAGAAAGAAAGAATTCAAGCACCAAGAAACCATAGTCAGGATCACACAAGATTTAACAGCCACCACTATAAAGGAAAAGCATACTTCAAATAGGATATTTCAGAAGGCAAATGTGTACTGCAAAAAAAAAAAAAAAAACTTATCCAACAAATGAGTATAATCCTACAGGGGAAAGAAAGGACTTAAAAATATTACTGATGCAAAAAGGACAGCTGATTAGAAACTTTGGAATACAAATACAAATTAGGAGAAACTTAAGAGGCTAATCATAAGAGACTAAATAAGGACAAACTGTTTACAGGTGATAGGCGGGGTTTAATAAGACAGAGGGGAGTAGTTTTTTTTTTTTATTAAGTTTTGATTATCTTAAAAGATGAATCGAAGGTGAAAGGAAAATGAATGGACTAGGAGGAGAGAGAAAGTGAGAACAGAGGAAACTCACATAAACAGAGTGTGCAAAGTGGAGATTATCTTAACAATGAGGATGGTGTCAGGGAAGAAACTTAACACTTGAAACTCCCCTTTATTTGAACTAGTCAAACAAAAAAAGAATACATACATACTCACACTTACCCTCAAATTCAGAGTTGAACACAGATATAGGATATCCCAAAAGTTTTACTACTGTTTCAAGTTATTAAAGTTATATAAGCTATAACATCTTAACACTGTACCAAGACTTTTGGGATACCCTGTATATTTCATTCAACAGAGAAAACAGGAGGGAAAGGAAGAGAGGAAAATAGATTTCTTTTTTCATTTCATTCATCTATTTCTGAACTTAAGAAATAAAACAAGCATTTCCATAACATAGTAGAATAGGGGGGAAAAGATGATTGAACATGAAAATTTATTATGTATGAATTCCTACTCCTTTTATATATGTTATCATGTAGCTTTCTTTTGTCTTCTCTCCCCTCCCCGCTCTAGAGAGAGCTACCATTAGACACAAATACATGTGTGTGCACATACACACACACACATTTCTATTTATCAGTTCTTTCTCTGAATGTAGATAGTGTCTTCCTTCATACGCCCTTTGTAGTTTGAGTATTTATAATAGTCAAAATTATTTTAGTCACTCAAAGCTGTTCTTAAAATAATATTCCTGTAACTATATACAACATTCCCAGGTTCTGTTCATTTTGCTATTTATGTTTTCCTAAGATCATTTAGTTCATCATTTCTTATAGCATATTTGTATAGCACAGAAATAAAATCCATCACAATCATATACCACAGCTTGTTCAGTCCTTCCCCAATTGACAAGCATCTCTGCAATTTCTAGTTCTCTGCCATAACAAAGAGAGCTGCTATAAATATTTTAGAATATAGAAGTTCTGTTCTTTTTTCACTAATCATCTTTGGAAACAGACCTAGTCATGGTATTACTGGGTCAAAGGGTATGGCAGTTGAATAACTCTTTGGTCGTAATTCCAGATTGCTCTCCAAAATGGTTGGTTCAGTACACAGATCCACCAACAGTGAATTGCTGTCCCAATTTTTCTACATCCCTTCCTACAATTGTGGCTTTTCCTTCCAATCATTTTAGCCAATCTGATAGGTATAAAATGACAACTCAAGGTTGTTTTAATTTGCATTTCTCTTATCATTAATGTTTTAGAGCACTTTTATGTGACTATAAATTATTTTAATTTCTTCATTTGAAAATCATCTGCTCATATCCTTTGACCATTTATCAATTGGGGAATGACTTGTATTCTTATATATTTAGCAATGTTCATTATATATTTGAGATATGAGACCTTTCTCTGAGAAACTGTCTATAAAATATTTTCCCCAGTTTTCTACTTTCCTTCTGATCTTGGCTACGTTTGTTTTATTTGTAAAATTCCTTTTTTAATTTCATATAATCAAAATTACTTGTTTTATACCTCACACTGTTCTCTATCTTATTTATTTATAAACTGTTCAGCACCCTGTAGTCTAATAAGTAATATGTTCCATGTTCTTCAGATTTTCTTGTAATATCTCTCTTTATGTCTAGGTCATGTATCCATTTTGACCTTACCTTGTAAATGGTGTTAGTTATTGCTTCTATGCTCCATTTCTGCCAGACTGCTTTCCAGTTTTCCCAATAACTTTTACCAAATAATGAATTCTTATCCCAAAATCTTAAATCTTTATACTTGACAAACACAAGGTTACTATAATTTTCTGCTGTAAAATGTGTGTCTGTTCTGTCACACTGATCTACCTTACTATTTCTTCGCCAGTACCAGATAGTTTTGATAATTACTGCCTTGTAATAAAGTTTAAGACCTGATACTGCTAAACCTTCCCTTGCACTTTCTGGGTTTGTTTTGGCAGATGTACACCCAAGTATTTTATACTGTTTAGAGTTATTTTAAATGGGGTATCTCTTACTATTTCATGCAGTGTTTTGTTTGTGATACATAGGAATGTTGATTTGTGTGGATTTACTATATCCTGCTACCTTACTAAAATTACTAATTGTTTCAAGTAACTTTTTAGTTGAGTCTTTGGGATTTTCCATATATATCATTATATCATTTGCAAAAAGATAGTTTCATTACCTCATTTCCTATTCTGATTCCTTCCATTTCTTTTTCTTCTCATTGCCATTTCTAGGTTTTCCAATATTGAATATTGAATAATATTGGTGACAGTTGGCATCCTTTTTTCACACCTGATCTTACAGGGAAGACTTCTAGCCCTTTACAAATAATGCTTGCTGGTGGTATTAGGTAAATGCTTTTTATCAATTTCAGGGAAAATCTATGTATACCTATACTTTCAAGTGTTTTTAATAGAAATGAGAGCTTTACATTATCACAAGCTTTTCTGCATCTGTTGATTAATCATGATTTTTGTTACCTTTATTACTGTTATAGTCAATTATATTAATAATTTTCCTTATGTTAAACCATCACTGCATTCCTGGTATAAATACCACTTGGATTATGCTTTAATTGACATAAAAGAAGCAGAGGTAGCAGTGATTATCTTAGATAATATGTCCCAAATATCATAGCATCTCAGTACTTAAAAGAAAAATTAAATAAGTTGCAGGAAGAAATAGTAGAATTGTAATAGTGGAGGATCTCAAGTTAACCCTTTGTTATCTGAATAAATTAATTAAAATACAAAATACTGAAATTGAGGTTTTTAATAGAATATTATGACTACTGGAAAATTACTGAATGGAATACATAGAAATATACATTTTTTTACTTGGCACATTTTTTTCACATGGAACCTTTACAAAAAATGACCAGTATTATGGGCACAAAAATCTCACAAATTAAGAAAAGTAGAAATATTAAATATGTCTTTTGTGGAACACAGGACAATAAAACTTTCATTCAATAAAGAGATACTGAAGAAATTATTAAAAACTAAATGGAGAATAACTTAATCTTAATGGATGATCAGAAAACCAATAATAAAAACGATTCATAATTTCATTCAAGATAAAGACAACAATGAGACAACATACCAAAATTTTGGGGATACAGCCAAAATTGTCCTTAGTAGAAAATGTATATCTCTGAATATTTTCATCAGTAAAAGAAAGAGTAGAAAAAACTAAAAAGTCAACAAATTTGAAAATTCTAATTAAACACCACAATACTAATCTTGAAAATCAAAGAAAAGATTAATAAAGTTGAAAATAAAAGCATTCAATTAATAATAGGAGCACCTTTTTTAAAAAAAATAAACCATTATTTTTAATAATAAACCATTATGTTTAAAAAAGAGAAAGAAAACCAGATTACCAGTATCAAAAAAATAAAAAGGTAGATTAAAACAAACAAGAAGAAATAAAATAAATTCTTGGAAACCATTTCATCCAATTATATGTCAATGAAACTGACGCTCTAAATTGGATGGATGACCTCCTGGCTCTCTCACATGCCTGGAATGTCCTCCTTCTTCCACTCTAAATAGTAACCTCCCTGACTTCCTTTAAGTCCCCCCAAAAATCTCACCTAGAGGAAGTCTTCCCCAAACCCTCTTAATTATAGTACCCAATATTAATTAGTTCCTATTTTTCTTGTGTATAGTTTGCTATCTTTGTGTATGTGTATTTGCATGTTGTTTCCCATTGGACTGTAAATGTCTTGAGGGTAGGGACCATCTTTTGCCTCAGAGCTTAGTACAGTGCCTGGACCATAGTAGAGGCTTAACGAGTGTTTATTAATCGATTCCTCATTTTAAAAACAAGCACTGGAAAGCATAGCAACAAAGGGATATTTCCTTAGTATAAGCACTATTTATCTAAAACCAAGAACGATTATTACCTGTCATAGCAATAAACTTTAGGGCTTTATAAATCCATGGGTAAAATAAGTATGCCCATTATCTTCATTACTATTCAATATAATTCTAGGCATGCTAGCTATAGCAAAAAGACAAGTAAAGAAATTGAGGGAGTAAACATAGGAAAAGAGGAAACAAAATCATAACTTTATTGGAGATGATATGATAGTTTACTTAGAGAACGCTAGAAAGTCAACCAAACTTATTGGAAGAATTCATAACT
Organism: Bettongia penicillata ogilbyi; assembly: GCA_023548195.1. Classification (NCBI taxonomy): domain Eukaryota; kingdom Metazoa; phylum Chordata; class Mammalia; order Diprotodontia; family Potoroidae; genus Bettongia; species Bettongia penicillata. Next base: position 58,437 of record JAJHZJ010000542.1, on the reverse strand, counting down.
TTAGGAAAGTTGCTAAATATAAAATAATCCCACCTAAATCACTAGCATCACTAAATCCAATAGGAGGAGATATTAAAATAACTCCAGATTTTGTAAAATGCTTGTAAGTCTATGTTCCAAAACACGCATAAGAACTATATGGAGAAAAAAAAACACAAAATACTTTTCACACAAATAATGATGGACCTTCATAGTGCTTATGGGTATTCCAGGGAGATCATAAAAGTGACAGTACTAGTTACGTTAATTTACTTATTTGGTGTCAAACCAATCAAACAACCAAAGGATTACTTTAAGAAGTTAGAAAAATAATAGTAAAATTCATCTGGATGAATAGAAAGTTAGGAATCTCAAGGGAAACCATAAAAAAAAAGTGATAAGTGAAATTTTAAACTATACTATTAAGTAATAATCAGCGAAACAATTTCATGCTTACTAAGAAACATTGAGGTAGATTAGTAGAACAAATTAAGTACACAAAACACAAAAGCAAATGAGTACAAGAGCCTAGTACTTGATAAATCCAAAGATCACAGCTATTGGTTCAAGAAATCACCATTCAATAAAAACCCTGGGGAAAACTGGAAAGCAGCCTGGTAGAAACTGGGATAGACCAACAACTTACCTCATCTTAGTTACCTTATCTACTAAAGGATGATGGTAATAGAACCTACTTCTCAGGTTTTTTTGTAAAGATAAAAAAGGATATTTTTAAGAAGCACTTTGCAAATTTTAAAGCATTACATATTTTTAATAAAAATGTGACTTCTGAAATCTTGAATTGACATATTTCCTATGCCCCAGTAGAGAAGCTGTTATTATTAAGATGAAAATTTATGACATCACGTTAAATGATATAACATATGACATAACATAGTACAGTATAATATAATTAATATAAAAATATGTATTTAGCACGTTAGCCTTCAATCAATTTTACTGATATATTTAGTCAAATAGATTTTTTAACTTACATATTTAAAAATTCATCAAATTCCTACACAACTGTTATTCTATTAAGCTATTTTTATAAGAAATATAACAATGATAATATGAAAAGAAAGTTCAACTATGCTATAGTGGAAATGCACAGATAATTATATTTAGATTGGTTACATAGTAACAGAGAAAGAAGATTTTTTTTTCTCCATAATGATTTTTAATAGAGAAAACATTTCAAATGCAGGTTGTTAAAAACGATTGGCTATATGCTAAAATATACATTTCTAATTTTCTGCAGGTGGAATCTCTAATGATATGCCAGCTATCCTTTTTCCCTTTTGGGATCTGTGATTAGGTCTTTTGTTAACACACTCTATTTAACTGCACCTGTTATGTTCCAAGATCACATTACACATAATGGCAAGATTACGTACCTTGGGAGCTTATTGGAAGACAACTGATCTGTCATTTTTGCATATAATTTGAAAAAAATAGCACTAGAACAATTGGATCCATGAAAGGTAAGTAGTAATCCATTTTCAAGACTGAGTTATCAAGGAAGCAATAGTGAAATATATTTAAGAGTCTACTACTACCCAAATAACAGAAGATTCTGTCAACATGCTGATAATTTCCAACCATATTGCAAGTTTTTGGTGGAATGATTGTTATGACAACTTAGACTATCTCAATTTATTTTAAGTAGTGGTTTTCTTAATGTATGACTATCCCTCAAAAAAATCCAAAAGACTTAAGTTCTCCTCAGAGAGACAAAAAAAGCTGGCAGAGTTGGTTTCAATATGTGCCCAAAGGCGATTTTTAAAAAATTGTTTGAGACCACCATGGAGATAATTGTAGCTTCCATACCAATGTCTGTTATAGATAATATAGTAGAATTCTGTAGGGAACTTTACATAATTCTCCTAATTAAATCAGCATAGATCTTGATATTCAAGACCCTACTGCTGAAGTGGATGCAGAGTGGGATGGCATAAAGTATCTTAAAGAAATAGGGTATAGTCAAAGAATTAATCCAAAAAAAAGAAACTTGATCCAGATAGGTTCACAGGAGAATTTTTTTAAACTTACTGAGTACAGATAACCCCCATATTACATACATTATTCATAAACACAAAGAGTGAATACAAAAATATTTTATAAGAAAAACAAGGCATCAATTTTCACACTAAGCAAAACATTAAAAAGAAATTTATAAGCCAATAAGTAATTAATACAAATGCAAAAGTACTGAATAAATTTTTGATCAATAGAATATAGCATTGCATTAAGAAAATTATTCATTTTAACCAAGCAGTTTTAATATCAGGTATGCAAGATTGAGATCAGAAAGAAGAAATCAACAACATAAAAATATAAATATTAAATAAAACAAATTAAAATTAAAACCCCATAAATTCTTATAAGAAGGAAAATCTTTTGATAAACCTCAACATCCAGTTATAATAGAAGAATAAGAATAAAGAAGTTTCCTCAATACAATAAAAATTACCTACCTTCATCCAAAAGGCAACATAATGTGCAGTGAAGAAACCTTAGAAGCATTCCCATTAAAAAGAGGTAAAAAGCAAAGATGTCTACTCCCATCGTTTGTCTTTGTCATAGTATTGGAAAGTCTAACAATTGTAATATGTGTGTGTGTTCATCCTTTGTTGCCAAAGAAGACCATGCCATCAGAGAAATAATGACATGACTTTCACTTGAGTCTGTTTTGAGTGAGGGAGGGCTGTGCAGGTCACCAGCCTCACTTCTCCTCCAGAGCCATCTGAATCCAGTAACCAGATATTCATTAGGATGACTGGAGATGACCCCAGATAAGGCAACTGGAGTGAAGTAACTTGCCCAAGGTCACACAGCTAGTGAGTGTTAAGTGTCTAAGGTAAGATCTGAACTCAGGTCCTCTTGAATCCTGCACTGGTGCTCTATCCACTGCACCACCTAACTACCCCTCCTCAGCTAAGAGGAAGGAAAGGAAAGACGGGGGAGTTAAAGAAAGAAGATTTGGAAGAGTTTCCATGGGGAATGTGATAGGAAATTAATTAGGGAGAAATATGAATTTATAAGTCAGGAGCAAGTTAAAGAAGCCAGCAACAGTTGTGCAACCAAGACCAGACCAGATCAGGATCTCACTTCCAGCTTTCAAACCAGTCTGAAGCCTGCAGCCAAACCAAAGGGAAGCCCACAAGGTCTATCATACATAACTCATACAGCTTTCCAGATGGATGTTAGTGACTGAGTCCAGCAGCAGTCTGTGATGTCTTTTGGTAAGGGTGATGTCTTTTGATTTGTGCATAAATTGGATTTAAGTGAGGCAGAATTGCACAAAGTCATCAACCCCATTCTCTCCTCCTGAGTCATCATAGTCCAGTGACAGGTCAGAGTCAGGATGGCTGGCGATGGCTCAGGATGCAGTGGATGACCTTGGTATCTTCAGTGTCTAACCAAGCTCTAAGCACTCCACATCAACTGCTTCATCTGCCTTCATGGCCATTGAAACAAATTGTTTTCATCTGTCCATTTCACCAGATGAAGTCTTCATATGCTTAGGGTAGACACCCCCCTAACTCACCAATGGGTTTGAGAACCCTTGGTTACCCTCAACCTGGTTTGGCCCATCTGCCAAAACAGTTTACTGGGGTGTGGCCACTGCACATGCTGCAGCTTTTTGGAGCCACAAGTGAGAGTTAGGAGGAACCAGTGGACAGGTAGAAAGAGCTTGGTAAAGGGCTTGGCAGCCATCACACCAAAAATACTGGTGCTCCCTGAACACACCTTACACCCCAGTAGTAGTCTACTGGAATTTCAAATGGGCAAGCCCCTAAATGTATTGCTCAGATCAAAAACCAAACTCTTAGGACTCAGAGCAGGGGGGCAGTGATCAGACTGTCCTGTATTATACCATGCTACAAGCACTGAAATATCCAGGTCCCCAGCCTGAGCCATCCCAGAGAATAACAATGCTTAATACTTTAAGAAAGAATTCTACCACAGAGCTATGATGGTAATAGGGACACACTAGACACAAACCTAGAAGAAGAGAAAAACTCTAAAATATCTACCAGCAAAGCCTCAAAGAAAAATACAGCTTGGGTACAAGTTAAAATAGAACTCCTGGGAGAGATGAAGCAAAAGTGTTTTAAAAAGTTCTAAAATGTTTTCATAAATTAAATGAGAGTGCTTGGAGGAAAATGGTACAAGGAAAGAATTTGAAAGAAGAATTAACAGCTTGGTAGAAGAGGTACACATGTATCATTTCCACATATTAGAATGTAAATAGTTTATTCTTATTTTGTTTCTTATGATTGTTTACTCAACTTTGTATTTTTTTTTGTTTCTCTTGACTCCTGTATTTACATGCAAGAGTGTCTACACAGTTCTGTTTTTTTCCACTGGCAATACTTAGAAGTTCTCTCTTTTCCATTTTTTTTACCTTGAGGATTATTTTTCCCCATTGGGTAAGTTATTCTTGGTTTTAAACCTCTATCCTTTGCTTCTGAAATATTGTATTACAAGTTCTCCAGTCCATTATAGTGTTGGCTGCTAAATCATGTATGAATCCTGACTGTAACTCCATGGTACTTGAATTCTTTAATTCTGACTGCTTGCAGCATTTTTTCTTTGATCTGGGAGTTCTAGATAGCAGAATTAATACTGATACTCTTTAAAACTACAAGATGAAAATCAGTTGCTGGCCTTCAGTCAAAGAAGATTTTCTCATTTGACTTTCCCTGCATCAGTTACAGATTCAGGCTAAGACAAAGAAATAAAAAAATGGAAATGAAGAAAATCAAAATATCATTATTTAGATATGGAACAAAAGAGTCTTTAGAAATGCCAACCATCTTGGGGAATAGCTGAACAAGTTGTGGTATATGAATGTAATGGAATACTATTGTGTTATAAGAAATGACAAACAGGTAGACTTCAGAAAAACCTGAAAAGACTTATATAAACTGATACTGAGTGAAGCTAGGAGAACTAAGAGAACATTATATACAGTAACAGTGCAATGACTGATTTTGATAGACTCAGCCCTCAGTAATGCAATGTTCTAAAGGACCCAAGTCCAAAGGACTCATGACACAAAATGCCATCCACATCTAGAGAAAGAGCTATGGAAGACAGAATGAAGCAGACTATTTTCTTTTTTGTTCTGTTTTGTTTTTCTCATGGTTTCTCCCATTCATTTTAATTCTTCTATGCAACATGACTAATGTGAAAATATTTTTAATAGAAATGTATGTGTAGAGCCCATATAAGACTGCATGCCATCTTGGGGAGGGGGAGAAAATTTGGAACTTATGGAAGTGATTGTTAAAAACTGAAAACAAATTAATAAATTTGGGGAAATAATACCAACCATCTCAACCAAAAAAATTTAGTAGACACAATAAATGAATTAAGTAAGGTACAAGATAAATAAACCTACAAGAAATAAACTGAATTCATATTTCTTATCAACAAATATTTTTATGTAATAAAATAAGAAATCCCTTTTACTACAACAGAAATTTCAAATATTTTGGAATTAGCCTACCTAGGAATATACAGAACCTCTATTAGGACTACAATGAAATCATAATGACCAAAATAAAGCAAGATTTAGAAAATGAGGAAAATTTATAATGAAAGTAAAATTTTACTAAAGAAATCATCAAATATCATTTGCTTTTGAAACAATTAGAATCCTTTGAGTGGGACCGTAATATAAACTTCACAGGGAAAAAAGCATAATTATAGATACAATGATGCAAAAGAGCTATTTAGTATTTGTGGTAATGATAAATTCTTAACACACTGAGAATTAAAAAGAGTTCCTATTAACAGGAAAATTCTCAAGCTCATCTGTTTCCCTCATGTTCATAGTTAAATGGATGGATTAGTATAGTGTTACCCACCTTTCAAAACACAATAATCTCAAAATGCACTGCTACAGATGTCAAAAAAAATCTGAATTTTCTGCATGTGTTATGACTGGGATTGGTATTCAGAGAATTCTGGGAAGAAGACAGGAAGAAAAAAGCACATTTTTCATCTTGAAAAAGAAGGATATGATAGAAGGACTTGTTTCATTCCCATCACTTGCTTTAAGAGGGATTTTGAGAACTAATGACCAGAGAGATGCTGCTGGCAATTTAGTTATAGTATCATCGATGGTATTCAGTTGGGTGAGACCAGGGAGCCCAGGACCGGGTGAATGGTAAGGTGTTATGGAACTCACCAATGTGTTTTTTTCTTTTCCTGTGGCTAAGACTAATCGGGAACATTTTGCTTTCACCTAGAAAAAAGTCCAGTATACTTTCACTGTCCTTCCATAGTTGCCTGAACTCTCCTTTATATTAAATCCTGGTAAGAGGGATGGTTGGGTTCCATAAGGAAGTTTCTTTTTCAGACTCTACTAGAAATGGTTGGAATTTTAGCCACCATGATTATAGCCTATATTTCTGGTATCTTAAAGCAAGGATACAATACTGTAAATAGACTGAGATTTTAGTAGTGGTATGAGATGGCCACTCAGTCAGAATTAAGGCAGTTGCAGTAGGCTGTGGTCAGGTTTTGCTATACATCCCACTAATTCCCAGTTATTTACATAGAGTCAGAAGGGAGAGATACCCTAAAACAGTTGCACAGTGGAGATTTAACTGTGTGGAAGCAGGAAAATAAAGTTGTAAAACTAGAAAGGGAAAATCCAAGGTGATGGAGCATCAAGGCATATAACACCATGCTCATTTCAATTACTGTATTTTCACAATTACCTGAGAGACTCTGGGCTGATATGGTACCTGGAATTTGAGTGAGCTAAAAGGAATGATGTGGATAGGTGACAATCTGGTGACCACATCACTACCATGCAGGTCAATGGAATCAGGTGTGTCTCTGTGAGGTACGCAGAAGCATCTAGAAGCCACGCTTAGTTTACTTAATGGATCTTTGAATGTCTATGTGACCGAAACCTTTTGCGGTAACAATAAAAGGATAATTATAGGTTGTTTCCCAAGAACCCTTGCCAAAGCCAACACCTAAAGGACTCTCTGGCCTCATTCAACCGCCTCCATTTCCAGGCTATTTTTTTTTCATTTAATTCTTTCACACACTCTATTTTCCAGCCAAACTGGACATTTCACTTCTGTTTCCACACCTTTGCACAGTCTGTTGTCTGTGCTTGGATTCTGTGTCCTCTTCACTTCTACCTCCTAGAATTTCTAGGTTTATCTCATCAGTGAGAAACCACAGGATTCTGCAACCAAATCCAAGCCCAAGTCATCAAATACTGGCTTCCTAGCAACACTACCTAGGGATCATTTCTTTAAAAAAGAAATTATCTGAAGCCCAGATAATCCTTCTTATGCTGTTGCAGGAAGGATATTCTGGATTGAGTTATCAGTGGGTTCTCTTAAATAGCTGCTTCCTCCACCCATAAATGAGCAAAGGCATATGAAGAACAGACCACAGGACAGAAGTAAACAGGTTCAGTTTTCACATATGCTGAGTATTATCTTATGTGGTGGTTGGGAGAAATTCTGGCAGCCTAGCAACATGTGAAGTCCCAAGTGGTTGACCCAAGTCCCAGAGGCTTGATTTTACCTGGGACTTGCCTTGTGACTTAATTGTCTTTTCTTTCAATCCTAAGTACCAACCTTTAAATGTCACAAATTGGCTCCAGAACCTTTGTCTCCTGAGGCATAGCCTAGTCAAGGGAATTCCTCACCTGCCTTGATCCATCTCAACACCCTGAAGTTTCATACTTCTAAAATTGGAGCTTTTGCCAATGGCATAATCAGATATTTGTCCTTGAGATTCTATTGGAATTAGAGTTTCTTTTGATGTTCTGGTTGGAAACATGTCTGTAAAAGAAAAAAAGACATCAGTCTTGGCTGAATAATTTCCCCAAAATCTTCAATTGATTTGCTCCATAGGGAACAGCATTAAATATATTAAATATCTTGGCAATAATATGTGTTTGTGTATGTTTAGGAGTAGGAGAAGAAAGAGGGTGGTGTTATTAGGGCTCAAGTTAGAATAGCCATTAGTAAGAGATAAAAAACTCTGAAGCTTAGAGGCTTTAAAGATTTCTCCCATTTTATTCTTGAGAACTTTGACTTCTGCTTTCTCCTATTCCTCCTTCAGTCAAACAAATATTTATAATATGCTAAATACAAAAGTTGCCTCCATTACTTTTTGCTTTCTTGTCTTGGTCATTGGTAATTGTCATTGGTAATTTACCAACTGTCATTGGTAAATGTCATAATTGTCATGCCATTGTCATTGGTATTTCCATCCCATCTTTCACCATGTAGCCCCGGCCGGTGACTGAAGCTGGGTGCTTAACATGACTTGCCTTGGTACGAAAATAAAACCTCTTTATGAATGGTTTTGAGGTATTTTTTTCAGTCTTCCTTTTAAAAAACATTTTTAATTACATGTAGATCTTTTTAAACATTTAAAGAAGTTGTGAGTTCTGAATTATCTCCCTGCCCTGTCATTAAGAAGGCAAGCAACTTGATACAGGTATACATGTGCAGTCATGTAAAATATTTCCATATTAGTCATGTTGAGAAAGAATATAGAGACCAAAAAACCCAAGGAAAATAAGGCAAGTTTTTAAAAAGTATCCTTCAATCTGCATTCAGATTCTACCTTTTTCTTTTTTAAAAAAAAGCTTGTCATCTTTACTTAACTGCCATCTCTCTCAAACATATAAATACAGATAACATTAATCCTTTATCATTTAAAAATATTTTACTGATTCATTTTATCTCATCTTTACTTCTGACTCTACCTCTTCCCCTTCCCTACTCATAGAGCCATCCCTTGTAATAATAAGATAGTGAGAAGAAAAAGCAGTACAGTAAAATTAACCAGCATGTCAACCATGTTCAGCAGTGTATGGAATGTCCCACAACCATATTATTCTCCTCACCTCTGGAAAAAAAAGATAAGAGAGGTGAATTTTTCCTCCTGTTCTCTGGAGACAAGCTTTATCATCATCATTACATGATATTTGAAGGGTCTTTTAGGAGAATGTTTTGTTCTCTCTGTTTACATTGTAGACACAGTCATTTTTTCTTTATGTATCTAGTAAAAATGGTTTTATTTACCAAGAGCTTTAAAAACTCTGGTCACTCTACTGGTCTAACTTCTCATTGTATAGCCCCTAATATCTGCTAGGTATCTAGGTATAAAGTCCTCTAAAATCATTCATAATGAAAGTACTAAATCCGTTCTCAGAGCACTGGAAGCAACAATTTTCTTGGATATACAAATATAACTAATACAGGACTAGAGGATATTTTTCCAAGGGAGGCTAATGTCTTCTCTGGTTTGTAGCTAACATAGCTTTCAATGTGTGTACATATTGTCTTCCTTGTTAGAATATAAACATTTTGAGGACAGGCAGTCTTTTATTTTTCTTGTTTTATCCTGAGTACCTAGCACACAATAGACACTTGATAAATGCTTGTTAATGGACTGACTTAATAACCACCTGGAAAGCATGGGGCTTAACTACTCAGGCCCCCAGTCCATAAGTGAAGTTAATCATTGTCTGAGTGAGGACCTCCATTTCTATACAGATGTAACAAGGAGAGGGGGTTGTTACACGCAACAGCCTGAATGAGAGATAACACTAGTATTTTTAGTTCATTTGGCAAAATCTAGCTTTGAATGTGTGCATCCATGGATTCAACTAGAATTGTATAAGCCAGAATATCAGCACCTATTTTTAAATTTTTTTAAACTAATAAAAATATTTTGTCTTTCCCTTCTACCACCATCCCCCAATTGAAAAAGAAAGAAAATTCTTTTAACAAATATAGGCAAGCAAAACTCATTCCTAGATTGGATCCGTCTCTCTGTCTCTCTTTGTCTCTCTCTCTCTCCACACACACACACACACACACACACATATACACATACACATATATATACACATATACATATATACATACATATATATGTACACACATATACGCACATAAATACGTACACATAAATAGATATAACCTGAATGTAGCATGCTTGTTCATTTTGTTGATCTAAGTTCTTAAGCCTTTCAAAGTTGCTTTTTCTTTGCAATATTGTTATTATATACATGATTTTTCTGGGGCTTCTCACCTCACTCTTCATCATTATTATTTCTTATAGCACACTAATATTACATTACATTCATATACCATAATTTATTCAGTCATTCTCTGCTTAGTTTCTAGTTTTTTAGTCACCATAAAATGAGCTACATGTACTTTTAAAAAAAAAATATGGATCTTTTTCCTCTTTCTTTGATGTCTTTGGGCCATAGACCTAGTAGTGTTATTAGACCTGGTAGTGTTATTACTAGGGCAAAGAATATAAACAGTTGAGTAACTTGGGGCAAATTATTTTCCAGGACGGCTGACCCAATTTGTGGCTCCACCAATAGTGCATTAAGGTGCCTGTTTTTCCCAAGGCTTTATCAACATTTATCATCTTCCTTTTTTGTCAGCTTTGTCAATCCGAAAAGTATGTAGAAGAAATCCAGTTATTTTAATCTTCATGTCTTTAATTTTTAGTGATTTGGAGAATTTTTGAAATAAAATATGCTTGTGCAAATCTTTTGTTTATCAATTAGGGAATAGCTGTAATTCTTAGAAATCTGAGTCAGTTCTTTGTATATCTTGGAAATTTTACACTTATCTGCAAATTTGATACAAAGATTTTTCTCCAGTTCTTTCTTCTAATTTGAACTGAATTTGTTTTATTTGTGCAAAACATTTTAATTTTATGCAATCAAAATCATCTACCTTATCTTCTGTGATTGTCTGGTCATGAATTCTTCTCTTATCCATTTATCAGATTTTTCTTCATTGCTCTAATTTGTTTATGATGTCACCTTTTAAATTTCAATCTTGTATCCATTTTCATAGTGTATGTTGTGAGGTGCTTGTATACACCTAGTTTTGGTCATACCATTTTCGAGTTTTATCGGGAGGTTTTGTTGAAGAATGATTTCCCTACTGGAGTCTTTAGGTTTATTAAACTCTAAGCTCCTGTTGCTTTCAACTGATTTCTCAATATTGTACACCCCTCAGTATTAACTGCCAATTTTCGATCCCCCAATTCAACTTAACCAATTAATTTCAATTAGTATTTACAAAGGAATATTTACTTCAAAGACATAACAAAAGCAGAAAAACAAAATTCCAAAACCCTCACTCCAACCAACACTCAAGTTCAAATTTCTCTCTATACCACCTTGGTCCTTAGGAAAGGTGGGCTCAAGCTTTCCATAGCTTCTACATGGTATTGTTCCCCCCTGGTTCGTATCCAAATGCAGCACAAATCTTGGTCTTGGTTACCCCTGAGCTGGGTCCCAAAGGTGGTTCATCCAAGCTTCATTGCTGGACTGGTAGGCCTCCAAACCCAGGATAGACTGCTCCCAGGCCTCTGGTAGGTAACTTGTTCTCCTGCCCTTTCAAAGCTCACCAAGTCAGTTTTTAACCTAAAAGCAAGAAGAGATTCAACAGTGATAACAGCCACATCAAGGCCATGCTCTCTCTCAGCTTCATGTTGGCTCTGAATGAGAGAGGGTCTAAGGCCCTTCCTCTACTTGGAAGCCTTCAGCAGCTTGGACTTCTTCTCCACTGTCAGCAAGTCTAGAAAATGTCTACACCAAAAGAGTGACCCGGGATGTCTAGCACCTTTTAAAGGCATGTTAGTTCCACTTCTATAGCCACTCAAAATGAATTCTCTTCAGCATGGGGTTAAAAGACTAAAATCAGTTGCATGATACTCATGCATGTTCCAAAGCCCACATTAGTACTACATGGCCATCTGCAAAGGCTCTAAATAACTGGACTTATTGCAAACCCCTTTTTATAACAATATATGCAAGCAAAAAACAAGATAATTGGGAGGTGCACAAACCCTTGTAAATAGAAGGATCAGTCAAACAAGCATTTATTGAATACCTACTATTTGCCAAGAACTGTGCTAGTTCCTGGATGTACAAACACAAAAAATGAAATAGTTCCTGACCTCAAAGACATTATATTTACAGGAGCAGACAAGATATACAACATACATACATACATACATATATAAGTATGTCTACAATAAATACGAGGTAATTTTTCAGGGGGAGGAACCCATACCTTGGGAAAATCAGGAGACACTACAAAAAAGAGTGGGTATTTGAGCTGAATTTTTCAAGAAACAAAAGATTCTAAAAGGAGGAGGTGAGGTATGGCAAATGCATTTTAGGATAAAATCAGGGGTCCCTTGTCATAGGACTGATAATAAATCCATCACCTCTAGACTCTGATCTAAATGAAGAGGGCACTTCATCCCTGCCTGTGGAGGAAAATCATACTGTCTGACAATCATCCCAGGTGGAAAGTCAACAGCAATACAAAAAAAGCAAGCCCTTTAATCTGACCTATGCCTATACCTCATGCTTCTACACAGGTAGGGCAGTTCTGGACCCATGACTGATATTCCTCAAACAAACCATCTGTCTTTTGTGTGACAGATATATTTGATATGACATCCTAGTCAATGTCTACATGATAAGCTGGGAATAGTGGCAGAGATGCCATACCTTTATCTTGACCAAGCAAGAAATCAGCATATAAAAAACAAAGAATTCACAGGAATACATTAAGGTTTTCTGACTAGCGAGGACACAAAGATGACAGCAAAATCTGTCAAGGTATGATAAGATCCGATGACCAAATATCAGCAGGCAAGGGACCACAACTAAAGAGATGAAGAAAAACCTTGTATAGTTCAGGAAACTAACAAGGAATTCCAACTCGCCATTTCTTTAATAAGATATAGCCCAAGTCTCTTGGTGGTGTTAGGTCAACCTAGTACATTCCAGACACCCAAATCAAATACAGAGATCAATATCAACAAATATTGTCATTGAATTTGTCAAAAAGAGAGTAGCACGAGGACTTCAGTGCAACCACACAACACCAAATTATTAATAGTGTTAAAAAGAAATGATGACAGCAATTAGAGTATAGCTGAGGCTCCCACTATTGAAGAACAGGACAATGTCTATATTTCTTTTCCCTTTTTCACAAATGTAAAAGTCAATCTAATGCTCGAGGCATTGTTGCATTAAATATTGATGGAGAGTCACTGTAGGTTTTTCTTTTAAGAAACTAATAAATAGTTTATGAGGAATTGGGAAGCTGAGTCTATCATGAATAGGTAATTCTTTCAAATAAAGTTGGCTTTGTCCCTGGCAGAGTTATTCCTTTTTCCATATTGTATAATAAGACATTTTCACTAAAGGTTTATTTTTCTGCTAATTATAAAATTATATATATATATAATAAATACTTTTAGATTCTAAATTATCTGAAAATATTTAGAAAGATCTTGCTCTGCAAGAGTAAGAGTGAGTAAAATCTAGTAGAGGCTGTCCTATAAAATATATAGTTCTTGAAGAAGAAAAAAATCAATAGAACCTACTTAAAAGCAGGATGTAACTGAATGGCTGAAAAGGTTTAGCTCCCATTTTCTCCTGGACTTCTGGCCAACTTTTTTTCCAAGAGTTGTAGACACTCTGGAAATGAAAAAGTCAAGAAAGTCATCTCTTGGGGGTGGAGCTACAGATTAGGATGGATAGTTCTCAAGTGCTTCCCAGTTGGTTCAACTCAACTTAATAAGAATTTACCAAGTCTCTTCTCTACGTGCAGTGCTTCATATAGTGCTTTGCTCATCCTAGACGTTTAACAAATACTGGTTGACTGACTGCCTGCATCATAAGGTATCCAAAGAAATGAAAGTCATAATGACATAATGGAAAGACCATTGAAAGATCAGGTTTGCATTTTAGTCCTACTACTTGCCACCTCTGTGATTTGGGCAAATCACTTAATCTCTCTTGTCCTAAGACTAGATCTACTTGAATATCCCTTCCAACTCAAAACCCTATGATCCAATAACATAGTTCTGGACTTAAATGAGAACCCAATCTGGAATAGAAACAAAAAACATGTGAAACTACCAGATGTTACCTGCTCAGTTTTAGAGAAGCTGTCTCAAAATAGTATTTTTTTCCTGAATTCTTTTGTCTCCACCCAAAGTTTCTTAGCTAGTGTTTATATAGCACTTTAGGGTTGGCAAAGCCCTTTGCACATAGTCTCACTGAGTCTTCATCACAAACCTGTGAAGTAGGTGCTGTTATTATGTCCAGAAGCATTTTTTTAAAGAGATAGAAACAAAATGTCCAACTTGTGAGGGATTTTGCATGCTAAGGTGAGGAATTTAAATGTGGAACTGAAAGGCAATAAGGAGCCATGGATGTTTCTTGAATATGGGAACATTATTGTTTAAGATGGGGGTGGGAAGTCAATTTATTCTGGTATTTGTGGGAGGGCTAAAGTGGGAAGCACTCCAAATAGTGCCTGGCACATAGTAGATACTTAATAAATGCATATTGACTGACTGGATAGTGTGATACAGCAGAAAGATCCTGTCCTAATCCTGTCACTTGCATGAACTGTGAACTCCGTGTATAGTGGAATGACCATGGAATTTAGAGTCAGGGGACTTGTGTTCTAATACTGACTTTACTCTTTCCTACCTGGGTAACCTTGGGCACCTCAGTGAATCTCTTTGGGCTTCTTTCTTATGAAAGCATTAATTTCGATTAGGAATTCTTAATCTGAGTCTGTAAACTTAAAAAAAAATTTATATTTCAATACAGTTATCCCTTCTACATTGTGACTTTCCCCATTGCAATTTTGATATATTACATGTGGACAGAAGTTAAATGGGAATTTTGGGGGATTTTTGTGGCACTGTAGTGAAATGTGAAGGGCAGCAGATGACACAGAGCCTATGTCTTAACCCAAATTTTACAATAAAGCACTGTAAACACTCTATAAGAGGAAAAACAAAAAATTCAGACGTCTTCTCTGGTACAAAGGAAGGGCCAAACATTTTTAGAGATTTTCCAGACTCAAAGACTATTGTGCCCTTAACCCCTTGATGTGGAAGGGATAACTGTATGATTGGCTTCCTTTGTAATTCTGTGTGGGCATATTTGGCTTTTGGTTGACTGTTCTGGCTTTTTTGACTTTAAAAATATTATTTGGAGAAAGGCTCTATAGGCTTCACCGGAGAACCCCAGGGATACTTACAAAAATGGGTTAGGAACCCCGTCTAGAAGATCTCTAAGGTCTGTTCTAAATTTAATTCTAAATATTTACTATTCTAAAATTCTAAAGGGAGGAAAATCAGCAAAGGGGGCTGTTGCAATGATCTCAGTTTGAATCACGAAATATTAGACTAGGATGATTTTTTTTTTAAATGGAAAGGATAGAAATAGAGAAGCAATGACGATCAAGAACAGGCAAGACATAGTAATGAATTTTACATGGAACAGAGTGAGCTAAGGCATGAGAGACATGGTGGAAATGGATCCATGGTGAAGAATCCTGAAAATAACTGATTCCAGGAAGGAAGGCAGGGACAAAATTTCCACAACTTGCCCCAACAGCCTGTTCCAGGATTCAACATCCCTTTGAAGCTCCTCAAAGGCAGGGACTGCCTTTGGCTTCTTTCTATGTCCCCAAGGCTTAGTGCACTTCCTGACACATAATAGCTGCTTAATAAATATATATCGATTGGCTGATTGAAGCTCCCTCTCTAGTCTTGGAACCAAAGGTGGGACACTTCCAAGCTAACTGAGTAGACGCGTTTGCTTCCAGGTCTGCATTCACTCTGGGACAGTCACCTCTAGCAGCACTTTTGAGGAGTAATCTCCAAATGAGAGGAAAAAAGTTGTGCTCCAGGAGGGGAGTGGGAAGTATGGTTGCAAGAGTTAGCCATGTCATGTTCTTCTGTGTACATGATATGCTTTTTTTTTCTTTTCTCACTTTGTATTTAAGTTTCAATATTTAAGTTTAAGATGTGTTTCTTTTTCTTTTATCTGTTCTGTATTTGAGTTCTGCTGTTTGAGTCTAAAAATTAAAAAAAGAAAAAAGAAAAGAGTTGACTATAAAGTAGCTTTCAACGTAAGAAAAAAGATCAACTCCATCACCCAATTTCAAAATGACATAATGGCCAATAGTGGAAACTAAAGCAGGACACACTGCCACATCAGGGCAACTTCACAGCATCTCTGACAGTTTTTATTCACAAATAGAAAAAAAAAGCTATTTAAGATGTGGAAAGATTTCTCTGCCCAACTTGCTACCCCCACTAGTCTGCCAAATAAATTAAAATTCCACCATTTGAAGTTAATTCCTTTGTACTGTATTATTATATCATCTCTTTAGGGAATACCTACATTCTTACAGCAATAGCCCCTAAATTGTGGTCTACAGTCCCTGGAGGGTTGCAGAGGTATTGTCCTAGGTCTTCTTTCTCTGTCCTCTCTCTCAGTGAGCTCATTTGCTCACATTCATTTAATTACAAAATCTATACTGATAAACTCCTAATCTACATTTACTGCCTTAATATTTGTGCAGAGTTCCAGTTTTGTATCACCAGCTGCCTACTAGACTTGATATCCCATAGACATCTTCTATCCAGTAAGTACAAAATAGAGCTCATTTTCTTTCCTCAAAATTCCACCTGTGCCCTGGACTTCTTTCTCTGTATATGTCAAGGGCATCAACATCATTGCAATCATCTAGGCTCATAACCCCAGTGTCATTTTTGACTTCTTACTCAGATCCCACAGATTTGCTTGGTTGCTAAATCTTGACATTTCTACCTCTACAAAGTCTCTTGTCTCCACCCTCCTCTTTCCACTCACAGAGTCATTAATAACCCTAGTTCAGTCCCTCCATGCCTCTTACCTATGCAATTATTATATCTTCATAATTATTCTCTCTACCTCAAATATTTCCCTATTCCAATTCATCCCTCATACAGCTGCTAAATTGATTTCCTTAAAACATAAATCTGACTCTGTCACTCTCTAACTCAATAAACTCCCATAATACCACCAGGATCAAATATAAATTTCTTTTTGGGGGCAATTAACTTCCTTTACAATTTGGTCCCAACCTACATTGCTGGCTTATTTGAATAATACTCATCTCCATACATGGTAAGGTCCTGCCAAACTGCTGTTATTTCTACATAGCTCTATGACTTTGGATGTTCTCTTCTCAAGAATGTACTCCATTCTCATCTCTATCTCTCAGAATTCCTAGTTTCCTTTCAGGCAAAGTTCAATAATTTGGAACTATGCCCAAAAATATTATACTGCACATTCTTTTTAGCCCTGCTATATATACTAGGCCTATCTGCCACAAAGATCAAAGAAAGAAAAAAGGCCTTTTCTTTACAAAATATTTATAGCAGCTCTCTTCATAGTACTAAAAAATTGGAAAGTAAAGGAATGTCCTCTTATTGAGAAATAGTTATGCAAATTACGGTAATGAATATAATAGAATATTATTGTCCCATAAGAAATAAAATGTAACATTTAAGAGGAAACTGGGAAGACCTCTATGAACTGACATAGACTAAAGGGAGCAAAATTAGGATGACAATTTACATGATTACAAAAAATATATATAGAGAGAACAGTTTTGAAAGACTTTAGAAGCCTATCATTGCAATAATAAGCCATGAATCTTGAAGCTTGAGAATGAAACACGCCACTCACCCCTTGCCAGAGAGTTGATAAATTGAAATCCGGAGAAACACATAAATTTTAGGCTGAGGACAGGGTGGGAATTTGATTTGATGAACAATCCACATTTATAGTGAGAGGTTTTTTTATTCATTTTTTCTTGGTCAATTGTGAGGTGGAGAGGCCAGTAGAAGAGACAGATTATGTGTATAGAAATAAAGCTAAATTTTTTAAAGACTCACCCCCAAGTGTCACCTTCTTGATGTCCCTATTTGCTAGTGCCTTCTCCTCAAAATCACTTTACTATCCATTTCCACCCAGGCGTCATCCTGGTGCTTTTGGCTCTAGAAAGAATAAGAAAATGTTTTCATTTCAATTGACCCAATTTAGGAAATTTTTAATCAGTCAGCAAATTTTTGAACAGCTATTATACTGGCATACTAATTACTCATGACCATGTAAAATAATTAAATTTATTGCTGTGCCTTATATAATCTTTTATAACAAAAAATTTGAGATGTATTACATTCTCTTTTTCTGGATTCATTTGTTTTATATGATATGGCATTGAGTTTTGATATCATACTTTTATCACTATGAAAGGTACCATAGTGTATCTTTAACAAATAGTCAATTTTTCCAAGTCTAACCCACATATATATATACATATATATGTATACATATATATACCACATCAACTTTATATCTCTCTCACACATACTTACGTTATCTCTCCATAAACTCCTTAAAAGCAGGGATTTTTGTCATTTTTTCCTTTGTATCCCCAGTGCCTAGCACAGCACATGAAATATACACACTTGATAAGTCCTTTAGATTGATTGATTGAAGTGGCTCAAGTCATTAAATGACTCTATAGTAAATACGCCCAAATAACTGCTTTAGACTGAATAAATGTCTCATACATATATGCATTGCCATTTTTCAAATATATGTAGATAGTATTATGAGGAATAAAATGCAAATTCATCTAAAAGCATGAATCCATAATAGCTTTTTGTTATCAAATATTTTTTATTCAACAAATAACAGTAATATGACTTAAACTTAGTTTCTTTAAAGCCAACGCATCCTGTAAGTTCAGGTTTGATACTGGGATATTTAACAAGGGAGGTTTACTTTGGCCAAACACAGCAAGAATATCCGGCCAGGATAACAGCAGCATTTATCTTTAGCAAGATGCTGCTACCCTCCTCAGGAAAACATGTCTGATGAGCAGGTCACCAGGATATGATGACTCCAGGAGAGTTAGGTATCCACCAAGCCCAAGAGGCTTGAGTCTCCATGGCTTCTATTGGCCCCAGGCTACAAAGGTGGGTCAGAGAAGCAGGGAGGGAGATGAATAGGGGTAGGACAATCAACCTGCACCAGAAGAGAAGCTGCTAGAGAAGCTGGGGATGAGTGAAGTTATGTAGTGCCTATGTGTAGGAAGGAAGACGAGGCCATTGGGAGTCTTATCACAGTGTTCTGTGAATTTTTATTTCTTAAAAAGGAGTCTTCTTAGTCAAAAAAGATTGGGAGAGGTTACACATTAAGCCATTGTCATCCACTAACCTGCCAGCAATCCAGACCTGAATGTGAGCCCTAGTAGAAAGCCTTTTAATAATAATTTCAAATGGAGCTGTCCTAATCTCTACCAAGTTCTCATTCACTGGTTAGTAGCATGTAGAGAAGCCCAGCTGGGCCAGAAGTGTGTTGAAAACATCAGAGTAAAGGTTAGATTAGGGTTAAATGAAAATAAATTTGAAACTGACATCATTGGGCTATCATCGCAATATATGAGTGTTATCATTTTATACTTACTGTTAGGCAGCTAGGTGGCACAGGAGATAGAGTGCTGGACTTGGAGTCAGAAAGACCTGAGTTTGAATGCAGCCTCAAGATAATTACTAGCTGTGTGACCTTAGGCAAGTCACTTGAATTGTCAGTCTGAGTTTCTTGGTCTGTAAATGAGGATAACATTAGCACCTACCTCATAGGGTTGTTGTGAGAATCAAATTACATAACACATATAAAGCATATTTAAGCCTAAAACTATGTCAAAAGCTAGCTGTTAATATTGTTAAATCAAACTAAAAAAATGTCAACTTACAGATTGACCTCTAAGTGGAATCAGGACTACCTGAATTTCTTTCTGGCAGAAATGACTCAGTGTTGGTGAGAACAAACCTTCCAGAGGCAGTGATTTTTTTTTTCCTTTAGTTTGTACCTAGACTTCTGACTGTGTTGAAATTAAATGTTTTCTGAGTGGGAAGTGATATCCACCCAGGCATCCATCCTGGTACTTTTGGCACTAGAAAGAATAAGAAAAAGTTTTCATTTCAATTGACCCAATTTAGGGAATTTTTAATCAGTCAGCAAATTTTTCAACAGCTATTATACTGGCATGCTAATTACTCATGACCATGTAAAATAATTAAATTTATTGCTGTGCCTTATATAATCTTTTATAACAAAAAATTTGAGATGTATTATATTCTCTTTTTCTGTATTCATTTGTTTCATATGATATGGCATTGAGTTTTGATATGTCATCATACTCTTATCACTATGAAAGGTACCATATTGTATCTTTAACAAATAGTGAGTTTTCCCAAGTCTAACCTTGATTATAGCCCATAGAGTTTCAGTGGAGTTTGAATCAGAAAAGTTCCTGGGCCTTGACTATCTACATCATCTGGAGAAATCTGGAGAAACCTTTCATGACATGTAGCATGGTACAAGGTCATGCTGCAGGACTCCATCTCCAGTTAAGAATTTTTGTAATCCTGGAACAACTGGGCTTCCCAAAACTGAGTAGTTGAAGCTGAGCAATCAGAGATGATTCTAAAGTTCCCATACTCCATGGATGGAGGAAAGAATGCACCATTGATGGATAGGGAAGCTCTAAGTTCTAGATTGGAGGTAAGATGAATGGGAGGTAGCATAGTGGCAAGAACGCTGGATCTGAATTCAGAGGTCCTGAGTTCCAGTGTTACCTCTCATATTTATTACTGATATAATCTCTCTAGACCTCAGGTTCCTCATTTATAAAATTAGGTGATTGGATTAGACAACCTCTGAAATCCTTTGCAGCTCTCAACCTATAATCTTATTTGGGTTCTAGAAAATTTTAATATGTAGTACTAGTAGGACATGCAGATTATAATGACTAACAGGAAGAAAATAAAGGCTACATAAAGTTCAAGAGATAGGTCAGGGCCAGATATTTAGATCTGGGAGTACCCCAAATGGAGATGATCGTTGAATTCATGACAATGAACAAGATCTCAGAGGGAAAAGAAGAGAATCAGAGAGCTGAAGGCCAACCTTTGGAGTATGCCCATATTTATGCATGAAATAAAAGGTATAATCAGGTCAGTAGTAGATACAAAAGATGTAGTGCCATAGGAAAGAGAAATTAAAGGTGCAAAATTTCTGTGCAAATTTCACAGAATTAGGTACTACGGAGAGGGAAAGAAGGATGAGGATTGAGAAAAATTCATCGAGTTTGGGTAATTTAAAATGTCATTAAAATTTTTCTAAAGAGCAGATTTAATGGTTTGTTGAGAGCAGAAACTGCTAGACTGTAAAGAATTCATTTAACAATGGGCAACGAGGAAATGAATGCAGTAGATGTTGACCACACATTGGAGAAATTTGTCAGTAAAAGGAACAAAGTGAATAAAAGATAGAGGGGGGTAACACATTGTCAAGTGATGGTTTTTATCAAGTTAAAGGTCTCTTTTAAAATACCTATCAGTGTCCCATTGAGAGTCTGTTTTAGAGTCACTGATATAGATAGTCTCAGGGATTAGTATTGCTAAAGCCATCCTACAGATGTCATAAAATTCTGTTTTTTGTAGGTAGTAAGGATTATTCGCCTAGATTGTTTGTCTCTAGGTCACCATTATGACTCAGTAACTGAAATTTTTCCTCCTTTCATGAGCTTATGAAAGAGACATTCACTGCTTGGGAGCATTAGCCAGTGATAATGAACGCTTTATTTCTCATCTGGCATCTTGACCATAGGCACTGACCACTCCTGGTCAATGCCTGACAATTGTGCTACAGGGAGCACAAAACAGGGAGGAGTAGATTGGAGAGGAAATGAATGCTTTAGTTACACAGAAAGATCTAAAGGATTGGATCTAGATCTGTGCTCTTTTCATACTTTGAGTTAGAAATATAATCCTAATCATAGGGAGTCAGTGACAATTGGGGCTCTGGCATTATGAGTCACTGAAGACCTCTTTGGGATAAAAGCACTCTTCCTACACCTATCCGCAAATCTTAACTTCCTATTCTACCAAATATGGCAAATTTCAGAGAGGGCTGGGCACAACAAACAAATCAATATAAGTAACTGACAACTAGAAATGAGTAATTTTGCATCACAATACCTTTTGGTTATAAAAACCAATCTGTCCCATCTCAGATCATGAATATATTTAAACCACCATGTGAAGGCATAGGAAAGATAACAAAGAGTTCTGTCTTTCTAGTGAATACATTTCTTCTTTTCAGATTCAGAATTTCAAGGTAAAAGCATTTAAATCAGTTATAAATTTTATTCAGTCTTTTAGAACATTCCGAGTGTCATATTTCTCTATGAAACTTCAAGACCTGAAATTGTCATACCTCTTATTTTCCCCACATCCTACTGATCCTCTCCGTATCCCCAGGACTTTAGAAAGCTATTTTATTATTTGTTTTAACTAAGGTGAGTCTAAGCTAAGGCAAACTTTCAAGTAGGTCCGGTGTTAGCAAATACTTTTAGAGGAAAGGTGAGGAGGGCAGAGGGGAGAGGAAGTAAATAAGCATGCATTAAGTACCTACTATGTACCAGGCACTGTGCTGAGCTCTTTATAGATATTATCTCATCTGATTTTTACAACAACCCTGGGAAAATGGAAGCCCAGGCAAAGATAAAATGACTTGTCTGAGGATCAGAGAACTATTGAGTATCTGGGATCTGTTTTGAAATCATGTCTTACTGACTTCAGTACAAATATTCTATTTACTGTGCCACCAGCAGCCCAGAGAGAAGGTGCCATGGCACAGCTACATCAGATTTAATATACCCAAGTATTCAACTGAGCCCAGATTTCACATCAACCTCATCTGTAGTGTTTTCTTATTTAATTTTTCTAGGTTTATAGAATGTCAGATATAGAAGAGAGCTTAGCAATTACCTTCTTCTGTTGTTTTATCAATACATAGAGCTGTTGAAGCTTAAAGAGGTCAGGTAAACTTGAACTTCATCTAGTGATCCCTCCACTACATCACACTGCAACAGTAAGAGCAAATAATCATGCATTGTCTCCAGAAGGTCCTTCTATCGTATAGCCTCAAATCGGAAGGGAGGGTCCTGGCAAATTTCTATATGTTTCACCCATCAATATGGAGCTTTAGCTCATACTATTTATCATTTTGTAAGAGAGGGAGAACCTAGCCCTAAGGAAATAAGATTTGAGAAAGCAGAAGGGAAGCTAGAGAGCAGTAAGTAAACCCTGAGGGAGGAGGTCTTGACCACAAGGGCATCCCCAGAAGTAATGGGAGGGATGGTGAAGGGAGTGTGAGTGCTTCTTGTGTGAAGATCTGAGCTTTACTTATGTGGTGAGCGATTGATTCTATATTTAGTCCTGAACTAGACTGTTCATTGATGAAATAAGTCAACACAAAGATTATAAGATCATAAATCTAGAACCAAAGGACCTGAGAGACTCTTCTTTATTTTCGTCTAAAAGAGCTTCCAGGATATAATATTATCACATCAAGAGATGTCAAAGACCTGAGAGCTCTATCATCAAATGCAGGAGTTTTTAACCTGAGGTCTGTAAATTTTTTAAAAAATTGATAGCTATACTTTAATATAATTGATTTGCTTAGCATTCATATGTATCTTATCTTATGAATTAAAAAATCTTAGTCTAAGAAGGGGTCTGTATATTTTATCAGTCTGCCAAAGAGGACTACATATACAAAAGAAATAAAAAGAAAAGCTTGACTGTAATCCCAGCCTTTCATTTTATAGATCAGGAAACTGAGATCTAGCAAAGTTAAATGATTTGTCCAAGGTAACAAGGAGTGGGGCATTTAAACCTAGGTCTTCTTTTAACTTCCAGTTGAGATGCTCTTTTCAATTCATGTGATAAATACTCCTCCTTCAAGTGTTCACCATCATACCACATCACCAATCCCAGTCATAGTAGCTATACATTTCCATTCTGTCATTGACATTATCATGAGCAGTAAAGCAGCAGAGAAGCTGCCTTCTGACATTCTGTCTGACAAAACAAATGCTTAATAAATAAATAGTTCAATTATTCTCCTGGGCAATATTTTGGCTTGATTCAAGCAAATTTAAGTGAGTACACATGTGTCTTTCTGAAATAAACAGTTTACTTACCTTTTCATTATCTGACACTTGTCTTGGGCTTTTTGCCATGAGTTTGTAGGTAAATTAAGTTTTAGGTAAATGAAGTCAAATTTTAAATGAATTAAAGTATGTGCAATCATTAAAAAAATGCTAAAAAATAATCATTTTGGAATGTGAAAAATCTTTTCACTGTGCAAATTTGCCTTTTTTGTCAGGTCAGATTTTAACATAGCAGGTTTTTGTTAAGTGTCTGTCAGTAAGTACTTAAAAAAATAGCTTTAGGAAGGTGGAGCCAAGAGGGAGCGCAGAGCCAAGATGGAGGAGAGAAGGCATCATCTCTCTTGAGCTCTCCTCAAAATCTCTTCAAACACCTTTAAATAACACCATAAAACAATTCCTTGAACAGCAGGACATAAAAGAGGATAGGGTAAAATAACTTTCCAGCTAACAACTGAGAAGGTCAGTGGGAAAGGTCTCTTACACCTCGGTGAAAGTAGAACACAGTTCAAGGCAGGCAGCACCAGCACAATCTCGGCCCCAGCAAACCAAAAGCAGACTATGGGAGCTACTAAATCAGCAGTGGCAGCAGCTGCTCCCAGAGCTCTCAGCCTAGATAAAGTAAGGGATCTGAACAACTGGTAGAAAGAAATTACAGGGGTAAGCTTGCTGTGCCCATACTTGGATCCAGGTCACAATTCTCAGTGGAAGTCCCAGGACAAGGAGGAACACAGCTCACCAGAGCTTGTGACAGGAGTGGAGTGGGGACCCTTTTCACAGTTCCAGTACAGGAAAGAGTGCTTGTGGTCACTCACAGACCAGAGCACAGGCCAGGAGAGTAGTAAATACACATCTCCTTAGATCACACCACATTGGAAGAACTGAAAACTTATAGACCCCTAACAGTGTCTCTGAAAACAGCTGTACAAAACCTCTGAAGCTTGGAACAGTGCACCCTCCATCCTGGAAGGCGAGCCTTACTTTAACAAAGAGTTAAAAGTCAAGAAATAAGCTGGGAAAATGACCAAAAAACAGAAAAAAAAATTATAATCATAGAAAGTTACTATGGTGATAAGGAAGATCAAAACACACATCCAGAAGAAGATACAAAGTCAAAGTTCCTACATTCACAGCTTCAAAAAAAATTGAATTAGTCTCAGGCCATGAAGGAGCTCAAAAAGGATTTTGAAAATCAAGTAAGAGAGGTGGATAAAAAATTTGGAAGAGAAATGAGAGATGCAAGAAAATAATGAAAAATGAGTCAACAGCTTAGAAAAGGAGACACAAAAAAGGACCGAATAAAATAACACTTTAAAAACAGAGGAGGCCAAATGATAAAAAAGGTACAAAAATCCAGTGAGGAGAAGAATTTCTTAAAAAGCAGAATTGACCAATTGGAAAAGAGGCACAAAAATTCACTGAAGAAAAAAAGCTCCTTAAAAAGTAAAATTCGTCAAATGAAAAAGGAGGTACAAAAGTTTACTGAAGGAAATAATTCCTTAAAAATTAAAATTGAGCAAATGGAAGCTAATGACTTTTTAAACAAAACCAAAAGGATAAAAAAAAGTAGAAGACAATGTGAAATATCACACTGGAAAAACAATCGACCTGGAAAATAGATCCAGGAGAGATAATTTTAAAATTATTGAACTGCCTGAAAGCTACAAACAAAAAACAGAGCCTAGACATCATCTTTCAAGAAATTATCAAGGAAAACCGACCTGCACCAGAGGGTAAAATAGAAATGGAAAGAATCCACTGACCAACTCCTGAAAGAGATCCCAAAATGAAAACTCCCATGTAAATTATAGCCAAATTCCAGAGCTCCCAGGTAAAGGAGTTCATGTATGGTGGAGTCACAGTTAGGATAACACAAGGTAGGATAACACAAGAAACACAAGTTTCTACATTAAAGGACTGAAGGGCTAGGAACATGATTTTCTGCAGGACAGAAGAGCTAGGATTACAACCAAGGATCACTTATGAAGCCAAACTGAGTATAATTTTTCAGGGGAAAAAAATGTATGTTCTATGAAATGAAAGACTTTCCAGTATTTTTGATGAAAAGACCAGAGTTGAATAGAGAATTTGCCTTTCAAATGCAAGATTTAAGAGAAATATAAAAAGGCAAACAGAAAAGAGAAATCATAAGGGACTTAGTAAGGTAAAACTGTTTACATGGGAAGATGATACTTATGACTCATAAGAACTGTGTCATTATTAGGACAGTTAGGAAGAGTATATATAAATAGAGGGCACAGGCATGAGTTGAATATGAAGGGATGATATCTAAAAAAAAATTAAGGTGTGGGATAGGAATATATTGGGAGAAAGGGAAAGAGAGAGGTAAACTGTGGTGAATTATCTCACATAAAAGAAGCAAGAAAAAGCTTTTAGAGTGGAGGGGGAAGAGGAGGGGAGATGAGGGGGGAGTGAGTGGACCTCACTCTCATCAGAATTAGCTCAAAGAGGGAAACAGCATACGCACTCAATTGGGTACAGAAATCTATCCTATCCTACAGGAAAGTAGGAGGAGAAGGGAGTGTAGTGACTGAAGGGAGGGTAGATTGAGGCAGGGGGTTTTGTGGAGGGACAGGGTGAAAAGGAGAAAGAGAATAGAATAAGTGGTGAGAGGGAATATGGTGGAGAGAAATACAGTTGAGGCAATAGTAACTGTGAAAAAAATTTTGAAGCAAGTTTCTCTGATAAAGGTCTCATTTGTCAAACATATAGAGAAATGAGTCAAATTTATAAAAATAAATATTTATCATTCTATATTCTGAGTCTTTCACATCTCTGACAGGAGGTGATTAGCCCTCTGGAATTCTGTTAGTCGTAATATAAGTCTTTATGCTTTCTATATTTCTCTTGACTCCTGTATTTGAACTTCAGAGTTTCTCTGTCACTCTTATCTCTTCATCAGAAATACTTGGAAGCCCTCTATTTCATTAAAATCCATTTTTTCTTGGTTTTGCTGAGTGAGTTATTCTTGGCTATAACCCCATGTTCTTTGCCCTATAGAATGTCATATTCCACATTTTCCACCCTTTTTAGTGATGGCTGTTAAATCATGTGTTATACTGACTGTGTATTCTCAGTCCTAAAGTTATTTTTTTCTTTCTGGATGCTTATTGTATTTTTCCTTTGACACAAGAAGCTCTGTATTTGTCTATGTTGTCCCTGGGAGTTTTCGTTAGGGGGGTTTATTTCAAGAAGTAATAAGTGGATTCTTTCTATTTTTTTTTACTTGACCTTTTGTTTCTAAGCGATCTGTATAGCTTTCTTGAAATATAATGCCAAGTCTCTTTTTTTGGGTCATGGGATTCATGAGAGTCCAATGATTCTTAATTTTTTTCTCCTAGATCTATTTTCCAGGTCAGTTTTTTTTTTTTCTCTCTTCTATTAGGGATCCTATATTTTCTTATTTTTTTTTCATTCTTTGGACTTTTGTTTTGATATTTCTTGTTGCTTCATGGAAGCATTAGATTTTAAATAACCCATTTTAATTTTCAGGGAGTTTATGTTTGATGTTTCATACCTCCTGTGCTGAACTGTTAGTTCACTTTCCAATTCTTTCTTCCGTGGCTCTCAATTCTTTTCCACTTTTGCTTCAACAACTCTCATTCCATTTACAAAAACAAAATGAAACAAAATAAAACATTCTCAACTCTTTTCTTCAATCTCTTGCTTCATCCCTTCCAGAATTCTACTTGGGTTTTCCTGCATTTTCCTTTGAGGCATTGCTTGTAATAGATGGTCTTGAGCATTCTTGCCACCAGAGTAGCTCATTATGGTGGGGTTCCTTTTCAGTTTGCCCATTCACCTAGCCTACTTCCTCACTTCAGACTTGTTTTGGGGATTGGTCTCTTCTGGACTGCTTCTATTCTTTCTCCTTGGGGCTATTTTATTCCAGGATCTCAGGAATAGGCTGGGGCATTTGCACTTTTCTCCCCAAAGTGATCTGATCCAGGGCAAAGTCTCACTGCTGCCTTCTTTCCCTCTCTGAGCTTGTTAAGTGCCTGAGCTGTATTTGGGTCTGAACAACAGAAGCCTGCTATTGGACTCAGCCCCAATCAGCCAGTGGAAAGCTCTGTTGATTCAGAGCAACAGAATTGTAGGCTCCTGCCTTGGTTACTTCTCTTCAGGCTAGGCTAGATGCTTTAAGTCAGACCCTGCTCTACACTTCGGGTCTAAGCCACACTGCTGTTGCTTCTGGCTTCTGAACTTCCTGTTTTCTCCATACCTGGCCTCCCTACAGGGAATGATACTTCTCTATTCAAGTTCCTCTCTCAGTTCCCCTCTCAGTCTACTTGGAACTGGAGAGGGGACAATTAAGCTGCCAGTTTGTATCTGTTCCCATTGCAATGTCTTTCATCCATGGATCTGGCGATACCCTGCATGGGTCTAGAACTTCCTTTTGCAATGGAGTGTTCTTCTTACAGTGTATTCCTACTCAGAATATGTTCTCAGTCTCCTCCGCCATGTCTATCTTCCTATGCCTACCTGAGCTAAACAAATGACTCACTTTTTTTGGATTTCCCCATCCGAATTTGGTTTGGTGAGTCTTCTAGATCTGTCTGGAGGAGTTTGTGGATTGGAGCTCACCATACTACTCTCTATCATTTGTTATCTTGGCTCCCATACCAGAGACTGACTTTAAAACCAAGTCCTCCATATTCAGAGGTTGATCTTCAGTCTATTTACTACATGAGATTCATAGAAGAAAACTATTTACCTGAAGGAATACATTACTCCAAATCCCAGAAATGTACAACACAGGCTGTTACTTTTCTTGCCTTTCATTTGTGTCAACAAATATGACGGGAGAACTGGAAAAGTCATCATTCTTCTTCGACGATTTTCCTGTGATCTATAAAGCAATAGAAAATATTCATTTGGGCACATTTCTGAACTTTCCCCAGATGCCATCATTTCAGCAATGCATATGGCTGATGCCCATCAAAGATCCAAATGTTGAAATGGGCCCAGAGAATGCTAACAAAATTAATTAGAGATTTGGGAAATAGGCCCCATGAGAAAATGGTCGAAAAGCAAAACAAGGATTGGGAAGAAAAGCGGGAGAGATTGGCCAGGACATGTCCCTAATACACTCATCAGTATATTAAGACACTGCAACAGTCAACAGCTGCTCTGTATTTCCACACAAAAGAGGACTGGTGTCCTAAACTTCTGGAAGAAAGATTCATATTAGATATTTAGAAGAACCTCTAGAATCAAAGGTTAATGAAATAATGAAATATACTATTAGTGGTTATGTGATAATGTAACTAAGAAAGGATTTGACCAATGTCTTTCTGGATAACTTAAACACAGCCCTAGCTAGGAACAGAATGCTAAACACATAACTTAGAATGTCTTCATCCAGTTCAGTGAATCAATAGTAAGAAATTATTTCCTCAGAATATATTCTTTAGGTACATAAAATACTTCCTGAAACACAAAATCAAATATTTCCAGCAATAATCCAATTCCTACAAAATATGATGACTATTTACCACAGTGTAGTTCTTTAATTAAAAACGAAAACTGTAGATATTAAAGTCCAGTCAACTGAGTTCTCCAGGCCCTTACAAATTATCTGGATGACTACAGCAAGTCATTTTGAGTTCTAGGACAGCAAGCAAATTTTGCCATACCTCACTTACCCCTTGCCTACATGTCCCAGTTATATTTGAATCTAAGAATGGGCAATGGGTCATAGTGGGTGACTTTCTCTGAAGTATGGAAAACTAAGACTCAAGATCACAAAGGTTGTGTAATACTAGACAAGTCACTCAACCTCTAAATGTTGCCACGTGATTCCGTAAGACCACAAATTGTAGATCAGGTGCCTTCCTAAGTTGGTAGAGGAAGTTCCTTCACCTGGAGTTTTCTACATCAATAAAATCACAGAGATCTGTTTTAAGAAGTTGTTAAAATACAAAATGATACATTTTGACTATAATTTTAATGAAAATATTAAATTTACTAGTTCAGAGATTGTGTGCCAAATTCATGAATGCAGGAAAAATTTAGACATTAATTTTGATTTTACTACTTTAAAACAACCAAAATGGTCACATTCCCTTTTACTTGATGATAATGATACCTAACACATAGTGGTTTGAGGCTTGTAAAATGCTTTACATAAATTAACTCATTTTGAGATATCTGCTTGAGTAAACATGGAACTAAATCTGTAATAAACTTCTCAATTGAAAGTAGATATGTCATGCTCTAGAGTCTTTTTTCCTTCTAAATGGAAAAGGTCCTATTTTTGCTTTGTGGACCAACCTTCCATACCTATTTCTTTAAGGATGTCAGTCATTTCTTTAAGACAGAGGTATAAATCACAGAGCCCACAACTGTGTGCAAGTCCACAACACTCCTAAGCATAGCCCAAGCCATATTAAAATGTAATTGGAAAATATTAACAAAATGAATAAAAATTAAATATTACATTTTAAAACTAAGTCAATGTTAGCCTGAAACCAGGATTGTAGGCAGAGTAGTACAGTAGCCAGCCATCTCAGTATAAAAACTCTAAGAGACCAGGGTGCCTGGGACACAAGTCCCAGGGACTCAAATAAAGACTGTGCTCTAAAGGAACTGAGCTAGCCTATAAGCCTCATCCCCTTCCCCTTCCCAAGAAATTGATGTGGTGAAAGGAGGAGATAAGAATTGTGTCTCCCATCTTTTGGGGGGAATGTGTTTTTATGTTTGTGATGATATTTTTGGAAGTAAATATATTCCTTTGTCAAAGTTCCACTATCTTACTTACAGTTTAGTGGCTCCCCTTTCTGTCTGAGTTTGACACTGGGAGAGAAAATCTGATGAGGAGGAGATGGGTTCCACTAGGACACCACTAGGTCCACTAGACTGTACTAGGAGAGCCTAGGAGGCACATTCTTTCACTAAGATATACAAGACTACTGAGATCACAAGTGGGGAGTATCTGATTACTAGTGAATTTTTCCTGACTGAAAATTCAGGCACCTGGTGAATTGCCCCCTTTCCCCTTGTTCCCTTTTCTTCTTTCTGCCCCCTTCCTCCTTCATTCTCATTAGCTTGTGAGTTACTTATGGGACTGTCTTTTGCCTCTGTGGTGATAGGGTAGTGAGTGAGGAGTGGGTCCTACATGGAAGGAGAGACCCGCTTTGTCAAGGAGCACTGTCATGTGTGGTTTGAAGGAAGGCAGAATAGACTTCTCTAGCCTCTTCTCCCTCAACCCTTCTCAGGGAGACTTATTTCCACCAGGAGGGGAGGCAGAAGGTTGGTGTCAGAGGCTACCATGGTTCTCTCCTCAGAAAAAGGGACACCAGTCTACAAATATATGCATCTGCTCCTTTAAATACTGTAAGTCTATAATTGTTGCTATATGATCGGGTTCCGTCTAACTCTGGATTGCTTTGTCATTTCTGGGAGGAAGGGAGAAATCCAATGCCTTACCCTTTTCCTATCTAATAATCCGTTACACAAGGAACACATAACAAAAGCAAAGAAGCCCATTTATCCAAATCATAGCAAAACAGAAATCGGAGAAGATACGCATAGGAGAATATTCATCAGAAAATACAGACTGAAGGAGCACTCCCATAACTCAGTGCAATGAAAAGAGAAGGTCCTGGATCTCACCCAAGAGGAAACCCCCCAAACTCTCTAGAGTAGTAAACTGAGAATAGGGAAATGACTACCTTTTCCTCTCATGTCTTGCCAAAGTCATTTCCTTCAGCAACCTGCATTGGGGTTGACTTCTTCCATTTTCTCTCTTTTTCTCAAAGCCAGAAACTGACTGGATATTTACTTGCAGAAGAAGGCCCACACTTGGCATCTAAAAGGGAGATTTCCACTTGAAGAGTCTATGGAGGGGGGAATCTAAATCTGGAGTTTTCTTTCCTCTAGTCACACCCCTCTTACCAGGCCCTTACACAAAGCAGAGACTTAAACTCTACCAGAAAGGAGAGACCTACAACAATGGCCTTAGGACAAGGATTCCACTTCTTCTGAAATCTGCTCAGTTTAGTGCCCAGTACATAGAAGGCACTAAATAATTATTGATAGACTCTTTAAAACTGTTTCACTTGTTATTTCAATAGTACAAATCAGGCACATTGAATCTAAAGGATTGATTTTAATTACTTCTGGGTTGTCTGGTCTTGATTTACAAATGAAGGGAAAGAGGTTGTGTGAGGCTGGAATAGAGAGGAACAGTATTTGGCACCAACAAAAAGACAGACTGAAAAGATCAAGGTTTGAGCTCTAGTCCAGAAGTGACAGTGTTCTCCTTGCTGAGGATTTACTAAATTTAGAAAGAATCTTATGGTTTTGATTATTAATAATTTTTCCCAAAGGGCAAAACTGAATTGCACTGTATTTTTTTCTTTTTCTTTGCCTTTGGCAAAAAACAAGTCAGAGAGACATTTTTGCTGTGGAACACAAAGCTAGGCTTTCTAGTCACATTTCCTCCTTCTTTCTTGGGGCTGGGTGGAGTTGTGGGCTATTACTGAAGAGACTAGAGAGTGGGAACCACCTGGTGGGAGGAGAAAGGGTAGCCTGGACTTCCAGTGATTCACGTATTACAAAGGGGATGCTCACCTACAAAGATGAGCATCTAAGGGAGGGAATGGAAAATCAACTTAAATTTTCTGCCTCTATTTCAGACAGTCACAGAACAGTGTGGGAATTTCATCTATTGGATTTTTTTTTCTCTTGTCTGGATTTTTAGATTCAGTCTTTGCTTTAGTCGTTTAAAACTCATTTAAATTCTTTCACCTTCTTTTAAAACAGAATTCCTTGAATTGCTACTTAATTCATTGAAGATGCCTATGCTATGAAATTTTTTTATTTTTAGCTTTTCAGAATTTTCAGAAAATTGTCATCTAATTTTTCTCCTTTATATTTTGAGTTTAAAAGTAAATTTAGTTCAATAATCAGGTACTTTTGAGAGCAATTAACTGTTGAATTTTTCAAAAATGCAATTTGCATTTGTTGAAATTTTTGACATATAGTCTTATTCCCTTCAAAAAGAATCTATACTTCTTGTTATATAATTTCACTTTCTTCCTTTCACTGAAGTCATCAGACAGATTTTTGTTTTGAATGCTGCTTCTATTTTTGCAGCTCATTTACTTTGTTTTAACAAAGGAGTATTTACTTCAGAAGGTATCATCACAAACATACAAACTCAGATGTTCCTCTAACCCCATATTGGGAGGGTTTATCCTCCTACCCCATTCTACTACCTCAGTTTCTAGGGAGGAGACAGGGATGCTGTTTCACAATTTAGCTTGGTTTCCATAGAGTTCAATCCCAGTTCCAAATCCAAAAACCTCTTGGTTCAAGTCCTAGGCCCCGTGACATCTCAGGGCTTCTACAAGCCATGGAAAGTCTAGCTGGCTGTACTACCCCATCTACAATCCTAACTCCAATGGCTCAAACTCTCCAGCTTTGGGAAACACTATCTCATTTACTGTGGATTTGTTTGGTTTCTCTTTTCCCTGTCTCCATACCTTTTTATCACAGTATTCAGTCTACTGTGCTCCATGGCAGCTGGCCTGGAGTCAAGAAGACCTGAGTTTAAATTTGACCTTAGATTCTTACAAACTTACTAGTGTGACCCTGAGCAAGTCACTTAATCTGTCTGCCTCAGTTTCTTCAACCATGAAATAAAAATAATAATAGTACCTACCTTACAGAGCTTGTTGTGAGGACCAAATGAAATAAAATCTGTAAAAGCACTTAGCAAAGTGCCTGGCACGTAGTAGGCTCTAGATAAATGCAGATTTCCTTCCTTCCCTTCCCTTATTTTGCATCGACATATGAAGACATGTTCTTTGATGGTATCAAAGTGGATATTGTTATATAATTTGCCCATTAGTGGGCTAAGCAAGTTATTGATGTTATTACAGTTAATGTATATAATTCCTTACTGCTCAGTAAACATAATTTTGGGTAATTGGTCAAATGTTGGTATTATGAATATTGTGAAATTATGATATTGTGAAATATTATAATAAATTGTACTATATGAAATGATGAAGAATTAGTCTCAGGAAAACCTGGAAAGACTTACATGAACTTATGAGAGAAGGAAGCAGAACCAAGACAACATCATGCACAGTAACATTGTGAGATGACTAACTTTAATAGACTTAGCTTTTCTCAGCAATTCGATAATCTAAGCCAGTTCCAAAAGATTTGTGATAGAGAATGCTATTGACATCCAGAGAAAGAACTATGGAGTCTGAATACAGATCAAAGCATGCCATTTTCTCTCTTTTTTTTCTTTCTCATGGTTTTTTCCCTTTTGTTTCACAACATGACTAATGTGGAAATATGTTTAATATGATTGTACATACATAGTTTACATCATATTGCATGCCATTTTGAGGAAGGGGGGGAGAGAGAAAAACTTAAAACTCACAGTTTTATAAAAGCAAATATTGAAAACTAAAAAAACTATGAAAAGTACTGTAACTTTCTTTTTAAAAATGAAAAAGAAAAAAGAAATGATGAGCAGAATGGATGGTTTCAGGAAAACCTGGGAAGACTTAGATGAATTTATATACTATGCTACAAAGTGAAGCTAGCAGAACCAAGAGAACATTGTACACAGTAATATTATATTGTAATGATGATCAGCTCTGAAAGACTTAGCTAACTCTAATTAAGACAGTGATCCAAGGAAATTCCAAAGGGCCCATGATAAAAAATACTGTCTTCCTCCAAAGAGATGTCTGATGAACAGTATAGATTGAAGCATACTTTTTTCACTTTCTTCATGTTTTTTGCTTATTGTTTTTTGTTTTATGCAACATGGCTAATATGGAAATACATTTTACATAATTTCACACATATAATTCATATCATATTGTTTGTCTTTTCAAAGGGTAGGAAAGATAAGAGGAAGGGAGAGAATAGAGAACTCAAAAAAATTTTAAATGAATGTTAAAAGTAAAAAATAATTAATTTGGAAAAGAAAGAAAATATTATGTTAATACTTGAAAGTACTGCCATTTTATGGAAGTTAGCATTTAAAGGGAATTATTAATATTTTGTATAGACTATGTAGTTACTAATGAGGATATTATAAATATGTCAAAGGACACATTAAAAGTGTTGGGGGAACCATAGAATAGTCCACACTGAACCATGGTCAGGGCAATCAACTAAAGATACACAATGTGAATTAAATATCTGACCCAGTTGGCCATGCAAAAATACTTAACAAAATCCAGAGAGAGGACCATAATGGTACCTAGAAACAGGTTTATAAACTTCCTTTAAAAGTGGAGAAAAGGGGCTGAAAACTTGCGATATTAATGAGTACAGAATATGGCATTGCAAAAGAGGTGAGAGTCCAGTTCACATATATACTTACCTGGGTTCTGCACAGAAAGCTGAAGCAAATTTCATGCTTTTAGAAACTCTGGGGCTTAGAGCAATATCCTAAGCTCCTCTCTCCCATGCAAGTTAGACTAATTTTTCCTTAAAAGTTATTGAAATTATTAAGACTTAATAGATTCAGGGCACCAAAGGTTTGGGTCACTGACATCATTTCCTGGCTGCCTTAGTACAAACACAAGGCACTCTGGAGCCTCTTTGCTCCTTGATTGATGGGTAATGGTGAACAAAGAGGCAGGGGAGCTTTGTTCAATCAAATCATTGTATGTCTTTCACCTGCTGTGATTGAGGAGATATTCTTTTGTTAACTCTTGAATGACCTGTGTCTCATTTTTTTCTAATACTGGACCTCTATTACCAGAGGACTGACCACCCTTAAGTATATAATAACAC
Source organism: Bettongia penicillata ogilbyi (assembly GCA_023548195.1). Taxonomy (NCBI): domain Eukaryota; kingdom Metazoa; phylum Chordata; class Mammalia; order Diprotodontia; family Potoroidae; genus Bettongia; species Bettongia penicillata. The sequence continues at coordinate 22,720 of JAJHZJ010000542.1, read as the reverse complement.
TGAAATAGTTGCTGAGCTATGACAGTTTCATAGGCCACATGAAATCATTTGAGCATTTTGAAAGGAGTCCATTCCTAAGACAGTCTATATTGTAAGGACTCAACTCCAATAACTGCCAGGATGTTTTCTCATATATGGACTGAGGAAATTAACCAGAGAAATGACCATATGTGTAGGTGCAAAATCATTCAAAAGAAGTCACAGAAAATCAATTGAGAAGTAGACCCATGAAGAAACCCATTCTACCTGAAAAACTAATAAGAAAGGGTAGATAAGACAGAAACAGCCTATCTGAGAAACAACACAAAATGTGTAGTAGAAGGTAGGGCACCTTGGGTCAGTTTTTGAAAAAGTAGGTGGAGCCAGAGAAGGAGGTCACCTTGGTCCCCCATAAGCCCTGAGCATGACCTCGTTAGCCATTCCTAATAGGTCTTTTCCGACTAGAGAGCAGTAACATTGAAAATATGATTCTACTGCTGTCCTAGATTGTAGAACATGTATAGCCAATATTTTCATGTAATTTTATGTAAGCCATTTTAAGAAAATACTGTTATAGCTCAGAGGAAGTGAGTTCTTAACCTAAGGTAAATGAACTTTCTTTTAAAGAATATTTTAATACCTGTATTTTAATAAATTGCTTCATTTTTAATCCTATGTATTTTATTTATTCATTGAAAAACATTATTCTATAAGCAGGGTGGGGGGGATGATGGAAGGGAGGGCAGAGGGAGGAGGGAGCAATTTGAAGTCAACACTCTTGGGGAGGGACAGGATCCAAAGAGAGAACATAAGCAATGGGGGGCAGGATAGGATGGAGGGAAATATAGTTAGTCTCATACAACATGACTATTATGGAAGTCGTTTGCAAAACTACACAGATAGGGCCTATATTGAATTGCCTGCCTTCCCAAAGGGAACGGGTGGGGAGGGAGGGATGGGGAGAAGTTGGAACTCAAAGTTTTAGGAACAACTGTCGAGTATTGTTCTTACTACTAGGAAATAAGAAATATAGTTAATGGGGAATAGAAAGTCATCTGGCCCTACAGGACAAAAGAGAAGATGGGGACAAGAGAAGGGAGGGATGATAGAAGAGAGGGCAGATCGGTGATAGGGGCAATTAGAATGCTCGCCATTTTGGGGTGGGTGGAGGGGAGAAATGGGGAGAAAATTTGGAACTCAAAGTTTTGTGAAAATGAATATTGAAGTTTAAATAAATAAATTTTAAAAAGAAAAACATTATTCTAAGAAGGGTTCTATAAAATTCACCAGATTGCCAAAGGGGTCCATGACAGAAAAAAACAAAACATTGAGACCCTCCTTATATAGAAGAATTTGATCCTGAATTGACTAACAAAAACTATGCTTGGCATACATTATTGTAACTTTGAAATTTCCCAAAGAGGTTTTAAGTGTTAATAAGAAACTGGACACCCTGAAGCTGGCATGACCTATTGTGTGTCAACCATGTCAGATCTACAGGAAACTGTCAAAGAAATAAAAACTATCCATAGTCATATTTTTTAAATGCTCTAAATCATTATTGATTAGAGAAATGCAAATTAAAACAATTCTGAGGTACCACATCACAACTATCAGACTGGCTAATATGACAGAAAAGGAAAATGACAAGTGCTGGGGGAGACATGGGAAAATCAGGACACTCATTGGAATTGTGAACTGTTCCAACAATTCTGGAGAACAATTTGAAATTATACCCAAAGGGTTATAAGACTATGTATACCCTTTGACCCAGTAAGAGCACTACTAGTTTTGTATCCCAAAGAGATTTTTTTAGAAAAGGAAAATGACCTACAAAAATATTTACAGCAGCCCTTCTTGTGGCAGCAAAGAATTGCAAATTGAGGGGCTGTCCATCAATTAGGGAAGGCTAAACAAGTTGTGCTATATGATTGTGATGGAATAATATTGTACTATAAGAAATGGTGAGCAGTATGCTTTCAGAAAAACCTAAAAAGGCTTATGTGGACTGATGCAAAGTGAAGTGAGCAGCACCAAGAGAACACTGTACACAGTAACAGCAACATTGTATAACGATCAACTGTAAATGACTTGATTAAATGATCTAAGTTCCAAATGATTCATGATGAAAAATGCTGTCCATTTCCAGAGAAAGAACTGATGAAATCTGAGTTCAGATTGAAATATACTTTTTAAACTTTGTTTATATTTCTACTTATATAGGGGGTCTGTGTTTTATTTTACAACATGACTAATATGGAAATATGTTTTGCATTACAGTACATGTATAATCTATATCAAATTGCTTGCCTTCTCAATGAGGGAAGGGTGGGAGAGAATATGGAACTCCAAAAATTGTTTTTACATGTAATAAGAAAAAATGATTTAAATATTTTTTAAAAGCATCAGATCTAATTAGAATGAATTCCAATCTATCTCTATAAACATTAACAGAATACTGCAAATAATAAGCTGGGTCCAAATAGCAGCATTCTTTGACTATCAATGTGACCTGTGTAGAAATTCTCAGTTTTCGTTCTTCCCCAGGACAAGAAAGGTAAATCATGGAAAAGGGCTGTTAGGACACTGTATACTGGGAGAAAACCCATGTTTATAGATCTACCCATCTCCCAGAATAACAGCCCGCAGTGAGTGAAAACTCCATTCTGCAATAAATTTGCCTTAAGTGCTATAATTTATTAGTTATAGTTCTCAACTAAGCTGATTTCAAAAAAAAAAACAAATGTAAGACTTTTAATCAGGAGAAAACAAAGTTCTGACTTTTCTAATAATTATTACATACCATTGTGGTCAAATTTTATGGTACTCGTTCCATCTAGGAGAATAAGCGAAAGGCATTGCATTCCAAAGTGTGTACACACAGACACACACACAGACACACACATATATATAGATATAGATATAAATATGTATACACATACACACATATATATATAGATATATAGATATCTTAATTCCCAAGGGTGAGTCCCGTGAGACCTAATTTGAAGTATAGCAGAGACAGAAGTGGCTATGAAACATGGGGAGATTTGCGTTTTGGGATGCTATTGACTACACGGGAGCTTTGAAGCTTGCTTCTGGCCATATGGAGACCTAACACCGAAAAGACTTAGCATTTTCGTGTGATGTGGCATACTCTGAGTGGTCCTGTGGTCCTTTTGTCCTCCCAAACCCCATGAAAACAGCAGGGGGGTAGAGGATTGTGTCAGTTAAAAGAAGAGGCACCTTCCAGCTTGGCTGGTCTTTCTTTGACTCTCCTGGTGGCATCATGTAACCATGACTTCCAACAGAACAGGTTTAAATGTCAGCCTCCCAACAGGTTATAAGTTACTACTGGATCCTGTTTATGAATCATTGTTAATGCACTGTGTGAATCTTTTTTGTTTAGCTTTTCTTCTATTTGTAGGAATCAACTACCTGTCCCATAACTAATTCATATTGTAGATTCGTTACCTCTTTAGGGAAATCCTATATGTGAGGCATAAAGTAAGCTATAAGTAAAATTATCCACGGGGTATTCAGGTAAAGACTATGAGAACAGTGACTTCCCTTCCTCCACCCCTACTCTTATCCTCTTAAACAGAGATCAGGCTACCCTGAATTGAAACTGGGTCCAACCCACATACCTGAAGACACACCAGAGTGAGACCAATCCTCCAGTCTTTGTAGAGATGCTAGAGATGTTTCATTCTTAGATAAGCAGAGCATTATATACACTATCATGAAGATATATAATATTTGGTAGGTTGTTTGTTTGTTTTGAGGCAATCATCTTCAGGGAATTTCCCCAGGATCTCACAGCCAATGTGTCAAGTGTTTGAGCCTGGATCTGAGCTCAGATTCTCCTGACTGCAGGGCTGGTGCTCTAGCCACCAAGCTGCCCCTGTATGACATCATAATAACTCTCTTTATGCTAATAATAGAATTTTAAAACTCAAACTAGAAAACTGGATTTTTTCGGCTGCACTAGCATTACAATTTTAGTAATTATATTAGTATGACAGAAATCTGTGCTGCATAATTATCTTTTACCTCAAATAAAGGATAAGCTTTAGGAGTTAACTTCGAAATTGGGCAAGATACAGAGTAGGCATAAGAAAATCCGGAGACATTGTGAAAGCATCATAATTCTGTAAAAACAAGAGGAGAGTGTAATAATTTAGCTGTAAAACTTCAACGATATAAAAATAGCCATTACTATCGTCGTTTGGTAGAAGCCCTAAGAGCTGCATAGCTCAGTTTTTCAGGTCAGTGCTGCTGCAGTAAAGCAGAAATATTTTCAGGATCCATGATTTCACATATGGGTGGCTCACACCCACAACACTCCTCTTCACCTATACAAATGGCAGACCCTACACACCTTAGCAAATGATATGACTGTAGTACATGATCTCATTTGGTTCTCCAAATGATCCTGCAAAATAAATGCTATAGTTACAGTAATCACTATTTTAAAGAGGAGGAAATTGAAATTGGAGAAGTAGTGACTTACCCAAGGTCACACAACTAATAAGTTTGTGAGTCAGAAGTTGAAGCCCCAAATACAGTAGGTGCTTAAGAAATGCTTATTGAATGAATGAATGAACTTTAGATTACTTTGCCTTTTGCTTATTCTCCAAGAGGGAAATAAATTTTCTTGATTTCATGTCTGGCACTCTATCCACTTGATCACCTAGCTCCCCTGCCCTAACCAACCAGATCTACCCATGAATAAAATAACATACTTACATGGCATTTATTTGTAAATGTTTTCACTTTAATCAACTCATTTTATCCTAACAGTCCCCCAAGGAACTAAAGAGCAGGTGTTAGGATCTCAGGTTCATAAATGAGGAAATAATCACAGAGAAGTTAGAAAGCTTGCCTAAACTCCTATAGTGAGCTAGTAGTGGAGCTGAAGCTACAATTCATGTCTCCTGGCTCCCAATCCTCGAGTACAACCAGGATGTCTTACTGTTATTCCTAGCAACTGACAAATTGTTCATCTTACACTAACCTCAAATTTTTTCTACTCAGGAACCACAGGGAGTTTATGAGAAACACCAATATGACCATAGCACAATCCATTCAGGGAACTCTGGCTCTTTCCTTTGGACTCGGAAATTGGCCCCATGTTATCACAGACGCAGTGGGAGTTGCTACATTGAAATCTCCAAGCAGATATCAGGTCACACTCCCCTCCCTGAAGCATCCCTGGAGCATAGGGCAAAAAACCTTAGATTGGATAAAAGAGGACCTAAGTTCAAATACAAATTAAGCAAATCATTTTAATTTCCGGGAGACATTTTCCTCAACAGTAAAATGAAAAGGTTGGGTCAGATGATCTCGAAGATCTCTTTCAGCTCTAAATCCTAGAAATCTACTGTGAATTACAGCAAGTCACGGAGAAGGGAGCATGTTGACCAGGGTATAGTGGCAATAACCAGTGTGAAAATAAGTCATAGATACCATTCTACTAATAGGTTGATAATTACTAATTTAAGGACTGAGTAGGTATTCAATTCATGTAGGCTTAACCTTAAGCTCCCCAAATCCTTCCATTTCTTGATGCAGTATGTATATGTGTATGCATGTGTGTATGTGTGCATGTCTATGTGTGTACATACACATGTATACATATTTACATACATACATATGTAATATATATAAATGTATTTCAGACACACAATAATAAAAATAAAATGCCTGAATTAAAATGAAAGATACTTCACTGAGTTATAGTGCATATATATATATATATGACAGATTAAAGCATTCAGAATTTTATATCTGCAGGAAGAAGAGGAGAGGGAAAAAAAGGGGAAAGAAAAGGAGGAGAAAAGAAGGAGGGAAGGAAGGAAGGAAGGAAGGAAGGAAGGAAGGAAGGAAGGAAGGAAGGAAGGAAGGAAGGAAGGAAGGAAGATAGAAAGAAAGAAAGAAAGAAAGAAAGAAAGAAAGAAAGAAAGAAAGAAAGAAAGAAAGAAAGAAAGAAAGAAAGAAAGAAAGAAAGAGAAAGAAAGAAAGAAAAAGAAAGAAAGGGCCTCAGAGTTTCCATTTCCTTTCTGATATACTGGTTGTGTGACATTGGTCAAGTCACTTAGCCTCTCAATGTCCCAAGCAAATCTCTAAGACCATAAGTTACAGAACAGGTGTCCAACAGCACTGAGAGATGAGCTTGCCTCACCAGAAGTTCCCTACACCAGTTAGATCATTGCAGGGGGCAGGGGAAACCTGCTGCTGTGCCTCAGAGACTAGATCTAATGTTGAAGGGCTATGGTTTGCAAAGCGGAAAGAGAGCCCACACTACAGAAATCATCAGAGTCACTGATAAACTGGCAGTTTTGCAGTAAGAGATAAACTGCAAACAGTAACATGGAGGACAAAGTTTTAGATCACATACACATCACATCAGTTTTGATTTTGCATGAACAATTCTAGTGGCAACTGAAACAGAGAAAACACTGTGCAAAGAAAAGGAATGAATTTTTCAGTAAGAGAAAAAAACAGAAATTCTTTAAAATAGAAATATGCTACAATAAAAACATTCTTTCTACCTGCCCTTATACAGATTGGAGTATTAAACCTATCCTCTAAAGTGCAGATAGAAACAACAAGGTTGAATAAATGGAGTAAAGGAGAGATCACAAAAGAGCTCTAAACAAACATTGTTCTCTGTCCTAGAAGCAGACAAGGTCACCATAGAGAAGAAACCATGGCAGCTGTGGGATGAGATCAGGCAATAAAAATTTCAGAGTTTGAGGTGGTTTCAATCGTGGAAAGGATATTAATTTTTTTCACTTCAAATAATTTTCAGTTTACAGCAACCTGCAGCCTTGATGGAGGACAGTCTTTCAGGAGGTTTTCATGTGGTGAGTTGAGAAATGTAAGTGCTCCAGAGCTCTAGTACCAGCTGGCACTCATTCTTTACTCCCCAAGTACTCAAGTGTGAATAGCCTTGGCACTGGTCAACCCATAAAACATTGTCCAATTTCTACATTCTTAGCTGGACAATTGACTCTTCTGGGAGATTTTTTTTGACTTGCGAGTTGTAGAATAAGATTTCATGTCTGTTGGAACAAATGAACAACTTCTGGAATTTAGAAGATGCTGAATCTCCAGGAAATGCAAGAAATTAGAAAACTTTGAGCCTCCCTAATTCTGAATGCATTTACTTCAAAGTCTAATTGAATCAATACAGTTAGACTCTCGATACATGCTGGAGGGGAAAAAAAGGAAATCGATACTAGATTTAAATATGGTGGTGGGGATGAGAAGTGAGTAACAAAAATGGGGATGAGTGTAACGGTAGAGAATACTGCAGCATATTAAAAAAGGAATGGAAATAAAGTCACAAAAAACTATATAGCACACAATAAGAAATGTTTCATCCTGAAAAGATAGGCTTCCTCTTGAAAGTTTTAGCATATAGTGGTATAATAGAGGCTAGTCCCTATAGCTGGGATTTGAAACAAAGATGAGATGTAATAATACATTTATTACAAAATTGAACAAATCAGTATTTTTACCATAAAGAATATAGAAAATCCATAGAGGACTTGATTGATTTGAGTGTCCAAACTCTCAATAAAATCAGAGCAACTCTTCATTTCAACCTATCTGTGTTATAGGAGCAGGTGTTATAAGAAATTAATGACTGGTAAAATTATGAAAAAATAAAGTGAATTGATATTACACCCTAGATAGAGTCTGCCTGTGGAGATCACTACTACGGTAGAATATTGAGTTCAATATTATTGTAGGAAAAGTAAAGGGGCAATATAATTTTATGATACTAATATCATTTGTATATTCATGAAATAAAAAATACAAATAAATCTCATGCTTCAGTACATTAGGTTTTTGCATACAAGATCTGGTAAGGTATTTACTCTCTTTTTTCTTTAACAAGTTATTTTGAGCATGATACAATAGATTGGTTACATTAGGAAGTAAGGACTTCTGCTTATTTCTCAGCTATCAGATATTGCCTGCTAAAGGAATGAGGATGCCTAGCTAAGGAGATCAATATTCTGGTCACACAGAGCAGGTAACTAGTTCCCATGCAAGACATTTATTTAAGAGTGTTTCTGTTCCCTGATCAGCTCTGTGAACCGAACTTTATAAACAACGGTTTCTTCATCCTTTAACTGGTGGTTAGATTCCTTTAACACACTGACAAGACCCTAGGGACAAAAGATAAACAAGCACAATCTTTGTTAGGTAGGTCTACCAGATGGGGCAATTATTTTAGTGTGTTACCATCCTTGAATGGGGTCATCAACCATGATTTAAATAATCATTTGTTTCCAAATATAATTTGCTGGTCAATAATGAAGATCATATATATGTAGATCTATATCAAATGTGTACGTAGATCTATATTTGTGAATATGACCTTGATTTAAATAGGAATATAGGCAGTCATTCAGTCAGTAAGCATCTGTTAAGCCTATTATGTACCAGGCAATATGCTAAGCACCAGGAATACAAAGAAATGAAAAAAAGAATTCTGAATCTCAAGGAACTCATAGTGTAAAGATGAAGGCAACATGTAAACAATTATGTAGAAACAAAATAAAGTGGAGATAATCTGAAAATGAAGACATTGATATCAAGGAGGACTGGGAAAGGTTTCTTACAGAAGGTGGGATTTTAACTGGAATCTTGAAAGGTCAGGGAAGTCAGGAGGTGGATGTGAGGAGCGAGAGAATTCCAGGCACGATGCCAGCCAGTGAAGAGTCAATAGAGGGAGGGCCACATGTAAGAAACAGAATCAGGAGATCAGCATCACTGAATCAATATAGCTACATATTGGCTACCATAGAATGGAAATGCTCTGGAAAAATCTTTGCCTGGGATTTGATTTAAAGACCAGAGGGGAGTCAAGTACCAAAAACCAGAACTTTTTTGCCCACAACGTTCTTTCTTGGAAAGTCCATCTTTTGAAAACCACATTCTCTTTGCAGTATCTCTGCATTCAGCTAACTTTGAATTAATAATAAAAGTTAAGAGCAAATTGAAAAGAAACTAAGCCAAGTACGAATTGAATTGAATTGAACTGACTATACTTCACTTTTTAGCAGGAATTACTTAATCAGAATTTTTTCTCTCAGAAATCATGCTACTCTTAAATTTTATTTTATCACAGGGCAAAAATCAAATAGAAATAATCACAAATAGAAAATATCAGGAGGAAAGTACCTTAATAGACTTTTCAAAAATTGCTAATGAACCTGCTTTTCATAACCTCACTCCACACACTTTTTAAAAGTCCTTATTTCTGTATAATGTATAAGAAGACAAAGTAGAGTGTCCCCACCTTCACATAAAGGTCTTGGCATAAAAGATGACATAGGGCAAATAGAGTAGTCTTACTTGCTTGTGATTAAACACTGAAAAAAGGCAAAAGGAGTCAATGCTGCAGTCACAACATCATAGAAGTTTATACTGTTTCTTGCTTTATCAGACTCATTTCCTGAGAGTTTTTCTTCCCCCAAGGCCATTCTGCCTATCACAGGTCTAATAATTTTCTTCTTATAGCTCAGTTTTGAATGCTTTCACTGTCCTCATTAAAGCACAAAAATGGAGACTGTCTCTTCCTTGGAAATATCTCTGCTTATTCTTTTGTACTTGGGAACTGAAAAGGACAAGGAGAGTCTGTGCTATAGTTTGAACATGTCAGTTCCAGGACTGAAATTCACAACATCTGAAGTCAATTAGTTTCCTTACAGTGTTAAAAAACTACATCTAGTGTGTCCCTTCCTCACATCCTCTTCCAATAAACATGACCAGGCATACTTTACTGTGCTCTGCTAGGCCAGGTTAGTGATGTGAGCAATATGCCATTTGCCTTACTTGCTGACTGGCTTAAACAGAAAAAATTAAATACATTTCTCATAAGGATATTTTGTAGAATTTTTCCACATCATTAAATAAAATGTAGCCCTGGTTTAAAGGCTTTTCCTGCGAGAAAAACATTTCTTAACCTAAACTAAATGAACTATGTGAAGCAGTCTGCTTGTATACACCATAATATTTTTTCCTTATTATGCCTAATGGGTCTCCCATCATCCTGCAAGCTTACTCATATCATTGAATTGTTTCATGACCACACTCAAAAAATAAGTTGCAAACTTTTTTAGCATCTTAGGAAATGGGCGGTTATTTAATATTCTCCTCAGAACTATAAAAGAATGAATAGTATAGAATTTGACATTTCAGAAATAATTAAGAAAAATGCCTACATTTTCCTTGGGAGGGATGGACACTTCCTAGGTAACTTTTATATAACAAGCAATAACATTGCATCTTTATGGCTCAGGGAACTCTGAGAAGGGGGAGAAGTTCAAGTGTGATGGAAAGTCCACGGGCAGGATGAAAGGTTTCAGGAGTGTCTTTGGAACAGATATTACTTCTTTCCAAGGAGCTAAATACAGTCACAGAATGAGGGACAGGCAATTATCTAGGATTCAATACACTAGAAGGTATCAAATGTTGGAAGGGGAGAAGAGGGGGGATGGTGAGGACAGTTACAAGAATTTATCCTTTTTAAAAAAAAAAGTTTTATTGAAAGCCCAACAGCAAAAGATGGAAAGACAAATCCCATTTAAAGCAAAGGTAGACAGTATAAAATAACTGGGAGTCTACCTGCCAAAATAAATCCAGGGACTATATGAACACAATTACAAATCACTTTTTGCACAAATAAAATCAGATCTAAGTAAGTGGAAAAAATCAGCTGCTCATGGGTAGGCTGAGTCAATATAATAAAAATGACAATTCTATCTAAATTAATTCACTTATTCAGTGCCATACCAATCAAACTATCAGATAATTATTTTCTAGAGCTAAAAAAAAAAAGATCAAATCAAAATTCATCTGGAAGAGCAAAAAGTCCAGAATAGCGAGAGAACTAATGAAAAGAAATGCTAGGGAAGGTGGCCTAGTGCTACCTTCTCAATTTGTATTATATTCTCAATTCTCAAATTGTATCATAAAGCAGTAATTATCAAAACCACTTGTTACCGGCTAAGAAGCAAAGGAGTAGTCCAGTGGAATAGGTTAGGTAGTCAATGAATATAGCAATCTACTGTTTGATAAACCCAAGGAGCCCAGCTTCTGGGATAAGAACTCACTCTTCGACAAAAATTGCTGGGAAGACTGGATAACAGAGTGGCAGAAGCTGATCATAGACCAATGCCTGACACCATACGCAAGAATAAAGTTCAAATGGGCACATGATCTAGGTATAAAGATTGATACTATAAACAAATTAGTGGAGCAAGGAATAGTGTATTTATCAGATTTATAGAGAGTGGAAAATTTTTTGATTAAACAAGAGACAGAAAACATTATGAAGTGCAAAATGGATAATTTTGATTACATGAAATTGAAAAGTTTTTGCACAAGCCAACCCAATGCAACCAAGATTAAGAGGGAAGCAGAAAACTGGGGAAAAATTTTTAGAAGTACTGTCTGTGATAAAGGTCTCATTTCTAAAATATATAGAGAACTGAGTCAAATGTACAAGAATACAAGTCATTTCCCAATTGATAAATGGTCAAAGGATATGAACAGGCAGTTTTCAGAGGAAGAAATTAAAGCTATCTATAGTCATGTAAAAATGTTCTAAATCACTATTGATTAGAGAGATGCAAATCAAAACAACTCTGAGGTACCACATCACACCTATCAGATTGGCTAACATGACAAAACAGGAAGATGATAAATGTCGGAGAAAATGTGGGAGAGTTGGAACATTAATTCATTGTTGGTGGAACTGTGAGCTGATCTAACCATTCTGGAGAAGAATTTGGAACTATGCCAAAGGGCTATAGAAATGTGCATACCCTTTGACCCAGCAATACTGCTTCTAGAACTGTATCCCCAAGAGATCATAAAAATGGAAAAAGGTCCCACATGCACAAAAAATATTTATAGCAGCTCTCTTTGTGATGGCTAAAAACTGGAAATCAAGGAGATGCCCATCAGTTGGGGAATGGCTGAATAAATTGTGCTATACGAATGTAATGGAATACTATTGCGCCATAAGAAATGATGAACAGGAAGACTTCAGAGATGCCTGGAAAGACTTATATGATCTGATACTGAGTGAAAGGAGCAGAACCAGGAGAACTTTGAACACAGCAACAACCACAATATGCAAGGAATTTTTCTGGTAGACTTAGTACTTCACTGCAATGCAAAGACGTAAAAAATTTCCTATGGTCTCTTAAGGCAAAATGCCTTCCACATCCAGAGAAAGAACTATGGAATTTGATCACAGAATGAAGCAAATCATTTTCTTTTGTATGATGTTTTGGTTTGTTTTATGATTTCTCCCATTCATTTTAATTCTTCTATGCAACATGACTATGGTGAAAATGGATTTAATAGTAATGTATGTATAGCACCTATATAAAATTGTATGCTGTCTCAGGAAGGGAGTGGGGAAGCAGCGGGAGGGAGTGGAAAAATTCTAAGATATATGGAAGTGATTACAGAACACTGAAAAAAATAAAATAATTTATTTAAAAAGTATCATTGATGTCTTTTGCTTTTGAATCATATTCATTTTAAAATACATCTCTTCTACTCTTTGTAATGATATTAAAAAATAAAAACAGTTAATAAATTAACCATGTCTACTAGCATATGCATACTCTACCATCCTGGTACTTCACCACCTTCTCATCTCTTCTTTAGGACAAAGCACAGTCATTGTAACTGCAGTTTCCATTCATTTTTTTCTCCATTTACATTATAGTAGTTATTATGTCTGCCTTTTCTTGGCTCTCTTCTTAATGCTAATCAGTTCATATGACTTTTTCCATGTTTTTCTGAATCCTTTTTATTATTGTTGGCTTTTTTAAGGCATAGTAATACTTCATTATTTATTCATGTAGCAAAATGTGTGGAATCTTTGTGTCAAAAGTGAATCTTAGTATCCTAGAACATTAGACTCTAAGAACTTTATGTCAAATAACTATGACTTCTCAATTGACTAAATCTATCAAAGGTATAAATCAGTATGAGACCTAGATATTTCAATGAAATCAATAAATCAAACATGCTCTACTTAAAGTAGTTACTTAACCAGGTAAACTTACTTCTATTGAATCTATCAAAAGCCTTTACAAAAAATAATAGAGATGAAGGATTCAGAATCATTATGTGTGGGAATTCATTGAAAGACCTAAGGTGAAATGAAAAAATATGCCACAGAAAGTGAGGTGGCATTGTATAAGGGGATTTGGTCATGCTTGTGGGTCTTCTATAAAAGAATAAAGTTAGTTTAGAATTCATCATTGAGGAGAGGAATTGTTATGGAAAAGGATTCTACCTTTCTCATCTCTACCAGCAACAACTGCTAATCAGTTACCACTAAAACTGACAAGAGTTCCTGGAATGGCAGCGCCCCCTCACACCAACAATCTGGCTTTTAATCCAGCTTTCAGAGTCTAGGGGGAAAATCTCATATATGGAAGAGTTCATCCATTCCCAACAATTGTCAGCCAACTGCCACTCACAGGTCAGGCAAGCCAATCTAGCTAACGCAACAAGACGCTCTGAGAAGATATAGGACGCAGCATGTGCCAGGCTAGTCACACCGCTACCATCACCATGACTACCTCAGAACCCAGTGGAAACAGTCCAGGATCCTGAACCCAAGAACCTTGGGAATAGCAGTGCTTCTAACTCAGTACCCTCTGCCATCATCCTGGGAAGCAATTCCTGTGGAAATGCATCCTGGCTTCTGCTTCTGCAGATGCTACAGCCACATCCATTGAAGACCCAGACAAGAGAGTTCTTTCCACTAAAATTCTTGGTATCATCAATTTCCAGTCAAAACTTTCCTTATCTGTAGTCTTCTCCATTAGAAGGTAAACTCCTTGGTAGGAAGGACATTCTTTTCTGTTTGTATACCCCAGCAATTAGCACAGCTTAATAAATGCTTAAGTCATTCCTTCATTCAACCCAAAAATTCAAACGTCTGTCAGTGGAGAGGAAGGAGCCATTCCTGCTAAGCCCTGGGAGGGAATTGCTTGAGAGCCAGAGACAACCAGGGATAAATTTGTCAACTTCAAAAGGTCCAGGACATTTTGGTCTTCCTAGAAACATCCCTGAGAGAACTGATGGCCATGGTTTTCATTGGGACAAAATAGATACTCTGAGGAAAAGTTAGTCTGTAAATCATCAAGGTTTATTACATGTTTACTATGTGTCAAGTTACTTCACTAAGAACTGAGAATACAAAGAAAGGCCCCAGAAAGCAGCTTCAAAGATTAAGATAGCTGGAAGAAAACTACAACATGCCCAGAGGGAAAATCATGAATACCCAATGAAGGGGAGAAATAGACTTTCATCAACCAGTGGCTATGGTACCCCTCTGTCCCTAAATTTGAGCAGATTTTCTCCTGGGGTTGGTAGGCACTAGTTGGAGAGTGTGCCATAGACTTTTGAGGAAATACTTTGCACCAGACCTTCTAACTATACCTTCTTAGTAAAGGATAGCTAGGTTGTGCAGTAGGTAGAGCACCACTGCAGGAGTCAGGAGGACCTAACTTCAAATCTCACCTCAGACACTTGACACTCACTAGCTGTGTGACCTTGGGCAAGTCACTTAACCCCAATTGTCTCATCCTGGGTCATCTCCAGTCATCCTGAGAAATATCTGGTCACTGGATTCAGATGGCTCTGGAGGAGAAGTGAGGCTGATGACCTGCACAGCCCTCCCTCCCTCAAAACAAAATCAAGTGCAAGTCATGTCATTATTTCTCTGATGCCATGGTCTTCTTCGACAATGAAAGACAAACACACTTTCTTAGTAAGCACCCCTTTCTAAAAACATATATCTCTCCTAAGAAACTCTCATTGACTAATTGGTACAGATATAATCATAGGGGAAGCATACCTGTGAGTTGTCAGGAGTTATAGCTTTAGAAAGAAATTCCCAAATTGGCAACTCCTGGTTATTCTTAGGGGGAGAAATGGTAGCCACCTTCTTGCCTGTGACTTGGTCTGATAAATATGGGTAAATTCAGAGAGAAGTTCCAGAGTATGTACTACATATAGAATGATAAAATTTTAGAATGTTAAAATGATCTAAATCAAAGTAAATTGAATCAATCCAGGAATTTGTGGGCTAAAGATTAAGTCCCAATGTGATGGTGGCAGTTATTCTTGTGTCCCCAAGGCCTGGCAGTGAATGAAACAAGCTTTTATCTTCTCTCTGCATAGCTACCAAATTGATTTTTCTAAACTATGGTTTTGTTCATGTCATGCCTTAGCTCAAGAAGCTCCGATGACTCCCTACTGCTTATAAGATAAAATATAAACTCATCTTTTTGGTATTAAAGTTCTTCATGATGTAAATCCAACCTATTGTTTCAGAATGTGTTTTTCCCCTTCAGTTGCTCTATGTTAGAGCCATACTGACATGTTTACTTGCCACCATGTAGTACTCCAATTTCCAGTTGCCCTGATTTTGCATGGGGAATGCTCCCCTTATCACCTCCACGTCTTGGAATCCCTCACTCTTTTCAAGAAACCTGACTTGATTCCCCACCAGTTGTGAGTTCTCAACTCCCCTTTACTTTTTATGTGTTCTTTGTTTAATTCCTTGGGTAGGGTGGAGTATAGGCTAGGATCCAGCTGAACTCTCCCAACATTCCCTTCTAAACAACTTTAAAATAAAGACTCAAATCCAATTTTGGAGCAGTAGAGCAACAAAAACTGAGAGGGATATGTTTTTCCAGCCTAACACAATTGAGGAGGTCCACAGGAGAGGTCTGTCATATTGGGATGGGCACAGACTTAAGCACAGAAGGGATACCAACAGTTAGTCTTAGACAGTAGCAGCAGCAAAAGATTCAGGTCCAGAGACAATAATGATGTTGGTCAACTTGTCAGAAAGAGTTTGCAGAGGACCCTTTGCTGATACTGGGTGTGGTTGGTGCTGATTGGCAACTCTACTGCCTAAAAGCAATTCTGGGTTGCAATTCCAGGACAGAGAGGAGTGCTTATAATCAATCACAAGGGAGTAAAGGCCCTAGTCACAGTTCTAGGGCCAAGCAGAGCACTAGTACTAGTGGCTGCAAGGGAGCAGTGCCTTTCTTGGGTAAATCTTAAAAGAACAGAATTGACCTATTGACAAAAAATGCACTAAATAATTCACTAAAGAAAAAAATCCCTTTAAGAAGAGAATTGGCGAATGGAAAAAGAGGTGAAAAAAAGTTCACCAAAGAAAATAATTCCTTAAAAATTAGAAATAGGCAAGTAGAAATTAATGATAAATAATAAAACAAAGTCAAAAGAATGAAAAAATAGAAGAAAATGTGAAATATCTCATCAGAAAAACAACTGACCTGGAAAATACAGTCAGGAGAGATAAATCAAGAATTATTGGGCTACCTGAAATCCATGAAAAAAAAAAGTCTAGACAGCATATTTCAAGAGATTATGCATCTGTGTGTATATATCTTAGATTCAGAGGTTAAAATAGAAATTGAAAGAACCCATTGTTTGCCTTGTGAAAGAGATTCCAAAATGAAAACACTCAGAAATATTATAGCAAAATTCCCGAGTTCATATGGTCAAGGAGAAAATATTGTAAGCAGCCAGTAACAAGCCAAATATTATGGAACCAAAGCCAAGATCACCCAAGATTTAGCAGCTTCCACATTAAAGGAGTAGGGGTATTGTAAAATGATATTCCAGAAGGCAGAGGAGCTAGGATTACAACCCGGAATAATCTATCCAGCAAAACTGAGTATAATCCTTTGGGGGGTGGGGATGGAGTAGAGATAGACATTTAATAAAATAGAAGACTTCCAAGCATTTCTCCTGGTAAAAAGACCAGAGCTGAATAGAAAATTTGACATTTAAATAGAAGCCTCAAGAGAAACATAAAATCATAAGAATGAAAAAAGCAATCACAAGGGACTCAATAAATATAAAGTTAAATTTTTTATATTCCTATATGGAAAGATGGCATGTCTAACTCCTCACAGCCTTATCATTATTAGGGCAGTTAGAAGGAGTATACATAGACAGAGGACACATGTGTGAGTCAATTATGTTGGAATGATCTCAAAAAAAATGTATGTGTGAGAAAGAAAGGTGTACTGGGAGAAGGATGAAGGGAAAAATTTTGTCACAAAAAAAAGATGCACAAAAGGAAGAGGTTTTATAGTGGAAGGGGAAATGGAGAAGGGGAGGTAGATTCAGTGCTTGAATCTTACTGTCATCAGAATTGGTTCAAAGAGGTAAGAATGTATAAACTCACTCGATTGGGTATAGAAGTCCATCTTACCCAGTATGGAAATAGGAGGGCAAGGGGATAACATGTATGGGGGTGGTGAGAAAAGAGGGAGTTAGTGGTCAGAAGCAAAACAGATTTTTGAGGAGGGTCAGGATAAAAAGATAGAAAGATAAGCAGAAGAAAAGAGGATGGAGGGAAATACACAGATATTATAGCTGTGGATGTGAATGGGATGAGCTAACCCAGAAAATAGAAACAGATAGCAGAATGGAATAGAAACCAAAATCCAACAATGTGTTGTAGACAAGAGACACATTTGGAACATAAAGACACACAGAGTTAAAATAAAGGGCTGGAGCACAATCTCTTAAGCTTTAACTGAAGTAAAAAACAGACAGGTAGCAATCATGATCTCAGACAAAACAAAAGCAAAAATAGACCTAATTAAAAGAGATTAGCAGGGAAATTACATTTTGCTAAAAGTTACCCTAGACAATGAAGTAATATAAAAAAATTTATAGCAAGTTTCTCTGAGTCAAATTTATAAAAATAAAAGCAGTCATTCCTCAATAATCAAAGGATTGAAGACAGTTTTCAGAATAAGAAATTAAAGCCATTTATAGTCATGTAAAAATGCTCTCAATCACTATGAATTAGAGAAAAGCAAATTAAAACAACTCTGAGGTAACACTTTACACCTGTTAGAAATGACAAGCACAGGAGCAAATAGATTTATCAGTGCATTGTTGGTGGAGTAGTGAACCCATGCAACCATTCCAGAGAACTATTTGGAACTAAGCACAGAGTGCTATTAAACTGTGCGTATCTTTTGACTCAGCAATACCACTACGAATTCTATGCCCCAAGGAGGCAAAAGGAAAAGGACACTTCTATATAAAAATATTTATAGCAGTTCTTTTTGTGGTGGTAAGAATTAGAAACTGAGAGGATGCTTATCAATTGGGGAATATTTGAAGTTGTGTCATATGATTGTGATAGAATACTATTGTACTATAAGAAATGATGAAGGGGATGGTTTCAGAAAAACGTGATCAAGAAATGCAAAATGAAATGAGAACGGGAAGATCATTGTGAATAGTAATAGCAATGTTGTGATCAACTGTGAAAGACTCAATTCCAAAGGACTCATTATGGAAAAATGCTATCTACCTCCAGAGAGAGAACTAAGGAACTCTGAGTGCAAATCGAAGTATAATTTTTTTCATTTTATTTATTTACTTTTTTGTTTGTTTTTGGCAATACGGAGATATGTTTTGTATGACTTCACATGCATAGTTGATATCTTATTCTTTGTTTCTCAGTAGGATGGTGGAAAGAGAGAGAGAATTTAATACTCATAATTTAAAAAGAATATTAAAAATAAATAATAATATTTTAAAGCAGGAAGAAAGGAAATCTACAACCTGGAGATATGCATCTTTTTATATTGCATTTACATCTTTGATGTTATTTCTGCCTCTGCAGCAATGTTTCAGGAAATCATGCTCTTTGTTGAGCATTATTGTGCATTGTTAATTGTGTAAGAATTTACACAAGGCAGATTAGGGGCTGCTCATTTGCCTTTACAAAGACTTTCATCATGAGAAACAGAGAATGTTAAGAGTGGGAAGGAAACTTAGAGATGATCTAGTCAAATCCCTTTATTTTATGGATAAGAAAATTAAAGCCATGAGGGTAAAAATAACTTGCTCAAGTTAATACAGTGAGCCAGTAGTGGGGCTGTGACTACAACCCAGGTGATCTGTCTCCTGAAGTTATGAGAGAGTGCCCTAGTTCACAAAGGACAGAAGAAATCATCAAAATTGCAGGCATACAGGCATATGCAGGAATTAGCTTCCTCTGGCTATGATAAAGAAATTAGCAGTGCATCACCAAGGAGTGAGGATTCTTATTTGAGATTTTCAGTTTTAAAAGACCTCCCTAGCAAGGTGGTTTTTATTTTAAGCGAAATACACTGATTTCCTGAAATTTAAAAAAAAAAAAAACAACATCATTTGTGTTTATGTTGTATTCTACACCCTTCTCCCCAATTCAGACATAAACTCCTTGGGGCAAGGACATTATTATTTTTGTATCCCCCAGCAGCTAGTGCAGTACTTTACACATCAATACTGCTGCTTCTTAAAAGGCATATTTTTGATAACGGAAAGTTCTTCTTCTCATGGCTGGTAGGTATTTATTTTGTCAAGTTGCCAACGTTCAGGAAAGACTCAAGGCCTCCAGTCAAGTCAGCCAGAGGAGACCCTATTTCCACAACTTGCCTGGACTGCACAGACACCCTGTCTCAGCTCTGGTCCACAGATTAAATAGTTTTAAGTCTATTAAGACTTTGTAGCTTCTATTTCACGGCTGCTTGTTTAAGGCAGGATAAATTACTAATAATTTCAAATAGACATGATGAATATGTAGGAACTGAAGAATTGTTACAGGTTTGTGTTTCACTTCAGTACTGTTTTCCTTTGGAGTAACCACATGAGATTCCCTTTTATAAAGGACTTCCTTGGTTTCTTTGTCTCGGTCAAAAATTTCCTATCAAAAAGAGCAGAAAAGAAAGATCCAAACAAGAAGATATAAACATCCAGCATTTATTCTCTAGTGCCCTCCAGACAATTGGAAAGTCAACATCAGAAGGAGAATGGAGGGTTTTTTGTTTGTTTGTTTCCATCTGAAATCTCACAGTTGTTCAAATTGAATCAAGAAATAAGAGCTTTAAAACTAAGTCGAAAGCCAAAATAAAAGTGTGAGAAATCCGTTTTTACAAGCTTTGTGTGGGAGAACTGCAGAAAGCATCCTGCAAGCAAAATCAAGGAGTGCTGTAGCTTTCACATGCAATTATGTCTACCCAGAAGTCTACAGTAATATACAATCTAATATATGGAGAATGGATAGATATACACATAATGTAATTCATATTGCTGTAATCCACGCTATATGGGAAAGTTTCTGAGGTAGGATTTTTGAAAGCACTTCTTAAATGATGCCATCAGATGGAAAAAATAGAATTCAAGAAGTCAGGTTCCAGGACTCATCCACAACTCCTTCTTTCCTTTCCCTTCCAACAAAGACCTCCCCCTCCTCCACTGCAAGGGCTACAAGGGTGCTGTGTTTAGAGAGCACCATGGAACAATTTTCTTTTTCGGATTCTGGATCAAATTGCTGCCCTGCTAACGAGGTTAGTACTTCGTCCTTGCTCTGGGCTGTGCCATGTGGCAGAGGCTAACCTCCTACACCCTTTCTATTCATTGAAAAAATAAAACCTGCAAAAATGAAGAATGTCCTATTGTTGGAGCAGAATTATTCCCCCAGATTCTCAAAAAGGAGGTATTTTTGGCATCTGGGAAGAGAATGTATCCAGAGGGGATTCTTGGATGTACAGCTGGGTCCACTCAAATAGTTCCAATAAGTCAGCATTACATAGAGCAACACAGCCAAATGCACTTACTTCAATCAAGCTCAATTCACTTGGGTTCTGATAAATGAAAGAACTCCACCCCCCAAACTTGGCTTTTTATTTTTCTTAGGGCAAAGTCCATTTAAAATTGATATAATCACTTGCTATAGTTACATGTGCCACATTCATTTTTAAATAGTTCAACATCCCAAGGGCTCCTGATTTCCATCCATACGGTAGGCTGCGGAAAAATAATTTTCAACCATCTAACTTGATCACACTCAGGAGTATATCTTGTTATGCAAGAGCCTACCCTATAAAAGATTCTTGATCAGCCATAGTACCCTATGTATTAAACTCTTTGGTGGTGAGTAAGAATTAGACTAATGTTTTTGCTAAAAAATACTGCTAAAGATCTGACAAAGTTATTTGCAAAAGAGAATGTGAGAGCAGTCACCTGGAGTGGGGAATGGTCAGGAGACCATCTCATTTGCTCCCCCTCCATGAATATTGAGTCAGCTGAACCCAGAAGATTCAGATGACTGCCTATAAGACAAAAGGATGAAAGTTTAGTGTGATATTCGGATGAATATTATTTTCAGTGCCAATTACATTAGCAACACATAGCACACTCCTAGCATCTACACATATATTTAACAGCAAGATTGGCTAGCTGAAGAAGTGGAGGTAGTCACTTTTCCTCTGTGATTTGAATAGGATTTTAGGGGCCACATGTGTTCCCTCCCCAATTACTTTCCTATGGCTTTGTAGTGGTGGGTAGTGTGGTGGGCAGTGCTGTTCAGTGCAAAGAACATTGGTCCTGGGGTCAAATCTCATGTCAGATCAATACTATCTGTATGACTTTTGGAAGGCCGCTGAACCTCCATAACCCTCAGTTTTCTCATCTGTATGTAGCGGGTGAAGATGGTTTATTCAAGGTAGAAATAGTTTCCCTTTGAGTTTCTGTAAGAGGAAGGAGCAGAAATTTTTCTCCCTCTCTTCTAGCCCCAACCCTTGGAATATGGGCAACGCCAGCTTTGTCTACCCACTTCCATTCTCCCCCCGAAGTGCCCTTCTCTCTGGGCACTGCCTTTAGACCTAAGGCGACAGAGGGATTCCTCTGCACACTTGCAGGGGGAAACAATGAAAAAGGCAACATTACCATAAGAACACCCAGCTCCCCACCAGAAAAAATAACTGCTATTTTTAACTCCTAAGGAAGAAGACTCCAATCTATTCTTATGCCATTTTAAGGTTTGTTTTTTTTAAAAAAATAGCACATTAATATTAATAAGATTCTCATTTGGTTCCTGAACCCTGAACATGATCACTCTGGTAAAATTTGAATAGAGTATCTTTGTGCGCTCTCTCTCTCTCTCTCTCTCTCTCTCTCTCTCTCTCTCTCTCTCTCTCTCTCCCTCTCTCTCTCTCTCCCTCTCTCCCCCCCCCACATGTGCCCCCACTATCTCTTTCTCTTTTTGCAACTTCTTATTAACCAGCAAATGAAACAGATCAGAATTAGCTATGATGGATCATCTTTTGTAGCCTGTAAATTCAGACTAATTTAAGAGAAATTAATGTAACTTTAAGGGATAGGGATAAGCTATGAGACAGGAACACAAGCTCTCTCCAGGAAGGCGAAATGAAAGACAAAGGGGAAGAGAGAAAGTATCTTTCAGCATGCTCAAGTAACCACAGTCTCCTTCATCGAAGCCCAGGTAGTATCCTCAGGGATTAACATAAGGCGTATGATGGAGCCAGCTCATCCTGGCTCAGCTGATTATTAAATTTTCATTGTGAGCATTTTCCCTACAAATATTGACTTGATTTATTGTGTTGACTGTCTAAACTTAAGAAAGTGATGGGGAAAAAATGCTAATAATGCAATATAAACTTAAAGTGTGTCATGCATACATTTTACCCAGAGAGCCAATTGTTAAACAGATTAACCACCATGGTGAGAGAGACAGTAAGTGTTCTGTCCATCTCTCTCACTCTTCAAAAATTGGAATTGAATTTGAAACCTGAATTTGAGCTGTTCATATTTCTGTACTGGCACTCAACTC